>JAGSMP010000038.1:7277482-8516224 GCA_029286625.1 Parnassius orleans | reverse complement strand
AATATTATTTACCATCTGATATGTTTGTTTCGACGATTATTTGGTCCCACGCAGCGTCTTTTGTTTCATTGCATTTGTAAAATCTGAAGATGTGTTCCAAATGCACGGAAACTTTAACACTTTCAATAAGTTTTTCATCTATATCTTCACTGCACCGGTCACATACACTCTGCTCGGAATACGGCGGCACACTGCGGACGCACCACGCCTCCCCGCTCCGCTACCCCGCTCTGTTTCCCCGCTCAGTTTCTCCGCTCCGCTACCCCGCTCAGCTTCCCCGCTCAGCTTCCCCGCTCCGCTTAACGGTTTTGTATGAATTTTTAAACTAGTTCGCAACTCCCTGTCCACTGAAGAGGAGCGGAGATTTTGTGCAATCCTATTGGTTAAAATTTCTCCGTTTCTCCGCTCCGCGGCCTCGCACCGCACCGGTGGACAGGCAGCCGAAGTCTTAGACTATGAATAAAGATATACATTATATATGTGTTAGAAGTATGTAACTTTAATTTGGTTCATCCTTATTTTCGTGCTGCGCTTGCGCGAGTTCTTCTTTAAATTTTCCCACTTCAAACGCAACTGCTGTGGTGTTCTCGAACAATTCGTAGCTGTGGCATTGAATCGCTCTGCCAAACGAATCCACTCTTCAGTTTTGAGTTTGTTGTTGGTGGCGTTTGTAGTTTTGGTGGTAATTATTTTGCTACCTTACGTTCAGGAATTCGATGGATGCAGGCATTCCTTGGGAGAGGCCTATGTTCAGCAGTGGACTTGAGAAGGGCTGTAATGATGATGATGATGAAGTCAAACGAACGTAAAACACTCTTTCTCGCATCTCTGAATGATATTCGTAGATAAAATACTTGTATGTGTTTTATTACATCTACATTGGCCGAGGAGTAAGAGTATTGTCATTTGTCAAAGACCCCGCTTTACTGATGCGCGTGTCACCGTGCGTTTGCACCAAAAACATCTAACTTGTAACTTGTTTCGAGTTGCAATGTGGTGAACTCGGGACTAATATATGAATGCCATCAAGGATTGAATAAGGTATGTAAACACAACAATGTGACTCTGCAATGGATAAAGGGACACAGTGGATCCAGAGGCAACGATGCAGCAGACGAACTGGCCAGAAGAGGATCGGCTCTGGCCACTATAAGGCCGGAACCAATCATACCAATCCGTTTTGGTAATGTTCGTTCACTGGTACGTAGACACTTCACTAATCAACACGCTCAACTTTGAAAAAATCTAGTAGAATGTAGACAAGCTAGGGAGGCCCTGCCTGAAATAAACAGTCGTTTAACAAAGATTCTAACGAGACTGAACAAATCGCAGATTAGAATAGTAACAAGTGCTATCACAGGACACGGCACCTTTTACAAACATTTATTTACCATAGGTGTTACAGACAGTCCCCCGTGCAGGGCATGTATGGGGAAGAAGAAACGGCGGCTCACGTGTTGCTGACATGTCTGGAAGTCGCTGCATATAGGGCTAATCATCTCGGCACGCCGGGATCACTCCCCGAAGTTGCTTGCAACATCAAAAGACTGTTGAACTTCTTCGGGGAGATTTCATAGCTCGAATAAATACATTATTCCTGCCAACACGCAAAATACACGCTTATACGTGGAGTTGCGGAAAACAGCCCGTTTATTCAATTCAAATTCAATTCAACTTCTTTCGAAACCTGTCGTATAAATAAAATCACACAACATGTTAAGTTGGGGCTTGCGTTTGCACTCCACGAAACTGTGTAAATTTTGCGATAAATTTTAAGATTTGTTGCTGCTTGTGTTCGCACTGAATAATAACTTAAGCAATGTATATGTTTCATATTGGATTTGACAAGCTAGACATTCGCACTGTTGCTTGATATGTCTTGCAATTTGTTTTTATGCTTGTATATGATGTTATGTAAAAAGTTTCGTAAACATAGAGTCGATACAAATAAATACTTTTAAATATATACCCAGTTATCTGGCACTATTTCTATATATAAAAATGAATATTTATTTGTACCATTTATCCAATTGCGATGTTATTTAATGAGATGTTGCGTGCGCGCCCGTGAAGGTATTCTGACAAAAATGTAATGTTAGTTTGTTCGTTTTTTTTTGCGTTCCTATACCATACATCTGAGAACGTTGAATATTTAGTGAGTGTTTTTCTTGGGCACGCCCGTGAATGCTTCAGTCGAAAAATGATATTGCAACGCATAACAGGCACAGGTAATTTAATAAAATAAAGTAATGAAATAAAATATTAAGCACAGACAGCTTCAATTTTATTTTATTTTCCTTTGTAATTGGGACAACATTTTGTTAACGCAGTAGTAGAAAATAAATTAAATTTATAAAGTTTTAACCAATAAATTTAATAATGTTTAATATGACATTACTTATGATAGTGACTATATATGCAAACAAATCTTTCAACCCGTTTTCATGTCAACACATATTGAATGATTTGTATCGAAATCATATGGTTTCCAAAACTTGTTACAAAACATGTTTTGTTCTATGAAATGTCAAACATATTTCACTTCAACGTATTGTTTGACATGCAAACGCAATATGATACCTTGTCATATAACTGAATTTCATACATATTTTTATGTAAATGTTTTATTAAAGCAAACTCACGGTCAGTCAGAGGTAATAAAACCACATACAATTCACATATACAAATTTATTTTAATTTGATAATTTTTTTATGGTCGTGTTTTCTGAAGTAGAGTTTATACATAATGTCCGGTAAGTAATGGATAACCCCGCAGGTATTAGTGGGGGCACCTCGGCCACTCAGAAAAAAAATATATCTGCAGCAGTCTGGAAAAAAAACCTCCGATCAGATTATAGAGTACTACGGCTACAAATTTATTAATAACCAATTGATGATTTCTTATATTTACGCGAACACTACACATTGAATAAAACTAATTTTACGGATTATATCGCGTTTAATCAACTTATTTTTATTAATTCCCGACGTTTCGGGTGCTTTACAGCACCCATGGTCACGGGGGACTGAGGTGATTGACGTCCCGATGTCAGAGTCAATCCGGAGTACCTTCAGCTTTTTAATTATTAATTTTGGTCCGATCTACGCAGAATGAACTATCTGTTTCTTGAAGTCTTGCAGTGGTATGCTTGGGTTTAGTTTTAATTTTATTAATTACAGGATCCCAAGCAAGTGGCAGTACCCAGCCTCTCTCTCTATTGAAATTAGGATGTTTTTTAATTTCAATAGCCTCACGTATCATCCTTGGCAGGAATCGATGTTCTTTCGCGAGAATTTGTAGTTTATCAAATCTAATGTACTGGCGGGGGCCGTCTAGGATATCATGTAGCTGTCTATGGGCCACAGCAACCACTTACCATCAGGTGGACTGTGTGTTCGTTTGTCACCCTTATCCTATAAAAAAAACTTCATGCAGATTCTAAAACAGTAATAATCTCAAGTTTTTTTGTTGTCAAATTGAAAGGGATAATTTTATCCTAGTTCATTGGACGTGGGTTTAATTTTATATTCATACAAAAAATCTATCTAAGTCTAAGTCTATCTCCCATTTTATCTACTGTGGATATTATATCCACCAGTGTGCCCATGCTCTAAGGGTGGATAAAACTAAGCGAGGGGATAAACATTTTTTCCTTTCCCCGGGGATAAAATTATCTCCTGCCCATAGCCCTGCAGGCAGTGACTGACCGGTACTAGTAGTTTGACACTGAAAGTTTTTACAAATTACCAAAATAACAATGCCAACGAATTAAAAAAGATAACTTGAAGAAGAATACCGAAAAGCCTTTGTTGGCATCCCGCACTTTTATAGGATTTGCCTACAAAGGCAAGTAAGGTAGTCATCATCATCATCATCATTACAGCCCTTCACAAGTCCACTGCTGAACATAGGCCTCCCCCACGGAATGCCACAAAGCACGGTCCCGAGCCACCTGCATCCATTGACTTCCTGCATGTCTTACCAGGTCGTCACTCCATCTAGTGGGGGGACGCCCTACACTTCGCCTGCCGGTACGAGGCTGCCACTCGAGAACCTTTCTTCCCCATCGGTTGTCGGTTCTTCGAGCTATATGGCCGGCCCATTGCCACTTCAGCTTACTAATCCTTTGGGCTATGTCGGTTACTCTGGTTCTACTGCGAATATCCTCATTTCTAAGTTTATCACGCAGAGAAACCCCGAACATAGCCCTCTCCATAGCTCGCTGAGCGACCTTGAGCTTCCTCATACGGCCAGCAGTGAAAGACCACGTCTCAGTTCCGTATGTCATCACTGGCAACACGCACTGGTTGTACAATTTAGTTTTGAGGTTTTGAGGTATGCCTGACGAGAAGATGGGTCGTAATCTCCCGAACGCTGCCCAGCAGAGTTGAATCCGTCGATTGACCTCTCGGTCGAAGTTGGACTTACCTAGTCGGACTATTTGTCCCAGGTAAACATATTCGTCAACAACTTCGAGCTTAGTGCTCCCAACAACTACCGGCATAGGTGTGACATGGACATTAAACATGATTTTTGTTTTGTCCATGTTCATCTTGAGACCTATCCGTTGGGAGACACTATTGAGGTCATTGAGCATAGTGCTTAGGTCCTCCAGCGATTCTGCCATAAGGACTATATCGTCGGCAAATCGAAGGTGAGTGATGTACTCGCCATTGATGTTAATACCGTATCCTTTTGCAGTCCAGTAGCTTGAAAACGTCTTCCAATGTAGCGGTGAAGAGTTTCGGGGATATTACGTCACCCTGTCTTACACCTCTCTGCAGTTGGATAGGTTTCGTACTCTGGTTCTGTACTCGGATAGCCATCGTAGCCCTACTGTACAAACACTTCAGCACCTCGATATACCGACAGTCCACTTGGCACCGCTGAAGGGACTGCAGCACCGCCCAAATTTCGACGGAATCAAAGGCTTTCTCATAGTCCACATACGCAAGGCAAAGTGGCAGATTGTACTCGTCGGTCTTCTGTACAATTTGCCAAAGAGTATGTATGTGGTCTATGGTGCTAAAGCCTTTTCGGAAACCGGCTTGTTCGGGAGGCTGGAAGTCGTCGAGTCTGCATGCGAGACGATTCGTAATGACTCTCGAAAACAGCACGTAGACGCGGCTCAGAAGGGAAATCGGTCTGTAGTTCTTCAAGAGAGCGTTGTCGCCTTTCTTGAAGAACAAGACCACCGCACTTCTGCTCCACGCCTCCGGTGTAATGCCACCATGGAGGACGGAATTAAAGAGCTTCTGAAGGACTTCAAGTACCGGTTTTCCACCCGCTTTCAGAAGCTCCGCTGTAATTCCATCCTCGCCTGGGGCTTTGCCGTTTTTAAGGTGCTGGAGAGCCATTCTAATCTCGCTCAGACTGACGTCCGGGATATCATCGGAATAGTGTCGGATAAGACTTGCTCTTGGATCGTTACTCACACTTGCGCGTGGCTCCAACGATGACGTGTACAGCTGCCCATAGAACCTCTCAATCTCACTCAAAATCTCAGGTGTCCCGGAAACGATGCTGCCACAATCGGTCTTCAGCTTCGACAGTTGGCTCTTTCTGGCAGACAGATCTCTGGCAAAGACTTTGGAGCCCTGGTTCCGCTCGATCGCTTCTTCAATACGAGCTGTATTGAAGTTGCGCAAGTCCCGCCGCATGCATTTGGAGATCTGTCTGTTCAGTTGCCTGTATGCTGTCAAATCTGCTGAAGACTGCAGCTTCATCTTCCGTCTAACAACCATGAGATTAAGAGTGTGATCGGAGAGTTTTTGTGTTCTTCTGCGACGGGTCTTACAGAACTTAGCTCCGACCGCATGGACAGTTTCCACAAGCTTGTCATTCATATCGTCCACTTCATTGCAAACTTCTAGGCACTGAAAACGATTTTGTAACTCGAGCTGAAAGTTTTCGGGACTTTGGATTAGAGCACGAGGGGGACGGAGCGTTGACTTCATTAGACGTGACCTCTCCAACTTAACGTTTAGGTTCAGTGTGCCTCTCACCATTCGGTGATCGCTGCCAGTTTTCACCCTGGCGATCACTGAGACATCACTGAACAGTTGTCGTCTGGTCGTCCTAATGAAGTCAATCTCATTTTTTGTCGAACCGTCGGGGCTCGACCAGGTCCACTTTCTGTGGGGCTGCTTTTGGAAGAAAGAGTTCATCATAAAGAGTCCCTCTTTCTCCATAAAGTCGGCCAGCTGCTGGCCCCTTGGGTTCCGTTGCCCTATTCCGAATTTCCCTACTTTCAGCTCACCGCTCTCTCTTGTGCCTAGTTTTGCGTTGAAGTCTCCCAATAACACCGTATAGTGGGTTTTGGAGGAATGCATGGCTCTAGAGATATCCTCATACATTTCCATTTTTATTTTTAAAAAAAAATGGTTACGTATTTACCGTGAAAGATGTTTTCATAAGCTTATTCAAGTAAAACTAGCACACTATCACAAGAATACTCGGATTTTCACAAAAAAATCGAAAATTCGATCGACTTTCAACGTTCGGACATTCAACTTGCTCGAACGCGCTCCAAACAATACGTGCGCAAACAATGTTATGCGTGAGTGACTATGTTGTTGCTCTCTTCGATACATTATCATGCGTCTCACTCATCCCATGCACAGTTAACTTCAACCTGCTCGATGAGTCGCGCGAAAATTAACCGTCATTCAGTCGGCTACTAGATCACGAATGAAACGGACGTGCCGCAGCTTAGATAGGATAAATTGCCAGCAATTTGTTTTTAGAATAACTTAGCCTAATAATCGAGATTATCGATAAGTGAAGAACTGAAGACATTATTTAAAAAACCACCTTAGTCAAATTAGTTAGTTTTACAGTAGAGTAAAAAAAACTTCTTCACATCTTCATATTTAACTTTTATTATTATCATTTGCACTATATTAGCCATCATTTTGCATTTTTTTATTGAAATATTTAAAACCCTATATAAATCTTGACCTAAACTTGAGAAGGATGTGACAAAGATTACTTTTGAAGGAAAACTGGAAGTAAAAATGGAGTTCTTGAAGGAAATATTTAAAATTAAGAGACAAGGAAATTTATATATTTTATATTTATTGCTGATACATATGAAAAAAAAAATCACATGCACTAAACTTATTCCTCACCACTACTGTTATCAGAGTTAACAACATCAGCACTTGCATCATCGTCGGTGGTGCTGAGAGTAGAATAAAACTAAAAATTTTTGCAAATCATTTAGTTTGTCAGTGTTTATTGGGATAGGCTTTTTGTAGAAAGGGCTTAACGTCATATCTTCAGGCATTTTTTTCTTATTTCTGATTATGCAAGACCACCAAGGACCAGAATAATGATCTCTCACGAACAATAATGGAGATTCTTTGGTTATTTTGTACATCATCATATTTTTAGCTGTACAGCTAGTTTTGAGGATTTTAGAAAATATGGCTCTGTTGCTTTCTTCATTTCCAACAACATGCTTTGATCTAGCTTAATAACATTGAATGGGCTCGGAGACTGTCTACATCCACTCACAATGGAATCCCAATCACATGGTGTTCCAGCCCGTTCCTTTCTCTTCTTCTTCTCTATAATAGTAAGTCTTGGTCATTTGGCAAAAAAGAATGTCCACTGATAGGAAAGATATAGGTAATGCTATCAAAAATATGAAGGCAGTGAACTAACATTTATAGGAAGTGAACCATGACATAATTTTTATTATGTCCTGCGCTTCCATCTGCAAAGAACACTAATTTTTGCTTTACATCTTTATGCGTTAAATATTGATACAAAAAAGAAGTCACATCATTTTGTCCCTTTTTCCCAACATCTTCATTATAACAATACAAAGAAACATCATCATTGCTGAGGTCATGCAAAACAAAAACATAGTACCAAAGCTGTCTGCAGTAAAATACAGTGTTAAGGGTAATATGCGGTAATGGAAATTTTTCCATAAAATCAAATGAAATCACTGTGGCTTGACCTTGTCGTGCCCTTTGTTTTCATAATCGTTTTAGTTCATAAAACTTTTCAGCTTTTAGAATATGAAGATTCTTCTATGTAAAAATTTTATTCTTCTCAGATTCATCAAGTGCACTCTCAAGTTTGATACGAAATTGATCACAGGCAGTGCAAGTATCAGATCTAGGCACTCCAAATTTAATGTTGAACGCAGTGGCGAATATGGTCCAATATGATTTATATGGAACTCTAATCTGAAACTGTTCAAGGAAAAAATCATGCATTTTATTGATACTCAGAGTTTCTGGCTTACAACATAATCTATTCGGATTTTTGCCGAGGTTGGTGCGTAAACCTGTATGACCTTCAGCGAATACCGTTTGGTGATTCTGAGTATAAGGTACGCAACCCTCGTCGACACACTCCCGATCTTTACAACGTTGTTAACGAGAGACTTGTGGACGATAAATCCGACACCTCCTTGGGACAGATGGTCGCCCTCCCGGTGATAGAATAAGTTGCCGGATTCGAGGATTACCGTGTCCTCCCCCTCTCTTCGGACCTCGGATAGTCCTATTATATTCCAGCGTAACTTATCTATCTCTTCTTCCAGCTCCAGGATCTTCTCGTCAGTCCTCAGGGTGCGTGCGTTATATGTTGCCAGGTCGAGTCGTCGTAGGTGGCAACCGAACCTCCACCGGAGATTCTTAGCACCCCCTGCACTGCCGTTACCATGGTCTCCACCGTAGCCAGGAATAGCGGGGCCACCGGGGACTGGGGCCGTTCTTTGTGTCGTCGCTCATGGGGTATATTGCCATAGTTGCCACGCTTGGCGAGCGGGTTGGCAACCGCAGTTTTTTATTGTTTTTTGGCTTTTATCAGAAAGATGCTGCTGCCCATCTTCTGTATCAGTTTCCCTTTGTCGCCTCTTACGACACCCACGGGAAGATATGGGGTAGTGGGTATTCTTACCCGCCACTATACGGGGTATTAAGGTAGTAAATCAAGGGAAAATATAGTTTACTTATTCTTGGAAGGTCCTCCATTAGACGAAAGTTATGCAGACTTTTGTATAAGTAGCGGCACGAAAGTCTAGCGGTGACCGTTATTGCTCATAAGTCGCGCTGATTGGCTCGTGCGTATCGTTCACACGCGTTGATTGGCTCTACAGTTGTATTCGTGCAATTAAATTCGTGCGCGTCCCCTCCACGTTTCGTTCAGCGCTAGAATTACGTGCCGCGACTTGTTATTTGCTAGTTATCTTGGAAAATGTTCGACAGCAACACCTCTAAAGAATAAATCTTCTAAAACATGACAACACTTCAGCATACTCCACAAGACGAATAGTAGAATGTTTGGCAACGTCAGGTAGAGGTAATGAGTCATCCGCCATACAGTCTTGTCCAAGCACCTTGCGATTTCTAATTCTTCCCAAAACCACATGAGTAAAGAAACGGAACAGAGACAAAGCTTCATACAACTGCGCTATGATAGCTAGTAGTGTACTACAAGCTTGATTGAGGCACGTGTGAGCATCTGGCTGGTCAAATCTAATGTAATGTCATGGACTATCTTGAACATGTTTACAAACTGCAGACTTCCCGATACGTCGGTGCTTCAAGTCAGCTATATGTTCTTTTACGCGGGTTTTTTATTAAGATGATGTGATGTGACGTGTACTAAGCCCTCCATCTTATCTACTGTCGCCCGCCTGTGGGACATAATGGGTTTCGTTGCTCCCACGCTCGCGTACGCCAAGTTGTTAATAAAACAGCTTTGGCATCTTAATTTAGATTGGGACGACATTTTTTTATGTCTTAGGTATAAGTATCTTGATATATATAATTCTTCTGTCCGTGTTTGTGACTGAACTCCTCCTAAACGGCTGGACCGATTTCGACCGATAGACCTTTTGAAAAAAAAAACTTTAGGCGTGATACGTTCAGAAACACACAGACAGAACAGACAGACAGACATACACTTCTAAAAATGGCAATATCAATCATTATTGTCACAAAAATATACAATTTACAGACACCTGCAATTTACATTCTTATTACATGTATAGATAAGAAGATAAGATATGTATAGATTACTAGTAACTTAATACAAACAACAATTTCTTATAATTTTAACAACACAGACATTAAAAAAAATGAACGATGAATGAAAAAGTATTAACTTAATCATGTTTAGAAATAATAAATGAAACAAATTTTACGGATACTATCGCGTTTAGCTTTTCTTTTAATTACCGACGTTTTGGGTGCTTTACAGCACCCATAGTCACGGGGGGGACTGAGGTGTTTGACGTCCCAATGTCATAGTTAGCCCGGCTACCTTCAGTTTTTGAATATTAATTTTTGGTCCGATCTACGCAGAATGAGCTTACAGTATCTTGAAGTCTTGCAGTGGTATACTTGGGTTTGGGTTTAGTTTTATTAATAATAGGATCCCAAGCAGATGGCAGCACCCATCCATCTTCTCTATTGAAATTAGGATGTTTTTTTTAAATTTCAATAGCCTTGCGAATAATCTTTGTTAGGAATCGGTGGTCTTTTGCGAGGATTTGTGGTCTATCAAATCTAATGTAATGGCGGGGACGATCTTGAACATGTTTACAGACTGCAGGCTTCCCGAAACGTCGGTGCTTCAAGTCAGGTATATGTTCTTTTACGCTGGTTTTTATAGATCTTTTTGTTTGTCCTATGTAAGACAGACCACATTCACAATCCAGCTTGTACACTCCTGCATCTTGTCGAGGGATATGACACTTGACGGATGGTAAAAATTGACTAATCTTCTTCGGCGGCTTGTAGAGTTAAAATTTGTTTCATTTAATGTTTATAAATAGTTAATCAATCCCAGGAACGGTACGGTAAGCAATTAAGGTAAGTTTATAATCGCAAAAAATATTATTTTATTTTGTGATATATCGGATTATTCCTTTTCTTGTGCTGTGAGACCTTGATTCTTGCCAAATTGATATTTATTTTTAACCCCGACGAAAACAGAGGGATCTTATAAGTTTACCGTGTGAATATGTGTAACTGTCTGTATCGCATCGTAGCCCCCAAACGGACGAACCTATTTTGATTTAGTTGTTTTTGGTTGGGAGGTGACTTGATCGAGAGTGTTCTTAGCTATGATTCAAGAAAATCTGTTCAGCTGCTTGAAGATCATCAGCTATTTTTGTTTCGGGAGTTTTTTAAATTTTTTAAATTTAACTTATTGAATATAAATTAAGTTCAAAAAATATATAAATTAACATCAATCTATTAACTAATAAAATATTATTTAGCTAAAGCAATATACTTTTCCTTTTATATGGGCTTACTCGTCGTAACTTTATTTAGGATACTATAATCCCGTGTAGTGGCGGGTAAGAATACCCACTACCGCATATCTTCCCGTGGGTGTCGTAAGAGGCGACAAAGGGAAACTGGTACAGAAGATGGGCAGCAGCAACTTTCTGATAAAAGCCAAAAAACAATAAAAAACTGCAGTTGCCAACCCGCTTGCCAAGCGTGGCAACTATGGCAATATACCCCCCATGAGCGACGACACAAATAAACGGCCCCCAGTCCCCGGCGGCCCCGCTATTCCTGGTTACGGTGGCGACCATGGTAACGGCGGGGCAGGGGGTGCTAAGAATCTCCGGTGGAGGTTCGGTTGCCACCTACAACGACTCGACCTGACAACATATAACGCACGCACCCTTAGGACTGACGAGAAGATCTTGGAGCTGGAAGAAGAGATAGATAAGTTACGCTGGAATATAATAGGTCTATCCGAGGTCCGAAGAGAGGGGGAGGACACGGTAATCCTCGAATCCGGCAACTTATTCTATCACCGGGAGGGCGACCATCTGTCCCAATGAGGTGTCGGATTTATCGTCCACAAGTCTCTCGTTAACAACGTTGTAAAGATCGGGTTGTCGACGAGGGTTGCGTAACTTATACTCAGAATCACCAAACGGTATTCGCTGAAGGTCATACAGGTTTACGAACCAACCTCGGCACACCCCGATGAGGAGGTGGAGGAAATGTATAAGGATATCTCTAGAGCCATGCATTCCTCCAAAACCCACTATACGGTGTTAATGGGAGACTTCAACGCAAAACTAGGCACAAGAGAGAGCGGTGAGCTGAAAGTAGGGAAATTCGGAATAGGGCAACGGAACCCAAGGGGCCAGCAGCTGGCCGACTTTATGAAGAAAGAGGGACTCTTTATGATGAACTCTTTCTTCCAAAAGCGGCCCCACAGAAAGTGGACCTGGTCGAGCCCCGACGGTTCGACAAAAAATGAGATTGACTTCATTATGACGACCAGACGACAACTGTTCAGTGATGTCTCAGTGATCGCGAGGGTGAAAACTGGCAGCGATCACCGAATGGTGAGAGGCACACTGAACCTAAACGTTAAGTTGGAGAGGTCACGTCTAATGAAGTCAACGCTCCGTCCCCCCTCGTGCTCTAATCCAAAGTCCCGAAAACTTTCAGCTCGAGTTACAAAATCGTTTTCAGTGCCTAGAAGTTTGCAATGAAGTGGACGATATGAATGACAAGCTTGTGGAAACTGTCCATGCGGTCGGAGCTAAGTTCTGTAAGACCCGTCGCAGAAGAACACAAAAACTCTCCAATCACACTCTCAATCTCATGGTTGTTAGACGGGAGATGAAGCTGCAGTCTTCAGCAGATTTCACAGCATACAGGCAACTGAACAGACAGATCTCCAAATGCATGCGGCGGGACTTGCGCAACTTCAATACAGCTCGTATTGAAGAAGCGATCGAGCGGAACCAGCGCTCCAAAGTCTTTGCCAGAGATCTGTCTGCCAGAAAGAGCCAACTGTCGAAGCTGAAGACCGATTGTGGCAGCATCTTTTCCGGGACACCTGAGATTTTGAGTGAGATTGAGAGGTTCTATGGGCAGCTGTACACGTCATCGTTAGAGCCACACGCAAGTGTGAGTAACGATCCAAGAGCAAGTCTTATCCGACACTATTCCGATGATATCCCGGACGTCAGTCTGAGCGAGATTAGAATGGCTCTCCGGCACCTTAAAAACGGCAAGGCCCCAGGCGACGATGGAATTACAGCGGAGCTTCTGAAAGCGGGTGGAAAACCGGTACTTGAAGTCCTTCAGAAGCTCTTTAATTCCGTCCTCCATGGTGGCATTACACCGGAGGCGTGGGGCAGAAATGCGGTGGTCTTTTTCTTCAAGAAAGGCGACAACGCTCTCTTGAAGAACTACAGACCGATTTCCCTTCTGAGCCGCGTCTACGTGCTGTTTTCGAGAGTCATTACGAATCGTCTCGCATGCAGACTCGACGACTTCCAGCCTCCCGAACAAGCGAGTTTCCGAAAAGGCTTTAGCACCATAGACCACATACATACCCTTCGGCAAATTGTACAGAAGACCGACGAGTACAATATGCCACTTTGCCTTGCGTATGTGGACTATGAGAAAGCCTTTGATTCCGTCGAAATTTGGGCGGTGCTGCAGTCCCTTCAGCGGTACCAAGTGGACTGTCGGTATATCGAGGTGCTGAAGTGTTTGTACAGTAGGGCTACGATGGCTATCCGAGTACAGAACCAGAGTACGAAACCTATCCAACTGCAGAGAGGTGTAAGACAGGGTGACGTAATATCCCCGAAACTCTTCACCGCTACATTGGAAGACGTTTTCAAGCTACTGGACTGCAAAAGGATACGGTATTAACATCAATGGCGAGTACATCACTCACCTTCGATTTGCCGACGATATAGTCCTTATGGCAGAATCGCTGGAGGACCTAAGCACTATGCTCAATGACCTCAATAGTGTCTTCCAACGGATAGGTCTCAAGATGAACATGGACAAAACAAAAATCATGTTTAATGTAGTTGTTGGGAGCACTAAGCTCGAAATTGTTGACGAATATGTTTACCTGGGACAAATAGTCCGACTAGGTAAGTCCAACTTTGACCGAGAGGTCAATCGACGGATTCAACTCGGCTGGGCAGCGTTCGGGAGATTACGACCCATCTTCCCGTCAGGCATACCTCAAAACCTCGAAACTAGATTGTACAACCAGTGCGTGTTGCCAGTGACAACATACGGAACTGAGACGTGGTCCTTCACTGCTGGCCGTATGAGGAAGCTAAAGGTCTCTCAGCGAGCTATGGAGAGGGCTATGCTCGGGGTTTCTCTGCGTGATAAACTTAGAAATGAGGATATCCGCAGTAGAACCAGAGTAACCGACATAGCCCCAAGGATTAGTAAGCTGAAGTGGCAATGGGCCGTCCATATAGCTCGAAGAACCGACAACCGATGGGGAAGAAAGGTTCTCGAGTGGCAGCCTCGTACCGGCAGGCGAAGTGTAGGGCGTCCCCCCACTAGATGGAGTGACGACCTGGTAAGACATGCAGGAAGTCAATGGATGCAGGTGGCTCGGGACCGTGCTTTGTGGCATTCCGTGGGGGAGGCCTATGTTCAGCAGTGGACTTGTGAAGGGCTGTAATGAAAAAAAAAATATTTAAGCCTTTTCTTTTTATTCATTAGCCCATAAGTCAGCCCATCAGTCTGGTAGCATGAACCTTACCCGTTGTAGAAAAGATTTTCCATAATTGATACGCTTGGTAAGCATATCAGGCTTACTAGGTGGTGTGAATCCTTTTCTGCCTAGAAATGTTTCTGGGTAGGAACCACCCTCTTACCTATTTGTGAAGCCCAACAGCACTACTTTCACTGCTGTGTTCTGTTCTGAAGGTTATAGAGAGTCAGAATAATTACGGGCCATGAAGCATGCTGAACATCTTAGTCCACAAAGGTGACAACGCATCTGTAGTTTTCTTTATTTGAAGTTGGTTGCAGGTGTCCATGGGCTTCAGTTACCACTTAACAAAAGGTGAACTTTAAATTCGTTTGTCAGAGAATTGAGAATCGTAGTTTCAAACGACTCGTACCTTTGTCGCTGCTGCTCGTCGCCAATCTTGGCACTCGTATTTAAGGCCTAGCAATAACATTTATATTTGAAATATGGATAAAGGAATATTGGCCGAAGTTGCCAAGCTTGGCAAGCGCCTCGGCATCCGCAGCTTTGTATTATTTTGAGTTGTTAACTATGTAACGATGTAAGGCGTAACGATGCTTCTGCCAATCTCCTGTTTCATTTCCCTTTTGCCGCCTATATCCGCGAGATGATATGGGGTTAAGAATTCTCTAACACCGCCACTTTATAGGTATTTAATTGCTCTGAGATGTGTGAATATACGTCGTTAATATTATAATATAGTATGTGATTGAGAAAAACACTGCGAAGAACTCAAATTAACTGAAAAATAAAATATAAGTATTTCGAAAATATAATAAACAGTAGTACGTTGACCTACACTTCCCATCGACCCACGTCGATTATTCATTAGGTACTCCATTTCAATTTTATCAATAGGGATAGTCAGTTTAATCAGGGTAGTCAACAATAGAGAACTCTAAAGCTAGAAAAAGTTCATTAGCGGCATCATTTTTTATTCAATATAGATTATAAATAATACTTATTGTAAGCCACTCTTTTGTTTAATTACCATTGGTTCGAAAGAAATCTCTATCCTGGGAAGAACCAGCAAGAAACCCAGCGGGACTTTCTTTAAAAAATAACAGCTTACAATCATATATGTTACACAATTAACAACACAAAACAAATTAGAAATAACTTGGTAGCGATCACCTAATTCCCAGGGGTTATTATCATCCACAAATTCCTTAATATTATAATAACCCTTTTTATACAAACTTAGTTAAATAAAGTTTTTGAACTTTGAGCAGGTAAAATTTTGTATAATTTCAGGGATTTTGTTGTGTCTTTTCCTATAGTATTTACAGAATGGATATCACTTTTATTTTTGTGTACGTACATTACATTTTATATATGTATTGAAAGGCCATAGTTAATATATTAATTTCCTTAAACGACTCTTTAGGATTTAAATCATAGATTGCTCTAATGGCCCTCTTCTGTAAAACAAATATAATTATGCTATGGAAATAGCTAAAGTAAACTAGTCTAGCTGTTTCAACACTGGTAAGATTTCTAATCTGTTTTACAGTATATGCTGCAGAACTAAGTCTGCTTGCTAGTTTTGATATATGGGGGCCGCATTGAAGCTTCGCGTCAAGTATGATTCCAAGAAAAATAGTGGTATCGACAAGACATTAGTATTTAAATGTATATTTTTATAGGAGACGAAGCAAACGAGCATACGGCTCACCTAATTGTAAGTTGCCGGCCTTTTAAAAAGGAGTAAGCTCTTTTCTTGAAGGTCCCTAAGCCGTATCGGTCCGGAAAAATCGCCGGTGGTAAATTATTCCACAGAGTGGTCGTACGCGGAAGAAAACTCCAAATGAAACGTACAGTGGTGGACCGCCAAGCATCCAGATGGTGTGGATGGTATCGGGAGTTTTGCCGCGATGTGCGTTCGTAAAATTTGGCAGCTGGGATTAATCCGAACAATTTCTCAAAGCACTCCACGTGGTGAATGCAAAAGAAAATGCAAAGTGATTCAACATCTCTTCGCAGCGCCAGTGAATCGATCCGATCAGAAAGGACTCGGTCGTCGACGATTCGAGCCGCTGTGCGCTGCATGCGGTCAAGTGGAAGGAGCTGGCAAGACGAAAGAAGCGCTTTGTGCCAAAACCGATCGAAGGCCTTCGCAATGTCCAAACTAACGGTCAATGCCTCTCCCTTGGACTCTACTGCCTTCGCCCATCTATGAGTCAGGTAGACCAGAAGATCATCAGCTGATCAACCCCAACGAAAACCGTATTTGCGGTCACTAATCAGCTGGTGATCCTCACGGTACCGCATGAGCTAGCAGTTTATAATGCATTCTATTATTTTGGAGAACAAGGAGGTTATGGCAATAGGCCTGTAGCTAGACGGGTTTGAGCTGTCGCCTTTTTTAGGGATCGGGTGGACAAAAGCCGTCTTCCATGATTTCGGGACTACGCCTAGGGAGTAGGATTACCGGAAAAGATGCGTTAGAACCGGTGCCAACTCCAGAGCACACGTCCTAAGCACAATTGGGGGATTCCGTCAGGCCCACTCGACTTGTGGATGTCCAGGGTTAGGAGTGTTTTGCGAACCGAGCGCTGTGTGAACAGAACATCCGGCACTCACACTGCGGGATGGTCGGCGGTGTGTTCCCCCCGTCATCGAGAGTCGAGTTAGACGCAAAGAAAGAGCCTAGCAGATCGGCATTCTCCTTTGCGACATGGGCCAGTGAGTCGTCCTCTCTGTGCAGAGATGGAAGAGATGGCTGACAGAAGTACCCTTGGCAAGAGACCAGAATGCACGGGTTCCCGAAGTAAGGCGAACTAGTTTCTCGTCAATTCTGCCTATGTGCTCTGACTTTTGGAGTCATGAACTTCATACATTTCGTTTTAGTGCCATTTAAAAGAAAGCTATTAACATTAAACCAATTTATTAATTTAGATATAGCATTATTTACTTCGTCATATTTTAGTAATTGTCGTTTTAAGTTGAAAATTAAAGAAGTGTCATCAGCAAATAATAGTATATCATGGTTATCCCCTACTATGTAAAGTAAGTCATTAATATATACAAAAAACAGAAAGGGGACGAGAATTGAGCCCTCAGGAACACCCATTTTTACCATCGACCCGTAAGAGCTCATACTGTTAATGACAATTTTTTGCGTTCTGTTACTTAAATATGAAAGAATTAATTTAAGAGCATCACTTCTTACACCGTAGTGTTGAAGTTTCCTGATTAATGTTTCATGGTGAACACAATCGAAGGCCTTGGATAGGTCACAGAATATACCCAAAGTATCCTGATTCTCCCATGCATTAATTAAAGATATATTTAATCAGCTCAATACCAGCATCAGTTGTCGAGCGACCCCTTGTGAAACTAAGTTTATTTTTATGAAGTAAATTATTTATATTAAAAGAAATTAACATTTGATCAAGAATATTTTTTTAATCTTACTAAGTGTTGGCAGTACAGAAATAGCTTTAAAATTGGCGGGGTCTAATGTACTAACAGATTTAAATAAAGGTATTACTTTACTATGCTTCATTAAATCAGGAAACACACCAGATTCGATACTAGTATTAAAAATAATAGCTACTTGGGGCGCGATTGTATCTATTATAGACGCAATAACTTTAACGGAAATCCCCCAAAGATCTGCAGTTTTCTTTATATCTAATAGTTTTATAATATAATCATCATCACTATCATTCCCATTACAGCTTATCAAAAATCCACAGCTAATCTTAGGCCTCCCTCACAGATTGGTTTCATAGAGAATATTTGCTATAGTTGCCACGCACTGCGGTACAGGTTATAATAATAAGTTGTAAGTAGGAAGACGCTGCTGCCCATTTCCTGATTTTTCTTTTTGTCGCCTCTTACACCCACGGGACGATAGTGGACTTTCTCATACGTACAGACAGGTATTATTATCATCAGCCCATAAAACCCAATGGACATGAGCCTCTACTCTTGTATGGAGAATTTGCCATAATGGCTACGCTTGGTAGGTGGATTGGAACTTGCATGCCAGATATTTCGCATATTTTACGCTGCTTCACATCTTCGGTCTGGCTGTTTTACATCGCACGTCAAATAAGATGGTTATACCGCCAACTATCGGAAGGCATAATGTTTTTTGGCAATCCCCATTGTCCTCTCTCACGGTACCCACGAGAAGTAATGCAGAAACTCTCATTCCGTCACAAAGTCAAAGTAGCAAGACTTTATACATCATTACCACGTTGTATTTTTTTGAGATCTAATGTTAGTGCGTAATATACACACCACTGTTACTAGATGGCTAGGACTCTGTTTCTGCCTAAGAGTCCGTCTGGGTAGGTACCACCCTCTTAACTATTTCTGCCGCCAAATAACAGTGACTGCACTGTTGTGTTCCAGTCTGAGTAGTAAAGAGACAGTAATATTACAGGCTGTGTCACATGTCTGTAGCCATCCTTGTTTGAAGTTGGCTGAAGGTGTCCATGGATTGGACTGTAAGTTCATTTGTAACCACCATTTTACAAAAAAAAATCACCTTCTACACAGTCGATATATCTTGTCAGTATTCAAAAATAACCATCGTAATCGATTTATTTTTATTTCAAAAAGCTACA
Organism: Parnassius orleans; assembly: GCA_029286625.1. Lineage (NCBI taxonomy): Eukaryota > Metazoa > Arthropoda > Insecta > Lepidoptera > Papilionidae > Parnassius > Parnassius orleans. Next base: position 8,497,120 of record JAGSMP010000038.1, on the reverse strand, counting down.
GTTTCATCCAAAACTTTTTTACAGTTTTGCCATGTTTTACCATGTACCAATCTCAAAAGCAAGACCTTAATTTGACAGGGTCTATTAGGAAAGAACCGTTAATCTCACGATCGAATACTTGACCCTTTCCAAATGGAGCTTACAAAATATGTAAATTATTCTATTAATTTGCTTTTAATAGATGGCGAAGCTAAAAACAATATTTCACTTTAGTGAAACGCGAAAGACCAAATTGAAAATTAAAACACGTTACTATTTTTAATAACAATCGATTGAAATAATACTCAATTTACAGAAGTAAAAATGAATTGCTCCTACATAAATATATTACCAAAATGTAGTATTCTTTCCTATTACATGCTTTACATTTAATATGTCGATTCATTGGCAAAACAATGAATAAATATTTTCTTTATCGTCTCGTAAGTCAACAACTGGAGACATTGGCCCCGTTAATGGAAGAATTTGCCTTTAACGTCACGCTTGGCAGGCGGATTGGCAATAGTAGAGCCAGACCTCTCACACCTTGGACACTGCTGCTCGTCGCCAGCCTGAGTATTTTACGTCTGACGTAATCAAGATTGTTAAACCATCATAAATCGGAAGCCATAAGATTTTCTGACCGTGTAGTGGCGATGTAAGAATATCCACTACCCCATATCATCCCGTGGGTATCGTAAGAGGCGACAAAAGGAAAAAAATCAGGAGATGAGCAGCAGCGTCTTCCTAATAACGACTAAAAATTAAAAAATGCGGTTGCCAACCCGCTTGCCAAGCGTGGCAACTATGGCAAATATCCCCCTTATAGGCAAAACCTATGTTAATCAGTGGACTTTAATAGGCTGTAACGGTAAGATTTTCTGGCATTTTTCATAGTCGTTCATAACGAAGCTGCCACTACACGGCAAAATAAAATAAATATATATATATTATATTATTAAATCATTTTCTCATTTTTATCAATTTAAAATACGATGCTTATTTTCTTTATACATTACTCCATTATTCACATTTAAAGATAAAATAAAGACCTCTAGAAACCAAAAAAGCAAATTGGGACTAATAAATTTAATCCAGAACCGATATTTAGAATTCGTTGAATATTTTCTTTTGAATAACAAGATTTGGGAGGGTCTCGGATCTTGGTTTACGATTGCAGCGTTGCGACTTTCTACGCAGTTCGCAAGGAAATTATTCAAGTTTTGTAAAAAAAGAACTTCTCTTAATTTATAACTTAAGTTACAGCCTTGTTACGTCCTGGGCACAGGGCTTCTCTTATTTCTGAAAGGGTTTATTATTTATAAGTAATTTACTGTAAAAATAAATCTGACTGACAACCAAATTGTGTTCATCTTCAGCTAAGCTTAAAATATTTATTGTGCTAGAAGTGGCTTACGCTAGTAATCGAATGGCAGATTCGAACACACGACTTTTTGAGCCTTATCCTTAATCATTTTATTCTATGTATATCTTACGTGTACATTACGTGTTAGTGCAGTGCGTCTCTTGAAGAAACCTGTTGTTCTTAAATTTTTGACTTCAGTAGTAATACTGGCTGGTAGTAATTCTGACCCCATAACCTTCGCATGACGGCCTTGGGAAGTCTGTTGTGTAAATTGAGATAGATGCCGCGTAGCAGGGCGCGCCTGTTGTTCCGACGTACCTATCAATGAGAAGTAGAGTTGTGTGCCAGGGTAGCTAGCACTAGGGAGCCTGTGAATGTGTGCAATAGACAGGGACCCTGCCAAAATGTGACAAATGTGGAGCAATATAGAACCCTAGATTTCGCCAGGTGGTAGGACTTCTTTTCTGCCTAAGAACGGTCTAGATAGATTCTACCCTCTTACCTATTTATGCTGTAAAAAGCAGTGCATGCATTGCTGTGTTATGGTCAGAAGGGTATAGAAAGCAAGTTTAATTATAGGATGTAAGGCATTTGTTCTTATTCCTGAGAGGTGGCAACGCATCTTATATAAAGCCTAGCCTTCTATTATATATATCATCAATACAGCAAGTTCACTGCTGAACATAGGCCTCCCCCAAGGAATGCCACAAAGCACGGTCCCGAGCCACCGGCATCCATTGACTTCCTGCATGTCTTACCAGGTCGTCACTCCATCTAGTGGGGGGGACGCCCTACACTTCACCCGCCGATACGAGGTTGCCACTCGAGAACCTTTCTTCCCCATCGGTTGTCGGTTCTTCGAGCTACATGGCCGGCCCATTGTTACTTCAGCTTACTTATCCGTTGGGCTATGTCCGTTACTCTGGTTCTACTGCGTATATCCTTGTTTTTCCTGTTTATCCTGCAGCTAATTGTCTTACCGAGCTTAAGTTTACTGAAATGGCATGGCCCTTAGTAAATAAACCAGAGTCAAAGAAACAGCGTCTGAAACTGGTCTTCGCTTATGATCCCTTATCGAGTTATTACTGGATTTGTTATCCCAGTTTTATGTTCATACGAAATATGATTTATATGCGGTACATTTTAAAGTTCCAATTGTTTAGCAATGTACCGGGAAATGATTAACTTTAACATACTATGAATTGAGAAAATGAGCGGCCTTTTTGTGTTCTAATAATGTGTTGATAAGTGTAGCAGTTTTGCTCTGAGTATTATGTGGTCCACAGAATTGGTGTTTGATGTTGAGGGTTGGATTTGTGTGAAGCTGGTTGAAGGGACAATGTCGTACCAGGCGGTGCCGCGCGGCACGTTGAAAGGATACATTCGTCCGGTCCAGGCTTATGAATTGTGGAGGTACACTGTTCAAAGGGACAGTGCCGTCCGGTCCATGCGTGTTCAAAGGGTCCGGTCCAGTCAGGTTGGTCGAACAGAGTACAGATAACAGTATCGTCCGGGTCAGACCCGAGCGGTCGGTCGTAGGGACGTACTAGTTTGCAGTTGTATGTGAAGGCTTGAGAGAAAGGTGCCGTCCGGTTCATGGGTGGTCGAAGGGACGCATGTTTTCGGTAATTGTATGATTGAGGATGTTTGTATATCTACAAGAGAGTATGTGTTGTTAAAGCGTATATTATCTTCTATCGATGCCAATAGTGCCGTGCAAGCTGTACAAAGAGCTGTGTGCCTGAGTGTTTAGTGAAAAGAGCCAGTTGTCCGGTCCATGTTGTCATATGAGATTATGGCTGGTCAAAAGGAAGCCTTAACTAGTGTTAGTTTGCATGAGGTCAAACGTAATTGCCTTTGTATGTGTGTAATAATTATAATAAAAGTGTTTGTTACAGGAATTAATGAAGATACACGCCCGAGGATGGTCGTATGTCAGGATTGGCCGTGTCGGCACGACTATCAAATACTGGCTAATCGAGAGTAAAGGTTTTACTCTAGCGAAGCGTCGTATGTGTTGTAAAGTGGTAATCGTTGTTGATTATAAGATTTTTGAAAAAACATCAACGGTGAGCGCACCATATACATATGCGACAATTGCTAACGATCTGCTTATTATATTTTCTTGTATTTTATGTTGTACACACGCATATTTGCGCCATCCATCATGAGTGCATCTGAGGATAATCCTCTTTCACCTACATATATATATATATTTGAAGTTGGTTGCGGAGATTCATGGTATGCAACGGCCACTTACGATCATGTGGACTGTAAGTTTGTTTGTCACATCAATTTTAATAAAAACAAAAGACGTACCCCTTGTACGTTCGCCTTATGTTAAAAAGTCGAGAGATCAAACATTTTTAATTGTGGATGACAAGCAGGCGCTTTGTTCTGTAATCGCAAGTTGTGCTCCTGCATTAAACATAAAAATAATAATATTTGTAATTGCTAGGGACTTTTTGAAATTGTATTTATTATTGGTATTTTTTTTAATATGAATTGATCATGTATAATTTAAAGACCCAGCAGTGTTTGTAATATACTCGTATGTATAATAAATTGGCTTTACTGGCAGCCCTGTTATTACATCAAGTTAGTATCTGCAGGGATGAATTAAGGTTTCATTAAGGTCGTGTTATCTCTCCTACGTTCGACATATTCCATACCCTTAATACGCCTCACCGATAAGATCAGACTGTCAAAATATTATGTATCAAAACAGTCATTATGTATTTTTACTTTTTAAGATTGTGTATGATTTTCATGAACAACATGTGTAATATTCTTTATAAAACGCTAATGTTTCTAATATAAATTCTTAAGATTACTAGGATTACTCCAAATTATTGTGTTGAGTCCAAACCAATTTTTTAATACACAACTTTTTCATTTGTAGTTAGTTAATATTCCATTGTTTCCTCGTATGGAGTAAATGCTTGTTTGCTGTATAAGCTTTTATAGAAAAAAAAATCATAAAGACCTCAAAACCAACAATTTTTGTACCTGTACAAATGTTAACTCTCAAATTTCAAAATAAATATCTCAAAAGAAAAGAGGTACGTATGTATATAGGATATAGGTTTACTTTAACTTCGGTTAGGATTCGAAACCAAGACTTGCAGCGTATCAGGCATATTCTCTGATCTCTACGCTTCCCCATCGCCTATACTAAATGTTGCATTATCAGCTTTTATCAGCTTATGGAATATTATGCATTTGAAGGTACAAACAACCAGTGCCGGATTAACCACATAGCAAGAGTAGCAATTGCTACGGGCCACGCACAAAAGGGGGCCCCGCGTATAACTTACTAAGACATGGTATATTTAATTTTTCTTGCTGTCACAAAAACGTAAAACGTTACACCTTTTTCGACTAAGTGAATCCATGTCAGACAATCGGTAACCGATTATTTCGTTGGCGAAAATAAAACACAGAATTTCATTCGGTAAACGCACAAGTTTCATCGCCTACCATACCGAATGGTTCGATTCTCGTACTACCGATCCGACCGGGAAGATCTGTTTACGCCGTGGCATATGATCTGACACAACTGGTCACATCGCCCACGCATTCCGGATTTGGAGGATCATACACCTTTTCTGTTGAACCTTCTGCCGACCTCTCATCCGGACGGCTATCAGGTCTCCGTCGATGCCCCTCTTGGCACTTCGGATCACTGCCTGATTCGAAGTACAGTGCCCATCACTTGCTCATTGCAGGCATGAGGCTGCCGCCATGTGTGGCACTATAAGTCACCGGATTGGGATCGGATGCGGACTTTTTTGCATCCTACCCATGGTGGCGAATTGGCTTTATGCTGGATGATCCCCAAAAAATTGTTGCTGAGTCTGTCGCCGATATAGTGCTTCCGAGGATGGAACTTTTCATCCCGTCATCTGTAGTGCCTATCGGTGGCAGATCCCAGCCTTGGTTTGGACGCTCTGCAAAATTGCGTCGCGGCAAAAACAGGAGTGCAAACACAAGCCCACTCAAAAAGAAGTACAACTCTGCCTCCAGGTCTATCAAAAGAGTTATCGCTAGGACAAAGTTGGAGCACATTGAAGTAGTTTGCCTTCCTTCTGGAACTCGTACGTTCTGATCTCTAGCCAAGGCTGTCCAAGGGAATTTCTGTAAGCCATCATTACCATCTATGCGCAGGGAGGATGACTCGCTAGCCTGCGCCGCAAAGGAGAAAGCCGATCTTTTAGGTTCTCTTTTTGGGTCCAACTCGACTCTCGAAGATGGGGAGAACATACCGCCGACCATCCCGCGGTGTGAGTGCTCCATGCCGGATGTGTTGTTTACACAGCACTCCTGTGGGCCTGATGGAATCCCCCATTTATGCTAAAGACGTGTGCTCTAGAGTTAGCGCCGGTTCTTAGGCGTCTTTTCCAGCTCTTACTCTTTAGGCGTCGTTCCCGGCTCATGGAAGACAGCCTTATTGCACCCGATCCCTAAAAAAGGTGACCGCCCAGACCCATCCAACTACAGGCCTATCGCTATCACTTCCTCGTTCTCCAAAATAATGGAATCTATTATTAACTGCCAGCTTATGTGGTACCTTGAAGAGCATCAGCTGATTAGTGACCGTCAATATGGTTTCCGTCGAGGTCTCTCAGCTGGTGTTCTTCTTGTCTACCTGACTCACCGATGAGCGGAGGCTTTCGAGACCAAGCGGGTGGCCCTGGCAGTTAATTTGGACATAGCGAAGGCCTTCGTTTGGGTTAGGCACAAAAGCGCTTCTTTCGAAGTTTCCCTTTTATGGGCTTCCCGAGAAATTATGCAATTGGGTCATCATTTATCTTACAGATCAGAGTATTAAGGTCATAGTCAACAGTGCATGCTCCGACTCCAAGCATGTGAATGCTGGTGTTCCACAAGTCTGCGTGCTATTACCTACCCTGTTCCTTCTGCATATCAATGATATGTTACATACTAGTAACATTCATTGTTATGCAGACGACAGCACTGGCTATGATTTATACATCGGCCGTGCTAATATTTCTTGGTAACACGTCGTCGAGTGCCGGAACAAACTTGTGTCTGAAGTTTGTTGAACAAAGTATCGAATTGGGGGCGACTAAATCAAATCCAGTTTAACCAACAAAGACAATTTCCGCGTTTACCGCAAAAAGAAACCCTTTTGTCGTATCACCTCGATATCAACGCACTCCCCTCGTTGCCTCAGCCACCATAGGAATCCTTGGCGTCGACATTTCGAGAGACGTTCTGTAGTCACTTGGAAGGGAAGGCTAAACTGGCATCAAAAAGCTTGGTGTGCTCAGTGGATTACAGACGGTATTTCATGCCGGATCGCCGCTTGCAGTTTTACAATGCGTAGGTTCGGCTTCATATGGAATACTGTTCTCATCACTGGGTGTGAGGGGGTGCCCCGGCCTCAGTATCAGTTCCTTCCATTTGACCGTATTCAACGGAAAGCGGCCCCGACTCCGATGGGCTTGATCCACTGGCCTTGCGAAGACACGTTGCATTTCTATGCATCTTCTACCGCATATACCAAACAATTTCAAACTGTTCACCATAGTAAGTTATCAATAATGATATTTATAACTTACTATCTGCTTTAGATAAATGCATGAAAGCATACCAAAATCTAACTAGTGTTTTTTGTATATTTCGACACTAAAAATCTATTACAGCAGAAAAGATTTTGAAAGAAACTCCAATTGTGGTCAGTGCTTATGCAAATGGTTTGGAAGACAGCATAGACGGCGAATTAGTGCATTTTTCCGAGCTGCTTAAAACGGTTGTGGCTGGTGCGATTGACAATACGAAAAACGAATCTCTGGAAATTTCAATATTATAAATTCCTAATGGATAATTAATTAGAATTATGTTTCCTCAATTTAGAAAATGCTTTGCGCATTTATTGTCTCTCATGATCAATTACTGCAGTAGTGAACGTTCATTTTCGACATTAAGCCGTTTAAAAAATAAATTAAGGAACACTTTGAGTCAAGCACGGAATAATTATCTCTCTGATGAATACAGAATATGATTTGCTTAGAGATATTGATACGGATAGTATTATTTCTAAATTTACCCACATGAAATCTAGAAAAGTTACTTTGTATAAGTTTAAAAAGTAATAAAAGAAACAGATAATTAAATATAAAATATATACCTACATAATTTTAAGTACATCATTGATAAAATATAACATACATAAATAAAATATACCTATTCCTAAAATATAATATATTTTGTAATAAATATAAACTTTAAAATATGCACTAAAAGATTTTAGTGCATATTTTTTGATTAGATTTACAATTATTTGTGTAGTATCGTCCAACAGGGCCTATAGTAATCTGCTTTAATATTAAACACCAACAAAATTGTTACTTATGGATGGCAAGTAAACGTATTAAGTATTGAAATGTATTTTACCACTTTAGACATAAGAACCCATCGCAGATCAAGGGCCCTTCGATAGAATTTGCTACAGGCCCCGCACTTGCTTAATCCGGCACTGCAAACAACTAATTCATAAGTAATAATAAAAGTTTATAGACAATTGACAAGTTTATAGATAAGCAACTACCTAATTGCAAGGTACAGACAGTACAGTCAAGTCTGGTAACTTTACCTATGGAAGTTAACTTTGCCATCAGGAGTGTACTGGTACAAAATTACGATTAACATGGAAAACGTAACGTTTTTCGAGATATGCCATTTTTTGGATGAAAATCCAATAACTAGTTGACAGCATTGTTTTCGATATGGCAACATACTGTGTCGCCAAAGTAACCTCTTTGTTCAGTGCTCCAGAACTTTTGTTGATTTTCTTTGAAATACTGAATGTAGGTATCTATATCTTTGTAGTTACGTAATATTAATGGTTAGGAAATGTAATATATCGTTTTTAACATGTTGGTCTTAACATTTATGTATAAAACTAACTTGGCAAAGTTACCATACTAGTGATGCCACGATGTGCCGGTTACTTTACCATGTTTTGCTACAATCCAACTAGCAATTTTGCCACAAACGTAAACTTTGCTATTTGCAACACAATTAAAGGAGCAAATCATAACTCTCAGTGTTGTGTATTATATTATGAGGTAAACTTACGTTCAACCTTGAAGTCAAATCCTATTATTTTCATTATAAACTCTGATAGCGGAGTTGCCACAAAGTGAGGTTAACTTTGCCATTTTCTATTTTTGGGTATTTTGTCTATTTAATGTTAGTATTTGTTTAAATCACCAATAAATACCAAATCTATGAAGAATATAGTGTCCTTTTAACATTAACGTCCAGTATGAGAGTACCTTTTATGTTGGAAAATTTGTCCTAAACTTTTAAGTCCTTCCAAAAATGGCAAAGTTGCCAGGTATCACGGTACTCAAAAAGAGTTTAACGAACATGACATTTGCTTAATTACTGTTCAGCGAAAATACATTCACGTCAAGCGATTTTTAATAAAGAACGTGCACGAAGTTACTTTTTTTGAAATATGTACTATACTTCAAACTATAGCATTTTGTAGGCCTTTGTAACCTCCCTCCCCCCGCCTCCTTTCTTATTTTTTACTACATTAGATATAAACTACACAATGAAATCCTAATTTACTCGTACCTAAGTTGTACTTGGCCCATAACATTCCTTTATTTTGAAATTCACATCCCTGGGCCACCTGAATTCATCTAATTCCTGGATTGTTAGAGGTCGTCACTCCATCTTGTGGGAGGTACACTTCGCTTACTGGTACAAAGCTGCCGCTCGTGAACCTATTTTCCCCATCAGTTGTCGTTTGATCGAACTTTATGGTTGGCCTAATGCCACTTAAGCTTAATGATCCGTTGCGCTATATCGGTTAAGCCAGAAACCAGTGGATTACACTGCGCATATCATCTTTTTGATCCGTATGTCTTCATAACACTATATATAACACTAGGCATACGTAACGAGGAGATTTGTCATAATCTTCCGAACGTGTTGAAAGTTGGATTTACCTGGTCAACAATTTTGGGTGTATTGTTACCAAAGACTACTGGCACAGGTGTAACATGAATGTTACAATATCTCATTAATGTTCATCTCAAAACCTAAATGAATATAAAGATAAATTTTGTTAAGGAATAAAAAAATAAAAACACTGTATAAACAACCAGATCGAATTTAATTAAATGTTGCTGTAATAAATCAGAAAAAGTATTAAAACTAAAGTACTTTTAAATAATCAATTTGCAAAAATTGCTTGATCTAAAAATGTATTTTAACATCAAAAGTAATAGACGACCATATTATATAAAAAAATCATTACGATGTATTATTCTTGTCCTTTTCTCATCATCGGGAAAAGTGACTTTAACAGTTTTCAAAATTTTCGGTTGATCACCTGTAAATTCAATAAAAATAATAAATTATTTCAAAGTCACTTAGAGGGTTATGTGATGTCATTAACACAATGTTGATGATTTTTCCCTATCAATAAAAGAAAATGTTTCAGTTAAACTAAAAATAAAATAAAATAAATGATGCCAAAACAAACACTAGAAACAAGAGGAGGAACGAACAAAAATAACGCTTGCGTGTCTAAAAGATAAGGTTGTAACAGCAATGCATCCAAAACTTTTATGCCCTAAATAGAGACAGCAGATGAAATTCAAACCACATCGTGGCTTTAAACTGTGAGTAAAAGTGTAACCTGATCGATAGTTCTATATTTACGTTCAAAACTAAAAATTAAACTCTTACTCACCGTCTCCATTCTCCCAAGTAGTTTCAGTTATTTCTTCAATAACAGTGCCATTGGGGTATATAGTTTTTTTCGTGTCTTTTTCAATTCTAGATTGCGATGGAACATCAAAAATATATACAAAACTGTAAGCATCATTGTCGTCTATTATTTTTTTCCAAAAGTCGGGATCAGTTGTTCTAAGCCAAACTTCGGGCTTACTGAGAGACAAATTATCTGTAAAAAAAATATATAACCAATAGGTACAATAGTACTGCCTTATGCCTCGGACAACTAAATACGTAGTCACCTGTTGATGGTCATTACGTATTTAGTTGGGGGTTAATGGGGGTGGTGAATTTAGTTACACATAATATAAAAGCACTGTCATCATAATAAAATGACAACAGTCGATGTTATTAAAACTAAAAAAATTAAAAATCCCCCAAACAAAAAGAGCTCTCTCTCTCATCTTAAAACGGCTGAACAGATTTTTTGAAATATAGCTAAGAACACTCTCGACAATTTTCAAACGAAAAAAAACTTAATTGAAATCGGTTTATTCGTCCAGGAGCCATCTGTTTTCGTCGGGAGTTAAAAAGAAGATACACTTACACTTACACACACTACAAGAGGATAGGACGTAAGTAAAAAAGGTACTATTAGAGTTCAAAGTAATAAGTTATACACTATTATTACATAATTCTATTGCTAACCACATCGTAGCAGCTTGAGAGGAATTAAACTGCATTCCCTCAACATATATCTTCAAATTGTAAGATTAATACCGTTTTGATAATTGCCTTACCTAAATGAGTATAGTATATTTGTATATGTATTTACAACGGATAAAATAAAATATATGTAATATAATATACACAGTGTGACATAGCGACTACTGCAAATTGTGTTGTAGCGGCGTAAGAGTGTTTACTACCCATATCATACCGTGGGGTGTCGTAAAAGGCTATAGTGGTAAACTAACACCTTTCAAACGAAAAAAGTTTATCAAAATCGGTTCATCCGTTCAGGAGTTATGATGCCACAGACACACAGATACACAGATACGCAGGCACACAGATACACAGATACACACTACAAACATATAACACATATAACACATTTTTTAATGTTTTTAAACGCCGTTATGTTTTCGTCAGGGGTTAAAAACAGATGTGCAGCTGCATCTTCATGATAACAACTCAAAATAATAAAAAACTGCGGTTGCTAAGCCTACCTGCTAAGTGTGGCAACTATGGCAAATACTTTGAGGCAATCTATGGGTGAGGCCTATGTTCAGCAGTGAAGTTAGATAGGCTGTAATCATGTGTTCTAAGAAAAACTTATGTCTAAGAGCTAGCGCGCACTGGTGATGTTTGTCACCGTGACATTAAAGTTTTTGTCATTGTCACGTCACGTTTCCAAAGCGGAGTGCGCTCAAGAAGGGTGACAGTGACAAATTTTTTTTGAAATCGAAGCGTCATTTGCCGACATGGACTTCGAAGAGACGGTCGTTGTCTGTGAACTCATCAGACTAAGGAGAAAAAAGCTAAAAAATTACTGGGTACACCCCCTTTGGAGTGACAGGCTAATAAGTGGAAAGTTCTACACTATGTTTTATAAACTTCGAGAACATCCAAATAAATTTTTTCGATATTTCCGAATGAGTGTTAGAATGAGATTGATAGAATGAGAATGAGAGATCGTTTTCATGAACATTCATGTTTTGCGTAGATGGTGACGCCATTTTGCACGCGCCAAAATCTGTTCACAATGCAAATAGCGAAGGAACGACCCGGAGAGTGACAATTTTGTCATAAAAACAAACGGTGCGATGACAATTTCGTCACGGGCTTGTTCGCCGGTCGGCGTACAAAAATGTCACCCAGTTGTCACGTGCATCTTCATACATATCCACGGACTTGAATGAGTGACGAAACAGCCCCGTTGACAAAAATCACCAGTGCGCGCTAGCTCTAACAGCGTATTATCTATATATATAAAAGGCAAACCTGACTGACTCATCTATCAACGCACAGCCGAAACTACTGAACGGGTTTCGCTGAAATTTGGCATACAGACAGTTGTAATGACGTACGCATCCGCTAAGAAAGCATTTTTAAAAATTCTTCCCCTAAGGGGGTAAAAAGGGGTTAAAAGTTTGTATGGAAGTCCGTCATTTTTAGAGCTAGAAGCCTGAAACTTTGTTTTTAGGTTAACAACTAGAAATAAACAATTACGTGTCCAAGAATTTTTGAAAATTCAACCCCTAAGAGGGTGAAAAAGGAGTTGAAAATTTGTATGGGGAAACAAGATTAGTTAAACTAGTTTATTCGAAACTTCACAGGAGTACTCCTATCAATAAATGAGTATACAAATATTTCAGGTTCTTTCAGAATTCAACCCCTAAAAGGTGGAAAAGGGGTGACAAATTCTGAAAATCAACATGGGTATCGCTTTAATGGTTTATCGGGTCGCTGATTACGAAAACAACAACTATTTCTAAATCCAACATAGCAGACGGGAAATACCTCCCATCTTCCCCTGTTGGGGTGCGATGTGTTTGAAATGTAAATATGGGTGTCGTTTTAGGGTTTTTTGGGACGTTAATTACGAAAATGGCATCGATTATGGTTTGAAAGCAACATGGATGGAAGAATGGATGGATGTATGTTTGTATGTAAAAATCATCATGGGTTGGTTGACTTGCGTGTTATTTTGAAGGTTTTTGGGTCGTTTATAACGTAAATGATATTGATAAATATTTTAAACTTAATTTATTAGAATAGAATAGGATATACTTTTATTACACAAAAACATAAAACAAAATAGACAAGAAGATTTGTACAAAAATTTGCACAAAATTACACTTGAACAAAAAAATACTAATTTAAAAATTAAAAAACAATGAAAATAAACAACCAAACCAAATATTTTTACAAATTAATAAAATGGCAAAACCAAAAGAAATACTTAGGTACCTACTTTGTATTGATCTTCAAGTTCCAATACCTACCAATAGATGGCATTGGTATCGTTTTAGAACGCGGTAACGTTGTGTTTTTTCGAACCAATATAAAATGAATGTTTTTTTTTCATAGGAGAGGGGGCAAACGAGCATGCGGCTCACCTGACGGTAAGTGAATACCGCCGCCCATGAACAACCGCAACACCAGGGGAATTGCAGATGCGTTGCCAGCCTTTTAGAAAGGAGTAGGCTCTTTTCTTGAAGGACCCTAAGTCGTATCGGTCCGGAAAACACATGCGGTACCTATTCACTGTTAACGGATATTTGACTAGACTTCGACTTTGTTTGCTTGCTTACGGTTTAAGATTTGCTTCGTGTTTCGGATTAGTTGCTTGATTTTGTCTTTCTTACAACCACTGTTCAAACTTGGAATTCGATTTGCTTTGTGATTAGGTATTGTTGATAGAAGTATTTTTCCCACTGAAAAAATCACTACAGTAACTCGTAATATTAAAGGAAAAATGGAAGAACATACTGTCATCCCCATTATAGGTGACGGCGCCTGTTTGTTTCGTGATCTTTCATTTTTAAGGTACGGAACCCAAGAAAATGCGATGGTGGTGCGTTCACAAATTGTTAGTATTTGTGGTAAATGATTGGCCTAGGCTTTCAATTATGACACATGACAGAAATGGCGATAATTATTCAACAGCAAATGAATAGTCAGGCGATATGTTGAAAAATGAAACTTATGGTGGATTTTGTGAATTTCTAGCTGTAGGATTAATATTTCCGTTTCGGTTTGAAGTATATCGAAACGGTCTGCTATACACAGAATCCGGAACAGATAGTTGTCCAGTAAGGCGATTACGATTTAGCCATGATTTATCTAATGGACATTTTGACGCCTATCTGCCTATTGTTGCGAAGAAAATTACACAGCGTCGCTTGGAGGTACCTGTCGAAGAGCGTGATCCTTTTTCAGAGCTTGACTATTTAACTGTTACATCTTTTGTAAACAGTGAAATATCATCTCCAACCAGCGGAATAGATCAATCTGTATCATCGACATTACGACAACGAAGATCGAGATTTACTAATTACACAAGAAATAGTCAATTAAAAATGTACAAGAAAGATATAGGCAGAACAAGCCAGATTGAAATCGTAAAGCTGTGTCCGCTTATCAGAAAAAAAATCCTGATGTACACAGGCAAGCTGTTGCAAATTACCAAACTGCGAATCCACAAGTGCATAGAGCAATTCAATCATGGTATGAGGAAAACATTACACTGCGTTTATGGAAAAACAAGGTCCATTCCGCTATGGAGTATGACCCTAATATTGCTTTTAGAACTTACAGCAGTGCAGCCTTGGGTTCTATGACACACAAGTGTCAGTGATGCAATGCGTTGAAATGGAAGGATGAGACACCTGGTATGTGTTGCAGCGCTGGAAAAGTGCAACTTAATCGGTTGAAACAACTGCCTGAACCACTATTTAGTTTGATTAATGATCTACACCCAGATCATGACCCAGGTAATATTCGTAAATATAATGCCTGTTTCCAGATGACTTCATTTGGTGGTAAACAGGTAACAGCAGATGGTTTTTCACCGACTTTTAAAGTACAAGGCCAGGTCTACCATTTAATTGGAAGTATGTTACCAGAAGCCGAACATGACGCTCAGTACCTTCAAATATATTTTGTAGGTGAAGATGATCGAGAAGCAAAGATTCGATGTTCTAAATTTCCTAACTTAAAGACAAATTTAATCAAACAATTGCAGAATATGCTGCATCAAGTGAACCCGTATATAAAAGATCTGAAAAGTGCCATTGATAAAGCCCCTCCTTCAGAGTCATACAAAGTTGTTATACATGCTGATAAAAAACCACCAGAAGAACAAAGAGGTAGGTACAATGCACCAACTACAAATGAAGTGGCTTTAGTGTTAGTGGATCAACAATTTGATCGAAGGGACATCATCCCCGAGAGCCGAAGTAATTCACTTCAGCGTATTAGTGAGATACATCGAGCATATGATGCGCTACAGTATCCATTGATGTTTTGCTGGGGGGATGATGGGTATTCAATCAACATACCACAACGCGATCCCACAACTAAGTTGCCGCTTAATAAACCTGTCTCTTCTGCAAGTTTCTATTCGTATAGAATAATGATTAAAAAAGGAGAAGATAACTATTTAGTCAACTATCGTGCCCTTTTTAGTCAATATTTGGTGGATGAATACGCCAAAATAGAAACAGAGAGATTAAATTATATCAAAAATAATCAAGCCAAATTACGTGTTGATAGTTTCATCCATTTAAAAGATGCTATTGGACGACAAGATGCAGAAGCCAAGCAATTAGGACAATTGGTTGTATTTCCATCATCTTTTACGGGGGGACCTAGGTATATGCACGAAAGAACACAGGACGCTATGACCTATGTTAGGAATTACGGCCGGCTTGATCTTTTTATCACTTTCACATGCAATCCTCGCTGGGACGAGATAAAAGAGCAATTGCTTCAAGGACAACAATCTCATGATAGACACGATATAATTTCGAGGGTGTTTCGACTAAAGGTGAAAAAAATCATGAACTTATTGACAAAGGGCAAAATTTTTGGTGAAGTGCGATGCTATATGTACTCAACGGAATAGCAAAAGAGAGGTCTTCCACATATTCATATTCTTTTATGGCTTCACAAACGTATTACTCCGGATCAAATCGACAATATAATTTGTGCTGAAATACCGGATCCCAAACGTGAGCCAGAGCTTCACCAAATCGTTAAATGTAATATGATACATGGTCTATGTAGAACTTTAAATCGAAAGTCACCATGTATGAAAGATAACATGTGCAGTAAACGATACCCCAGGGCTCTCATAAGGAAAACTCAAACTGGTGAAGACGGTTATCCGCAGTACAAGAGACGTTTACTAGATGACGGTGGGTTCTCTGTTGATATCAAAGGCACAACCATAGATAATCGCTGGGTAGTCCGTTATAATCCAGTATTATTAAAAATATTTAACGTTCAATTAAATGTAGAATATTGTCATTCGGTGAAATCAATAAAATACGTCTGTAAATACGTAAATAAAGGTTCAGATCAGATATCGTTTGCTTTAGAGAATGAGAAGGAAGAAGTTAAAACCTACACAAGTGAAAGATATATAAGTTCATCAGAGGCAGTATGGTGAATCCTTTAATTTCCCATTTATGAGAGTTTCCCTCCCGTAGGCCACCTCGCTATTCATTTGGAAAAAAGGCAAAGGGTTTATTTTAATGAGCAAAATCTGAGTGAAAGAGTGAATAGTCCTCCAACAACCACACTCCTATCCTTTTTTTTCGATTTGTGTAAAGTGGATAACTTTGCAAAAACATTGCTCTACCTAGAAGTACCTGCATACTACGTTTGGGATAAAAGAAAGTTCCAAAGGAGAAAGAGAGGAGCAAACGTTGAAGGCTGGCCAGGGGTCAAAAAAGAGCACGCTCTGGGCAGGGTGTATACTGTGCATCCGAACAATACAGAATGCTATCACCTTCGCATGCTTCTTCATGAGATCCGGGGCTCAATTTAATTTGAAACTGTGGATGGTTATGTATATTCCACGTTCCAATCAACGTGCAAAGCTCTCGGCTTGCTTGAAGATGAGCAGCATTTGTTCGCAGCAATGGAAGAGGCAGCACTTTGCCATTCACCGCAAATGATTCGGGATCTTTTTATGATTATTTTAGTGTTCTGCCAAGTATTAGAAAGGTTTTGCTGGCTGGAGATTTTAGACAGACTCTACCAGTAGTGCCAAAAGGAACTAGAGCAGATGAAGTTAAGGCGTGTCTTAAGAGATCCACTTTATGGCCTCTAATTAAAATTCTCAAGCTCTCGAAATATATGCGGGTACACTTAGGAGAAAAGAGTCTGCTGGTGGATTTGCGAATCTCCTACTTGAAATCGGCAACGGTGATTAACCGATAAATGACGGAATGATAACCATCCTGATATGTATTTACGTTACAGGAGTTAATATCCAAAATTTACCCAGATATTGCTCATATCCATGATAAGCCATGAATGGTTGTGTGAACGTGCCATACTAACCCCGAAAAACGACCAAGCAGCGGCAATTAACGATATACTGTTAACGTCTTTTGAGGGGGAAAAACTTTGTACACGTCAATAGACTCTGTGGTCAACACAGATGACGCAATTAACTACCCTGTCGAACTTCTTAATTCACTGAAACCATCGGGTCTTCCACATCATAAGATTATTCTCCTTTTATGTTGTTGCGAAATTTAAAAACTCCTCAACTGTGCAACGGAACCAGACTAAAAGTAAAAGCGTTACATCGCAATATAGTGGAAGCCACAATTATAACTGGATGTGCGCAAGGGGAAACTGAATTTGTACCAAGAATTCCCTTGATCCCAAATGATCTTCCCTTTGAATTCAAATGAATACAGTTTCCCCTCAAAGTCTGCTTTTCAATAACCATAAACAAATCACAAGGGCAGACATTAAAATTTGCGGGTATAGACTTGAGAGAAAATTGTTTTTCACACGGGCAATTCTATGTGGCTTGCTCACGCGTAAACTCGCCCAGTAGTCTGATAATTTTGGCACACAGTAATAGATTAGCAAAAAATGTGTTGTATAAAGAATTTTTGTAGTTTACTAGTTTTTCCCGCGACATCCAGTTATAATTGTGGCTTGTACCAGCAGACTCTTTTTCACACATGGGCGCGATATAACCGAACTCCACACGGACGAAGTCGCGGGCAAATGCTAGTTCACTGATATAACCACATTTCATCACTTCTCCTAATCCCTTATAACGTTAGAATGTTTTAAAATTTGTTCCGTTAGAATCATATCCTAAATTAGAGCAAATAATTGCTTAATCGTTAAAAGTTTGCAATATTCAAATAAATTACTTAGTTGCTTTTATGACAGGAATAGAAAACAATGCTTCATAAGTATATTATATAAAACTGTAGTTCAATATAACGTAAGTTTTTACTAACCTTTATCTTGATTGTTACTATTATTTATTGAATCATCTGTTGAACTAGCGTTTTCTGTATCTTCCACATATTCAGATTTTGATTCGGTAACATTTCGTTCGTCAATAGACAAGTTTTCATCAAAAAATTCTGGTGTAGTCAAATTAATTGTTTTAACCTGATCAAAAATATTTTCTTTATATATATTTGTATCGTGTTTTTCTTGACCTTTACTCAAACCTGAAGTAAAATTAAATGAAGGAGACTTTTCCACATTTGTTTTTGGATCCAATTGTACAGCAGTAGAAATATTCTTGTGATTGTTTTCATTTAACACCGACGCAGTTGTTATTGGTTTGGTAATATTACTATTTCGGTTGGAATAATTTTTTATAACAGTTGTATTCTTAGATTTGCTAGATTCCGATAGGATATTTGGCGAACTCTGTCGTAGTGACATTTCTGGATGATTATTATTAGATAAGATGTGCGTAATAGGTTGCTCTACTATATTGTCCGATCGGCGTGCTAACAGTTGAGCTGCATTACCAACATTTGGTGCTGTTATATGTTCGGTTTTAAAACTAGATACATAACTATTTTCACTTCCTTTAGCCAACGCATTAGTTGTTACCAATTTTTTTTCATTGTTTTCCAACATTGTTGGTTGGACCTGAATATTTTGATTTAGTTTTAAAGACGATAATTGTGACACAAATGGTTTTTCGGGTACTTTGTTGGCTATTGTTTTTAAAAAAGCTTTTCCTTCTCCAGGATTTGGTGGTTTTTGGTAAGCTTGCACATTTTGTGGAGTATATTGTGAAAAATTATCCGCATGATCCTTAAGCTTGGGGCTTGGTTGGGGTACATCTATTTTCGGATTCACCAACGGCTTAGCGCTTACTATAGGAATGGCCGGTGATATATTATTAACATTATTTAAATTCGTATTTTGCGTTCTTTGTGGGTAGAGGATGTTAGTTGCTATTTTAATAAGTGGATATTTTTTTAAAATAACATCCAAGTCATCATAATACTCAACAGCTCCGTTTTTGTGAATTACTTTATAACGCTTGTTATGATCTAATGTTCCTGCGCTTAAGTTTTTCTCTGTTGTATTATACCCTTAAAAACATAAATGTATAAATCAAAATTGA
Source organism: Parnassius orleans (assembly GCA_029286625.1). Lineage (NCBI taxonomy): Eukaryota > Metazoa > Arthropoda > Insecta > Lepidoptera > Papilionidae > Parnassius > Parnassius orleans. Next base: position 8,477,915 of record JAGSMP010000038.1, on the reverse strand, counting down.
TACACCCTTGCTTTGTTTACTTGCAATAATACACTTTCTTACACTTACCTGGACGAGATTCTTTTTGCCGATTATTCAGCATTTCTAATGCATTAAGTTTATTATTTTGTCTTAAAAATCCAGAACCCGTCTGAAAAAAGTGATTCTGAATTGGTTGAAAGTTTCTCTCGTATTGGTTTCCAGTATTAATTGCTGACGGAATATTTCTTACTTGATAATAGTTTTTAATATTTGTCACTATTGGCCTTTGCTGTTGCTCTAAAGAAATGCCATTTCTTTTTGTATTGATATAATCCAGCGGTAAAGTAATATCCGGATTTCTTTTGAACTCCACGCCTTGAAATTTGGGTACATTTTCATTGTTTGGATTAAAGCCGTTATTTCTTAATCCTTTCTCATTAAAATACTGATTACTTGGCTGAATTGTAGCGTCCAATCTTCGTTGTTCGATGCTTGCTTGAGATAAATAATAACCTCTTGGGGAATTCAGAGTATTTTTGAATTCATTTACAGGTAACGCAGAATCAATTGGGCTTGGTGGTTTGAAATTTTGATAGTGAATATTCTGGACTCTACCATCGTTTCTTGGCACATAATTTAATTCTTTGATATTTTTATCAGGCAGATACGGCAGTTGGTGATTTGTACGTAAGTATTGTGCTTGTGGATAAATACCCTGTGAGTAATTTTTCTGCCAGTTAATTGGAAGCAGATGTTGTTGATTAAAATTTTCTTTTGAATTTTGTGTAGTAGCGCCTTGATTTAAAGGAAGTTGATGTGTTTTCGGATAAGTAGAAACATTTTCAATATTAACAGCGGATACTGAAATATAAAAAGGGTATTTTTCACTACAGGCAAAGTGATTAATCAAGATGAGTCAGAATAAATAGTCTTCAATTTTTTGAGATAGAGGAATTTGTTTTAAGGAACCATTTCGTCGATTTAAGAGTTAGGGTTGAATATCCTTCATAGGATTGAACCCATAAGATATTTCAAAAACTGTTTTTTTTAATTGCAATATTTATTACTTAAAAGTAACTCAATAGTTATTTTTGTTAATCAATTTTTTTGGAAAATGACTCGAGAACACATCATGTACATAATTTTTGTTTTAATTATAATGTGATATGACTTTTGTTTTGACTCTATCTTATAATTGCAGATTTTTCCATACTGACCCATCTCCACCGATAACTTGTATATTAAAGAAAACTAGTTTAGTAATTACATTCAATATAAAATAGAACTTTGAAAAATTTTACCAAAAAGGAAAATTTATGTTTTCATATGATTTAGGTAATAAATTAAAGATAAATTAAAATAAAATTAATTTGTTATTAAAGTATATTGTGTAGCTTGACGGAAAGTTTCGTTGGCATGTCTGAAAAGTGACATTATTGTGCCAATATGATTTCTTTTATTTACTCGAATACTACACATTGAATAAATACTTCTCTTCTTTATACCATCTTCTCATCTTCTTGCATACCAGTTACGTGGGTTGATAAAAAGATACGTAAAATGTAGAAAAAATTACCTTCTGCTAATATTGATTCATAATTTATACAGTATTATTTACATTAAGAGTTTGCTAGGAGTTTTGGCGGGAACTTGACCATCGACGGATTGTTAATACTCGTACTGTTTTATTCTTTAAATGGTGGTTTGAAGTACATGTTGATATGTAAAAATGATGCAATTTCATATATTAAGTGTCATATATGTAATGTAATTTTTTTAATGTGAACTATTAGTGGAAACGACAAAACAAGTGCTTCGATGTTGATATAAACCTCAAGTTATTTTGTTCGCTTAGGCGCCTTAAGAACTTGAGTTACTGTCGTCATCGACTAACTAAACCAGCTGTCATTAAAATCTCCCAAAAACTTCACATTGTGACGCATCGGCATATTGTGAAGAAATTTTTAAACATGTTAATACTTTAATGGATAATTCCTTGTTACTTGACACTGGCAAAAGTATAACCATACGAGTCCGTGATCAAAGAAAAAAAAGAGTTTGCCTAATGCCTACCGATTTTGAATACTTTAATTAAAACAAAATTGCAACGAAAATGCAAATACTGCAAATAGTCCATAGTGAAATATTATTTTATTGTTGATATAAAAAAATTAAGAAAATAAGCACTAATAAAATACTTACGAACTACTTCCGAGATAAACGTTATAATTAACAACATAACACCTTTAATTTCCATTTTTAAACACACGGCAATTTAATGAAGATTCAGAACAATACTGCAGACCTTCATACAGTTAGTATTGTAGAAATTATTTTTCGTCTTCTAATCGTTAAAGCTGAATACACAGAGCCTATTGTAGTTCTTTCTTCATTGTTCTAAGGCTCTACGTAAATTAAAATGTACATTACATCAATAGGAATATGGCCTCATTTTATAACTATACGTCATTACGTACAATTTTTTTAGAGAAATTCGGGTTTTCCTTACTTACAAATAGTAAAGTGTGTAAAGATATTAACGCAAAAAGTGAAGTTACACACCCTATAAACATTGGCTTCTCTCATTATTATTGGGATTTTTTTTAATTTAAATTTCTCAGACATGCAGATTATCTCGCGATTAGTGCTTTACATTATATTTTTTGTTTATTTGGATTTATTATAATATTTTTAATAGAATAAAGGTGACAAACAAGTACACAGTCCACCTGATAGTAAGTGGATGCTGTGGCCCAAACGTACCTCCTCGATTAAGAATCAAAATATAGATGCGTGGTCACCCTAGAGAAACAAGATAGAATACCTCGTCACCAGTGAAAAGGGTTTCCGGTTCTCTATACTCACTAAATGGTAGATAATGAAGCATTAAGCTGCATGTTACACTGGTATTCTGAGTGAGGGTGTGTCCTTGCTGGGTCGAGCCGACTCATACTAGCTGCATTGTGGCCCTACCACTTTGAGATATATTTCGATTAATAAAATGATGCACTGATAAAATGATCAATATTAACATTTATACCCAGTCAATAATCTCGTTTCATCTATAATAGGCATCTCGTATTATAGGTGAAACGAGGTTATGCTTTATTTCATACGTGACGAGAACCAAAGTTTATATAATAACTAGTAATTTGTTTTTAATTCAGTGTTTAATAAGTATGACAATTTAAATCATTAAATACTCATAATTCACCTCCCATCATAACCTCAATTCGTAACATTGTTCACTTGTTTACATAGTAAATAACTTTCGTAGTATCAGTGCTTGAATAATGGCAAATGGCATAGATGTTGAGAATATGCAGAGAGTTGGAAGGTTGCTGGAGTCAGAAAATGGCCGAATTTGAGAAACGCTTGAAGGATGCATCCACTCCAATAAACCCAACACTGGCACAGCTACAGGAAGAATTTTACTCCTTTAAGGAACTTCTTATCAAAATGCTAAATCTTTTACGGCAGCAGGTTCATGAGTGCATGAAGAATGTTGATACTATTAAAGTGTGGCATCGTCGAAAGGCTATTGTTTTTAATGGCATCCCAGAGGCATCTGTGACTAATATAACAGATGAAATACTACAATTGTTGCATAATAAATTGGGTTTAACACATATAAATGCCATTAGCTTGGAAAGCTGTTATATACTTGGTGTGCAGCAAAGTAATCACATTAGGCCTGTTATAGTATATTTTCGTGATCACCATACAAAACAGGAAGTGTGGAAAGTTAAATCAAAATTGAAAGGCTCGCTAATCTCTGTTTCCGAATTCCTTACTAAAACCAGGCAATCAATACATAAAAGAGCTCGAAAACATTTTGGAATAAAGAATCTGTGGACTTTGGATGGTGTCATCTATGTTAAACATCCTGGTGGTTATGATAAGATCCTTGCGATGGAGCAGTTAGATGCTTTGGTGGCCAAATATCACAACAAGTACTCCAATCAGGTCAGACGCTGCTTTTAATACCTCGGATATTACAAATAATTCGAAGTCAACACAAGGTTTATCTAGCACTAAACGTGTGCAAGAAACAGCCCGTCGTACTATTACAGCAGTGACCAATAGTGATGATACCAAAAGATCTCGGCGGCCGGTAGTCAAAAAATAGAATTCATGCTTCTGTTCCACTACGCTAATGTAATTGGTGATGTAATCTTAGGAGATTTTGATCATATTGTTGTATTCAATGTAATTTTTAATATAGTCACATTTTTAGTTTTATAACTACTGCTTGTTGTGCTTCAACTTTTATGTAATATTTGTTTTTGTTTCATTGTTAAAGCTCCTTTGATTGGCATTGTAATTTTAATATTAGTTATTTTATCTGATTATCTGATTTATCTGATATGTAATCCTGATAAGTATGAATTGATTTGGTAATGTTATGAGTATCTGGTATTTTTAATTACTTAAATTTACTTTTTTTTGTGATTCTGCTTTTTGAATAATCGCTATCGTTTTCTAATACTATAAATACTATTTCAGATGAGATAATACACAACGTTAATAGTATTCTTGCGACTATGCATATGATTTGTTTACTTTAGAGTAAGAAGAAGTTAACATAGGTAAATAAATATGTAGCAAGGTAGAAGTCATAGATAAATAAATATGTAGCAATTAGAAGTTAATCTGTTATTGTCATCATTCGTCATTACTGTTATTGTTATTATATGCCATAGACATTATATCCCCGTAGAGTTTATAAACTCTTTGATGGTAAGCCACAAAAGGCACAGATGTCCAAAACATACTGCCTATTAATGTATAAGTTAAATATGAACAAATTGTATAAGTTGTTATCGCCGTCATTTGCATGCAACATTTTATGTTTTACTTATTTAGTGAATAGTTATTATTGTTTCTTAGTTAACTTTTTATAATTTTCTTTTGTTTCCTATCAAAGTATTACCAGCATGTTAATTTTGGAAGTTTTCATTTGTAGCATTAATAATTATATAACATATTGGTGAAGCAGTGTAGCCTAGTATGAGTATGTAACTACTTAATAATTTAAGTATATTCGTTATTGTATAATCCTGTGTAATCATTAAGTTATCATTAAGATGTTATATTTTTCATGTTGTGTAAACAGTCAACTGGTGGGATGGTATTTTGTGAGATTCCTAAATAGTTTAAAATTTTTAGCTATTAGTATTATAGCAACTTCATTTTAAATTTTATGTATATTTAAATATATATTTATGATTTAAAGTATTTATTAATCTATTTCATATAATAGTGTCTAAAATCGATTTATTTAATTCATTTTACAGTTATTATTCATCACTCTTATCGTGTAACGATTCTTTAAACATTTCTAATACCTTATATACACAGTTAAAAGAAATTTTTCAATCTAACAATAAATCTTTCAATATCTGTCATATTAACGCTCAAAGTATTCCGAGTCACTTTTCTGAGCTTGAAGCGTCTTTTAACCCGACCTTAATACAAGCTATTCTAATCTCCGAAAGTTGGCTGAAGCCAAGTTTTCACTCTGCTTTGTACCCACTTCCGGGTTTTGTACTAATTAGAAATGACCGTGTTGGTAAAAGGGGAGGCGGTGTTGCCATTTACCTACACTCGTCATTTTCGTATGAAATTATTTTAGTTTCACCTTCCCTTTATTCAGGTTCTCCGGAGTTCTTGTTCTTAAAAGTCAGCGTCAGAGGCGTACGGGTGATTCTTGGAGTAGTGTATTGTCCTCCTTCCATTGACTATTTCGCCACTAGAAACGGCTCTCGAAAAAATTGTCTCCGAGTGTGCACACTGCATAATCATCGGTGATTTTAACACCGACCTCTTGATAATTCTAACCGTTCCCAAAAACTTCGAACAATCATTGAGTCAGTTAATCTCCACATTCTTCCTTCAGGGGCAACACATCATAATTTCGATTCCAATGACTCTTTGATTTACCTTATTATTACAGCTTCTCCTGATCATGTGATATCACATGGTCGTGGCGTGGGTGAGATGGAGCATACTCTGGAGTGTACCTCTTCCCTGTCTTGTGATGACATTAATCTCCACTTTGCTTCTGCTCCTGTTATGGACACTACTGTACGATCTCAAACGATAGCCTATTTAGCTTCTATCTAATCTCCTCAAATTCCTTCTTTTCAATTTTCTCCAGTTCACCAGGATGACATTAAAAAAATTGTTCTAGCAATTAAATCTAAGGCTGTGGGTTGTGATGAAATCAGTAGAACTATGATAGTCAATATACTGGAGTATGTACTACCTGCACTTACTCTCATTATTAACTTTTCACTGGACTCAGGTCAGTACCCACATCTCTGGAAAAAGGCTTTCATACGCCCTATTCCCAAAATATCGAATCCCATATTACGTAATCACCTTCGTCCTAGGACGAAGGTGATTACGTAATATAAGGTTCTTTTACTTTATACATACTTAAAAACGATGACTTAATCGGTATGTCAAATATGACATCTTTGTTCAAAAAAATTTTACCACTTATGGTAACCTTTTTTTCACTACCAGAGGACAAGTCTTTTAATTCAAATATATCTTCATTGTGATTCATAAAAAAATTATCTTCTGGCTTTAAAGAAAGGACAAAGTTTTTGAAGTGAATTTTACCATTATTTTTACTAGTTGTCAAATAGGGTACATTACTCGTGGTTTTTACTGTCATCAAATGATTAATTGTACTTATCTCACAAATTCTCTTAGCAACTTGTGCCAGAGGTTTGTCACCCTGTCTTAACATTCTCTTGATTAAATATAATTGATTCTCAAATGGATACGCATCGAAGTTGTGAAGAGGGCCAAATTTTTGAACTTCGTCCACAATATGGAGTAAATTATGCACATTACTGGTGATATAATGAGAACCATAGAAATATTTATATTGATCCACAAAATTTTTCAACATTTCTCTGGCAGGTGGTAGTAAATTTGTGTAACATTTATTGGAACATATCGTAATAGAGCAAAATATACTCAGAAAGTGTTCAACAACATCAACACGAAGGATATCAGGCAATATCATAACGCTCAAATAATAAAAAAAAATCTAAATTCACTTGCTTTCCAATAAGCGAGACAATCTATACTTCTTACTGCCCGGTGGATCTCAGACGGTAATTTACAGTTTTTTAAAAATACCTCTAGGTTTTCAATATCTCGCGCACACAGCTTAGTCATATATGTTCCAAAATTGCCGTCTTGGCACCCAATAAGCAGCCTCTTCATTATACCCAGATCTATGAGGTGCAAAGAATCCGCTACTGGAAAATCTTCTACCATATCAATTGGCAGTTGTAGTAAGGGAGAATCTATTTTATGATGACCTCCGTAAATTTTGGCTCTGAAATTTTCATCTGTTCTTGGAGAATCTTCCTTAGTAAAGAAAACTACAGTATGAGATGTATGCGAATATTCTCCAACCGTCGTACACTTTAAACATCCATGTCTTCCGTTAAAATTACATACACCTAAAAAAGTATGTCACACATTTAGCCGATACAAATAACTTCGTAGAATTCGTAAAATAATAATAATAATTAGTAAAATTGACTATACATAGTAATTTAATTCTATGTCTATCACGATTATAAGAATAATGTTAAAGTTTCAATACGGCCATAAATTAAAAATATTGTGATGTTTACCTTTAATGAATGCCCTTGCTGGAGAATCGCAAACAAAACATTTGATTTTTATAGAAACAAGTTTCTCATTTATAATTATTCCATTACTAAGTAATGATTTCATCTCAGTTACAAAATCTTCTAAATATTCTTCTAATATTTTTGGTTTGCCTGTACCATAGTATATTCCAATTGTGAATATATTCCCCTGTGCATTGGCTAATATTGGCCAAAACTCCTTTTTGGCACTCTTAAATATTGGTAGACCGTCAAAATTAAAGCTTAAATGAATGCTACTGGGAATGGGCGTGAAATCCTTAAGTAATTTCATTAAGGGTTCAATTATACCATGATGCCAATATTGTCCTCCTTCAATATTTTTAATACAAATTTCTTTTGGAGTACGCAAAACAGTTCGTGGATCTTTCGGAAGTAATAATGTAGTACTAACGTAGCCTTCATTCAAAATCAACAGCAACTGTTTTAAAGCAGTTTGTGTAATATTGTTTTCTACAGACCACGTTTTTAATTGTTTAGTTAGTGTAGTAATTTTTTCAATATCACTAGATTTTTCTTCCTCTTCTTCTTCGTCTTCTGACTCACTAAGTGGTATGTAATCGAAAAAATTAAGATTTACCTGGGCCTTTTCTTGTTCTTGTTCTACAGAACCCTGTTGTGCCTCCACTCGAACTTGACCAAACTTACTCGTATTATTACGATTTATATTTTCACTTTGTAGCGAATCTTCTTTAGTTTCCGTAATAACTGGAACACCAGAATCTAATCGGATATCATCACAACCACGTGATTTGTTTGTGTCATTCGTACCATTATTAAGTGAATCAAAAAAAATACGGCATTCCTGCTTAATCCTTTTTTTCACTGCACCTGTTTTCTTTTGTTTCCTCCAAGTTTGTAATCGTTTCATTTTAATGTAACTTAATATTACTCGGTAGAAGAATTTCTTCAGTTCGTAATAAGGTTGTTTTTAAATAATTATAACAATTCGCAACTTTACAAAGACTTTTCTTTTGAGTATTAATATCCATACATGTCTTGTATAACACCATTACTTTTACAATGTCTTTAAAGTGTATCTGCCTAACACAATAAGCATTAGTAAAATTAAACTTATAGCTTAAAACTACATAAATGAGTTGTTCAACACTTTTAGTATCTTGTGTTAGTACACTCTTGACAAACTCTCTTTTACAACCCATGTCTGCACCTATAGTCAATATAATACCTAAAGACATATAAGACACTTCACGGTAACAACTAAATAACAATAAGTGTTAACAAGAGTCAGCGAGCTCTGTTGTATAGATTTAGGTGCTACAAACAGGTCAAAGCTACAACATCTTAACTATACTTGCTGTGATTAGCACTATTCTAACTCTTAAAGCAATCTAACATCGTTCATTAAAGTTCTAGAACCACTGTTGGAGCGAAATTTATTTTTTAACTCTTATATATCTTTTTTAGTTAGAATTGAGATAATTATTACTCAGTTAAACAGATTAAAGTTATATTAAAACCTGTAACTGACACCAAAATGTTAGTTGGGCTGTCTCTATATTGCCTTTTCTATCCAAAGTTCTGGAAGGCTGCGTACATAAACAAGTCTCCAATTTCGTACTTAAACATAATATACTACTCCTTGTTGGACTTGATGGACAGTGAAGAAGTTTACTGTCAAGCCTTTGCGGATGATGTCGTACTGGTGTTCTCCGGACAAAGAATCCCCGAAATTAAAGAAAAAGCAAATAGAACATTCGCCCTTGTGCATGATTGGGGTTTGCGCAACAAACTCGGTTATGCTACACACAAAACCAATGCAATAATTATCACCAAAATACTTAAATACGACACACCACAACTCCACATGGGCGGAACAAACATAAAAATAGTAGATGAAATTAAATTATTAGGCCTTATAATAGCTAAAAAATTAACCTTCCATAGTCATGTTATACATATATGTCGAAAGGTTACAAATATATATAAACAGCTAGTAAAGACAGCGAAAATTTCTTGGGGATTAAATTCGGAGATCATCAGGACGATATATGTGTCAGTCGTCGAGCCGATCGTGCTCTATGCAGCCAGTCTACGAGCAAATGCATCACAGTTTCTTCAACGTCTGGATCACAAGCACATCCAGCGCTTGTCCTACACTTGAAGCGATTTAGGTACCCTGCAAAGGCAACGGGGCCAGTAAGTATTGGCACTAGTTCAGGTGATGGTCTCATTTTTCTTATTAATTTATACGCTGTTTCGGCATTTTTGAAGAACATTTTGGTGGTAGTAGCTGTTTCACTGTTTTGTATCGTTGGTTCTACTCCTGCACTGATCTTACTCTTATCGTTCGTTTTATGAACAGCAGTTAAAGGATAGACCTAGAACAAAAAATAAATGTAAAAATTACAGAAGGAAATATTTTGGATATTCTAACAATGAAAACTGTACGAAAAGATTTCATTAAATTCTGTGAACATATAGTAAGAAAAGTAAAAATTAAGAATAAAACCTAGGAAAATAATAAATATATAGAATTAAGTATAAAAAAAATATGTAAAGTAAAAAAAATGGATAGAATATATTACTACGTAATATATGATCTATGCATACGAAATGCTGTATAAGAAAAGATGAATACTAAGAGATGGGATAAAAATAGTTTAGAGTGTAGGAACGCCATTAACAAGAAAACAATTAAATAATGCAGTAAATATATTAGTATGAATTATATAAATAAATAAATAACAATATATATTGACATGAAAAAAAGACAGTAGCATATAATAGCAAAAAACACATAGAAAACAATAACAGTACAGATATAAGAAATTGACCTACATCATGACCAACATGAATATGACAAAAAAGTTATGGACAAAAGTCCACACCAGAGATTAAAACAAGATATGCAAAGGCTCTGACCACCACATCAGAGGACAAAGTTTATTTAAAAAAAAAACATAATCTACTCAGCGATTATCAGTCTGGGTTTCGTCTCGGTCACAGCACCACTACAGCATTACTCAAACTTACGAAAGACATCAGACAAGGTATGGAAAAGAACAAAGTGACTGTAATGGTGCTTGTTGACTTCTCTAATGCTTTTAACGCAGTGGACCATGATATCCTTTTATCTATCCTGTCCTATTTAAGATTTGCACTCTCAGTCTTGGATTGGTTCTCTTCATATCTGCGGGCGTCAACAGTCCGTCCATTTGGGACAAAAGAGTCCCAATTAGGCTAGTCTTGATGCTGGCGTCCCGCAAGGCGGTATACTTTCTCAATTAATTTTCTCAGTTTTTATAAACTTGATCACATCTATTCTTAACTGTTCGTACCATCTGTATGCTGACGACCTCCAAATTTACTTCTACTCAACTATTGAAGAGCTCCATGACACTATTAGAATGTTAAATCTGAACTTGGAAGCTGTAAAAGATTGGTCTAGGCATTTTGGAATATCAGTTAATCCAACGAAGTGTCAAGCTATAATCGTAGGTAGCTCGAGAATGTTGTCCAAAATTGAAGTGGCAAGCCTACCTGCTGTCTATTACAGTGATATACTGATACCGTTCTCTACCTCTGTAAAAAATCTTGGCCTGTGTATGGATAACACAATGAACTGGTGTACGCATGTCACTGAAATCAGCCGCAAAATCTTTGCCACCTTACGATCCCTCTATCGTCTGAAGAACTTTCTTCCAACCTAGACTAAGCTAACACTTGCGCAAAAACTTATAATGCCCATTATTGATTATGCAGATGTGTGCTACCCAGATTTGAACCAAAATCTTCTTAACAAGCTAGAGCGTCTTTTCAATAACTGTATTAGATATATATTTGGTCTCCGAAAATATGACCACATCTCTCATTATCGTGAACGCCGGAAATGGCTTACTATCCGACAAAGACGAAACTCTAGAATTTTGCTTGTTCTTTTCTCAATTTTGAATAATCCAACTTCTCCAACATATCTCAAGGACAAATTCCAATATCTCTTTTCAACTCATGATGAGGTTCTTCGCTCCTCATCTAATCATAAGATCAGTATTCCATCTCATTTCACTGGATTCACCAACAATTCCTATACTATTCAGGCAACACTACTTTGGAACTCCTTGCCCGAAAACATAAAAAGAGCGCCAAGTAGTCTTAAAAAGTTGGTACATGACTTTTTTTTGAAACGAAGTGATGTTGAATGTTAAGAATGATGATGATATATTTAGATGTTTTATTATTTGCAATTTCAATATATGTATTTTATTATTATAAGTAACGTATTTATTATATCTATGTATGATACATATTTTGTTCATATATTTACATATACCATATGTAAAGTTTTGTATATTATATAAAAGTTACAGCCTATATACGTCCCACTGCTGGGCACAGGCCTCCTCTCATTTCTGGGAGGGTTTTCTGGGAGGGTACGCGAGCAACCCGGGTTCAATCCCCGCCGGCACCAATGAAATTGTTAATTGCAATTTTAAGTGCTGATTTACCACGTGCTCGGCGGTGAAGGAAAACATCGTGAGGAAACCTGCATGTCTGAGAAATCAAAAAAAAATATTTCGAAGACATGTGAAGTTCGCCAACACGCATTGGGGCAGCGCGGCGGACATTTCCTTGCCCTAAAACCCTCCCAGTATATTATATATATATAATATACAAAACACCTGCCACAAAATCTCATCACTCCACGGGTTGACTGGCAGAGAATGCCGTTAGGCATTAAGTCCGCCCTTTGTTACCCTTGTTATTAAGGTGTCAACAAACAAAATTAAATAAATAAATAAAAATAAAAGAAAAAATAAAAGATTTAATAACTGATTTTACTGGACATAGACTAGTTTAAAATAATTTGAGACTAATTGAGAGAAAATGAGAAAAATGACATCAATTTGAGTTTTCCGCAAGTCAAATAAAAAAAGTTCAACAAAAGCTACTGTCGTTAAAGCATTATTATCTTTTAAATAATTATCCAATTTGTAATAATGATTTAATATATGAGCCGCCGGTTATTTTTTTCTATTGTATTCACCGCTGAACATATGGTAAATAAGCACAACAATTGATTGCTCGTATTCTTTGAATTTTTTTTACACGTGGTAGAGCCATGCTGCAGCTGTATTAGTAGTATAGTTGTAGCACGAATGGGTCGGCTCGACCGGGAAAGGACCACGCTCTCACAGAATACCAGCGTAAAATAGCAGCTTAACGCTGCTGTGTTTCGTATGGTGAGTAGAGAACCGGAGACCCTAGATATTCCATCTTATTCCATCTAGATATTCCATCTTAGTCCTCACGGGTGATAACGCATCTGAATTTTGATTCTTTATTGAGGATAGATGTAGGTGTCTATGGGTCATAGCAATCACTTACCATCAGGTGGACTGTGTGCTCGTTTGTCACCCTATCCTACAAAAAAAAATGACGCCGAACGCTTACCCCACTGCTACGGTGATTTAACTATCACAGATATCTCTCTGCTTCTTCTTCTTCTTCTTAGAAAAGAGCTTAAAAAAGAGTATGACATCTTGTCGTCAACCATTTGGGTTGGTTGAGGAAAAGCATTCGAAACATCGGGAAAACAAATATAAGATATTTGTTTTCCCGATGTTTCGAATGCTTTTCAAAATTTTTAAATTTCATATTAAAAAAATTAAATCTGCAAAAATTTGTTTCATTCATTGTATATTATTACTTTGAGATGATTGATTATCTTACATTTACGCGTACGCCGTAAAACCAGTGGTAAACATCAGTTATTTCTTCTATCTAGTTATTGTTATATTATTATTTTATTTTATCTTGTGAAGTCATACCTGGCCCGCTCTGGCCTTTGTGCCCTCCAAGAAAAAAATTATATCTGCCCCTGCTGGTGCCGAGTTTTTTATCACAATATATAATAATAGTAGAAATTATATTAGTAGGTGTGTACCTGTCTTTATGAGTAATTTTTTAACAAGCCACCCAGTATTCGCCACCCACCTTATCTATTACAAGGCAGACATACTCGTAATAAAGCAAAATAAGTTCGTTCAAAAATATTTTTATTTAAAACTTTTGAGATTGGGCGGAAAAATTTTTGCATGTGACATGTTGTTGTGTTTAAAGTCCTACATTGAAGGCTTTAACAAAAGACCATTCTGCTTTTTGCACCTTTATTTTTTTTTTAATTATAATAAATTATTAAAAAACCTATTTTTTTACATCAAAGACAAAGAATTAAGGTGCGAGGCGTCTGATACGATGATGTTCATTTCGCCTGCCAACCAACGAAAAAAACATCTACATATAATTTATTAGAGGCTCTTTAACAGCAATCACATCGCAAACTGTTTATCTTGTTCATTCTGTTAACCTTCGGTTTTTGATGATCATATATAGACTTTTTTAAATTTGTATATGCGTATACCTTTTAATAGCTATGTAGATTTAAAATTTTGTAATAAGTGAAATGTATAAAAGCTGTTGGTGTTCCGAATAGTTTAAAATAAAAAATAAACCAAATATCAATACTTATTTAATCAAACTAACAATAGTCCAAATCAGTGCCGTAAATTGAAGACAGCATGTTGCTAATATTACAGAAACAGAAACATAAAATAATTAAGATAACTAATAATTAACTAAATTATTAAGATTATTAATATATAGAGACAGGATATAGTAGGAGAATAGGATAGATAAGATTGAAGAAGAACTTTGCTAAACCAGAGAATAGTCACCCCTTTATATTTTAATTTAATTTATTATTAGTTGGTTTGGTTGGAAAAGGAGGAGGTACTCTTTTCGACTGTATTTTTTTTTCTGTGTGTTACCTCATTACTTTTTTCTAAGTGAACCGATTTTGATGATTATTTATTTGAAAGCTGGTACTTCTCATGTAGACCCATATAAATTTGATCAAGGTCTGACCAGCAGTTTTTGAGTTATCCTTAATAATTTATATTGAAGTCGGTTGTACAATTTTTTTTTTATTTTACCTCTTGTGTTATCTTCTTACGTATTAGCCTTTTCTTTAATTAAATAAGGGTGACAAACGAGCACGCAGTTCACATGATGGCAAGTGGATGCTGTGGCCCATAGACATCTGCATCTATCCTCGATTAAGATTAATCTAGATGCGTTGTCACCCCTGAGGACAGAGATGGAATTCCTCTTTTAAAAGGGGTCTCCGGATATCTACACTCACTATACGAAATACAGCAGTATTAAGCTGCTATTTTACGCTGGTATTCTGTGAGAGCATGGTCCTTCCCCGGTTTAGCCAACCCATTCGTGCTACAACTATAATATAGTTGTCGCATAGCTCTACCGCGTCTGAACACGTGCAGCAAAGAAATTATCTAATTTGCGAGTGTCTATCTTTTCATCTAATTAGAGATTGGGGTGTCTACAAGCTAAGAGTGAACAGGCGTTTATCAGGCTTTAGCAGTGCTAACTACTATCATGTGGGAAGTTGGTCAAGCACAAGTTTATAAAATAGGTAAAAAGACTTTAATGACCTTTTAAAATCGTCCACTCTGAAGATGATACGAATTGGCTGACTATTTCCAATTTATTTTTAATATTTTTTACCAAGTTTTATGAAATCACTTTCTCGATTGTCTGTCTGTCATTTCGGGTGGAATTTAGTAATTGATTTCAAACTAATTTCACGATGAGCTGGAAACTTGACTTTTTAAATATAGCTCTCATTCGGATGACAATGCAAGAAGCAAGAATATAATAAAAAAAACGTGGTAATTATTTGGCTTGATAGTCATAGGCGGATTGCCGATACCAGACGTCTCGCGTCAATTCTGGCAGGCAAATTGCAAATAATACACAAATTATTTTTATATATTTGTAGCCTTTTTATAACTATTCCCATAGACACAGAACAATATTAAGCTTTACCGAGAGCACAGAACACAATTACTCACCGAGAGCCTATAATAGATATTACACAGTCCATATTGCGGCCACAGTATTTTCTAAGTCTATGGTCCATATATACCCAGTCTGCGTCAAGTAAAGAGTATAGCTAAATCACAAAGTTTAAGAAAAAGAACTCTCCTTATAGCATAATAACATAGAACTTATGTATAGCGTCAACCGTCAAATAATCTCCTATTACGCCATCTATTATTTGATAGTTGATCTACTAGACCGCAGATGAAGACTTAAACGTACTCGTAAACTCGGCTACAAGCGTAGCTTTGCTTTATCGGTAATCGTGTAGATGGCGCTATGTATCGGTGTACCTTTGCTAAACTAAGTATTATCCTCAACTATCTAGTCATATATATATAGTAAATATAATATATTTTATTTTTATCAGCTGTTGTGTTGATAAGAATATGCCATTTCTGGCGCTTTCATATGCTTTACAAATCATTGAATTATTTTATAGTCCTAGCCTTTATCTAACTGCCTCCGAAGGAGAAGAATGTTTTTAAATTTTTTATGTAAGTAAGTATATTTCTTTGGCACGCTCTTTAGCCTAAACATCCTAATGGATATACATACATATGGAGTATCGTTAGATTTGTCTTACCGTAATAGTGATATAGCTAGAGTACAATATTTGTTTTTTCTCTTCTATCCAGCGGTCTTTTTATTCAAGTAGGTGGTTTTTTTAATTATTGTTAGGGCTTTTTTGACTTTTATTTTGCTCTGTATTCCTCCAGGTTATACAAAATCGTACCTATTTATTGAATAAATTACAAATACAGCTGTTTCGCAAACCAAATATATTATTATTTATAGACATATACATGACGTCATAAGTTAGTCATAACTAAGGCTGCCATCATCTAAATTTCCGATGTCGGACAAAATTGATTTTCATTTTTTGTTTAATTAAACAGCTTTGTTGTTCTAGTTAGATGCTTGAGGATCAACATAAACTACAGAAAACAAAAATACTTAAATAATTATGCTTTATTACTAACAAGCTGTGTATCTTCTTTATTCTTAGATTTAAACCAAAAATAATACTTACAAACTAATTACTAATACCCCGTTAACTAACTCCATCTAAGTTCAAAATTCTAGTGCTAGGAGTTGTTTACGACAGTAGACCCACGCTTTTTGAATATTAAATCAATTTTTCCAGGATATTCTTTAAACTTATGTTAATGTCTCAATTATTTTATAACTCCTCATAGCTCACTTGGCGTTATTATAAAGGAAATCAGGGTACCACTTTTAACAAAAGCAATTGCGTTTACGCGGTCTTCGAGCTGAAATGATAAAAGGAGTACATTTGCGGATAAAATATAAGATACTACATTGATTCTGGATCTTATGCTGAATTTATTAGTGACTATCGACAAGTTCTTTAAGCTTTAAAGATAATTGTTCGACAGCGCTATCCAAACGAGTTTCATTTGTATTAATTAACAATATAGTATTATTAAATTATATTTTGCAATATTAAAATGTTTTATTTAATAAGAGATGCTAATTTCTTATTATTGCTACTTAAGATTTGAAGAGCGTTGATATACTTCATAGCATCCTCTTCAATTAACATTTTGTATTTCTTATGAATTTCAAGAAAACGTTACGATTTTGCGTTGATAGGTTGCGAGGAAGTTTTTATATATATATAATCTATAGTGATATAATGCTTCTGTATGTGTGAGCTTATCATCCGCTTAATGAAAAATATTGTAGTAATTGAACCATATATTTTAGAGTTCAGACATTTCTTCCATGTTTTAGTGAGTAACTCGCTATAATTTAAACAATTCACAAGTGTGTGTCACTAAAAACCGAACTCTGTTCATATGTTTACGACAGTTTTCTATAGAAAGTTCTGATATTTGACAATAGCGATAGAAGTTAGATCTCTGCCTTTAATTATTGTCGGTCGAGTTACAATTAAAGTGAGGTCAATAATTATTATTATTAGTAGGGTATCGTCAAAATAACAATAATATTTAGGAAAACGAGTGATTCCCGAACGCGACGGATGTTAGGTCTCGACTGACTCCCGATGTTGGGAGTCTCTGCTGTCTTCACAAACAATGACTAGAAAACTGTGTTAGCATTCTAGGTTCTAGACTACTCAAGTGGTGTTTACTTCTAAGCAATGTTTCTGGGGTGGTATTTAATATTATATACTAAGTAAGGGTATATATGCTATTTTTAAACGTGGTAGAGCCATGCTGCAGCTATATTAATTGTATAGTGGGAAGGACCACGCTCTCACAGAATACCGGCGTAAAATAGCAGCTTAACGCTGCTGTGTTTCGTATGGTGAGTGTAGAGAACCGGAGACCTTTTTTTACTGGAAGAGAGGCATTGTACCTTAGTCCTCACGGCTGACAACGCGCTTGCATTTTGATTCGAAAACGAGCATAGAGATAGATGTCTATGGGCCACAGCAAACCCTTACCATCAGATGGACTGTGTGCTCGAATCTCACCCTTATTCTATAACAAAAAAATATCGACAATTCACCTGCCAAGCGTGACGATAGATGCAAAGCCTCCTTAGAACGGGAGAGGTTTTGCGGGTTGATGATGATGAAGAAAAAGGTTTTTTAAGGTAATTTGGTTACAAAAGTAATTAGGAACAATCTTCTTGTCGCCTTAAACGACTAACGCTATCTATTTAAATTATTTAAATTTTTAATTCTATATACTATTAGCCATTTATCATGACGAAGTCGAAAAAAAAACCTAAATATTTTTTTCAAATGCAGTTTTCTTTTCAACGAGATCAAGTTTCTTTCTACTTATTTAAAACGTAGTCCTTCATAATAATTTTCACTCTTTCCCATTTTTGCTAAACTGCCTTTCTTTATATAATAATAAGGTATATGTAAAAGGTGTTTTTAATTTTTTGCGTTATCATTCGATAAAGCGAGTTTTTGTGAACCCTTCCGAATGACCCGTGGACGCCCACCGAGGCCAAATCCACGGAAACCCGGACGGACAGTAGCCCTACTTGGTCGTTGCGTGTCACGAAACTAGTTTTACACGTAGGTAATAAGTAATAACATAAACAGTAATTACTGGCGTGAATATTTTGTTTTAGACCCAAATAACACGAAGACATTTAATTTATCTTAAATATATATGTATATATATATATAACGGGTGTTTGTGAAACGCTGCCGAAAACGAAGACAGATGATAGTACTAACGATACCTTTGATGATGGGTCAGAAAGAAAATCGATCCCGAGGAAAAAAATCATCTTTTCACAACGTTTTATTAGCTTTATTCACGCTCCATCATGTTAGTACAGCTAAATGAAACGATAATTTCATTTAAAAAAATCATGAAAATACTTAAACATAAAACCAGCAGTGTAATTTAAATCACCTAAGGTCAATATTCGCGGGTACGCCGAATGCGCGCGGCCCGCAGCTTGCGATCGTACCAATACCTAATAATTTACAACACTTGTCTAAATATCTAACTTATCTACTTAACCTACTATTTTGCCACTGTGCTTGTCTCCACCTAGCCACTTTAATTCGAATTCACAGGTTAAATAAACCAAATACCCGGTTAAGTAAATTTTTCATTAGCGGGGCTAATGAAAAATTTACTTAAATGAAATGTCAACAAGTATAGAGTCATGCTTTTTTATACATCGTGTAGGTATGTTTATTATTCTGATGTATTCAGTTATGTACCTATTCAGATCAGTTCAGTACTAAGTTATTTAAAAAAAATAAAGTATGAAACAGCTTACCGATCTAAATCCACCGTCGCCTTATGAGATTGTCCAAGGCACATTAACATGTTGCCGTATTCACGAGCTTTATAAACGCACACGTTAGGCATTATTAAGACAAAACAAGATACACAAAACGTAACAACAAGAATAATAACAATAAGAATTTAATAAACAAAACGACTATCGCTCCACGTGGTAGTCAACACGGAACTGTCTCAAAAACTAAAATTTATAACCAATCCCGCCAAAACAAATGCCTACCGTGCATCCTAACGTCCTTACGGTAAGCACTTTGAACATTTTCACAGATCGTTAAACTGTTACGACATTGCCAACTTTAATTTTATAAGTTTAGTTATCCCTACGACTAGTCTTCATATGGAATTTAGAAGTTATAGTTGTCATTTTTTAATACAATTAGACAATCAATTGTACCTTGACGCAACAAGCAGTTCGTTACTACAAAAATTATATTGAAATATATATATTATTTAATAGTTAAAATCAATTGTAATTATGATCAACAGTTAATTAATCTAAAAAATAATTCTTTTACTTTATTTTAATTGACTTTTCGTTATTAATCCGTCCAATACTTTGAATTTAAAAAGAGGTACGTCAAACTATTAAAAATTACCGACTTATTTTTTAGAACATATAAATAAAAGATGTTTTTAAAAATGTTTTTTACCATTAATTTATTTTTTATTTTTTAGTTATCTCTGGACATGTATTCACTTCATTTAATGCGTCATTGTTGATTTTTGATCGCCATCTTAGATCTGCCATCTTAATTCTTTTTTTATCGCCAACAGTTGACCCTTGTCGGTACCTACAACATTTGTTCGAGCACCACCAAACCATCCCTGACCTTACCTTACCTGAGTTATAACTCTTTCTCTATATTTTTTTTCTTTTTTGGCATGTCGACCATTTTGTTTTTCGTCATTTTGAATTTTTTCACCACCCCCAGAATTTGCTCAGGGTGTAGGTCGATATTAGTTAAGACACGACCCCGCAAAGTCTTACCGTTTACCCGAGCAGTAATACACCATCTCCTCGAAAAGCTGAACGCGGATATCATTTTATTCTTATTCTTCTCAGCAAACCCTTTCATTTAATATCCATATCATGGGGAAGCATGAAAATATTTACATAGTCCGCCATTTTTAGGTGTCCGCCATATTGGATTTAGAATGACGTCACTTCAGTTATTGTATTTCTCTAATCAAGCCCTTTCATTTGATACCCATATCATAAGGGTTAGTGTGGAAATGATAAATCGCCATTTTGTAACATCCGCCATACTGCATTAAAAATGGCGGCTTTTAATAATTTAAAAACCTTGACGAACACATGGCGCGCCTTTCTCCGCGGCCTCTTACTTCACCTACACCAACCAAGATTTGACTACGGAGAGTAGGGAAAGCGGCACCTCGCAGTACCATCACTCCTTTACCGCCGAAGCCCCAGCACCACTGCAACAACGGTGCGGCCCTGCCAGAGTCACGGAGAACAGGGCGAGTGGTTCTTCATAGCAACACTCCTCTTCCTCCGCGACTCCATCTTGGCTGCAGCGGTAGATAGAGAGGACACCCCTCTCGCCGCAGTCCACTAACATACATCCGAAGTAGGCTCACCAAGTCCACTCGGAGTGGCCACCTCGAGCCGGCCCTTCGGTTCCTCTTGGTTCACCGTTCCTGACCAAGCCACGGCGACTCAGTCCCCCGCAGCGATAAGGCGGGAACCCGCCTGAATGGAAGATATGGACACCTGCAGCCAACTTCAAATAAAAAGGCTAGTGATGTGTTGTCACCTCTTAGGACTAAGATGGAATGCCTGACAGTTTGTAGTTATACTGGCTCTCTAAACCCCTCAGAACGAAACACTGTAGTAAAAGTACTAGCACTGCTATTTAGCGACAGACATAAGTAAGATAAGTATTTAAACGTAGACAGGAAAATATTGAGAATAGCTATAAACTATTTGTTGGAAAACACACTATCTATCCTGTTTCCAATCAACAAATACTCGAATGTCCTACGCCAATATTAGGTGCGAGGAATTCCCCCCGAACATATACAGCGTTCATATATGCTTGTAAGGTGTGATAATTTTTAATGTGCATCGAGACATTGATTTAGTCAGTTGGTGTCGTTCTGTTAAAGAAAATACTGGAAGTTCCCCGAGTATATTTGTATAATACTAGTTATATTATCAGCATAAAAATGCGGAAGTTAATTTTGATTGTTACTATTATTTCAGTTTCTACAGCGTACGCAGGTACTTATATTGTTCTATTTTTGAAATTTTATTAATTATTATTAATAATTATGTAGGTGATACCATAATCCATAATTATAAATAAAATTGAAGTGTCTGTCTATAATATCGAAATTATATTGTATTATATTGAGCTAAGTAAGTTATTTGCGTGCCAAAAACACATGAATAATCATTTTTAAAAATTTTGTTTGTCTGTCTATATTTCTGTCTGGGCTAATGTTCTGAATGGCTGAATCAATTGTAATGAAACATTACGAACATGTAATGAGCAATGTCAGGAGTGATCTATATTTTATCTGAAAAACTTGAAAATATTTTTTGAAAAAACGCAAAATTAATGTAATAAATGGTCTTTGATTACTTGAATCTAAATAACACTCCATTAATACATCCTACCCAAGCGAAGCCAGGGCGGGTCACTAGTTAATAAATAACTGCACCATGTTATTACGATTTGCCGCTTTTTTATAGTTTTCTGTTATTTTAAATTTATATTAGTCTTCGAAGTCTTTTAATTTTTTAACCTCAAAGAAGCACGTCCACAACGCAACGCTGCTCTCATGATCTCATGATTTCGGTCTGTGGTCGGGTAAATACTTCTTTCTACGAGCAAGGTCTACCAATGGAGTTATAAAATGATAAAGATAAATAATTTAAAACAAAAAATTAAATTAATGTTTTTTTTTTTGTTAATTTCAAGGCTTCGCAAAATGCGGGCCCAATGAAGTATTAGACGAATGCCCATCCGACTGCAACGACCACTGTCCGACAAGGGATGGTGAATTTATCAACTGCAGCCGTCCAGATTGGAACAACTGCCCTCCTCCAAAATGCAAATGCCAGTTTAACTATCGTCGAGCGCAAAATGGAACCTGTATACCAACAAACGATTGCCGTGAGTGTATATAATCATATTCATAAAGTAAAACACTAAAATTACAGCCTATTTATACTTCCTACCACTGGGCAAAGATCCCCTATCTTTTCTGAGAGGGTAATGGAGCAATTTAACCGCCTCGATGCTCCATTGTATTTTGGCGGACTTCAAATTTTTATTTTTTAAATATGCAGCTTACCACACGATGTTGTCCATTACCACCGAGCATGTGGTAAAATAGTTATAATCATCATGTGGTAAAATAATTTTAAACTGCAATTACAAATTTCCTACCCTTCTCAGAATTGACTACGGATCTGTGTCATTTTTAGTTGCCACTGGCTTCAGCCACTTACCATCAGGTGGACTGATAACTATTTAAATAAAATTTTTAAATTTAGAACAGTAATCAGAAGTCTATGCATGTGTTTTAGAACTATATATATTAAATATATATTTGTAAAACGAACGTCTTTACCATGTTAAAAACAGGAAAATATCTATAAATGATAACGTAAATTACTTTCCATGCTTCTAAAACAAAAATATAATTCAGAAAATATATCGTCAACACTCAAACACAAACCGGTTCCACTTAATAGTTGATCTACGAGGCCGCAGATAGCTTAGATGTATAACTCAGCTACAATCATATTCGTGTTTTATCGGTAACTGTGTAAGTGTCACTACGTCGTCTTACATTTGCTAAACTAATCGGCCTTATTACAAAAAGTAAGTAGTTTATAATTAGTTTTTCAAATATTTATGAAATAGTAATAGCTTTATATTTTTTTTATTCCAAAGCTGCATTCGAGTGTTCGAAACCAAACGAGGAGTACAACTCTTGTCCATCGTACTGTCCCACTGATGACTGCAGCCAAGCAACGCCGAACGGAGAATGTCCACAATTTGGTTTATTTCTAATAGTCGTCGAATGTTACCCACGTTGCCGATGCAAACCGACATATTGGCGTAAAGATGGTGTTTGTGTTCCATACCAAAACTGCGATGACGATGCAATAATGAGTTTAGCTTAATTCCAAAAAAATATTTCAATTGTGATACATAGGTCAACAATGATGAGTTGTTTTGTGATTCATGAGTTTAAGGTGCTCAACCGTCCTGCATTCGGCGGGAGCGACGCATAATAGCAGTTGTAATCTTGCTTTGCAATAATTATTAAAATATTCCAGCAAAACAAGTGCGTTTCGCATGTCCCGCATTTCCAAATTATGTAATTATTAAATTAATTTATAGACTTCCAAGTATAATCAATACACAAAAAAACCAAGCATTGTGTATGCGTAAGTGTGTCCATTGGCACACTAACAGATTAAATTAAAAATGACAGACCATGTAAAAAATAAAAATATGATTTTAAAAATGAATTTGTTTGTTTGCTTGTTGATTTAAGTGCAAGTACACTCCCCTCTCTCCCTATACACAAGAATGTCCTGCATTAACTTTTTATAAAGTTTGACGTCTTTCATGAGTAATAAATAAGTGCCACACACAATATGACTTTTAAATTCATTCCTAAGCATTTTCCATTAGGCGTTTTAACTAGACAAAACTGAAGGTTTTATAATAAAAGATTCGAACCTCTTCTAGAACAATCTGATTCATTAAAACACTAACATGGTTTGACATAAATGTATGAATTTAACGTTATTAATTTTTTATGACTCCAAAGTAATGTAGTAATCTAGCAAACCATCAATAAAAGACATTAAATTATTTCAAGAAATAAACTGGACATTGATAAATGTTTTAAAATCTTTATTAACTTATTTGGTAATTTTAGCGCCAACGCTGTGTATTGCCTAATAGCGAAACCAATGTTATCATAAGTTTCTAAAAATTAATTTGGATAGTAACCATTAATATGCTTTTGCTTTGCATTATAATTGACTTAAGTGTCAATGACGACGATACAAAATAAATTATATAGTTTATATGTCATTTGCTATTCTGGCAAGGCAATTGAGGTGATAACCAATCTATAAATAATTTTATGTCTTTGCCACTAGTATGTGGACTGTAAGTTTGTTTGTGAATTCAGTTTTAAAAAAAATCTCAGTTATGCGCAATATGCGAGCCTGGGTTCGTGGTGTAATTTTCAAGATTGGAGCTGCGTTTCCACATAAGGCCGTAGTAGCTTAAGAGCTAAACGCTAGAAATAATTTAATTTTAATCGAAGTTCCCGAACGACTCTGTACATATAGAACAAGCTCCGTACCGTGGAGTATTGCCCGCTCCTTGGGCTAAACACCTTGCCAGGAGGAGAATCTCCACTTTTCCTTTCACGGCCAAACAAAGAAAGCTCACAAACGCGTTGTCACGCCTAGGACTAAGATGAAATGCCTCACGATCTTTTTTTTTTACATGGGGAAATGCCTACGCATACCCGCCTCGCGGGGGCATGGACGGGTTATGTCGGACTCGCACCGACTAAAACCTCATGGTGTTCCGCCTTCGCCGCATATTGGCAGGGCCACGGGAACGCTTTCACACTCATCCGCGACCCCACCAGCGCCGGCCGCCCTATGGCAGCCCCTTCTCGGGGGAGGACTTCTCTTCCCCATTCTTCTTCTCAGGCAAGGCGCATCAGGAACACAAGACACGCCTTCCTCCACGGCTTCCAACTCCACCTGCGTAACGGGCCCCCCCGTGTCCGATACGCGGAGGCCATGGGGCCAGGAAAATCAAGCGCTCGGTAGCACCCGCTTTTCCGACCCCAGTGGCGGATCTGGTCTTTGGCTCCGCCGCCAACCAAGTTTCGGCCGCGGAGGGTAGGAAGAACGGCGACTCGCAATACCGACACTCCTCTCCCCCCGCGGTCCCACCACCACCGCATCAACGGTGCGGCCCCGTCAGAGTCGCGGAGGATAGGGCGAGTGGCGCATCGCCATACCAACAATCCTCTTCCTCCGCGACTCCACCTCGGCTGCAGCGGTAGGGGAAGAGGACACCCCTCTCGCCGCAGCCCACCGACACACATCCGAAGAGGGCTCGTTAAGCCCACACGCAGTGGCCTCCTCGGGCCGGCCCTACACCACGAGCCAGCCAAGGGGTTCCTCTTTGTTCACCGCGGGTGACCAAGCCACGGCTACTAAGCCCCCCGCCACGACAAGGCGGGAACCCTTTCGGGGGGGATGCCTCATGACCTATATTATGCTAGCTCTCTTACCCTTGCAGTTGCAAAACGTCAGGGAAATGCACTACTGCTTGGCGGCAGAAATAGGTAAAAGTTCAAAAACCTCGGGTCAGGCATGTGGGTTCCTCTTAGTTCACCGCGGGTAACCAAGCCACGGCTAATAAGTCCCCCCGCCACGACTAGGCGGGAACCCGTTAGGGGGGGCACCTACCTGGCCTAGGCCTATGTGTAGCGGTGGACTTTTGATAGCCTGTACGGTTTCAAGTAGTACCTACACTAAATTAGTTAAACTGGCATTGCAGGATCGTCAACAATATCAATTAAATAAGTCATTGGCCAAAACAATTGATTAAAAATTATTCTATTCTATTCTATTCTATTCTAATCTTCTGGGAATGAATTGGCATCTTCGATATTTGGAGACACCCAATGAGAGGTTCGTTTGTATTATTGTACATAATGCATATTTCATCAGCTGTGTTTACAAAAACGGCTCGGTTCTGTAATGCAAAATCACATCTAAATAACTGATACCTGACTGCGAAGGTCAAGACAGAAGAAAACTGATGCTTGATGACGGCTCCGTGGCGCTATGGCTTAACAATGAGTTGCAACGCCGCGAGTTTGGATCCCCCGTGGAACAAGTATTTGTATGGCCTACGAATAATCGTTCACGATCTGGATGTTTGTCCTTGTGCAAATTATATATGTTAACTGCCTCCACTATACAGGAGAAAATCATAGTGTGAAGGTAACGTTTTCTTAAAGAAAAGAAATACCCGATGAAATCTGTTTTCAACTCATAATTCATGAGAGACCCATTTATATAACTTTCAAGACTTTCCTTACTTGATGTAAGTGCAAACAAACTGTCTCATCTTTAACAACAAACATTTGTCAAATTTTCTGACAAATTAATTAAGATAAGTTTTCAATGACAGCCCCTAACTCTTCGATCTCAAAGGGTCTTCCCGAACAAGGCGAATCGCGAAGAGACGCGTTCTGATACTGCATCTTCTCCAAGTGCCGTATATTTTACTTAATATTACGATTTTGTGCCGAGTTTAAATTCATAAAGTATACAAACAATTATAACTACTTTACGCAAATAATTTGGTTATGAAAAGCGTGCTAGCAAAACAGAATGCACCAATAATCTAACGAGTCTGCGTAGTGTTCATTTTAATTTTAAATATCTGGCGAAATTAGAAAAACTCAAAACGCCTTTATTTTAGCGAGTGACGACTAAAACCGCAGTAGCACGTGACTTTTTGGTAACCGGATATTATGCCATGTTCGTATATTATATATGTACACAACATTATAATAAAGCACATAACATTTCCAACCATCCATTTTGAACCTTATCTACAAGTAGGATAGTATTATACATATAAGACCAATCATTGTGGAATATAGCTTGGCTGAGCCGTGGTAGCTCAGATGGTTAGCACTCGCTGTAAGTTTCACAGTACGCGAGCAACCCGGGTTCGATCCCCGCCGGCACCAATGAAATTGTTAACTGCAATTTTAAGTGCTGATTTACCACGTGCTCAACGGTGAAGGAAATATCGTGAGGAAACCTGCATGTCTGAGAAATAAGAAAAATTATTTCGAAGACATGTGAAGTTCGCCAACACGCATTGGGGCAGCGCGGCGGACATTTCCTTGCCCTAAAACCCTCTCAGAAAGGAGAGGAGGCTTATGCCCAGCAGTGGGACGTATATAGGCTGTAACTAAAGTTAAAGTTATTAACTTTTATAGCTTGGCAGGTCAGTATTTTGATAAGTAATAATAAAAGCAATATTTTTAAGTAAGTATAGCGCCTTTTTTTATTACTTTACTTTTTACAAAACTGAAGTGACAAAAAATTACAGTCTACCTGATGGCAAGTAGTAACTGTAGTCCATAAAAAGCTGCCGCCGACTTCAAACAAAGGGTAGTACAGATGCAATGTCACCTCTGAGAACTAAAATGGAATCTTCGCGGGGGCAAGGACGGGTTATGTCGGACTCGCACTGACTAAACCCCCATGGTGTTCCACCTTCGCCGCATATCGGCAGGGCCACGGGAATGCTTTCGTACACATCTACGTTCCCACCGACGCCGGCAGACCCATGGCAGCCCCTCCTCCCTCTTTTCCTTCTCAGGTAAGGCGCACCAGCAAAATAAGGTGCGTCTTCCTCCGCAGCCTCTTAACTTAATTTTAACGGACGCCCCGCTCGATATGCAAAGGCCATGGGGCCAGAAAAAAGCGAGCACTTCGAAGCACCAGCTTTCCTGACACCAGCGGTGGATCTGATCTGTGGATCCGGCGCCTCTCACTTTCGGCCGCGGAAGGTAGGGAGAGTAAAGGTAAACACCTAGTAAAGGTGGGAAACAGTTATAAACAAACAACATTCCACGTAGTGGTAAATATCTATTGAATTCTTTTTTATAGAATAAAGGTGACAAGCGAGGACACAGTTCACCTGATGGTAATGACACCTGAATGCCTAAACATCTACATTTATCCTCGATTATGAATCAAAATGCAGAAGCGTTGCCATCCCTGAGGTCTAAGATTCTCTACACTCACTATATGAAACATGAAGTTGCTATTTCACGTTGGTATTATGTAAGAGCCTGGTCCTTCCTTCCCATAGTCGAGCCGACCCATACGTACTACAAATATAGCAGCGTGACTCTACCATATATTTGATAATGGTGCCATCAATGTACATTGGGAAGTCCAATCTATGGATTGTAACAGATGGCGTATTGAGACAATTCTAAAAAACTGTCAGGAAGTAATACATTTACACAAGTTACGAATTTAGTAGAGGTTCATGTCTAACTATAGAATGTTAAATGAATGTTAGCTTGATGAAAACTCTGACGTGATATTTTACGAAAATTTTATTACGATTGCTTATTTTATTAAAGGATTTTTTGTAACAAGCCTATTAAATACCAGTTTCATTAAAAAACGAATAAGGAAATAAACAACGAAACGAATTAGATAAAACGTCAATTAGATAACGCTGTGTTTGTTTCAACAAGGAAATTCAATATTAATATTAATGCTTGTGCACATATCAGTTTTGCTAAACAAATGACAGTATCAATTTAATAACATATATATTTAAGAGGATTCATACAACGAATAAAATGTCTTAAATGTACTATCATTGATCTATTATTATATAATGTACTATCATAGCTTTACTATCATTCAGTCATTGTTTGTCATTATTTTTAGTGCTGAATAGTGGCGACCTAAGAAGAATATCCACTATCCCATATCATTCATTCCGTGGGTATCGTAAGAGGCGACAGAGGGAAGCTTAAACAGGAGATGGGCTACATCTCTGCAATAGCAACTGAAAATAATAAAATAATTGCGTTTGCCAACCCGCCTGCCAATCATGGCAAATATGATAAAATCCTCCTATAATTAAAGTTTACAAAATTTACTTTGCCCATATCCGGTCAATAAAATAAAATTATGTCTTACCTAGTTTGAGGAGCACCTACCGCCCTCCCTCAATTGCGTGTATCCCCGTCACCACCAAACCCAGCACCACTACTCCCACCACTATACTAGCAAAGACACACCACCGACGATAATACGACACGTGTTTCGCCTCTACACGAGGCATCCTCAGGTGTTGTAGACTCTGCGGTAGCTGACCCTTTACCCGATGCTTTTCCAAGTTTAATATAATGGATTTCCGCAAAGTAACGCCTGATTTCATTAATTATCCTCCTATAAGGCAATTTATGGAAGATGCCTATGTTTAGTTGTGGAATTTTGATAGGCTATGAATAAATTAACGAATTTTTTGAGTAGTTTTAGAGTATGTTTTTAGCTTTGCTGTTGAACAAAGTTACATTTCATACACTTTTTGAAAGATTTATGCTACTCCCTAATTCAATTATGAAATCATTGATATATAGAGGAAATTTATTGACGGAAGGATTTGTATAGAATAAAGTTAAAGTCAGTAATGTCCACCACGGCTAACCCCATAATCTTAACTTTAAGAGCATGATGATTTAAATTAGAGAGAAGAGACTGAAACGAACCTTCACAACATGTTCTTACTTTTTATGTTCTCAAGTCCTCGAAAATATTTTCGATATGCATGCTTGAAATTGTAGTTGAAATTTGGTGCTGATTGATCTCGTTTGACTGAATGCGATAATTTTTAGATAGTTAGTTTTACAAGTACCGGCCATAACGATACGGATTACAGACTTACGAATTTTGGTAATAGCCAATATGTGTAGTAGTCATTAACTCAAGTATCGATACCTCACATAATATTAGGAATCAAAATTAATCCTTTTATTATCCATTAATTAAGACATCAGGACAAAAATGCCCGAAATAGGATTACCAGATTATTGCTATTCAGCAACGAAACGCATTCAGCGTTCTTGGATGGTAGGACTGAATGATGATTTAAGTTTTTAGTTTTTTTTTATTGTGGTAAAAATCAATTGCTGTCCGTTAGTCTCGCTAAAACTCGAAAGTGACTCGACCGATTCTGATAAAGTTTTTGTGTGCGTTTGAGTGGGTCCCTGGATGGTTTAGATTCACAACTGAACCCGGTAGGTGGAGCTGTTGTTGAGACCCAAAAATCACCCGTGCAAAGTCGGGGCGGATGGTAGAATTGTGTATATTTTAATATTATCTTTTTTCAGATCCGATGAGATGTTTCAAACACAACGAGATATTAGATTGCATGTCGCCTTGTCCAGAGAAGACCTGTCAAAATCGCGACATACAATTCAACTGTTTGAGAGACAAAGAGAACATTATTTGCAAAGAGAAATACTATAGAAATTCAAATTGTGATTGTGTTTTAGCTAAGAAACTACTAATACACTTATGAAAGTATATACGGTACTTTTAACAAAAAAAGCAATTTAAAGAAAAATTCGGTCTGTCTGTCTGTTTGTTCCAGCTAATATCCGAAATGAATAAACCGATTTTGACAGGACTTTTACTGACTGATGGATAAAATTAATTATCTCGGCCTGGGTGAGGCGTTGCGAATATACTATAATGCGAGTTAAAATGGTTTGTTGGTTTAAATGGCCAACTGCTGGTTCAGAGTTATTAAAAGGATGATTTTACGTAGATTATGGACTGTATGATGCGGTGAGTATATACTATTTCGCTTAATTTCGAAAATATATAATATATTTAATTTAATGTGTAGAATTCGTGTGAATATAAGAAATCATATATTACAATGTGATATTGTTTTTTTACAGATGAATACAGTATAGAAAAGTGATAACCTCAACAGAAAACAAGCGAATGAAAGCAAGCTAATATTTCTGGTACTGAAGATGGGCAATCTATCATATAACAACACTCTGAAGTAACATTAAATGCCGTTACAATAACTATTATTATTATTATTCAAATCCCTACTTACTTATACATCTATACATATAACTAAAGGTGAGCAAAGTGTGGGTGTCCTCCCACTAGATTAAGTGACGACCTGGTAAGATATGCAGGAGGTCGATGGTTGCAGGTGACTGAGGACCGTGCTTTGTGGCATTGATTGGGGAGGCCTATGTTCAACAGTTGACTTGTGAAGGGCTGTAATGATGATGATGATGATATAATTAGAATTGAAGCGTCTGTCTCTAATATCGAATTAATTGTCTTTTACTGAACTTAGGGTTTATTTGCAAGCTATTAAGATATAAGAGACCTTTTTTTTTAAATTTTGTCTTCCTGTCTGTCCTGGCTTATCTTCCGAATGGTTTCATCGATTGTAATGTAACTTCACGAACAGATATAGAGCAATATCAGGAGTGATCTAAGCTATATTTTATTCGAAAACTTCAAGGTTTTTCGAATCTGGAAATGAAAATAAAAAATAAGCATTTATAAATCTAATAATAATAACTATTAGTTCTTAATACAACATAGCAGAGAATGATATGACAGTTTCTGTCTTTTTACTTAGTAACACCGTAAGTGCCTATAAGAAAACAGTTTTTAAAAGCATGATAGTTACTGGTAAAAACGAGCTGCATGTGAAGTGTGTATCGAGATTATGCCCGTAGCTCACTTGCCAGTTCTAACTATACCAGATCGCAAGCCGTTTGATTATTTCTCCTTGCAGGGACATGGAGAGGGAAACTCTCATGCCAGCTACAAACTCAAACGTGATTTTTGTAACCTTCTGGATATTTTTCTCGTACTTCCACAAATAGACTGATGTTCAATTGTTCCATGCATTGCCCTTCTACTAATCTCATTTCTCATCTCATGTTCTGATATTTTTTTGCGTCTATTACTTTTTGCTGTCTATAGTTTCTTTATTAATATTATCGCAAGTTGCATTGTTAAAGTATTAAATATTTCAGTCTTATTTCTTTTGTGATTCTAAACTATCAGGACACTGGTATACCGAATCTATTATGGAAACTGGTATATCAGACACATTTTGATATCAAGAATGTGACACTTTAAAATCTTGTACCATTATGACAGAATGCCAGTACCCAGCATGCTTACCAGCTTGCGCGCGGCTTTAACTAAGCCAGCATGTCAAGCAACTAGAGTTACGTGTCCGCTTATCAGATGGGCTCGCAGTATGGCTTTAGCAAGAAAAACCTATATAGCCATTGACTTATATACCGTGTGTCCCTTCTTAAAGTGCAACCCCGAAAGGGGGTGAAACTAGACCATCAATTATCGACAAAAATAGAAAAAATAAGAAATATTTATATATTTTACTTTTTATTGACGAATTAAGATTTTTATATCTTATGTAGACTCTATGTACAAAATAATAATAACGATTTCTTCCTGTCTGCGTGAATTCAAAGAAAGATTAGAAACGATCCAAAATTTAAAATCCATTTTATGGATGGATGAAGCAAAATTCACTCCGAATGGAATCATACATTGCAAGAATTTACATGAATGACATTATGAAAATCCACACTTAAAGAGGGCATCTATATTTTAAGTGCAGTTCTCAATAAATGTATGGGCAGCTCTAATCGATGACGTTTTAATTGGTCCAGTTATTTTACCTACTACATTAAACTACGAACGTTTTTTATCTTTATTAAGAGACGAACTGCTATTTCTACTCGAAGAAGTTTCGCTGGCCACAAGGTGACGGGGGTGTATGTTTTTGCAGATGGATGGATGTCCTGCTCATTACGGGCGAAATGTGCGAAGTTTTTAAATGAAAACTATGTAAACAGATGGATTGGTCAGGAAGGACTAGTGGGTTGGCCAGCACGTTCACCTGATCTAACACCTCTCGACTACTTTTGATGGAGTGCCATGAAACAAAAAGTCTACGGAAACACGGTAAAAAGAATACCACCAGAGATAAAAAGTGACCCAAGGATGGTGCGTAGAGCTACAAACCAAATTGCTCTTCATGCGACAATGTGCCAACAGCAACGAGGAGGCCATTTTGAGCATTTAATGCATAAGTCATAAGAACTGTAAAAAAACATGTACCTACTTGTTACTTGATTAAAACTTGTAATCAAAATCTGACTTTTAATGGTGACATGTTAACACCTCTTAGCCAGCGCATTTTAGGGTTACAACGTAGAAAGTTTTTTTAGTTGAAAGGCAATATGGCAGAGAATAATAGTAAATCATAAAATTTGCTGGTATTGGGGGCATAATTCTGAGAAAATTAGAGATCATTGAAAAAAACAGTCATAAATTTTTTTTCACAAAAAGCAATGTTAAAGTCATAATGCCACTTTTTTTGCGAGTTAATTGTTATTTTATCCTTACCGCCAAGTACGTGGCATAATATTTATTTTTTATTTTAAAGTAATCTTTTTATTATCTTTTTCTTTTAAAAAACGTTACCCCCAAACTAGGATTTTCTCCTGTATCGTGGGAGCAGTTTACAAACACAAATTGCACAAGGACAAACCTTCAGACACGAAACAATTATTTGTAGGTCATACAAATACTAGTTCCGTGCGGGATTCGAACCCGCCTTATAGAAAGGAGTCGGCTCTTTTCTTGAAGGTCCCTAAGTTGTATCGGGCCGGAAAAAACCGCTGGAGACAATAAATTCCACAGTGTGGTCGTGTAGTCAGAAAATTCCGCATAAATCGCACGGTAATGGACCGCCAACCATCGAGACGATGAGGATGGAATTTCGAGTTCTGTCCAGTATTCGATGATGGAATTCAGCAGTTGAAATTAATCCGAATAATTCCTCTGAGCGCTCCCCGTGGTAAGTGATGTAGAAGATGCGCAGAGATGCATCGTTTCTTCGCAAAGCAAATGGATGAAACGATCGGCAAGAACGATTCGTTCCGCTCTCCGTTGACCTACTTACTTTTTAAATCAATCTTGAAGGCGTGAAAACTTACGATTTGTAAAATTTCTGAACAAGTTTTAGATCCTAATGTAGAAACACAAAACGTACCTTGATTTGTATGAAATTTGTTGTAATCTAGTGAAATTGCAGCTTATGTTGGACCATCCTCGCCTATATGTTGCTGAAATAAATAACCATCGCATTAGTTTTTTTTTTTTAGAATAAGAGTGATATACGAGTACACAGTCCACCTTATAGTAAGTGGATGCTGTGGCTCACATATATGTACACCAATCCTCGATTAAGAATTAAATTCTAATTTGTTTTGTGTGGTTAATTGTGTAATATACATGATTGTAAGCTGTTATTTAAAAAAAAAAAGTCCCGCTGGGTTTCTTGCTGGTTCTTCCCAGGACAGAGGTTTTTTTTTCGAACCAGTGGTAATTAGACAAAAGAGTGACTTTCAATAAGTATTATTTATAATCTATATTGAATAAAAAAGTTTAAAAAAAAAATGCAGATGCGTTGTCACCCCTGAGGACTAAGATGGAATGACTTGTCTTCAGTAAAAAGGGTCTCCGGTTCCCTACTTTAGTAGTAGTACACACAGTAGCATCACAGTTTAAAGACCCTATGGCCGACACACACGGTCAGTTAAACTGATCAGTTGAACTGAAATACATCCAAAAACTGACCGTAAGTGTGAAATCTTAAGTTGAAATTTTTAACTGACGGCAACCCATGGATTTTTCCGGGCGCACCGTAATCCGCTGGCTTCAGTTCGTTTGCATCACGACGGCTCCGTTACTCGCTCAAGGTCTCGCGTTATATAACCATCGGCTAGCGTACTCCGGGTGTACAAGTATCAGTAGGGTGTCGCACGCTCTAAAGATTGGTAATTTAATTTTTAAACATTATAATAAATGGTTAAAAATAAATAACACATTATTAAATAAATAAAATTATCATAATATCTGATCCAATTATTAAAATTGTCTTAATACTTATCATGATTGAAAATATCTTTGTAATTGTTAATAGTATTTTTATTTAAATTGATATAAAGAAAATTATAACATTAAAATTATCATCATCAATCATCATTACAGCCCTTCACAAGTCCACTGCTGAACATAGGCCTCCCCCAAGGAATGCCACAAAGCACGGTCCCGAGCCACCTGCATCCATTGATTTCCTGCATATCTTAACAGGTCGTCACTACATCTATTGGGGGGACGCCCTACAATTCGCCTGCCGGTACGAGGCTGCCACTCGAGAACCTTTCTCCCCCATCGGTTGTCGGTTCTTCGAGCTATATGGCAGGCCCATTGCCACTTCAGCATACTAATTCTTTGAGCTATGCTGTTTATACTGGTTCTACTACGGATATCCTCGTTTTTAAGTCTATCACGCAGAGAAACGCTGAGCATACACCTCTCCATAGCTCGCTGAGCAACTTTGAGCTTCCTCATACGGCCAGCAGTGAAGAACCACGTCTCAGATCTATAGTTCATCACTGGCAACACGCACTGGTTGTACAATCTAGTTTTGAGGTATGTCTGACGAGAAGATGTGTCGTAATCTCCCGAACGCTGACCAGCCGAGTTGAATACGTCGATTGACCTTTCGGTCAAAGTTGGACTTACCTAGTCGGACTATTTGTCCCAGGTAAACATATTCGTCAACAACTTCGAGCTTAGTGCTCCCAACAACTACCGGCATAGGTGTGACATGGAAGTTAAGCATAATTTTTCTTTTGTCCATGTTCATCTTCAGACCTGTCCGTTGGTAGACACTATTGAGGTTATTGAACATAGTGCTTAGGTCCTCCAGCGATTCTGCCATAAGGACTATATCGTCGACAAATCGAAGGTGAGTGATGTACTCGCCATTGACGTTAATACCGTATCCTTTTCAGACCAGTAGCTTGAAAACGTCTTCCAAAGTAGCGGTGAAGAGTTTCGGGGATATTACGTCATTCTGTATTACACCTCTCTGCAGTTGGATAGGTGTCGTAC
Source organism: Parnassius orleans (assembly GCA_029286625.1). Lineage (NCBI taxonomy): Eukaryota > Metazoa > Arthropoda > Insecta > Lepidoptera > Papilionidae > Parnassius > Parnassius orleans. The sequence goes on along the minus strand of JAGSMP010000038.1, from coordinate 8,441,937 downwards.
TCCTGTTCTGTACTCGGATAGCCATCGTAGCCCTACTGTACAAACAATTCAGCACTTCGATATACCGACAGTCAACTTGACACCGCTGAAGGGACTGTAGCACCGCCCAAATTTCGACGGAATCAAAGGCTTTCTCATAGTCCACATACGCAAGGCAAAGTGACAAATTGTACTCTTTTGTCTTCTGTACAATTTACCGAAGGGTGTGTATGTGGTCCATGGTACTAAAGCCTCTTCGGAAACCGGCTTGTTCGGGAGGCTGGAAGTCGTCGAGTCTGCGTGCGAGACGATTCGTAATGACTCTCGAAAACAGCACGTAGACGCGGCTCAGAAGGAAAATCGGTATGTAGTTCTTCAAGAGAGCGTTGTCGCCTTTCTTGAAGAACAAGACCACCGCACTTCTGCTCCAGGCCTCCGGAGTAGTGCCACCATGGAGGACGGAATTAAAGAGATTTTGAAGGACTTCAAGTACCGGTTTTCCACCCGCTTTCAGAAGCTCCGCTGTAATTCCATCCTCGCGCGGGGACTTGCCGTTTTTAATGTGCTGGAGAACCATTCTAATATCGCTCACACTGACGTACGGGATATCATCGGAATAGTATCGGATAAGACTTGCTCTTGGATCGTTACTCACACTTGCGTGTGGCTCCAACGATGACTTGTATAGCTGCCCATAGAACCTCTCAATCTCACTCAAAATCTCAGGTGTCCCGGAAATGATGCTGCTACATTTGGTCTTCAGCTTCGACAGTTGGCAGACAGATCTCTGGCTAAGACTTTGGAGCCCTGGTTCCGCTCGATTGCTTCTTCAATACGATCAGTATTGAAGTTGCGTAAGTCCCACCGCATGCATTTGGAGATCTGTCTGTTCAGTTGCCTGTATGCTATCACATCTACTGAAGACTGCAGCTTCATTTCCCGTCTAACAGCCATGAGATTAAGAGTGTGATCGGAGAGTTTTTGTGTTCTTCTGCGGCGGGTCTTGCAAAACTTAGCTCCGACTGCATGGACAGTTTCCACGAGCTTGTCATTCATATCGTCCACTGCACTGCAATCTTCGAGGCACTGAAAACGGTTTTGTAACTCGAGCTGAAAAGTTTCGGGACTTTGGATTAGAGCACGAGGGGGACGAAGCGTTGACTTCATTAGACTATACCTCTCCAACTAAACGTTTAGGTTCAGTGTGCCTCTAACCATTTGGTGATCGCTACCAGTTTTCACCCTCGCGATCACTGAGATATCACTGAACATTCGTCAAAATGAAGTCAATCTCATTTTTTGTCGAACCGTCGGGGCTCGACCAGGTCCACTTCCTGTAGGGCCGCTTCTGGAAGAAAAAGTTCATCATAAAGAGTCCCTCCTTCTCCATGAAGTCGGCCAGCTGCTGGTGCCTTGGGTTCCGTTGCCCTAATCCGAATTTCCCTACTTTCAGCTCACCGTTCTCTCTTGTGCCTAGCTTTGCGTTGAAGTCTCCCATTAACACCGTATAGTGGGTTTCGGAGGAATGCATGGCTCTAGAGATATCCTCATACATTTCCTCCACCTCCTCATCGGGGTGTGCCGAGGTTGGTGCGTAAACCTGTATGACCTTCAGCGAATACCGTTTGGTGATTCTGAGTATAAGGTACGCAACCCTCGTCGACACACTTCCAATCTTTAAAACGTTGTTAACGAGAGACTTGTGGACGATAAATCCGACACCTCGTTGGGACAGATGGTCGCTCTCCCGGTGATAGAAGAAGTTGCCGGTTTCAAGGATTACCGTGTCTTCCCCCTTCCTTCGGACCTCGGATAATCCTATAATATTCCAGCGCAACTTGTCTATCTCTTCTTTCAGCTCCAGGATCTTCTCGTCAGTCCTCAGGGTGCGTGCGTTATAAGTTGCCAGGTTGAGTCGTCGTAGGTGGCAACAGAACTTCCACCGGAGATTCTTAGCACCCCCTACATTAAAATTATAATTATATATATACTAAAAATTAAAATTTAAGTCCCCCGAAAGTGGGGAGAAAAAACATGAAAAATAAAGAAATAAAGGCCGTTTTGAAGCCAGTGTGTGGGCAAATTGTTTTGGCTTACATCCGTTTTAATTGATCAGTTCAATTGATCAGTGTAACTGACCGTGTGTCAAACTGTGTTCACGTCTTGTCTTCAGTTCCTTTTATGTAGTATGGTCGTCTGTCGGTAGATAGCGCCGAAGTAACAAATACTAGTTGCGGGACCAAATCTTCAAGGTCACCGGGCATTAATGTAATACCCTTAAACTGATCGATTGAACTGATCAGTTCTACTGATCCGTTTAACTGACCGTGTGTGTCGGCCATTACAGTTGGGAAACGAATGTACCTACGCAGAGCAACGGTGGGGGCACTGCGGGGCAGGGGGCAGGCCAACCTTGTGCTAGCGCACTTCACTGAGTCTAGATAATACATGCGGTTGATGCGAGCGTGTTTTATAGTACTTATTTAACTAACTTTAAGTGCAGTTTTCGAAAGATATAATATCTATAATGCTTAAATAGTGTTGTAGTTATACGAGTTACTCTAAAGTTAAAGATAGAATGCCTCACAGTCTGTAATTATATTGGCTATCTATACTCTTCAGATCGGAGCACAGCAGTGCACACACTGCTCCATGGCAGAAGAAATTGGTAATAGTGTATACCTACCTTGAAGGACATTTAGACAGGAAAAGAGTCCTACCATTTAGAAATGAACTACGTCCAAATAGATAGAATAGTAGCTCAGGGCTAACTCAAAACATTTTACACCACATAGTATCATAAATTAAAACAAAATTTTCGTTTGTCTGCTTGTTTGCTGTCGTTGTAATTTTGACACAACGTTGTATTCGAATACGCACGTGTTTTATTTACTTTTTGAAAAACTTTTTTAAACCACAGCAACGCCTGGTACAGCCAGTTGTTTATAATATTTAATGGCTTCGACTTTAATAAAAGCCAGTTATTTCTATATTGTTATTTATTCATAAATATATTGTTGATGACAAAAGATATTGTTGAAAATTTGAGGCAATGTTTTTAAGCTGACTCTCCTTTAGGACCCATAAATGGTTTAACCTATACGGAGGAGTCGTCTGACATAAACCCAATTCGCTTCACAGCTCAAAAAGTGGTGCAGTGATTTTGAATATGAAAAGGTGGGAGGTCCCTTGGTGACCATCTTCCTAGGGTGTTGGGTTTATTATTTTCACTCTGCCAGTGACATAGATATTTTCCAAATAATATAATGAGAACTATTGTTGTGCCAATTCTCAAAAATAAAACTGGTGACTACTATAGGCCAACATTGGCTACAATATTAGCAAAGACACTGGACAGTCTACTTGATGTATAGTTAAGAAATCATTTGCAACTGCATGATGTTCAATTTGGTTTCCGAACTGGGCTTTCAATAAAGAGTGCCTTATTGTCCCTTAAACGAATCGTCGAGTACCACATGGACAAAAATACGTCTGTGTGTGCTTGTTTTTTAGAAACGTTAAAAACCTTCGATATGGTGTCCTATGAAATATTTTGGAATAATTTGAGAAAGAAAGCGGAGTGCACTGTCGATCCTTGGAAATATGTTGATTCGTAGGTTTGCACGGTGCAGCTACGAAACCAAGATCTTACTCTTCAAAACCTACTGCGAATCTTTTTACATATTCAGCTTATGGACAACATATACAAAGCGCGCTTACATATCTTCGTTTTCTATATTATAACATTATCAGAGCCCTGCTGGTACTGCCTCGCTTTTCAACGCATCAGGGATGCTTTCAGAAGAATGAAAAGATGACTTCTTCGCAATAATGCGTACAAGAGTATACTCCCTGTTGAGAAGAACGCGTGGCAGCCGCAATAGTATTCTGAAAATGTTCCATAAAGGATGTGACGGGTATACTCTGAGTCACTTGGAAGGTGTATTAAAAAGAGTTTATACATACTTAAGGAACAAACATTAATATTTAAGGTGTGTAAAATATTACTAACAACTATTATGGATCTCGGTCTGAAGTAAAAGTATTGTTATTATTAAAAGCTGTGGTACCAATTTTAATACCGCCTCGTATTTTTTAACAGTGAAACTATCATCCAGCATGTTCATAAAAATTAATAATAATATTTATTTATTTACTGTCGTTTTTCTCATGACACTCCTCGAACTCTACAATAAGTGCGACTGCAACACAAGCTAATCAAGTTGATTTTATTATTACGTGTGTCATTTTTATATTTTTTTTACTGGAATCAAGTGAAATTTTAAATTCGGGACATTGCTCCACCGGTATGCAGGTTGAATTTGAATCCATTCTTAAGAACCCGGATTGACACACACATCCCGGCTAACCCTGTTCTTTTGAATCACATTTATATAACGCCAGGATAGATTAAAAGGGATGAGGCGGGCAAGACTTTTTGTTAGGTTCGTACATTTCATTGGGACCACTGCATTTTTACTTGTAAAATTTAAAAAAAAAATTCTACTCTGTCACTGAACACTTCGAGTTCGAAGAACCAACAACCGATGAACGAGGACCTGGTAAGATATGGAGGAAGTTGATGAATGCATGTGGTCCAGAACCGTATTTTATGGTATTTATAGGAAACAAAACATGGTCCTGAAGTCCTGAGTCACCTCCATTCATCAACTTCCTGAATGTCTTATCAGGTCGTACACCCAAATGACTAATGTTCCTTTCCTTAGTACACTAAAAATGGTCATAAATTACGCTTTTAATAAAAACTAAAAAACTACTTCATAGAACTAAAAATAAAAAACATATGTGCATTTCACACGCGTTAGAAGTGAAACTTTCAGAAAATTGCTAGTAAAATTGTTTTGCAATAACGCCATCAACTTTATTCTATAGGTAAAATCATTTTATCGAGCAAATATTGATTGACTCTCAAGGTGGTAAGTAAAATAGACGCTAGATGGCCGTAACACGACAAATTGTATCTAAATTGGTAAGTTATGAAATTGTGGATTGTTATTAAGGGATTGGATATGATCATTTTATTGAATATAGTTAATTTTATTTATTTAAATAAGTTATATTAACCACATTTAAAGCATCTCACAAAGAGGAGACCGAGATAATAGTAAACGCTGAAAATAGTATTGGTATTAGTAGTAAATTATTTTAGTCTTTCGTAAAATCAAAACGAAAATGTAATGATCTTCCAGACATAATGTTTCTAGATGATTATACGACTTCAGATCCGGTAAACATATGTGATTTACTTAATACTCATTTTAGCTCAGCTTTTAATGTTAATAGTCAAAATCATAATGCTCAGATTTCTACCTCAGTTCAGTCGATCAGTATAAATACGGTTACTTTTACAGTCCTTCAAGTTTCTATGTATTTAAAACGCTTGGATTTCAGTAAGGGACCAGGACCTGATGGCATTCCACCCTTGTTTTTACAAAGATGTTACCCTCAATTGGTTTAACCATTATTAAATTTGTTTAAAACTTCCATGAAATTGGGTGAAATACCTTTACAATGGAAAAAATCGTTTTAACTCCCATATTTAAAAGTGGTAATAAGCACGATATTTCGAATTACCATCCCATTTCAAGATTAACCTCGATTCCAAAACTATTTGAGAAAATTATTTATGTCACGCTCTCTCAAATAGTTCGACTAATTATAATTCCTGAACAACATCGTTTTGTAGGTCGAAAGTAGAAACATTTTTGCACGCGTCGATTTCGCACGTTTCAATTTTGACTTGCTTGGCGGCATTTTTTTTTAAGTACAAAGAAGTGACGTGTGACTACTCGCTTCGAGTACTCACACGTCACTTCTGCGTCACACGTCACTTGTGACGCAGAAGCCATCAGGATTTCTATAGAAGCCATCGTTACAAACGCATTTATTTTTACAAACTTCGGTCACATTACTGGCGCATTTATAAAACACATTCCGATTTTGACAAGTTCTCGCAGGCGGACAAGCCTTAATACATTTAAGTGACTCATTTGGCTTATTACATTCTGGTTCCTCTGAAATGGATAACACACTTACAAACAATTTGAAAAATGAGCACACATTTTATCTGGTAACAGGTGGATACGATGCTGTGAATAGAATAGAATAGAGTAAACTAGAGTAGAGAAAAGTAGGTAGACTAGAATACATAAGAGTGAGTGGGCTAGAGTAGATAAGAATAAAATACAACGTGTTACAAAATACCCCGTAAAAAATATAATTAATTATCAAAGCCAAAAATTTTGTCAAGTAAGCTGTCATGTCAGGGAACTAGATTATTTAACAGAAAGGCCTACGTACCTATTTTACCTAATAATTGTCTACTTTAATAGTTTTTCTATTCTCAATACAAGGATATCATTATACTCAAGTACTGGCTTCAAAAAATGTCAAGTTGGAAAAAGAAAATGTTGTCAATTTCAAATCTTCTAATCGATATCCTACAACTGTTTCGAGTTTTTTTTCCAAAATTTTTTGCAAAATAACGATGCTTTCTAACTCGGAATATTACGATATGATGTTATGCGTAGGCCATGAAGATAGCAATTTAAATCGTGCTCGCGAACTGTATCGGCAACGATTTATCGATGGTAGACCCCCCAATGAACAGCGACGGCTGCCTTCGTACCAGTGTTTTCTGAACATGTCAAGTCGACTACATTCCACCGGCTCTTTTCGTCGGTCTACTGGAAGTGGACATCCAAGCACAGTCGATGCCAGGCAGGCTGAATTAGTGTTAGAGCATTTTGAAGAAGAGCCGACCACAAGTACGAGGCGAGCCGGAACAAGATTCGGTATAAACCATGTTGCAGTTTGGCGAATTCTTCGTGACGACAATCGTCACAGGACACAAACGACACAGGAGCTGATACCCTCCGATTTTGCCCAGGAGGAACTTCTGCGAGTGGTACCTCAGGCAGTTAGAGGAAAACCCTAATTACGTAAACTATGTTCTTTGGACGGACGAGGCAACATTCACGAGGTCAGGACTTTCAAATATGCATAACGATCACGTTTAGGCTCGCGTGAATCCACATGCTTTACGGCAGGGCAGATTCCAACACCAGTGGCGGCTGAATGTGTGGGCTGGCCTTTATGACGGACATGTCATCGGTCCCGTCATTATGCCATCACGTCTGAACGGTAGCAACTATCTAACGTTTTTACAAACGGAATTCGAAGAGGCGATTGACGACTTTCCTGTGGCTGACTGGGATTACTTTGAGAACCAAAGAAACATGGTGTTTCAGCATGATGGAGCTCCGGCACATTTTGCTCGCAACGTACGAGAACATCTTAACGTTCGTTTTCCGCGAGGATGGATCGGCCGCGGGGGACCGGAGCTATGGCCTGCTCGTTCTCCGGACCTCACACCCTTGGACTTCTTTTTATGGGGTTATGTGAAGGACAGAGTGTATTTCTCCGATTGCCCAACGGTTGCCGAGATGGAACAGCGTGTTAGATCGGTTTTCGCATCATTAAAACCGACGATGGTGCGAAATGCCACACAGGCCATATCCCGACGAGCGAGGTTGTGTATTGAGCAAAGCGGAGCACACTTTGAGCCGTTTCTGTAAATTTGACGTTTATTATGAAAAAGTAAGTGTTCGTTTAAGTTGTTTCGTTACGTTAGGTCTTTTAAAATTTTTGTCGTTCCGCGAATTAGGTAGAAATGTAGGTACATTCTGCATAGTTTACTCTTTAATTTTACTGAAATAGGGTTTGCACATCAGTGAAAATAATAATATTTTTTTGATTTTATGGGGGTATGTTATACAGCGTTACTACGTTTCTTAAATATTGTGAATGGACTCGTTATAAGACCCCATTTAACCTCCTTTCGGCTTTACGGGTAGTTTTGTAACAGCCAGTATAAAAGAATAGAATTTTTATTCAGTATAGACTTAAATAATACCTACTTATAAAAAGTAAATTTGTTATGTTCCAATGATTCCGAAAATAGTTCCCGTATTCCCTGTATAGCAAAATACTCAGCGTGTAATTCACAATAGTCTACAAATATATTTATTACAATAGAATTCGTATGACAAACGAGCTATATCTTACCACACATTTCGCTTGTCACACAAACTCCTTCGTTGTTCCTATAAAATCCCTTTTTACAAATACATTCATTTTTGCAGATTTCTGTCGCGTTATCAATGCAATTAAATTGAATGTCACGATTTTGACATGTTTTCGCCGGCGGGCATGACTTCACACATTTCAGCTCCTCGTTAGGTCGAGTACACATTGTTTTATCTGTAAAACATGCTGTTATTATTGCTTAATTTAGTTTTAACTGCACACAGCTAATTGTGATGTGTGTTAACTTCTGTTACCGCACATCACAATGTCTGTCAACAGAAGAACAAAATCCGTCTTGTAGTTAATGGTCCTATGGCCTATGGTCTATAGAATAAATTATCTATATACGACTGGGACATCATTTTTTATTAATCCAAACTTACTGTCCACCTGATGGTTAGTGGCTGCTATAGTCCATGGACATGAACAGCCAACTTAAAACAATAAAGCCTACAAATGCGTTGTCACATCTGAGAACTAAGATGGAATGCCTTACAGACTGTACGTATACGTTTCAGTCCACAACACAGAAAGAGCTGCTATTTGATTGCAGAAATAGGTAAGAGCGCGGTACCTGTCCAGTCGGACTCCTATGCAGAAAATGGTCCTATCACCTAGAAAATCTACGCCGAAGTCGACTTTAGATAGAATTTCTTTGTATTAAATAAGACACCCAAAGACAAAAGATATGGAAATCTCTTATGACCTCCGATAGATAGGGGATAGCCATCAAGTCCATGGTGTGGATTTAAATACACCGTCATATGGCTGGATAAATAGTGTCATAAAATGTTCATATTGCAGCGTAAAATGTTCTAGTTTTAGGTGTCCCACGGGAAGAAATAGGGTAATGGAAACTCTAACGCCGCCAACGCAAGGCAGGTGCATTGATGATTGCAGTACTAGACGTCTTGCATCTTTGATACACAAGACGTAAAGAGACGATTATTCAGCCAAGTAAAAGAAACTATAAGATCTTTTGGGCTTATCCCATAGTCTCTTATGAAACCCACGGTAAGGATTAGAGTGATGGATTCTCTTACGCTCCCATCACACGCCAGGTGGATTGATGATCGTAATACCAGACGTCCCGCACCTTTGAAGCTACAGTATTGAGTATACACGGCTAAATATTATCATCACTAAGGTTCATCGCCATTGTATAATATACAGACGGAAAAAAACATGACTAAATATTCCCACCTCAAGTGTCCATTATGTAAGTGCCCTTATGTAAAAAGCAATTAACTGTTGTTTAATGTACAGTCGGAAAAAACACGACTTAATTTTCTCACCGTAAGTGTCCATTATGTAAGTGCCCTTATGTAAAAAGCAATTAATTGTTCTATAATGTATAGTCGGTAAAAACACGACTCTCACCGCAAAGGTTGCTTGTGACGCAGAAGCCATCAGGATTTCTATAGAAGCCATCGTTACAAACGCATTTATTTTTACAAACTTCTGTCACATTACTGGCGCATTTATAAAACAGATTCCGATTTTTGCAAGTTTTCGCAGGCGGACAAGCCTTAACACATTTGAGTGACTCATTCGGCTTATTACATGCTGGTTCCTCTGAAACGGATAATACACTTACAAACAATTTGAAAAATGAGCACACATTCTATCTGGTAACAGGTGGATGCTATGCTGTGAATAGAATAGAATAGAATAGAGAAAAGTAGAGTAGACTAGAATACATAAGAGTGAGTGGGCTAGAGTAGATAAGAGTAAAATATAAAAGAATAGAATTTTTATTCAGTATAGACTTAAATAATACTTATAAAAAGTAAATTTGTTATGTTCCACTGATTCCGAAAATACTTCCCGTATTCCCTGCAAAGAACCAGCAAAATACTCAGCGTGTAATTCACAATAGTCTTCAAATATATTTATTACAATAAAATTCGCATGACAACTGAGCTATATCTTACCACAAATTTCGCTTATCACACAAACTCCTTCGTTGTTCCTATAAAATCCCTCTTTACAAATACATTCATTTTTGCATATCTCTGTCACGTTATCAATGCAATTAAATAGACATACATACATACATAAACACTCACGCCTGTCACCCAGAGGGGTAGGCAGAGACTACGGACTTCCATTTGGCACGATCCTGGCACACCTCTCTCGCCTCCTTTACATCCATATATCTACGCATACACGCTCGTCGGTTAAGGGTACTCCTAATCTGGCCCATTTTCAATATATCGCCAATTTGGTCGATAAACCTTCGTGTAGGGCGTCCCTTTCCGACTCTGCCGTTCACTTCTGCAGCATAAATTTGCTTTGTCACTCTTTCTTCGTTCATTCTTTCTACATGACCAAACCACCGAAGCATTCCTTTTCATAATACTGGTCACAACGTCATCTTGCAAACCACACTTTTCTCTTATCACACTATTTCTCACCCTGTCATGCAGATTCAGCCCTAGCGTACTCCTTAATGACCGCATTTCTACAGCATTTATTCTACTCTCATGCTTCTTCTGCCAGACCCAACTTTCACTACCATACATTAAAGTAGGGACTAACACAGCATTATGAATTGCCAAACGTGCCTTTTTTGACACATTCTGACTCTTCATAATAGCGTGTAGAGCCCCATTCACTCTATTTCCTGCGTTCACTCGTCGTTCTATATCCTCATCATATCTACCATCCCTGCTAAATAAACACCCCAAATATACAAACTCATCCACTTACTGAATCAACTCCCCTTCTATTCTTATTTCACATAACGTTTTACTTTCTTCTCTTTCTAAAACCATAACTTTCGTCTTACTTGCGTTCATTTTCATATCCCTTTCTTTTAATGACCAGTTCATTAAAGTAACCAACATTTGCAACTTGGCCGCCGACGATGCAAATATGACTTGATCATCGGCGTACAAAAGGCATTTGACGGTTAACTCACCCATTCTCAACCCACATTCTTCAACTTTCAAAGTTTGCAAACAACTGTCCATAAATAGGTTAAACAGCCACGGGGAAGCTACACAGCCCTGTTTGACACCTTTTTGTATGCCAAACCAGTCCGAGTAGACCCCGTTGATCCTGAAACAAGCACTAGAGTCCCTATAAAGAGACCTTAATGCCTGTATCAAACTAGCGCTCAAACCAAACGAGTTCAGTGTTTGCCATAACACATTCCTGTCTACTCTGTCTTAAGCCTTTTCCAAGTCCATGAACGCACAAAAAACTTTCTGGTTTTTGGCCAAAAACTTCTCCGCAATCATGCGCATGGAAAAGACTTGATCCGTACACCCCATTCCCTTTCTAAATCCAGCTTGCACATCCCAAATTTTTCCATCAGTTTCTTCCATAACTCTTTCAAATTAACACCTTAGCATACAGTTTACCCACAATGCTAAGCAAGCTGATACCACGGTAGTTTTTACAGTCCTGCTGTAACCCTTTTCCTTTATATGTTATTAATTAAATAGAATGTCACGATTTTGACATGTTTTCGCCGGCGGGCATGACTTCACACATTTCAGCTCCTCGTTAGGTCGAGTACACATTGTTTTATCTGTAAAACTTGCTGTTATTATTGCTTAATTTAGTTTTAACTGCACACAGCTAATTGTGATGTGTGTTAACTTCTGTTAACGCACATCACAATGTCTGTTAACAGAAGAACAAAATCCGTGTTGTAGCTAATGGTCCTATGGCCCTATGGTCTACAGAATAAATTATCTATATGCGACTGGGACATCATTTTTTATTAATCCAAACTTACAGTCCACCTGATGGATAGTGGCTGCTATAGTCCATGGACATGAACAGCCAACTTAAAACAATAAAGCCTACAAATGCGTTGTCACATCTGAGAACTAAGATGGAATGCCTTACAGACTGTACGTATACGTTTCAGTCCACAACACAGAAAGAGCTGCTATTTGATTGCAGAAATAAATAAGAGCGCGGTACCTATCCAGTCGGACTCCTATGCAGAAAATGAGTCCTATCACCTAGAAAATCTACGCCGAAGTCGACTTTAGATAGAATTTCTTTGTATTGAATAAGACACCCAAAGACAAAAGATATGGAAATCTCTTATGACCTCCGATAGATAGGGGATGGCCATCAAGTCCATGGTGTGGATTTAAATACACCGTCATATGGCTGGATAAATAGTGTCATAAAATGTTCATATTGCAGCGTAAAATGTTCTAGTTTTAGGTGTCCCACGGGAAGAAATAGGGTAATGGAAACTCTAACGCCGCCAACGCAAGGCAGGTGGATTTATGATTGCAGTACTAGACGTCTTGCATCTTTGATGCTTTAATATTTATTAAACAAACCCGTCGCTAAAAAGTTTTAAGCAATCAACCACGTGCGACCTTGAATCACTGCCGAGAGTACAAGTATCAGTGGGGTTAAGTTTAATAACAGAGAATTCAGAGATGGAAATAAAGCTATTTATCATTTTATAAAACTCAATCATATTTGATTATCAAACAAATAAAATAATTAGTTCATTATTTCTTCTTTCATTTATTTTATCATCTTTGTACAACCCTAGCGCGTTCGTCGATGACGAAGCCATACGAAGGTCGCGCGGTGGGCAAAGCGTCCTCAACTCCCGGTACACGTGCAGAAGGTATATTTATTTATGTTTGCACCTAATGTCTGGGATTATTACTAAAATTTTGTAGGCTATTATAGCGTAGGTATTTTCGCTTTTGTATGGGAGAGATGTATCAGTTACGTAGTATCTGACATTATTTAATCTTTGACTAAAATCTTACGTTTACTGAATATAGAGTAAGGATTTTCAGCAATTGATTTATTAGCAGTGGATGATACTTACCATTGCATTGTTCGAAAGGAACACAAACATTGTTCTTGCGCCAATAGTTTTTAATACATCGGCACTGCGGGCGGCACGGAACTACGATACCGATGCGACCGATTATTGGACATTTTCCGGAAGGCGTTGCTTGGCTGCAGTCATCAGTAGGGCAGTATGGTGGACAAGAGTTAAAAATTTCGTTAGGGCCACACGGAAAAGGCGCTACATCAAAAATTGCATCATAAATATTTCTATTATGTGATATACAAAAAATAAAAATGAAAAAATATTAATAAAAATAAAAAATAAAATATTTTTGACATATTGCAGAATCAAAATTATTATTAAATGTGAACTAATTGCAACAAAAATCTCGTGTTAGAAGTAATTATGTTAATCCAATCCGCTCTCTAAAGCATAATCAGTTTTTTATAAACTTATCTCACAATAAATAAACATTCGAGATTTTCGATGAATTCGATGTATCTAATTAGATGTACATTATTATATTATGCTCTTAATTTAAAGTAGTATTAAGTAGAAGTTAAAGGAGGAAGTATTACTTATTTACTTCTTTAAAGACTATTTACTAAAAAAATAGGTGCGGTTGTAGATGAATTTATATTTATTATAACAAAAATTTTTCTTTTTAAAATTGTTTAAATAATTGATATAATTTTTGATTGTGTGTAGTAATATTGAAGTTTTAATATTTACGGCATTGATCTGTAGGGATGCAAGTCCCGTTTTTAGCGCGGCTGTAATTAAAACGGCATTCGCAGCGTGGAGGAAGCTTAATGTCCGGTCTTATTGAAGCTGGGCAAGGCCTTATGATGGGCTCTCTACTTTGAGGACAGAACTGATTGCTGCATGGCGAAGGATTTTCTACAAGTACTTCGTTCATTTCACATTTTAAATTATCTGTAAATATGTTAAATAAAAAAAAAATTAAAATTAAGATGTTTTAATAGCGACATTAATAATCATAAACCGTTTTACTGTTGATATCAAGCGCGGTCCGAAGGGGAGGGTCACAGGGGACATGACCCCCCCCCCCAAATAGTGCACGTCAAATTGAAAAATCTTCAAAAAATTTCAAATTATAAAAATACTTCTGAATGTGATGAAGGTATCAGAATGTTATTCCCATTTCTTGAGTGTTCCTGCTGCACTCTCGTTACAGAGTATCAGATATGGATTTCAAAGTGGATACGGGAGCTCAAAAAAAATACTAATACAAAATTTTCTAAGTGTGTGGTTTCTACAATCATATAAAGACTGCTGAAAATTCTGGCAACTCTTCTTATAAGCGGTGCGACATCAGACTCACAGAGAGATCATTTTCTACGCTAAGGCGTGTAAAAACTTGGTTGAGAGCAAACTTGTTAGAAGAGAGGCTGACAGGTTTAGCTCTTCTAAATATTCATCCAGACCCAGACGTCTCAAATATTATCACTTCCATTTGTTATATAATGTGTGCAATAAAATTGTGTATTGTGCAATAAAGTCTAATTTACTCGACATATTTTATTAGTGACCCCCTCCAAAATTTCTGGCTGTGACCGCGCCTGGTTGATATTAAGATGTTTTAATAGCGACATTAATAACGTATGTGCTCCGTTGCTGCTCCTTTTGGAATCACCCAGACCTCTTGACACAAGTAGACAACTTAATCAAAATTAATTTCAAATCGATTCTTAATATGCACCTGAACGAGCAATTTTGGACCCAAGCATCCCTACCCATCCGTTATGGTGGTTTAGGGATTCGCAAAATTTCCAGTGTCTCTTTACCAGCCTTCCTATCTTCTTTTCATAGTTCAGCAAATGTCATAAGTAAAATTTTGCTGGCCCCTTCCCATCTACATGGAACCAACAACAGAGCTGGTGCGGCTTGTGAAGCGGCTGAAAAAGCTAAAGCATGCAAATACAGGGGTCTAGGCTCCGAATATGTTTTTGTCCCATTCGGTGTCGAGACCCTTGGTCCGTGGGGTCCTAGCTATAAGGCTTTTGGAAATAGCAAAAAGGTTAGTCGACGTCACAGGAGACCGAAGAGCTGGCAGCTACCTCGGACAAAGAATTAGTCTAGCTATTCAAAGGGGGAACGCTGCCAGTATCTTCGGAACCTTGCCTAAAGGGCATCCTTTTTAATAATATATTTTAGTTATTATAATATATTTTTTAAGGTTTTTAGTTTTAGGTTCATTGTTCTAGTATATATTTTGTTTTTAATATTGTATATAATAAAATATTGTATATTTGTTAAACGAGTTGTTTAAAAAATATTGTACCTCGAAATTTTGAGATCTGCATTTACTGACGGAGTTTTATCATTGTTGTGACCGTGTGTGTACTTGTCTAGATGACATAGAGGCTTTAGATAAATATTATGAAACTATAGTGAACACCTTAAACGAGGCCGCAGTTATGACATATGAAGGCCATCACTAGGACATGGGCAAAAGAAAACTGTCATTGGGTGGAATAAATTTGTACAAAGATGCTCATAGAGAGTCCAAGATATAATTAATAAATAGGTTTACTTATGTGGCAATCCTAATAAATGTTATTTTGTATGATCGTATGTGTGAAAGCAGATTAGCTTTAAATCTTAACACTTTCACTGTCCGGTTTTCAGACACAATAGTAAGACAACAGCAATGACCTATTGGTAGTACACGGGACAGCAAAACGTTAAATTAAAATGCTGCCATAATTGGAAAGAGCAAATAAAAATGGACATAATAACTTCTAAACAAGTAATAATAACTTAAAAATTTTTGGAAATTCTTTAATAAATTAAACCCGCAACCTAGGCTTCCTATGGGCAATGGCAACACTAGTGACATAAAACATATTATTGAATATTTGAGGCAATCTTTTAAAGTTGACTCTCCTTTTGGACCCACAAATAGTTTAGCCTACATGGATTTGCCTTCTGACATAAACCCAGTTGGCTTCACAGCTAAAAAGGTGGGTGCAGTGATTAAGAATATAAAAAGGCGGAGGTCCTTTAGTGAACATCTTACTAGGGTGTTAGGTTTGTTCTTTTCACTCTGCCAGCGTCATAGATATCTGCCAAATAATCTAATGAGAACTATTGTTGTGTCGATTCTCAAAAATAAAACTACAGGCCCATATCATTGCTTCACAGTCTACTTGATGCGTAGTTAAGAAATCATATCCAACTGCATGCTGCCCAATTCGGTTTCAGAACTGGGCTTTAAATAGAGACTGCCGTACTGTCCCTCAAGCAAACCTTCGAGTACCACACGGATAGACATACGCCTGTGTATGCTTGTTTTCTAGACCCATCAAAAGCCTTCGATTTGGTGTCCCTGTCCTATGAAACATTGTAGAGTAAATTGAAGAAAATCTAAATTTTTATACGTGGTAGAGCCATGCTGCAGCTATATTAGTAGTATAGTTGTAGCACGAATGGGTCGGCTCGACCGGGGAAGGACCACGCTCTCACAGAATACCAGCGTAAAATAGCAGCTTAATGCTGCTGTGTTTCGTATGGTGAGTGTAGAGAACCGGGGACCCTTTTTACTGGAAAAGAGGCATTCCATCTTAGTCCTCACGGGTGACAACGCATCTGCATTTTGATTCTTTATTGAGGATAGATGTAGATGTCTATGAGTCACAGCAACCACTTACCATCATGTGGACTGTATGCTCGTTTGTCACCCTATCCTATAAAAAAAAAGAAAAGAGTTACCTACTGAGCTTGTCACGATGTAGGAGTATTAGTACATCAATCCATCATACAATAAGTAATGTCAAATGGGTTGGTTTTTCGATTCTTACGGGCTAAAATATGAGGTGAGGCAAGGGTGTAAGCTCACTAAAGCTATTCCGCCTGCACATTAATCACTTAATCATCGAATTGAGTTGCATGTATATCAGATGATATGTAGATGGAGTATGGTGAAATAATTTAAGTTACGTAGATGATATAGTGCTCAACCCGTCCTGTCAGTGCTCTTAGAAAATAGTTAAGTAGTTGTGAGGATTATGCTGTCAGACATGGTTTAGTACTATAATGCTAAGAAAAGCCAGTTTATGGTGTTTACAGCTAGAAAGCAGCACTACATTACTGAAAATTGTTTTGGATTTGGGGTGGAGATGAATTGGATTGGAGAGCACTGTCTGCGCGTGGAAATTTATGTTGTTTCGTAGACTTGCACAATGCAGCAACGAAGTTATGTTCACGCTCTTCAAAACCTAATCATTTTACACATACACCTTCCAGACCTTTGTGTTCTATATAATAAGATTTTCAGAGCCCTTCTGGTGTTGCCTCACTTTTTTAAAGCATCAGGGATACATACGTAGGATATATTTTATATTATTACAAAAGTAATATTAAAAATAACAATTGTATTATTTTAAAATAAAAACTTTATAGGTAATTACAACCAAGCGAGCGAGACCATTAAAATTAATGTTATGTGAATGCTCACGTTTACATGAGTCATAGATATAACGTATGTTTTAAACGTGTATCCAAAGAGTATGTAATCACTACTGGGTGCATGGCGTATCTTTAAAATTTTAAAACTGGCATGCAAGGCACATATTATTATGTACTCGGTTGTTTCTTGCCACTTTTGCGCACGAACACTTTCAATAGAAACTTCGTGGTTATTAACAGTAAATGACGGCATAGTTTTTTGTAGTCGATTATACAGCCTATTTGTGTAAATTTAAATTAACTCAAAACGGGAAACCGGACAAATCTTGACTATTTATTCATCATTATTATCATCGTTACAGCCTATCTATAGTCCTCTGCTGCAAATGGGCCTCTCTAATATTAGGCCTTTACCTATGAAATTGCCGTATTTTATGAAATAAGTTAACGTAATTTTTTTTCTATATTTTTTACTTCTATTAATCAAAGTAACCCATGCAATCGATGCATTTTGCCAATTGAATTTATTGATACCCTTTTTGAAGACATCACCTGGACGAGAGACAACAAACTCTTCAAAGGCATTACGTACTACCGGGTATTGAATTCTCAATGGTCAAACAGTAAAACAGTTTTTCGTCGCAGGTAACAATGTGTGCTTGTGTGCTAATGGTGTGCTTGTTGAGCAGTGCAAGGCACGTCTTGACGCGTACTTCGCGCTGGCGATCATTGAGTTCGTGGGGCACCCATTTGTCAAGATAGTTTCGATGTTAACGTCGAAAGCTGCTGCTAATTCAGCCGTAGATTGAGTATCATTTGCTTCCACAATCGCCTTTAATTCGTCATTGTCGACCAAAGTTTTCGGACACCCACGGGGTTTATTTTTCAGGTCGAAATTTCCGTTCTGGAAACCTGATGCGGGCAAACCAATAACAGGTAGTGTGTTCGTTTATAGTATTCGCGCCGTAAACGTCGTTGATGTTGCGTGCCGCTTGTGCTGAGCTGCTGCCACGACGGTACTCATACTCCATAATAACTCGATTTTTTAACGTATCCATGATGGCGAAAAGATTCAAATAAACAAATGACTAATTTTGAAAACAGAGTTCCATGTTTTTAAAATAAAATTAATTTGAAATTAGAATTCTTAGCCAAACAAAATTTAATTTGATTAGAAATGGCCAGTACTACAGATCGGCAATTTCATAGGTAAGACCTATTAGAATTACTAAGCATATATCATTCCGTGGGTGTCGTATTTCGTCATTGGCAGAGTCATTGCTAACCATTCTGCAAAGAGTGGCGGCAAATTCTTCCAAAATTGGGAGTAGCTCTTAGACTATGTATCAAAGGATTAGAAGGCTTAAGTTAGTAAACTTTAACGTCACGACCGATGTTAAAATAATTATTGTTTTTTTATTAAAATACAAAACAATTATTATTATACAAGAAAAAACTAATTGTATACGAAATATCATGACATAGATATCAAATGGTAGAGCTTCATGCCAATTTGTTCGTCCGGATTGGTATCATTTTGTTAAGGCGACACCGCGAAAAAATGCACCTCCTTTCATCGAATAGTATAGGAGTATGATACGACTAACGAAACTGGGATTTTGATATAGGTAAATTCATGTCTTTATCTTGAATTTGCTTGTTCAAAAACACGATTGTATAATTTTGACTCGATCATAATTATTTGCGAAAACACCTCTAAAGAATCACTATAGTTGAAATTACAACGAAATTACTTAATCTATATGCTTGGGAATCACTCAAATACATTCATAACATCAATATTCGTAATTTACTTACTCATTATTTTGATTACTTAAATCAATATTTTTTTTTAAATATTTTAAGATTCTAAGCGATTTCTAAGCGGTCTTAATCGTTGCGGGCGCTACGCAATTTTAGACCTTATGACGGGGTTTTTGAAGTTTTTATAGAAATTATGTTTCACTCGGGTCAGTCCGGCGATAGCCCGCTTCAACAGTTTTCGATGTGTCGCTTTAACTATTTTTGCTGTATTTCGATTTAAAGAGTGAGAGAGCCAGTGTAAATACTCCATCTTTAATCCTTAGAGGTCATACACTATTTGTAGCCTTTTTTTCCTAGTGTACATGATTTAAAGTGTAGAAGCGGTGTAATAATATCCACTACCATATATGGGTGTCGTAAGAGGCGACAGAGGGAAACAAATAAGGAAGTGAGCAGCAGCATCTTCTTAATAACGAATAAAAATAAAAATTGCCGTTACCAACCCACTTGCCAAGCGTGGCAACTATGGCAAATATCCACCCTATGAGGCAATGTATGGTGGACTTAAGTAGGCTGTAACGGTAACATGAAATACAGTTACCACTTACTATCAATACAATCGTTAAAAATACATCTCGTTAGTTACTCTATAAATATTTAAAAATATAAAAATTTATTCACCTGCATTTACTCCGTAAAATATGCAATAACTAAAGAATAAAAAAGACATAACCATCTTGATAAACTAAGCGCGTCTGCCAACAAATAAACTCGTTCGTGCAGTTATATACTCGTAGCTAATCTAACAATACCTGTTCTATGCTTATATATCATATACATTTCACAATGTAATCTCAAGGTCATGGTGATAGAGCTAGGCTGAAAATGTACTGCTGCTCAACCG
This sequence comes from Parnassius orleans, assembly GCA_029286625.1. Classification (NCBI taxonomy): domain Eukaryota; kingdom Metazoa; phylum Arthropoda; class Insecta; order Lepidoptera; family Papilionidae; genus Parnassius; species Parnassius orleans. The sequence continues at coordinate 8,421,961 of JAGSMP010000038.1, read as the reverse complement.
GGAATGGACTACGCTCGCACATAATAGCAGTGTTACCAATTTCCCTGTTCGCGAAAAAGACAAAATAGTTAAACAATCGAAATGTTCATTTAATGTGACTCACGGGATAGTGAAATGGTTAAATAAAACTGATTGCAATTGGTTGGTGACGACACCCTTTTATAAAGGTAGCAATGCAAATATGCGAGAGGATAATACAAACGTGCCATATCAACGACAAGCTACTGTAGAGCCGTAGTAGATCAGATGGTTAGCGCTCGCTGTAAATTTCACAGTACGCGAGTAACCCGGGTTCGATCCCCGCCAGCACCAATGAAATTGTTAATTGAAAATTTAAGTGCTAATTTACCACGTGCTCGGCGATGAAAAAAAAATCCTGAGGGAACCTGCATGTTTGAGAAAAAAGAAAAAAAATTTTTCGAAAACATGCATTCCCCAACACGCATTGGGACAGCGCGGCGGACATTTCCCATAAATCCTCTCAGAAATGAGGGGAGGCCTGTGCCCAGCAGTGGAACGTATACAGGTTGTAAGTGTAACTTTTTTAACATATCAACGAAATAAGGTTGAAATTTTTATAAATAATATATACCTAATCATAATTTTTATCCTGACCAACAATCCAAGATTTCATTATATTATTCTCATCAACTAATGATAGTATAATTACATATTAAAGAGAGAACCCACACAACTTTTTGAATGACAGGAATGCAGGAGAACGAAAAACATGATGTGTGGTTTGCCGAAAACACAATATTTTATTATAATCCACTCAGACCAACAAAGAAGATCCACGGAGAACAGCGTACAATTCAAGTGATGCCAAAACCATGCTCAACTTCTCGACGTCCTCACTTACACATCTTTCTTCGTTTTTTCTTTATCAGCTCGTAAAAGTTCACTGCTGGACAAACGCACACATATACACCTAAAACCGTGTTGTAGGTTGCAAATTTTTTTAGATGCATATATTATGTGTACCACAGTGCGTGTTCATATAACAATAGTACGGAACGTACATAATTTTATGTTGCCTACTTAGCAACCCATGTCGGCATGTGTCACCGCCCCACATATTTCATAAATTGATCAATCCCTACTATCCCTTATATCTTAATATTATAAACGCGAAAGTAACTCTGTTTGTCTGTCTGTTACGCTTTCACGCCTAAACCACTGAACCGATTTTGATAAGATTTGGTACAGAGATAGATTAGACCTTGGGAAAGGACAAAGGCTACCTTTTATTGGGGAAAAAGGCTTAAAGGGGTTTAAAAAAGGCTTAAAGGTTGAAATAGGGGACGGAAGTTTGTATGGAAGTTCGTCATCGTCTAAGATAAAACCCTAAAACTTTGTATTTAGACACTTGATAAGAATTAAATAAATATTTTTTCTAGCGTTTTTGAAATTTCGACCTGTGTGGGGATGAAATAGGGGATGAAAGTTGGTATGGAAGTCCAAACATAGTCACGCTTTTACGCCAAACCCCGAAACCGATATTGAAGAAACTTGATACAAAAATTGAATAGATTTTCGGAAAGGATATAAACTACAAAGGATATATACAAAAGGATATATACTGTTGTAAAAAAGAGCATGAAGGGGTTGAAGTAGAGGATGAAAGTTTGTATGAGAGTTCTTCATTATCTAAGATAAAACCATGAAACTTTGTATTTAGGCACTTGATAAGAAGTAAATAAATATTTGTTCTAGCGTTTTTGAAATTTCGATCTGTATGGGGATAAAATAGGAGATGAAAGTTCGTATGGAAATCCAAACAAATCTGTCTATATTTACTATATGTATATTTATCAAAACTAATCATGTACATTAGTAAAATGCCGTCTTAATATTATATACACGGCGTAACAGCGCAGGAATCGCCAAGCGCCACACACAATGAATGATACAGCGGCGGCGCGGCGGCGCGGCGCGAAGTAGTGGGGGAAATATCGCTAAGTGTAGCTACCCATATGAGCAGACACGTGAGGGTAGACGACTGTGTCGGACGTATGCGAATATTGAAATTTTTCCGCTGCAACCATTTCGATTTGTTTACAGGATTTTTCGTAAAAAGATTGTTGATCTTTCAGTTTTTGCAGGTTTCACATTTTTGATTTCATTTGGAAGTTTTTTGTTTATTTCATTCGTCAAAAGTAGTTTATTTTCGTATTTAGTTAGAGGTTATTACGTCATTATTATTATTATTAATTATGTATAAATTTTGCATGTTTATTTTCGCAATACGTGATTTTCATCATTTTTTGCTTTATTTACGTTCATAAATAAAATAGTGTAAATAAGTTATTTTCGTAGTCCACAGTTTTTATTTTTTTATTTTTTGCTTTGTTTACGTTCATAAGTAAAATTTAGTGTAAATAGTTATAGCGGTTTTGTTAATTTGGTTCAAAAAATGTAGTTTTCAAATTCAAGTAGGTAGTTTTGATTCGGTAGGTCAGGTTGAAGATTTTCTTTTGTTTAATTACGTTTCTTTTATTTATTCTAATATGCCTAGAAAATGCAAATCTAATCTAGCGCGTAGTTCTAGCAGAGTTTGCGCTGCGAAAGTTGCTAGAAGCTATGAGTCTGAAGAGCAGACTCAAACCCGTTTGGCTTTAAATTCCGAGCGTCACGCAGCTCAAAGAACTGCTGAGACTGAAGGGCAAAGGCAAGCGCGGCGGCTTTTAGATGCTGAGCGTCATGCGTCACTGATTGCTGCAGTCCCATGAAGAATCACGAAGATGACGTGTTTTAAATGCTGAACGGCAGTCACAAAGAAGAAGTGCATTTACACGTAGAACAAGACCTTTGATCGATTATATTAATCATGGATTAGGTCTCATAGGACAGATAGATAAAAAGTTTACACATTGTGAATCACTAAAATGGAAAGAGGAGACTACAGGTATATGTTGTTCTGGTGGTGGAAGTTGATGAGCCAGAGGAACCCCTAAAATCCTTATTTTTGTACAATAGAAATGAATCGCGGCGTTTCATGAAAAGTATAAGGAAATATAAATAAAGAAAATAGAAAAAAATAAAATCCAAGGTCAGATTTATCATAGGATTGGATCTTTACTGCCTACAAATAATCTGCCAACATTTTTGCAGATTTACTTCATGGGAGACGAAAATAGCGAAGTTGACCGCAGGTGGCAAAATATTGAGGGAGTTGAAATAGATAACGTTTTAAAAATTCAAAGAATATTGCACAACCATAACAGCCTCATTGACACTTTCAAAACAGCATTAGAAAGAATTCCGGGAGAAAGTTACAAGTTGGTTATGCACCCTGACCGTACGCCAAGTGTGGAACATGAAAGACGGTACAATGGACCATTAATCAATGAGGTCACAACCGTGGTCTCTGGCGAACAGTTTGCTTCCTGTAACAGTTTGCCTAAAACGAAAATATCCCCATAACTTTGTTATTTTTTACGTCTGCAAAACGAAAACATAGTAATTTGAAACATTATGAAACTAGCAACCCAAAACTGAAGCCGCCGTGTTTTAAAACCTCATACAGCTCACGTCATTAGCAATGGAACATAGTCCGATATTTTTTGGCGCTACAAACTTTTAATATAAGTTGAACATTAATACTTATATCTGATTATTTTTAATGGATACTTAAAGATACGACATTTATTTATAAAATTTAATATTTATGTGGTGTTATGTAAATAATAGGTAATATTATTTAAACATATTTTAATAACTAAATTATAAACATGATATTTTATCATTTGTTTTGGATCATTGTGCGGATTCCGATTAAATTTATATCAAAGATTGCTATATATATATATATATATATATATATATATATATATATATATATATACTATATTTATATTTAAAGTTAATAAAACTTTACACCACCCATGATCACGGGGAAAATTGAGGTGTTCGACATCCCAATGTCATAATAATTAACCATGGCTACCTCCGATCAAAATTTGTATAGAGCGTAGATCGGAACATAAATTTATAATTTTAATCTGGAGGTAGCCGTGGTTAACTATGACATGGGGACGTCGAACACCTTAGTCTCTCCCATGACCAAGGGTGCTGTAAAGTGCTCGAAACGTCGGGAATATAAAATAAGTGAATATACGCGATAAAATCCATAAAAACTAGTTTTATTTAAATGGGTAGTGTTCGCGTAAATATAACAAATCATTATAATTACTTCCAGTTTGCTTTTCAAAGAAAAACGGCACATATTATGTGAGGAAAGATTTTTTTTTTACTTTTTTAAGATAATTATAGCACTTTAATGGCAAGTGAAACTAAGTGTCAACCCACTGTAGGGCCTTATTTAAAACTGCAGTGAGTTAAGACTTAGTTTGACGTGAGCTGAAAATAATTAATGATGATAATTTAAATACTTAAGTGTTAATTTAAACAGAATAAACTATTTAAAAAAACTATGTCATGTTTAGTGTGACAGCCCTAGAGATTGTTGATTGACTGTATGAAAACTTAACAAAATTCTGTCCTAACTTTGCCTCGTCATATATACAAATAAATAAGGCTCAAATAACGATAATAGATTAACAATCTAGTAAACTAAAGCTTAAGGTACATTTTAGCTGTCAACTTTAAAATAATTATAACGATTTTATTTCCAATAAGACATCAGGCAATGTTAGGGATAATGATCCTATCTCCTTGCCTTCTGGAGACAGGTCCAGGATGACAAGGCACAGATCTAAAAATCGTTTCTTGGGAGATTTTGGGCCTGTAGGTCGTCTAGAATGTGGACAGTCTCGAGCTCCTTGGGGAGGCCTCGGACGACCATGCGCAGGTTACAAAGCAGGTTACTAAGCTGACTTGTTGGGCGCGCTGCAAAAATCGTCAGTCGTATTTAGAAAAATTCGAATGCCCTGACCGGCGTTTTGAACCTTTGGGCAGTATATTTTTTTAGAGTTCAACCAATTGGAAAGGTTATTCCATTTGGTTTTGTCTTGAACAATGATGGGAGGCGGCGGCTTTTCCCTACGTTCAGCAGGGGACCCATTTGCTGCGGGCTTATCCAAAGGCTAAGGGGGTTGAGCGCGCGCCGCGGGAGCAGCCTTTTTGGCTGGAGTGGCAGTGGGGGACGAGGGGGCCGAGTTAAGCTCGGCTGATTTTTTTGGGGCTGAGCGTTTGCGCTTCTTGCCCTGGACGCGGGTGAAGCCTTCGTCTTCGGGCTTACGCGGGACACGCGAGTTGGTCTCCATGTTGGAGCCTGATTCGGCATCCTAGAAGACCGGAGAGAAGCCGCGGGTGGACATCGCGGAGGGCGCGGGGACGTGGCGTCGTAAATTGTGTCTATGGACACTGGGGTTATAGGTCCGGTGCTTGGCGACAGAAGATCGTCGATCCGCACGGTCGAACGGTCTATAGGGGGTCAGATACGCTGGGTAGAGGGCCCAGCTAGAGGCATGGACTCGAGCGCGAGCTCGGGCGCGGGACGGGCATTGCACTGTGCAAGGAACACAGCCCAGATGTCGGGGCAGGCTCGACTAAAAAAGTCGGCGAGTTCGTCAATCGTTATCGACACCATTTTGTCGCCTATGCTAACAAGCACAGATGTGTACCAAGCTCCCTCACCTTTCGGCGGATGAGGTGTGTGCCTAAAATGAACACCTATATACCTAGCGCGTTTGTACGCTAGGGTGTGTACCTAGCTGTTGCCTAAAACAACAAGCGGCACAAAAATTAAAAACGATGGCCGCCTCTAAGGTGGCGGGTGTGTTTCACTCTATTTACAGTTGCCGATACCAGTACCAGGAAGCCAGGAAGGAGAGTTACGCACAAACATTCTTTTCACCACAACAAGCGTCCGATTCACTTCACAACAACTCCGTGAGACTGTCGTCGCCCGGGACAGCGTGCTTCGCGCACCACAGTGAGAACACTAAGGCAGCAACCAATCACAGAGCACCAAGTAAGGCGGTGTATAAGGAAAAATAATTTTAATTTTACGTATGAACTAAGAGAGTGGAGTGACGGGAGTGAACTCGACCGATACGTCCGAAGTCTGCAGAGCCCAAGCGCAGAATCTCTAATGAATGTGTAATGAATGTGTTTTGACATATGTATGTCAAAAATGAATAACGTTCAATTTATACATGTTGTGTATAAATTGAACGTTATTCATATTTTATGAGTCCAAAGTAATGCATCTAAAGAATTTAAAACAGCAGTAAACCATCAATAAATAGAAGACCATCATTAAAAGACATTAAATTATTTTAAGAAATAAACCGGATATTGATAAACGTCTTAAAACCTATAATATCTTAATTGGTACCTTTAGCGCCAACGCCATGTATTGCCTAATAGCGAAACCAATCTTATATCTTGTTTAAAAATAACCGACTCAACCATCACATATCAAAAGTTTCTAAAAATTAATTTGTTTACGCTCGAATCGATCCCTTAATATGATTTTGTGTTGCACTTTAATTAACTTAAAACGTCAATGACTACGATACAAAATAAATTAGATAGATTAAGAGCTAAACGCTAGAAATAATTTAATTTTTTTTTATAGGATAGGGTGACAAACGAGCACACAGTCCACCTGATGGTAAGTGGTTGCTGTGACCCATAGACATCTACATCTATCTTCAATAAAGAATCAAAATGCAGAAGCGTTGTCACCCGTGAGGACTAAGATGGAATGACTCTTTTCCAGTAAAAAGGGTCCCCGGTTCTCTACACTCACCATACGAAAAACAGCAGTGTTAAGCTGCTATTTTACGCTGGTATTCTGTGAGAGCGTGGTCCTTCCCCGGTCGAGCCGACCCATTCGTACTACAACTATACTACTAACTAGCTGTTACCCGCGGCTTCGCCCGCATGGTCACTGGGAAATGAACTGTCCATTGCTTTTTGAATTGAGAGAAAACTGAGTTTTATAGATTTGTCAGAGATGCAGCCATTAAAAGGAAACAGAGCAAAATTGATTCGTCAGCCTATTTAAATGTTTTGAAACGCAGCGTATAGGAAAGCATGAAAATAGCCTGTTTATTCCAAATGGAAATGGGATATTTTTTTAATTAAAGGAAACTGAGCATAATTATCCGTCAGGGATGCAGACTTTTGAAAAGAAACTGAGCTAAATTGATTCGTCAGAGATGCAGTTTTCTGAATTGAAAGGAAACTGAGCCAAATAAAAGATCGGTCAGAGATGCAGCCTTTTGAGTTGAAAGGAAACTGAGCTTAATAGGTCCGTCAGAGGTGCAGCATTTGGAATTGAAAAGAAACTGAGCTAAATAGGAAATTTTGAATTGAAAGGGAAGATCTGTGGGAATTCTGATTAATTGATTGTGGGGAATTTTGGAAAAAAAACTAACTGAACACTATTTTAAGACGCTACTGTACACAATGTTATATGTTTTTTCATTCGGGGAAAGAATGTGGAGATTCTGGGCATTGGACACACGCGAACATGCTGCATACAGCTGACCATGAGAGAAGCACTTGTTTTCTAAGTTGATTCCCGCTACCTGTAACGTTTGCCCTTGCGCTTTATTAATTGTCATTGCAAAACTGAGCTTAATAGGGAACTGCAACCTTTTGAATTGAAAAGGAAGATCTGTGGGAATTATAGGGATCCGTGGTATAATAACATTTTCACCTTTTCCTACGCCTGTCAAAATTGTAGCACCGATTATGTTCCGTCCAAGATGTGTCACACGCAGCCTTGTCCCGTTACATAACCGAGGAGCATCTAAATTTCGCATTAGCATGACTGGGACGCCTAATTTTAATTGAAGCTTATGTGGGGGCACACCTGACAACTCTAGAGAATTTAGAAACTCTACGGGATATGAAGTGCTCTGTTCTGTGTCCATAACTGTGTCTACTGACAAATACTCTGTTATTTCTCCTGATACTTCGTTTGATATATCTGAATTTATTTTGTTAATGCTCTCATTTTTTGGTGCAAGAATCGCCCTTTCACATAACCATTTGTCTTCATGCATGTTGTTCGTTAAACCTGAATAAACGCTCGCAATTAATTCGGAATGACTCAGTACTAAATTACAAAAATCTCTCGTCAATTTAAGGCAGCCCTCAGCATCCGTTTCCAACCGCCCATCGCCAATTTTTAATAGTGTGTCAGCATAGTTTCCAGCATTGATATCATTATACAAATGCACTCTCATATTCGTAGTTAAACTGAATTTTGTCAACTTGTTCCATAAAATAGACGACTTGAGGCATGCTTTAATTTCATCTGTAGGTGTGCCCTTTTGAATAACAGGTAAAGTTTGGCGAAAGTCACCGGCCAGTAAAACCACCATTCCTCCCATTACATCGGTATTGCTGCGCAAATCCTGGAGCGTTCGATTTAGTGCTTCTACAGCTTTTTTATGCGACATTGTACTTTCGTCCCACACTAAAAATTTGCATTGTCGTAGCATTATACCTCGTGCACTATTTTTGCTAAAGTTGCAGATCGGCGATTCTTCCTGGGCTAGATTTAGTGGGAGTTTTAAAACAGAATGTGCAGTGCGGCCCCCGCTTAGCAGCGTGGCGGCTATACCGGAGGAAGCTACGGCCACAGCAATGTTTTAACTTTCCGTACTTGCGCTAATAATAAATTTAACAAAAATGTCTTCCCAGTTCCTCCAGGGGCATCTAAAAAGAAAAGTACACCATTTCCAGATTCAATTTATCCTAATACTTTGTCAAAAACTCGTTTTTGTTCGGGAAGCAAGCGGGGTACAAATTCGGCTACTTGCTGCTGCAAAGCTGGTATATCGTAGTTTGTTTCACGTATAATTTCATCACTTAGTTCATTTTCGGTTGTTCGCTGAGGGCTTATCATTCCAAAGTCGCTTAATTTTTTGCCTACGATAGCCATTACTTTATCTTCAATTTTTCCAAGTGCTTCATTATAAATGTGTTCATTGTATGTCATGTTTACGTGTGCCTGCTGTAACCTTCGCAAAATATCTTCCGCCATGTACTCTTTATATTTGTCCCACAATTTATGTGCATTAGATAGCCCGCAAGATGATATGAGAATTGCATAAAAATCCCTAATTTTGGCTGGTGAATGGCACTGCACAGCTTCCTCCATGGTTTCATCCCAGTGATTATCGTTTTCTAAAAGATGCAGAGCTTCACATGCTTCTCTATAAGCTGCGCATTCCTGACCGTTGACAGTTTTAAGGTCTTTATATCCTGTAGGACCCCGAATATGGTGCAGCAGCAATCGTAAACAGAAACATTCAAAATTAGTAACATGGACGGTATACACACGACCAAGGGCATCTGATGACTTTACACCGGGCCAATTTGCAACAGGTGCGCCTTGAATACGGCGTTCCACTCCTTCTAGATGTGTTCCAAGTATAATAGCGGGGGACTTCAGAATATAACAACGTTTTTGCAAAGGGGTCGGTATGACAAAGTTGAAAGAAGGCTGTTAGTGTAGTTTTTGGTGGTGATGCAATTCTTTCTTGGAAATTTCTTTAGGTGAAATATACACGCTCTCCATTTTCTAAGTGCACAGCAAGGTGAGTAACTGTTGGGTGCCTTTCGTGTAAAGGGAAGCCAAGGAGACGCCACGCTGCCTCGTTACTGCTGACATAACGCCCTGCTTGCAAGGTCTGTACTTCATTAACGGGATTTGCCTCACCTTCACTCCTGAGATTAAATATTGCTAGGTCGCTTCCTTTATTTATGTACTTACAGATATACGAGTACTTGATTGCGCGGACAGAGCTACATGCTTCTACATTAATGTGGGCATTAAACATTTTACATAGAATGGGCGAATACGGGACAATCCAGCTGTTGTCTAAGGTTTCGAACGCTCCAGAGCGAGATTTGATTGTAACTTTCCTGCCACCATCTTCGGGAGCTCTGCGTCTGTATAAAAGGTAGCCATTGTCATTGTGCACTGTTTCTTTTAATAGCTGTTTAGGGAATTTCTTTGTACATTTTCCTTCTTTCATACATGGCGATATTGAATTTCGTGCTCCACATGGACCGTGAATCATATTTCGGACGATGGTATCATACAATTCTTTATCTTGCTCAGGATCTGGAATCTCGGCGCTTATTATGTCGTCTATTTGGCTGGGCCGCAACTTCTCTTTAAGCCATATTAGAATGTGGGCATGCGGTAATCCTCTTTTTTGCCATTTAATTGAATACATGAAGCACTGCACCTCTCCGAAAATTTTCCCTTTGTTAATTACATACATTAATTTTTGTACTTTTAATCTAAATACTCTAGCAACTAAATCGTGTCTGTCAGTAATTTTTTGGCCCGGCATTAGCTCATCGGTTATTTCTTTCCATGTGGGATTGCAAGTAAAAGTAACAAAAAGATCAGGTCTTCCGTACTTACGGAAGACCTGATCTTTTTGTTGATGACGAACTTTCGTACATAGGCGAATGCGTCTTGTGTGTACTCATGTAGGTAGCGGGGACTGTTAACGAATGATGAGGGCAGAATTACCATTTTACCTAAATCTCTGGGGTTTACATTGGCGTCGCTAGAAACTGCATCTTGTAAATGTATATAATTCTCAACGCGCAGCTTTTTTTGATTTAAAGATATATAACGGATACGTTCACTTTCTACCTTCACATACCTACATGTCTACCAAAAATTGATGAAATAATTGTCTACACCGGGCTAAGAGGTTAAAATCATTTTCTCGCAGCATCATATGATACGCATAAAAATCCATACATGATACTTTTTTGTTCGGAGTAGGCTCCTTGTGACCGGGTTAATGAGTGGAATTTGAAAATGATAAGCCTCTTGTCCTTTGCAATAAATCAATGGGTATTGCAGAGCGTCATAAAACTTGTGTGTATCGGCTACCCGTTGCAACGTAGCGCCTTTCATGCTCTCCTCGAGGGGTCCGATCTGCGTGGGTTTTCTAAAGCAGTTTTAAATGTTTTGACTAAAATGTTACGTTCATGCAAGAATCTTTGAATTTTAAACACTGTGTCTCTCTCAACTCCCTGGATAAATTGGCAGCGACGGTCTACCTCAATTTCTTCGTCACCCATAAAATATACTTGTAAAATTTATGCTGTTCGTTTTCAGCTGGAAAAAGTGAACCTATTCTATGATAAATTTGCCCTTGCACCGTAAATGTAGGCGAAAATCCCGGCATTATTATTTCCCGGTCAACTCCGAAGGACGTCATTTGAAAGCATGAGTTATATTTCCGGATCCTGTTTATAAAACGCCGTGACTCATTAGCATCATATAAAAAGAGAGTTTTCAAAGGTTCTTCTAGTTCCCCAAGTAACGGAAGAGACACTTTGCCATTGGAACAGCACATGCCTGCGGTCTCATCTTTCCATTTTAAAGCGCTGCAAAATCGACACGCCTTGTCAGTCAAATCAGTTTCATCAGGTGTTTCCGCGGCTCTTAAGGCGGCCTGACGTTCCGCTTGTTCGAATAGCCTTTGCTGACTTTGAGCAGGTGTTTCAGTAGCTCTTAAAGTAGATTGACGCTCTGCCTGTTCAAGACGCCTTTGCTGACTTTGATCAGGTGTTTCAGTAGCTCTTAAAGTAGCTTGACGCTCTGCCTGTTCAAGACGCCTTTGCTGACTTTGAGCAGGTGTTTCAGTAGCTCTTAAAGTAGCTTGGCGCTCTGCCTGTTCAAGACGCCTTCGCTGACTTTGAGAAGGTGTTTCAGAAGCTCTTAAAGTAGCTTGACGCTCTGCCTGTTCAAGACGCCTTTCCTGACTTTGAGAAGGTGTTTCGGAAGCTCTTAAAGTAGCCTGACGCTTTGTCTGTTCAAGACGCCTTCGCTGACGTTGAGAAGGTGTCTCAGATGCTCTAAAAGTAGCCTGACGCTCTGCTTGTTCTTGCCTTCTCAGTTCAGCATCTTCTAAATATTCTAGCGATCGAGCTAATCTTTTCGCTTGTCTTTGAGAAGATACTCTTGAAAGGCTGGACTTACGTTTGCGAGGCATTATGAAGTAAGAAAAAACCTATTTATAAAAAAAACGTTAAAATACCTAAAAGGAATTAAATTTCCTTTTTAATATTTTTTTTAAAAGCAAATCCAAAATATCTAAATCGAATAAATATTCCTTTTAAATATTTTTTAAAATCAAAACAACTAAACCAATTCAAGACACAACACGAATCCGAAAATGATAGCCAAAAAAAAATCGAATCAACTTAAATGAAATCACAAAACAAATCGCAGAAAACCGAAATCGAAAGCAGTAGTCAATATAAATATAACCAACGAAAAAAGAAGTAAGTGTATAGGTACCGTATACACTATCTATACTATTAATATTCCTTTAAAATATTGTTAAACAACCTAAAACAACGAAAACCAATTCACGATTCTAAATAAACAAAATCCAAAATCAAAGCCAGAGTCTAAATATGTATAAAGGAATACCAACCAAATCAACAAAACCAATCCAAGAAAATACACAAATCCGAAAATGAAAGCCAATATAAATCCATTCAACCTTAACCAAATCACAAAGCAAATAACAAACAACCGAAATCGAAATCGAAAGCAGGTAGTCGAATAAACTACGAAATAGAAACAATTTAAGCGTATAGGTACCGTATGCACTATAAGTTGACGCGCGGCTCAACGGCGGGAGTTAAGTACATGTCAGGAAACATTTCGTTACCGCGTTTTAAAAACCTAGTAACAACATCTAGCGGAATCAATTTAAACTATGTATACGTTAGTTAATAAGAACTCTCAAAAAATATTTTTCTTATAGTTTTGCACAATTTTTCTTATTGTAATACCGATTCATTCATAACCACATATAAGAACTGTATTCATTTCCGTTCAATAAATATTACTAAGGCTTATTAATAAGGCTTACTAAGAACTGTTTCTACCATTGTTAAGTAATAGTTAAGGGTGAAAGCGTGACAGATGGTGATAGTATTTCTGATCCATACTTATAATCACGACTAGTAACCCTTGCGGGGTAGGCAGAGCATCAACGGATTACTTAATATCGTCTGCGAGGTTATCGCCTATTCTGTGAATTACGATGCACCAAAACGTTTGAAGAAAATCAGCTGGTGAATTTTATGTTTTTTATCGCTCTCTGCACGGTCCTGCGTGGAAAAATACAGATCCATACATTTTTTATCTTAAATTTGGTAAAAAGACATAATAATCCAGATATTCTGACCTTCTGTGTTCGTCCATCGTACCGTCGTCCGTCTTGTAGAATCACGGTGGCGTCACCTAGCTGAATTTAATTTTGCAACATATTCGATTTTCCCACGGGAATGACATGTTTTTCCGCTGAAAAAAGTAGCCTATGTCACTCTACGGCTACCGAACTATCCCCATACAAATAATCATGCCATGCCGACGCTCTGTTGCGACGTGAAAGAAGGACAAACTTGTGCAACATATTCGATTTTCCCACGGGAATGAGATGTTTTTCCGCGGAAAAAAGTAGCCTATGTCACTCTACAGCCACCGAACTATCCTCATACAAAAAATCATGCCATGCCGACGCTCTGTTGCGACGTGAAAGAAGGACAAACAAACAAACAAACAAACAAACACACTTTCGCATTTATAATATTAGTATGGATATAGCTGCAGCATGGCTCTACCACGTATAAAAAAAATATTAATCAAAGTTGCCGATCATGTAGAACATGTAGAACAAGCTCCGTATCATACGTAGTATTGCCTGCTCCTCAGGTTGAACACCTTGCCCGGAGGTTTCCACTTTTCCTTTCACGGCCAAAAAAAAAAGCTCACAAACGCGTTGTCACCCCTAGGACTAAGATGGAATGCCTCACGAGCCGTATTATGCTGGCTCTCTTACTCTTGCAATTGCAATACGTGAGGAAATTGCATTACTACTTGAAGGCAGAAATAGGTAAAACTTGAAAAACTACCCTATTGGTCTGTTAGACAGAAAAGGCACCATATCTTCTAGAACTACAATCAAAAGGCCTCAGATGCATTTTCAGTTGTCACCCCTAATATCTGAAATGGAATACCTCGGAGCCTGCAATTATACTAGTTCTCTTCTGCTTATATCATCGAAAAAGTGAATAATCTCCTGCTTAGTAGTAAAAACTTGAGAGTGTAGTTGCGATGTAACAATATCCACTACTCTACTAATATATTGTACCGTGGATATCGTAAGAGGCGACAGGGGAAAATGAAACAGGACATGGGCAGAAATCTTCCTGATATCAACTAAAAATAAAAATAGATACTGCGGTTCTAGTGGACTTTTGTTAGGCTATTACGGTAACGGTAGTGGTTTTCACCACTACCGATACTGTTACCAAGTAGTACCTACAAACCTAGTAATATAAACGACAGCAAAAAATAAAATTTACTTAAAATGGCTGCGGCTATAACTTGAACCAGTATATTAAGCTATTGTTAATGCCATTAAAAAGAGCAGCATAGCACAGACGTCCCCCCATTTCTGAGAAGATTACGGAGTTCACCACGATGTGTCAATATTTTATTCATCAAACGCTCAAGCGCTTAAAATGAGTCGGACGGACAGCTACTATCTAAGGATCATAGTCATATCATAGATCATAGTACTATCTACTGATCATAGTCTTCCCCCAAGGACTATCACAATTACGGTTCTGTGCCACCTCTACCTATCAACTCACTGTATATCTTACCGGGTCGTCACTCCATCTAGTGGGGGGTCGCCCTACACTTCACTTATATTACCAGGCTGCCACTCGAGAGGTTGTAGGTTCTTCGAGCTATATGGCCGACAAATTGCCATTTCAACTTACTGATCCGTTGGGTTAATCTCTATCATTTACAATATTAATAAAATATTTGGGCTTTTAGGAGGAGGTAAAATCTGATTTCGTATGAAGTGTAAAAAATATTAGTCTATATCTATTTTTAATTTACAAATTACCAGTTATAATCCTAAAATTCTGAAAGATAAAATGAAATATTATTTTAACAGTAATTTAAAAGATTTAGCGAGAACCATAATATGTCATATCATAAGCTTATGAAGTTCAAAAAATATTAATAATGTTTTAGTTGTCTCTATAATATTCTATATGAGATGCTGAATGAAACATCCAAATCTGTTCTGAAACACATTTTTTTAAATATAATTAGGTTGAAAAACGAGCACACAGTGCACCTGATGGTAAGTTGTTGATGTAGCTCATAGACATCTACATCTATCCTCAATAAAGATACGTTGTCACTCCTGAGGACTAAGATGAAATGCTTCGTTTCCAGTAAAAGGGGTCTCCAGTTCTTTACACCCACCATACGTAAAATTTATTTATTTATTTATTTGTAACAGGAAAACTAACAGCTATTAATTTTAACACTATATGGTACATATATAAGTCAAAAGATAAGCCTGTTAAACTTTTTCACAAATGAGTAATCGGTTAGGTGAATAAATATATACCTGCATTAAGCTGCTATTTTAAGCTGGTATTCTGTGAGAGCGTGGCCTTTCCCCGGTCGAGATTTATATATTAAGATTATAGAGACTCCAATCTTGATGGAACTTTGTTATATGGCAAATTGCAAACTATTGCAAGAACAATATTAAAGACAACACAACACCACAAGAAGCTTTAGATTGACTATCACTATCACTACAGCCCATCACAAGTCACATAACCTAAACCTACGCTACAGATTGCACAAAGTACGATCCTGAGCCACCTCCATCCATCGACTACCTACGTACTTAATCAGGTCGTCGTGCCATCTAGTGGGGAGTCGCCAAACACTGCGCGTGCTAGTAAGAAGCTGCCACTCGAGATCCTTTCTTCCCCATCGGTTTTCGGTTTTTTAAGCTATATAGCCAACCCATTGCCACTTCAACTTAGTAATCCGCTAGGTCAGGGCCATGTCATTTATTCTTGTCGTAAGTAATTACTCGTAGTGGCAACATCTTAAGGGTCGGAGGAATATCTGACGAAAAGATTTTTAGCAATTTAAGATTACATCTATGAAATTATATTAATCAATAGCGCACCCACAATAAACAGGTTTATGTCTGTGGCAGTATAGAGTGCAGTTTTTCTAAATTTAAACTTATTACAACTTACTTGCGTTCTTTGTTAGTTAATTGAATAAGATGTTAGCTAAAATAATTGAATAAAAGAAATTGTTATAATGTTTATCAAAATCAAAGCAAAGAAAACTGAATTTTATTGATTTTAAGCTCACATGAAGATGAAGTTGACGAGTTTTCAGACGAGGATTTCCCAAATATAAACAATCTTAAACCAGTTTTATTTACAAAACATATTTAAAATTAGGTTATTATTATTAACTCTCATAATTAAATCATTCATTTATTATTATTTTGCTCGATGAAATAATCTCAGGCATAGGTTCATTTGATAAAATTTATTTGCTATTTAAAGAATTTGATACCGTTTATTATCCTTAGCTTAGTTTATTAGCCTTAGGTAATGAAAATTATACCAAAATAACTGTCTTTACTAAGAATAATTTCACTTCGAAATCACGTAAATGCTAAAAATTGTCTGTCTGAACACGCATCACGCAAAAACCTGTGAACCGATTTGGATGGGACTTTCACTGGCAGAATGCTGATGTTATAAGGAGTAAGTTAGACAAATTTTATTTTAGGAAAAGAGTTAGGGTTCCGCGCAAAATAATTAAAACCCATGAAATCCAATCGCAATAAACTCCACGCGGTTGAAGTCGCGGGGACCAGCTAGTTTGTGAATAAAACTGTTGTATTGTTTAAGATATTCATGTTTATTCAGTTAAAGAGTCACATTTATGACTCTAAGAAATGACTTGTAAAATTGTGATATTTTGTTGAATATTTCATTATGTATTTTATTATGTATCCATAATCTAATATTAATGTTTCAAGTATTATTGTAATGTGTCTTTATTGTATTTCATGTAAAACATAATTGTGTAATGTTATGTTTTATATGAAATACAAATTTCTAGTACATTAGTAGTAGTAGTTTTACATGAAATTGAAATACAATAAAGACACTGGATAATAAAGGGAAATGCGATAGTGAAAAATGATAGCTAAATTAAGTCAAAATGGCTTTAGGCACGCGGTTCTGTTACGGTATACCTTCCGGGGTAGGTTAGTAGCGCGCCCAATTTGAAATTCGTTCGGGATCAGCGACATTTTCGGGCACTAAAATAAGAAGAAAGAAAATAAGTGAAAAGTAAACAGTAATTACAGTATTAGTAAAGTAATAGTGGATCAGTATCGCATTTATTATGAAGCATTGCTGTTTTATTTCAAGATCCTTCAGTGTTAACCCTAATAGTAGTGTAAAGAAGATACAGTCCACATAGGCACATACGATAGGTTGTGTTGTGTACGGAATCGAACGTCTTCATCTAGGGTCACGCCCACCTCGTTGTCCCGAACCCAACGTGGTGTGGTATTGGTCTGTGAATAGAAGGTCAATAGTTGGTTGATCCTTGATCGGGGGCGCAAGACACGTGCGCCAGCTGCCGTTTTAATTAGCGCCTAGCATAATAAAAACGTAATAATTAAGAACATATGAATACAACTTACATAAATTCAGGCGTTACGAAAAATAAGCAAAAATGTTTTTAATCTATAATTTCAAATAAGCTTTTATGAATTTGTTACGGTCTATTTTATAGCATCGGTAATACGGGTGTTAAATTGTCTACGAATGTTTACTTTGTGCTACATCTAGCTTTTCGACCTCAAGAACTGCTTCCGTTCGTTCCGAGCAAACTTCGTCTGTATTCTTCAGCTTCTGCAATCCAGCCTATGATTAACAAAGGTTATCGCGGCATTGGAATAAAGCTTCCTCTGCGCTACAGTGCTTGGCACGGCTCTGAGCACTTACTCCGCAACTCTGTTTTAAGACAATCTGACGGATTACTTGCCTTCCTCTAGACTAAAAAATTAAACACAAGGCCTCACCCTTTGTTCTGAGAATATTTTTTAAAATATTTTTTTCGTTTGGCAGGCGAATTGACGACAGTAACAGACGTAGCAACTTTGACGCCGCTGCCCATTGCAGGTCTGGGTATTTTACTTCTGGTAAAAGGATGTTATATAAATATAAATGTTACCGTCTATTGAAAGTCATAAGGTATTTTGCTGTCATTTCCGATAGTAACTATTTACAAACATCTTACGTGACGAAATGAGGTGCCGCCGCTAGCACAAGGCATTAACCTAATTAGGGATCTTAATATGATGGTGCTGATTAAAAATTGATAAATATAAAATAAATTCTATTCCGAAGATATCCCGGACGTCAGTCTGAGCGAGATTAGAATGGCTCTCCAGCACCTTAAAAACGGCAAGTCCCCAGGTGAGAATGGAATTACACCAGAGCTTCTGTAAGCGGGTGGAAAACCGGTACTTGAAGTCCTTCAGAAGCTCTTTAATTCCGTCCTCCATGGTGGCACTACTCCGGAGGCGTGGAGCAGAAGTACGGTGGTATTGTTCTTCAAGAAAGGCGATAACGCTCTCTTGAAGAACTACAGACCAATTTCCCTTCTGAGCCGCGTCTACGTGCTGTTTTCGAGAGTCATTACGAATCGTCTCGCACGCAGATTCGACGACATCCAGCCTCCCGAACAAGCCGGTTTCCGAAAAGGCTTTAGTACCATAGACCACATGCACACCCTTCGGCAAATTGTGCAGAAGGCCGAAGAGTACAATCTGCCACTTTGCCTTACCTATGTGGACTATGAGAAAGCCTTTGATTCCGTCGAAATTTTGGTGGTGCTACAGTCCCTTCAGCGGTGCCAAGTTGACTGTCGGTATATCAAAGTGCTGAAGTGTTTGTACAGTAGGGCTACGATGGCTATCCGAGTACAGAATCAGAGTACGAAACCTATCCAACTGCAGAGAGGTGTAAGACAGGGTGACGTTATATCCCCAAAACTCTTCACCGCTGCATTGGAAGACGTTTTCAAGCTACTGGACTGGAAAGGATACGGTATTAACATCAATGGCGAGTACATCACTCATCTTCGATTTGCCGACGATATAGTTCTTATGGCAGAATCGCTGGAGGACCTAAGCACTATGCTCAATGACCTCAATAGTGCCTCCCAACGGATAGGTCTTAAGATGAACATGGACAAAACGAAGATCATGTATAACGTCCATGTCACACCTATGCCGGTAGTTGTTGGGAGCACTAAGCTCGAAGTTGTTGACGAGTATGTTTACCTGGGACAAATAGTCCGACTAGGTAAGTCCAACTTCGACCGAGAGGAAATTACGGCACATGTTCTCGTCAGGTATACCTCAAAACTTGAAAACGAGATTGAACAACCAGTGCGTGTTGCCAGTAATGACCTATGGAACTGAGACGTGGTCCTTCACTGCTGGCCGGATGAGTAAGCTCAAGGTCGCTCAGCGAGCTATTGATAGGGCTATGCTCGGAGTTTCTCTGCGTGATAAACTTAGAAATGAGGATATCCGCAGTAGAACCAGAGTGACTGACATAGCCCAACGGATTAGTAGGCTGAAGTGGCAATGGGTCGGCCATAGCTCGAAGAACCGACAACCGATGGGGAAAAAGGTTCACAGTGGCGGCCTCGTACCGGCGGACGAAGTGTGGGCGTACCCCACTAGATGGGTGACGACCTGGTAAGACATGCAGGAAGTCGATGGATGCAGGTGGCTCAGGACCGTGCTTTGTGGCATTCCTTGAGGGAGGCCTATGTTCAGCAGTGGACTTGTGAAGGGCTGTAATGATGATGATGATGATGAAAATAAATTCAACAATTTGGCTCACGTATAAAATAAAAACGTATGTTTCGTTGCTGCTGAGTTAATGTTTACCGCCAGAAACTCATTAGTAAAAGGACTAACAAAGAGTACAGTCTAGAACTTATTGTTATTGAAATTTTATTAATTTATTTATATTTATAAGCTGGCGACATTGGTACAATAAAATATGTATGCTTGTTACATAAACATGTTTTATAAATTATGCGGTGACCAAAAAAGTTCGTGCGGTATTTAGTATAAACATTAGTCTTGTAGATTTATTTAAAACAATATTAATTTATGTATAAAACACCCACATATTCTACAATTCCTTCCCAACGAGATTCAAAGTGTATATTCCGCCCCCGAAAAGGTTTTATATTTCTAAGAAAATAAGTTAATATTATGATTATTTAAGGCCAATTCAAGGCCATACATTGCAGGTGAATATGAGGGAAAAGCTCCCATCTTAAAACGCAAATTTTTGCAAAAGTGAGTTTAGCGATTTATGGCCGAGCGTTATCTTATAAGAATATTATACTTTCTTGCGGTTAACGACTTCAAGCTGCTTCAAAAGTAAAGTTGTGTGAGAAGTGGAGCCCAGTAGTGATTGATAGACCTTCGGGAAAAAGCTTGCAGCGTATTTTACCAGCAGCGCTCTACTATATGTATGCAAATCATAATCTTCTGGAAATAAATTGGCATCTTTGATAAATGTGGTATTGAGGGGTTTGAAGACAACCAATGATGGGTTCGTTTGTATTATTGTACATAATCCATATTTCATCAGATGTGCTTACAATAACGATACAGTTTTATAACGCAAAAGCAGATCTAAACAACTGATACCTTACTGCAAAAGTTAAAAAGTAAGAAAACTGATGCCTGATGACGGCTCCGTGGCGCTGTAACTTAGCATAGATTTGCGACGCTAAAAGCCGCGAGTTCAAATTCGCTAAAATTTTGTACCTTGTGCAACTTATGTATGTTAACTGCCTCCACGATACAGGAGAAAAGCCTAGTGTGGTGGTAAATTTTTTTTAAGAAAAGAAATACCCGATGAAATCTGTTTTCATTTACACAACTTCCAAGACCTGTTTAACTTGATATATAAGTGCAAACGAACTGTCTCACCCTTAACAACAAACATTTGCAAAAATATCTGAGAAGTCAAATATGATAAGTTTTCAATGACAGCCCGTAACTCTTCGATCTCAGAGGGTCTCCCGAACAAGGCGAATATTGAAGAGACCCTTCACTAGGCACGAACTTCTCAAACTACTTTTGTGCGGTGCATTCTGATAGCTACTGCATCTTCTCCAAGTATAATTTATGTTACATTTTACTTAATATTACGAGACGCCTATGCAAACTTCGTGCCGAGTTTAAATTCATAAAGCAAACAAACAATGAACGTTGATATTAAGTATTAACTGACATTTAAGAAAAACAATTTAGTTGGCAAGACAGAATGCACGAATATTCTGACGAGTCTATGTATGTTGTCTAAACCTTGCCTTGGTTTTAATTTTAAATTTTCAGCGAAGTTACAAAAAATCAAAACATGTTTTTATAGCGACTAACGACTAAAACGACAGTAGAACGTGACTTTTTTGGTCACCGGACATTATATCGTGTTCGTATATGCATACCTATTAAAGATATACACAACATTGATAATAAAGCACATAACTTTTCAACCTTCCATTTAACCTTATCTACAAGTAGGTCAGTGTACATTTAAGACCAATCATTTGCGGAATTTTCAGTGTACTTATTTCTGTGTGACACGGTCAACATGCGCGCTTCTCTAACTTTGATGTTCTGTTGTACATTACTTATTCTAGTGGAATATTGCTTGGCAGGTGAGTATTAAATTTTGATAAGTAATTATAAAAGCAATATTTTCAAAAGAGCATAGCGCCATTTTTGATTTTTCTTTATTAGTTTTTTTTTTACAAAACTGAAGTGACAAAAAATTACAGTTCGCCTGATTGAGTGAGTGGTCACTGCAATCCATGCACACCTGCAGCCAAATTCAAACAAAGAAGGGTACAGATACATCGTCACCTCTGAGAACTAAAATAGAATGCCTGAAAGCCTGCCCAACCAATAAAGGTGTCAAATAGTGACAAACAAGCTAATATTCCACGTAGTAGTAAATGGTTATTTAATTTTAAGTCCATGAACACCTACATCAGCTTTAAATACATAAGGATACCGATGCGTCTTCACCATTAAGAAATAAAATGTTATGCGTCAGGGCGTAGAATTGTACTGGCACTCCTGCCCTTCAATCAGAAACTCCTATCCTACAGTGGTGAGAGCATTCTTGCTGACTAAAAAGGAGTAGAACGGCTGAATCAACCTAAAGGAATACGTAGAATAAAAGAAAAACAGTAGTCTTCTAGTAATGTAAATTAAATTTTATCGTATAATTTTATTTTTAAAAATAAATGAATACTATGAATTGTATTCTACATCTTTTTTTTCGTCATCGCATAAATGGTCGATGGCTGAGTTTAGAGTACAGTATAAGACAATAAATGTTTTATACAACAGCCCATATATTTGTTAATAGCGTGACGTCATCAATATATTTCGGCAAGTATCAGTTGCCAAAGGGAAGGGATGTGCAAATTGTGCAAAAAATAAATCTAAATATTCGCACAAGTTACGAATTTAGGAGAGGCTCATGCCTAGCTGTAAAATGTTAATAATAATAATGTCCTCCAATCCGCATTTCCGTCACGGCGGCCAGCCACAACGGAGACGAGCCATCGGCGCAGGACAGTATTATAGTGTCCAAGTGTATGGACAAACACAGGTGCACTCTTTTTTCCCTCACTCTCATAGTCCGATGGGACGATAGCCCGACACGACCGGAGAGAGATCAGGTGCAGGACGTAGTTTCCGAGGCACGGGGGTGAGACACCGCCAACTTCCTGACTCCGGGCAGCTACTGACAATTTTTTGAAAAACTCATTAACTGATTTTTTTGGGCTGATTCGAACCAGGGACCTCATAATCAGCAGTCGCGTTTAACACTACTAGACCAACGAGGCACAGTGTAGAATGTTAAATGAATGTTAAAAGTTGATGAAATACTCTAACCAAAGATTTAAATTACGTATAGATTACATATACGACATTTGGTTTCAACAGGACGGCGAAACGTGCCACACAGCCAACGTAACAATCGATCTTTTGCGCACTACTTTCTAAAATCGCATAATCAGCCGAAATGCTGATGTCAATTGGTTACCTCGAAGCTGCGATTTGACTCCGTTGGACTTTTTTTCTGAAGAACCGTTAAGGACAAGTGTTACGCTAACCATCCAGAGACAATTGACGACTTGTAAGATGAAATTGAAGTTACCATTGACGAAATAGAGGCCCAAACAATCGAAAATGTACTGAAAAATTGGGCTGATCGAATGGGGTATTGTAAGGCTAGCTGTGGCAGTCATTTGAATGATGTTGTCTTCCATTCCTAAATGGAAAGGTGCAATCTTTCTAATAAACTCATAACTTTGAAAAAATATTCATTATTTTTTTTATAGCCGTTTCTAATTCCAAATCTTAAATGGCCCACCCCTTAGAATGAACTTCATTTTATTAAGCTTAGGGTTTATTTGCAAGATATTAAGACTGGAATCGATGAATCGATTGTAATGTAATTTCACGAACGGATATAGAGCAAAGCCAATATATTTTATTCAAAAAACTTTGAGTATTTTTGTGAAATTAAAAAATAGTTGATAAAATAAATGATCATTGGTGATTATTTAAAAAAATGATCACCTTAATAGATCGGTACATTATAAATAAGAAAATGTGTTTGTTTGTTTGTTTTTCATTGTTTTACGTAGCAACAGGGCAACGGACTGATATTATTTTTTTGCATACGGGATAGTTTATGTATAGGGTTAAGTGTTTCATAGGCTATTTTTTATCCTGGAAAAATGATTCACAGTTCGCAGTTTGTAATAACAAAGATGTTATTTTTCAAAATTATGTCCTTTTCTGACCTTCACGCCAGCAGAGCCACGGGCAAGCTAGTTTAATATAAAAATGAATGTTCCTTAGTTTGTAGTCTACGAGTTCCTATACCATTCATCCGATTCTGATGAAACTTTGGTGAATTGTGTACGCTTCCGCGAAGATTTCTGACTAAACATGAATTAACGTTTGTTTGTTGTTTTTTTTTTCTATGATATTTATCAGATTACATTGAATCTTTGGTAAGATGTTGTGTGCACGTGCCCGCGAAGGTTTCTAAATAAAGGGACATTGCTAAGCATGCCATGCACGGCTCTTGATTAATAAAAGACATTGCTTTTCATAATACCCATATATTATTTATTGATATCATTATTTATTTTTTATTTTATTATTTTAAATCCATTGCTGGCACTTTTTCAAGGTCTTAAGAATCTGAAAATGAAAAAATAAACAAATTAGCATTTATAAAGCTAACAATAATAACAATTAGTCCTTAATACAACATAGCAGAGGATGATATGACAGTGTCTGTATTTTCACTTGGTTAACTACAAAGTGAGTGCCTTTATGAAAACAATATATAGTATTTTTTTGTTAAGCCCATTATACACACGTTTTTTGCTGGCAGGTACTCGTAAAAGATCGTCATCTTGGAGACACCCACATTGTAATACTATGTATGTATGCAGTATGCATGTACGCATTATGAACGACGAAACAAATCGTTTAATTCAAATGCATGGTATGTCGACAGCAAAGACCAGTAGATTATTTGATAGTCATTCGATGATAAAATGGAGAGGAGGAACTACGTCATGTCATTCGAGCGCACACTCTCCGAAATGTATCCTGTAAAAAACCGAAAGGCCGGCTATTTCGCGCCAGCACAATGTGTCCTCAATCAGCACCTTTTAGTACGCTTTTCCATTGAGTCCAAAGACGCTAGGTGGCATTTTAAAGCACTAGCCCATATATGGCAGCAATACTCCGTGCACGATGTGAATTGTGATATATATAGTGTTAGAAACTGTCCCGGCGTGAAGTATGGCCACACCTTTGCAAGAACACCTAACTGCTTTGGCCCTGGACTTAAACCGACCAAAGATCGGGTTCAAAGAAATCAAACACCCATCAAATGAAGGTGGTGACTTCCAATGATACATTTCGGAAAGAAGGGGCTAAGATGAACTGGCTCCTTTTTGCGGTGAAGAGATGCTTGTGTTTTGGAGGTATTGAATCTCACGAGATTAGCACCGCTCCGTTCGGAGGCTACCTGCAGTGAGAGATTTACACGCTCAACCATAACTGCCCTTTCGGAATGGATTTGATCCCGACTGGTCCGAGCAGTCAACTGATATCTCTCCACAACTGTGCTGTCATCTGCGTACTCATAAATACCAGGCATAAGCAGGTCATTGATATGCAGCAAGAAGAGAGATGGGGAAAGAACAGACCTCTGAGGAATTCAGTTAATAGTTGTCGCCGTCAATGTTCGGCAAAGACGAAGCGATACGTCTTTTAGACAGCCCACACCGATTACGCCAATCACACTGCGGTTCAAATTAGTTCTAATAGATGGCGCTGGTTCTTTTACAACGTAAAACGCGTCAGGCAAATGTTTGGACAACCGAACCTTTACATTTTATGAAAGAGGATGCAAACGAGCATACGGCCTACCTAATGGTAAGTGATCACCGTAGCCCATAAACATCTGCAACACCAGGGCAAATGCCAGCCTTTTAGAAAGGAGTCGGCTCTTTTATTGAAGGTTCCTAAATTGTATCGGGCTGGAAAACCCGCTGAAGAAAGTATATTCCACAGTGTGGTCGTGCGAGACAGAAAATCCCGCGTAAATCGCACGATAGTGGACCGCCAGCCATCGATATGTTGAGGATGGAATTTCGAGTTCTGTCAAGTATACGATGATGGCATTCAGCAGCTGAAATAATCCGAACAATTCCTCCGAGCACTCCCCGTGGTATATGCGGTAGAAGATGCGCAGAGATGCATCGTTTCTTCGCAAAGCCAGTGGATCAAACGATCGGAAAGAACAATTCGTTCCGCTCTCCGTTAAATAACCTACTTACTTTTTAAATCAATCTTGAAGGCGTGAAAACTTACGATTTGTAAAATTTCTAAACAAATTTTATATCCTAATGGAGAAACAAAAAACGTACCTATATTTGTATGAAATTGGTATATATAATCAAATTGCAGCTTATATTGTACCATCCTTGCATGCATGAGTTCCTGAAATCAATAACGATCGCATTAGATTTTTTATAGAATAAGAGTGACAAACGAGCACACAGTCCATCTAATAGTAAGTGGATTCTGTGCCTCATAGACATATACACCTATCCTCGATTAAGGATTAAAATGCAAATGCGTTGTCACCCCTGAGGATTGAAATGAATTGTGTTCAGTAAAAAGGGTTTCCGGTTCCCTACTCTTACCATACGAAATACAGTAGCATTAAGCTGCTATTTCACGCTGGTATTCTGTGAGCCGTGTAGTGGCGGTTAAGAATATCCACTACCCTATATTTTTCCGAGGGTGTCGTAAGAGGCGATAGTGGGAAACAGGCAGATAGGCAGCAGCATCTTCCTGGTAACAGCAATAGTACAATAAAATAAACTGCGGTTGCTAATCCGCTCGCCAAGCGTGGCAACTATGGCAAACATCCCCCATGATGAAAGTCACTAAGAGACGGCCCCCAGTCACCTGCGGCCCCACTATTATTGGCTACGGTGGCGACCATGGTAAAGGCGGGGCAGGGGGTGCTAAGAATATCCGGTGGAGGTTCGGTTGCCACCTACGATGACTCGACCTGGCAACATATAACGCACGCACTCTGAGGACTGACGAGAAGATCCTGGAGCTGGAAGAAGAGATAGATAAGTTACGCTGGAATATAATAGGACAATCCGAGGTCCGAAGAGAGGGGAGGACACGGTAATCCTCGAATCCGGCAACTTATTCTATCACCGGGAGGGCGACCATCTGTCCCAAGGAGGTGTCGGATTTATCGTTCACAAGTCTCTTCTTAACAAGGTTGTAAAGATTGTGAGTGTGTGGACGAGGGTTGCGAACCTTATGCTCAGAATAACAGAAAGGTATTCGTTGGAGGTCATACAGGTTTACGCACCAACCTCAGCAAATTCCGATGAAGAAGTGGAGGAAATGTACTCGGATATTTCTAAAGCCATAAATTCCTCCAAAACCCACTATACGGTGTTAATGGGAGACTTCAACGCAAAACTAGGTATGGTTAGGCACACTGAACCTAAACGTTAAGTTGGAGAGGTCTCGTCTAATGAAGTCAACGCTCCGTCCCCATTGAGCTCTAATCCAAAGTCTTGAAACCTTTCAGCTCGAGTTACAAAACCGTTTTCTGTGCCTAGAAGACTACAATGCAGTGGACGATATGAATGACAAGCTCGTGGAAACTGTCCATGCGGTCGGAGCTAAGTTCTGCAAGACCCGCCGCAGAAGAACATAAAACCTCTCCGATCACACTCTTAAACTCATGGCTGTTAGACGGGAAATGAAGCTGCAGTCTTCAGTAGATTTGACAGCATACAGGCAACTGAACAGACAGATGCGGTGGGACTTACGCAACTTTAATACAACTCGTATTACAGAAGTGATCGAGCGGAACCAGGGCTCCAAAGTCTTTGCCAGAGATCTGTCTGCCAGTTTCCGGGACACGAGAGATTTTGAGTGAGATTGAGAGGTTCTATGGGCAGCTTCCTTCACAAACTCTTTAGTTCCGTCCCCTATGGTGGTACTACTCCGGAGGCGTGGAGCAGAAGTGCGGTGGTCTTGTCCTTCAAGAAAGGCGATAACGCTCTCTTGAAGAACTACAGACCGATTTCCCTTCGAAGCCGCGTCTACGTGCTTTATTGAGAGTCATTACGAATTGTCTCGCACGCAGACTCGACGACTTCCAGCCTCCCGAACAAGCCGGTTTCCGAAAAGGCTTTAGTACCATAAACCACATACATACCCTTCGGGAAATTGTACAGAAGACTGAAGAGTACAATCTGCCACTTTGCCTTGCGTATGTGGACTATGAGAAAGCCTTTGATTCCGTCAAAATTGGGCGGTGCTACAGTACCTTCAGCGGTGCCAAATTGACTGTCGGTATGTCGAAGTGCTGAAATGTTTGTACAGTAGGGCTACGATGAGCAGAGTATGAAACCTATGCAACTGCAGAGAGGTGTAAGACAGGATGAGGTTATATCCCCGAAACTCTTCACTGCTGCATTGGATGACGTTTTCAAGCTACTGGACTAGAAAGGATACGGTATTAACATCAATGGCGAGTACATCACTCACCGTCGATTTGAAAACGACATAGTTATGGCAGAATCGCTGGAGGTCCTAAGCACTATGCTCAATGACCTAAATAGTGTCTCCCAACGGATAGGTCTCAAGATGAAAATGGACAAAACAAAAATCATGTTTAATGTCCATGTCACACCTATGCCGGTAGTTGTTGGGAGCACTAAGCTCGAAGTTGTTGACGAATATGTTTACCTGGGACAAATAGTCCGACTAGGTAAGTCCAACTTCGACCGAGAGGTCAATCGACGTATTCAACTCGGCTGGGCAGCGTTCGGGAAATTACGACACATCTTCTCGTCAGGCATACCTTAAAACCTCAAAACTAAATTGTACAACCAGTGCGTGTTGCCAGTGATGACATATGGAACTGAGACGTGGTACTTCACTGCTGGCCGTATGAGGAAGCTCAAGGTCGCTCAGCGAGCTATGGCGAGGGCTATGCTCGGGGTTTCTCTGCGTGATAAACTTAGAAATGAGGATATCCGCAGTAGAACCAGAGTAACCGACATAGCCCAAAGGATTAGTAAGCTGAAGTGGCAATGAGCCAGCCATATAGCTCGAAGAACCGATAACCGATCGGGAAGAAAGGTTCTCGAGTGGCAGCCTCGTACCGGCAGGCAAGGTGTACGATGCTGCCACATTCGGTCTTCAGCTTCGACAGTTGGCTCTTTCTGGCAGACAGATCTCTGGCAAAGACTTTGGAGCCCTGGTTCCGCTCGATCACTTCTGTAATACGAGTTGTATTAAAGTTGCGTAAGTCCCACCGCATCTGTCTGTTCAGTTGCCTGTATGCTGTCAAATCTACTGAAGACTGCAGTTTCATCTCCCGTCTAACAACCATGAGATTAAGAGTGTGATCGGAGAGTTTTTGTGTTCTTCTGCGGCGGGTCTTACAGAACTTAGCTCCAACCGCATGGACAGTTTCCACAAGCTTGTCATTCATATCTTCCACTTCATTGCAATCTTCTAGGCACTGAAAACGATTTTGTAACTCGAGCTGAAAGTTTTCGGGACTTTGGATTAGAGCACGAGGGGGACGGAGCGTTAACTTCATTAGACGTGACCTCTCCAACTAAACATTGAGGTTCAGTGTGCCTCTCACCATTCGGTGATCGCTACCAGTTTTCACCCTCGCGATCACTGAGACATCACTGAACAATTGTCGTATGGTCGTCATAATGAAGTCAATGTCATTTTTAGGGTTCGACCAGGTCCACTTTCTGTGGGGCCGCTTTTGGAGGAAAGAGTTCATCATAAAGAGTCCCTCTTTCTCCATAAAGTCGACCAGCTGCTGGCCCCTTGGGTTCCGTTGCCCTATTCCGAATTTCCCTACTTTCAGCTCACCGCTCTCTCTTGTGCCTAGTTTTGCGTTGAAGTCTCCCATTAACACCGTATAGTGGGTTTTGGAGGAATGCATGGCTCTAGAGATATCCTCATACGTTTCCTCCACCTCCTCATCGGGGTGTGCCGAGGTTGGTGCGTAAACCTGTATGACCTTCAGCGAATATCGTTTGGTGATTCTGAGTATAAGGTACGCAACCCTCGTCGACACACTCCCAATCTTTGGACGATAAATCCGACACCTCCTTGGGGCAGATGGTCGCCCTCCCGGTGATAGAATAAGTTGCCGGATTCGAGGATAACCGTGTCCTCCCCCTCTCTTCGGACCTCGGATTGTCCTATTATATTCCAGCGTAACTTATCTACCTCTTCTTCCAGCTCCAGGATCTTCCCGTCAGTCCTCAGGGTGCGTGCGTTATATGTTGCCAGGTCGCGTCGTCGTAGGTGGCAACCGAACCTCCACCGGATATTCTTAGCACCCCCTGCCCCGCCGTTACCATGGTCGCCACCGTAGCTAGGAATAGCGGGGCCGCCGGGGACTGGGGGCCGTTTATTTGTATCGTTGCTCATGGGGGGTATATTGCCATAGTTGCCACGCTTGGCGAGCGGGTTAGCAACCGCAGTTTTTTATTGCTTTTTGCTTTTATCTGAAAGATGTTAATAAAAGCAAAAAGATTTTTTTTATCATTGATGTGCAGTAATTAATAAATGAATAAATCAACATTCAACGTCTTAAGTTTTATCTAATAATCCGCTTGCCCTATTAAGAATTATACTACACAGTATGTACTTACGTGAATTAATAAGTTCAGGGCACTGCTTCTTCGGCATACACGTGGAAGTTATATTCATTCTAAGAAAACCCGGTTTGCAAACGCACCCTGGCTGACCCTCTTCTTTGGGATCACAAGCGTATCTTGATGCAATGGATCTGCATATTTCTGGGGGACATTTCTTTTTATTTGGTGTGTACATTTCATTGGGTCCCGTGCATTTCTTGTCTAAAAAAAAGTAACAACGTATATAACACTAGGAGGAGGATTTTAATATGGGAAAATTCCGCGCTGCTCCAAAAAATGTGCAATTAAAAATTTCTCAGAGATGCAGATTTTCATACGATTTTTTCCTTCACCGCTTAGCAAATGATAAATCAACACTAATAAAATTGCGATTTGGAATTTCAGTTGTGCCGGCGGGGATCACATTTCACTTTTTCGGAAACTAAAACAACCATCTGGTCTATGATAGAAATTGGAATAATCACGTTTATTTCTTACAATTATTATTGGTCAACAGTCCGAACAAAGTGCACAAGAGTACGAACAATTCATACAAGCATCTAGTAACGCATGCAAACAAGCGCGGAGTTCACCTATGGTAGAAATAGGGGAAATAACGCGATGCATCGGCAGTACTAAATGTTGCATTATTTTCTCTGTCTGCTTCTATGAAGCTACCGCACTCTTGTTCAATCTGGTCGGAAGTACAAGCGCAAGGGTGACCACATTTTACTTATCTATTTATTTGGATATCAGTCCGTACATAGTTCACTTCTGGACATTGATCTCTCCTACAATATGGAGGAATAGCCGTTGTAGCCATCCTTGCTATTAAACTGTATCAGATGGAGACTTAAATTTTCCCCTGAAAAATCACTGAAAAAACCTCTGGCCATCTACACATATAAATAAAATCGAGGTGTCTGTTTGTTATAGCAAAATAACAACCTTTTATTAAGCTCGGAGCGTTAATTGCATGACATTAAAATATGAATTAGATAAATTTTTGTCTGTCTGTCTGTTTGTCAGGGCTAATTTACGGAATGGCTCAACCAATTGTGTTGAAAGTTTTTTGTGAAATCTAAATATTTTTAACTAGATGATTTAAAAACGATTATCTTAAATCTTTACAATGACATAAATTACATTAAGATAACAAGGCAAAGATAGAATGCCTCCTTACCAGTTTAAAATATTTCCGGTTCTTTACACTCACCATACGAAACATTAAGCTGTTATTTCACGCTGGTATTCTGTGAGAGCGTGGTTCTTCCCCGGTCCCGCCGACCCATTCGTGCTACAACCATAACATAGCTGCAGCATGGTTCTCTATGTAAAAGTACGTAAATTTTAGAGAATTTTAAAATTTTGGTCGTTATATTTAGCAGTGTTACGTGCGACTGTGCAAATAAAAGCTTATTTATTTACAATATCTTATTTAAAATATTGAGATGCGCAATAATAATATCATTTTATATTTAAATATTCTTTATTTTTATTAATGTCAGTGAGCTGAAGGTTATTTGCATGCTATTAAGATATGAATAACCATTTTTAAAACATTTTGTCTGTCTGTCTGTTGGGCTAATTTTCTGAATGGTTAAACCGATTGTGATGAAACGTTACCAACAGATAGAAATCAAAGCCAGGATCTAAGCTATATTTATCCGAAAAAGTTTAAGATTCAAAACTTTTTTTTTAAACGAAAATTTTATTAAATAACCTTTGACTATTTTAAATACAAATAATGCAACATTAATAGAACCTATACAGGCAAAGCCGCGGCGGGTCTAGTTGATTATAAAATCTTTAAAAAGGCGTAGCTATCAACTGCGTTTACCGTTAGGTTGCCGTAAATTCAACCACTAAACGTATCCATTATGGCAGATCCGCCTTACTTTAACGCCTCAGTGAAGATTTTAAAGGCTCCGTGTTTGGCGTACTTAAAATGTACATATGCCAATCGCGCCATTACGGCATTAACGACCACTAAACCAATGTGGCAACACAAAAACATATCACTACTACTACTACTATAAGTTACAATAAATTTGATATTATATTAAATAAAAGACTGGCCAAGTGCGTGTCGGGCCACGCACAATGTAGAGCCAGGGTTCCGTAGTTGCCCGTCAGATTACGTGGGCTTCCTTTATAATGAGCATAATAAGCGAGTTCGCGGTTTGATCGCTATAAGTACTAAAAATGGCCCCAAATAGAAAGATCGTAACTGAAGAACTTGTTTTCAAATCAGGCTTATAAGGGGGTGGTATTCAAAAAAAGATTTAAAAAAAAACATTCACATGCCAAGGTACAAAGATGATTATAGTTGACTATCTATCTATATATTCCCAGCAGTGCAACCCTAAGATATACATATATGACCGTAACGAACCTTCACGTAAACGACTACTGCCCTAAATTATTCTGAGGTCTGTAATGATATATAACTGTATGAGGCTATATGATTGTATGAATACTTTGAATGAGGCCCACAATAACTACCAACTAAAACATAAGTGAAAGTAGTAAGTAAGTAAGTAAGTAAGAAAGACAGTCCCTGCCTATCCCGCAAATGAAAAAGTAAAGCTATAGTAGTAATGCCTATAAGTAGTTTTCTTCATTAAATGTTTATTTTTAACAGTTTACAAAGTTATAATGCAGCTAGTTTTAGGTCATTTTCTATGGAATTGTAACGACATTTTTACTAATCCAAGTGCATTTTATAAGTTGGTCGACTATTACTCGTTAACTTCATAAGTCTACTTAGCTGTGATAGTATACTTTTAACTTCATTATATATACTGCTAACATGTATACTTTTCACATTTCCAAAAAAAGCGGTTTAGTTGGTAGAGGGTGGGACACACGACTCTAATTAAAAATACCACTTTAAAGCTAAATATTTCCCAAACGGACCTCTAAATCGAAAAGATAATGTTCTAAACCCCCAATGTTTTTGAAAGACCTTTCCAACGATACCCCACATGATGGAATAGACGTGTAAAAAAAAAATCATCCTCCATTTACTTGTATGAGAAGTACCCAAAATAAAAATGTTTTTTAAGATTTTATTTCACATTTTTCTAGGCGTGATTAATATCTATAACTATGCCAAATTACAGATTTGTAGCACCTAGGGTCTCTGAGCAAAACCGCGGACGGACGGACGGACGGACGGACATGGCGAAACTATAAGGGTTCCTTGTTGTGTAATTACGGAACCCTAAAATGATGAAGAAGTTGCTGTGGCTTTTGAGAAACATTTCAATGATGTTCCTTTTTGACAACAAAATCTTTAAATTCTTCTCCTACTGTTGCCGAATCATTGCTTAAACAAAATTTAAAGGCTTGCTCAATATTTTAAAACTATTGATGTTAAAAAAGGCAGACTTATGGGGATTTCCTTTAAAGTTATTACGTCCATAATATATACAATTGAAACTTATCACGCCACAGTTAATGAAACAGTAAAGTCTTACCTTTATTTAAATCCGGTAGTACATAGACACCGCCAATTTTAGACCTATTTTCGTACTACCAACAATTGGCAAAGTTCATTTTTCAAAAAATTTCAATTTGCTTAATAAAAATCTATTTGATTTTGCAAGGGGTCACACGACAACTGACGCCGATGTTGAGCTTATTTATACATTTCTTTTGTGCATGGGAAAATTCAGAAAATACTCTGGGTATATTTTGTGACCTTTTCAAGGCCTTCGACTGTGTTTCACCATGAGTAATTAAGCAAAAAATTACAACACTATGGTGTCAAGAACAAAGCGCTTAAACTAATAATTTCATACTCAAGTAATAGAACGGTAACGAATAATAAAATAATTTCCACGTAATAAATAAGATATTATGAATAAGCTGTTAAGCGGAAATAATTTTATTTATTTTTTATTTTGTTGCAGTCAACTTTTACTTTTTTATAAAAAATTTAATTTTTTTAACTTTTTAAGTGGACTAAGAAAAATCAGAAGCTCGAATGTCGTCTAAATAGTTTCATTAGTAACTTCCACTCCTATTTTTTTCTTCAAATTTATATGCGAACACCTTAGAAGTATAAACTATTTAATAAAAGAAAAGTAATAAAAACTATCTACAAATGACGAAAAAAAACACTTGAATTATGAACCCCTTCTTTTTTGAAGTCGACTAAACAGGAATAAGCACCTTACTCCTTATACTTATCCTGGCCAATGTATCATTTGCTGTGCCCACATAATAAAACAAAAATAAGAACAACACTCTCCAGGATTGGCTTGCTAATCTTTGGCATGGTAAACACCGGGATAATGAGTCATGACAACATGTCAGTCCTTTTTCTGTCTAAAGGGTAATTCCCACCCTTTTCCCAATTCCCATCGGTAAATTAAAGTGCACCCAGGCATTTCATCCTAGTCCTTTGTCCTACAATGTTGGATGCTGGTAGTCGGTGTTTATAGACTGTATTAGTAACTTAACATCAAGTAGACTATTTGTCACTTTAATATAAAATAAGCCTACAATAAAGAGTTTTCTTCTGTTTATATTATATTGTAAAACCCATAGCTTGCATGGAACGTATGGGTATGGGGGTATCCCTTTTTGAAGGATTTGCTTTGAAACGTCACACTTGGCAGTCGCAGTACCAGACTTGAGCACCTTTTGAAATAGAAATAGAAACAGTTTACGTTCATCGATCACCTCATCTGATGCTGCTGTCCCTTGCTGGTCTGGATTTTTAAGCTAAAAGTTAAAGTTACAGGCTAGTTAGTCATCCTGCTGGGCACAGGCCTTCTTTCATTTCTGAGAGGGTTTTAGAAGAAGGAAATGTCCGCCGCGCTGCCCCAATGCTTGTTGTCTTCGAAATATTTTTTTCTTATTTATCAGATTTGTACCCGGGTTGCTCACGTACAATGAAATTTACAGCGAGCGCTTAGCGCCTGAGCTACCACGGCTCTGGGTTTTTTATACCAGGCGTAAAGAGATGATTATTCCGCAATGTGTCAAGAGCTATAAGATATTTCAGGCTTATCCTATAGTCTCTAACGACACCCACGGGAAGAAATAGAGTGATGAACGGCAGGTAGATTGATGATCGCAGTACCAGACGTATCGCACCTTAGACGCAACAGTATTGAGTATACATGACTAAATATACTCAGCACAAAGGTTCGTCGCCATTGTGTAATGTACAGATGGAAAAAAAAGAATAAAAAGTCTCACCGCAAGTGTTCGTTATGTGTCCTTATGTAAAAAACAATTAGCCGTTGTGTAACGTACAGTTGAAAAAAACACGAAATAATATTCTCACCGCAAAGGTCGCTTGTGACGCAGAAGCCATCAGAATTTCTATGGAAGCAATCGTTACAAACGCATTTATTTTTACAAACTTCGTTTATATTATTGGCGCATCTATAAAACACGTTCCGATTTTGACAAGTTCTCTCAGGCGGACAGGTCTTAACACATTGAAGCGACTCATTCGGCTTATTACATTCTGGTTCCTCTGAAATGGATAATAAACTTACAATTACTCACCGTTTTATAGCATAAAATGACCAAAGAGCACACATTTCACCTGGTGGTATATGAATGCTGTGCCCTATAGACATCTATAGCCATACTCGAATAAGAATCAAATTTTAGATGCATTGTCACCACTAAAAGCTAGGATAAAATGCCTCCTTACCATTAAAAAGGATCCCTAACACTGCAAACATACAACATAAACATAACATAACATAAACACTCACGCTTGTCACCCAGAGGGGTAGGCAGAGACTACGCACTTCCATTTGGCACGATCCTGGCACACCTCTCTCGCCTCCTTTACATCCATATATCTACGCATACACGCTCGTCGGTTAAGGGTACTCCTAATCTGGCCCATTTTCAATATATCGCCAATTTGGTCGATAAACCTTCGTCTAGGGCGTCCCTTTCCGACTCTGCCGTTCACTTCTGCAGCATAAATTTGCTTTGTCACTCTTTCTTCGTTCATTCTTTCTACATGACCAAACCACCGAAGCATTCCTTTCTTAATCCTGGTCACAACGTCATCTTGCAAACCACACTTTTCTCTTATCACACTATTTCTCACCCTGTCATTCAGATTCAGCCCTAGCATACTCCTTAATGACCGCATTTTTACAGCATTTATTCTACTCTCATGCTTCTTCTGCCAGACCCAACTTTCACTACCATACATTAAAGTAGGGACTAACACAGCATTGTGAATTGCCAATCGTGCCTTTTTTGACACATTCTGACTCTTCACAATAGCGTGTAGAGCCCCATTCACTCTATTTCCTGCGTTCACTCGTCGTTCTATATCCTTATCATATCTACCATCCCTGCTAAATAAACATTCCAAATATTATACA
Source organism: Parnassius orleans (assembly GCA_029286625.1). Taxonomy (NCBI): domain Eukaryota; kingdom Metazoa; phylum Arthropoda; class Insecta; order Lepidoptera; family Papilionidae; genus Parnassius; species Parnassius orleans. Next base: position 8,385,373 of record JAGSMP010000038.1, on the reverse strand, counting down.
AACTCATCCACTTGCTCAATCAACTCCCCTTCTATTCTTATTTCACATAACGTTTTACTTTCTTCTCTTTCAAAAACCATCACTTTCGTCTTACTTGCGTTCACTTTCATACCTCTTTCTTTTAATGACCGGTTCATTAAAGTAACCATTATTTGTAACTCGGCCGCCGACGATGCAAATATGACTTGATCATCGGGGTACAAAAGGCATTTGACGGTTAACTCACCCATTCTCAACCCACATTCTTCAACTTTCAAAGTTTGCAAACAACTGTCCATAAATAGGTTAAACAGCCAGGAGGAAGCTACACAGCCCTGTCTGACACCTTTTTGGATGCCAAACCAGTCCTAGTAGACCCCGTTGATCCTGACACAAGCACTAGAGTCCCTATAAAGAGACTTCAATGCCTGTATCAAACCAGCGCTCAAACCAAATGAGTTAAGTGTTTGCCATAACACATTCCTGTCCACTCTATCATAAGCCTTTTCCAAGTCCATGAAAGCACAAAAAACTTTCTGGTTTTTGGCCAAAAACTTCTCCGCAATCATGCGCATGGAAAATACTTGATCCGTACACCCCATTCACTTTCTAAATCCAGCTTGCACATCCCAAATTTTTCTATCAGTTTCTTCCATAACTCTTTCAATTAACACCTTAGCATACAGTTTACCCACAATGCTAAGCATGCTGATACCACGGTAGTTTTTACAGTCCTACTGTGACCCTTTTCCTTTTTTTTATTGGGACTATAACGGCTTTGCACCAGTCTTCCCGGTACCCGCTTCAGTTCCCAACATAAATTAAACAAGGTGTACAGCAGGTCTGCCACCACTCCCTCTCCAGCCCTTAGCATTTCGAGTGATACTCTATCATATCCGGCTGCCTTACCTGCTTTCATGCTTTTCATTGCTTTCATTATTTCATCTACACTTATCTCCCTACCTCTCTCCACTTCTTTCGGAATTTCTTTTTCACTTAATTCAGACGACCCTTCACTCATAAACACGCTTTCAAAGTATTCCTTCCATCTCTTTAAATTCGAAACTTCATCATTCAGCATACAGCTATTCTCGTCCCGTATAGCATTCATTCTAGGCTGTTTTGAATTTCCCCTAGCAGTTCTTACGAGTTTCCAGAACATTTTAATATTTGCCTGGAAGTTATCCGATATCCTTCTATCATTCTTATCCGTCCTTTCTTGCTTTTTCCTTTCAACAACTTCTTTTACTCTCTTATTTATAAGTCTAAAGTCTGCCTTTTTTCTTTCAATCTCATTATTAATACCGCCAGAATTACCAGCTTTGTTTGCCAGTAAATCTAGCCATGCTCTCTTCTTTGCTTCCACTTTCATCCGAATCTCATCATCCCACCACAACGTATTATTTTTCCTTTCATTCGTTCTCTTACTTATACCACATATTTCGGTGGCTGCATTCACCAAAACTTTCTTAACATTATTCCATACAGTCTTCAGGTCTAAATCATTCATACATATTTCATTCAAACCATTTATATTCTCCCTCAGTCTACATTTATACTTTTCTTTCACACCTTCATCTTGTAACCTCTCTGTTCTTATACGCTGTAACGCAGTGGTAGACACAGATGTCCGATGCCGCCAACGCCTGAATAGACCATTAATTCGGCATAAGACCAAGTAATGATCCGTCCCTACGTTGGACCCCCGGTAAACTCTTGTATCTACCACTGCGCTCCGCATTCTTTCATCCACAATTATGAAATCTATCATTCTTCTATCATCACCTCTTTCCCATGTATACATGTGAATCCTCTTATGGCGAAAGAAAGTATTCGTCACAAAAGATTCTTTTCCTCACATACGGCGAGGAGGTCTTCACCATTCTCATTTACACTTTCATCGCCAAACATTCCTAATATCCTTTCATAACCAGACCTCTTCACCCCAACCCTTCCATTAAAATCTCCTAACATAATGATATATTCATTTCCCTTACATTTTATCAACACCATTCTTACCATGTCCCAAAACTGCTCTCGGATATAAGTGGGCTTAGACATGTCTGGGGCGTACACCCCTAGCACAAACAACTTCTTTAAGCTCACTTTCATTCGTATCCATAGCAGCCTTGGGCTTACACATTCATACTCTTTAACACATTGACCCATTCTTTCTGAAAGGATGACACCGACTCCCTGGCATGCCCGCTCGGTCTCGTCTACACCAGACCAGTAAGCGGTTTACATGCCATGTGCAGTGGTATACTTTCCCTTTCGTTTCGTCTCATTTACACATAACACATCTATTCCTCTATCATTCATCATTTCGCATATTTCATCCATCTTATTATTCATTGCTCCACATACATTCAGCGTAGCCAGATGGGCCTCCGCAATCCACTTTTCGCCCCTCCGGGAGACAGAACGTGACGGGTGGCGAACCTCGTCCCCCGTTTTACTCCCGGAGATTCTTCGCACCCTGCCCCATTAAAAGGGCGCCGGGAACTCGGGGCCATTTCTTTAATGTGTTGGCTCATGGTGCGATCTAAGGGGGTGGTAGATTTTACGCCGCTACCATACGGCGAGGAGCCGAGTCTATCCTTTCGGCTTTGTCGCTCGTTTAGCTCGGACACGTGTAGGGTGGGCCTAGGGTTAAGTGGTCGAAGCCTACGGACGCGAGCGACTCATCCCCCTTACATACAACAAACACACGTACTTCACGCTAATATAATGTGAGCACGTGGTCCTTCTCCGTCGAGCGAACCCATCCGTGTTCAACCTTAATATAGCTGCGGCGTGGCTCAATAACATAATTAACATATCGTAGAATGTACAACGCTTGTCTTGAAATTAAAGTTACAGCGTTATATACGTCCTACCGCTGGGCTCAATCCTACTCTTATTTCCGTGAGGGTCATAGAGCAATTTGTCTGCGCCGGTGCTCCACTAAGTGTTGGAGGACACATTTCGAAATATGTTAATACTTAAAAATGACGCATGCAACAACACCCACAGGATCCCACCAGGAGAATGGGATGATAGATTATTTTATGTCGCCACTTGACAATACACGGCGATATAGTATACAAATCGGGGCTACCAGATCAAATGAAAATTGCCTGGTAAAAGATTCTGCTTAGAGTAAATTTACTGTGGAAAACATAAATTTCTTAACATACGCGAGTAAATCTATGTGTAGGAATTTTGTCGCGTTCAATTAAAACTTATTTTGAATTCGTGATTATTCGAGTTTGCGTTGCAGCGACTCTGTTCACAGGGGATCCCTTTAATAACCAAGGCTATTTCAATTTGATATTGTAAATCAATAAAAAAATAAAATACCGTCTTGCCGTCTACCGTCGTTTACATAAGGCGCGAAATTCATATCAGTCCGTAAAAAAACACTGTTTCTGACAATGTATCGAATCGCGTTTGTATAGTCAAAGAACATGTTGTAGTGTAATATGATTGATCACTTAAATCCATTATTTTTTTAACTACGAAGATAATTTTTTTTAACTACCAGTACTTTATATTTACAACAAAATGTTAGAAAGAAACCGAGGTTCTGGACGCGCAACTTTTTAAAAATAGACAGAGTCATGGTGACTATCCTGACTTCTGGAGCTATAAGCGGAATTTTTTTAATATTCTTAGCTTTTTGAAGTCAGCTTTAACTTTTTATTAAAAGTCTAATTTTTGACCCTTTTGATGAATATCGAAAGCTCGAGTATCGTCTAAATAGTTATATTAAAAACTTCATTCTCTATTTTTCCACTCTTAGGGGTGAATTTTTTTTAAATTATATAGGACTATCCTAAAGTATAGCATATTTAATAAAAAACGAATCATTAAAATCGGTACCGATTGACGAAGATATCAAGCAACATAAAATAAAAAAAATACACTTGAAATGAGATCCTCCTCCTTTTTTATGAAGTCGGTTAAAAATTAATAATCCACTCAACCCTTATACTCATCTTGGTTAATTCATCATTTGCTATGCCTACTTAATAAAGTAAAATAATACTGTCCAGATTGGCAGAATAATCTTTAGCATGGTCAAAGCCAGGCTAAGGAGTCATGTTGGAATGTCAATGACCTTTTTTGCCTAAGAGTTTATCCCACCCTTTTTCCAATCCCTATGGATAAATTAAAGTGCACAAAAGGCATTTCATCCTAGTCCTTTGATATTGAATGTTGGTTGCCGATGTTTATGGACTGCAGTTTTCACTTACCATCAGTTAAACTATTTGTCACTTTAGTATAATAAAAATAAACCTACAATATGGAGTCTTCTTCTGTATATATTATCTCGTAAAATCCAGAGATGGACAAGGGCGTATCCCCTTTCAAGAAGGATTTTTTTTATAGAATGAGGGTGACAAGCAAGTACACAATCCACCTGACAGTAAGTGGATGCTGTGGCCCATAGACACCTACACTTATCTGACTGAGATGGAATGCCCCGTTTCCAGTAACGAGGTTTCCGGTTCTTTACACTCAGCATACGAAACACAGCAGCATTAAGCTGCTATTTTACGCTTGTATTCTGTAAAGGCGTGGCCCTACCCCGGTCGAGCTGACCCATTCATGCTACAACTATAATATATCTGCAGCGTGACTCTACCACTATTTGCCTTAAGCCTCACTCTTGGCAGGCAGATTAAAAGATCGCATTGTCAGACGTTAGCACCTTTGAAGCTGCTGTCCATCGTATTTTACACTTGGCGAAGAGAAATTATTATTCCGCCATCTATAGGAAGTCATAAAATGTTTTAGGTTTATCCCATAGGCGCCTCTTAAGACACCAACGGGAAGAAATAGGGTGATAGATACTCTAACGGCGGCAACACAAGGCAGGTGGACTGAAGCATACATCTCACGCCTTTGATGCTATGGTATTTAATATACAAACTCGTCACCATTGTATAACGTACAGTCGGAAAAAAACACGGCTAAATATTCCGACCGGTAAGGTCCTTCGCCGTTGTATAATATACAGTCGGTAAAAAACAAGACTAAATATTTCTACCGCAAAAATCTTTCACCGTTGTTTAATCTACTGTCAGTAAAAACATGACTAAATATTCTTATCACAAAGGTCCGTCACCGGTGCATAATGTACGAGTACAGTCGGGAAAAAACACGACTAAATATTCCCACCATAAAGGTCCTTCGCCGTTGTATAATCTACTGTCGGTAAAAAACACGACTAAATATTTCCATCGCAAAGATCTTTCACCGTTGTTTAATCTACAGTCAGTAAAAAAACACGACTAAATATTCTTATCACAATACGGTTTTTTTACTCATGTGGCAAAAGTCCGTCGCTGTTGTATAATGTACAGTCGGAAAAAACACGACTAAATATTCTCACCGTAAAGGTCCTTCGCTGTTGTATAATCTACTGTTGGCAAAAAATATGACCAAATATTGTCATCACAAAGGTCCGTCGCCGTTGTATAATGCACACTTAGAAAAAACACGACCAAATATTCCCACTGTAAAGGTCCTTCGCCGTTGTATAATACAGAGTCGGGAAAAAAACATAACCAAATATTCTCACCGCAAAGGTCGCTTGTGACGCAGAGGCCAGAGGATTTCTGTAGAAGCCATCGTCACAAACGCATTTGTTTTTACAAACATTGTTCGGATAAAAACACCTCTGTTCATCCACACATATAAATAAAATCTAAGTGTCTGTTTGCAATAGCAAAATAACAACCTTTTATTGAGCTCAGAGAGATGGCCATAACATTGACATGACATAAATTACATTAAGACAACAAGGCAAAGATAGAATGCCTCCTTACCAGTTTAAAATATTTACGGTTCTTTACACTCACCATACGAAACATTAAGCTGTTATTTCACGCTGGTATTCTGTGAGAGCGTGGTTCTTCCCCGGTCCCGCCGACCCATTCGTGCTACAACCATAATATAGCTGCAGCATGGTTCTCTATGTAAAAGTACGTAAATTTTAGAGAATTTTAAAATTTTGGTCGTTGTATTTAGCAGTGTTACGTGCGGCTGTGCAAATAAAAGCTTATTTCTTTACAATATCTTATTTAAATTATTGAGATGCGAAATAAATTTTACTTTTACAAAGTATTAAAATTAACATTTTATATTTAAATATTCTTTTTTTTATTAATGTCAGTGAGCTGAAGGTTATTTGCATGTTATTAAGACATGAATAACCATTTTTAAAACATTTTGTCTGTCTGTCTGTCGAGCAAATTTTCTGAATGGCTAAACCGATTGTAATGAAACGTTACCAACAGATAGAAAGCAATGCCAGGATCTAAGCTATATCTATCCAAAAAAGTTTAAAATTCAAAACTTTTTTTAAACGAAAATTTCATTAAATAACCTTTGACTATTTTAAATACAAATAATGCAACATTAATAGAACCTATACAGGCAAAGCCGGGGCGGATCTAGTTGATTATAAAATCCTTAAAAAGGCGTAGCTATCAATTGTGTTTACCGTTAGGTTGCCGTAAATTCAACCACTAAACGTATCCGTTATGGCAGATCCGCCTTACTATAACGCCTCAGTGAAGATTTTAAAGGCTCCGTGTTTGGTGTACGCTCTTGTAATATTTATAATAAGTGGCGGCCACTTAAAATGTACATATGCTAATCGCGCCATTACGGCATTTACGACCACTAAACCAATGTGGCAGTCAAACACACTACACAAAAACATATTACTAATACTACTACTATAAGTTACAATAAAAGGCCAAGTGCGTGTCGGGCCACAATGTAGAACTAGGGTTCCGTAGTTGCCCGTCAGATTACGTGCTGTTATACAGGGCTTCACATAATGTCTTTTAAAAACTATTTAGAAATTACAACTGTATTTTATTATAGAAAGACACAAATTAAAATTGAATTTGAGAGGCGAGTATTTCGGATGAGTGTATGACAGACTGGTATTGCTAGTCTTGAAAATGAAAGTACTGAATACTAAGAGTGCTGACTGTGTGCTTTGTGTCAGCGGATCCCTATAAAGGGGATCTATAACCCCCGTTAAGAAACTCACCCTTGAGTGAGTTTACAGCTACTCTATGCGTAGCTGTGGTTGATCAGCGTGATGATGACTTTCTGTATTTTCTTTGTTAAAATTAAAATGCTATCTGAAATTTCCTCTCTTACAAATTATATAGGTTATAAAAGATATGCAAAGTGCTACAGATATAAGACTTACTATAGAGAAACTAACATTATACAAATTTGGACTTTCTAGGGTGTCTAGTCGTTTGATAATCTGATCGGAATCAGTGTCGTACGATTTTAAATTTTCTAAATTCAAGGTTTTACATTTATAGAAGACGTAAGGTTAACTGAAAATTTGTTAAAGTTACTTAACTTACAACAGCTATCATTAATTATATTAAAATCCGAATATATTCCGGGAACATTTATACTAGGGTAGAGCTTAGTTTCTAATTTCAGATTCTTATGAAGCTACGCAATCAGGTGGGTGTGAGTAAACCCGTACCGGATAGAGTGTATTCAGTTAAATTATTACTACCTCCATTGATAACTTAGTGGGTTTGGTTTGAACAAAAATCCATTTGTTGTTGTATAGTTTATGCCATATATCCAGATCACCGGAAATAAGTCTAAATGGACAGTTATCTGGGATTGATATCAAGGCTTTCGTCATAATTTCTATTTCACAGGGTACATTATTGGATACTGTAGCTACATCTATAACATCACAAAGGTAGGTATTTGTCGGGATATTTTTACAATTATTTATGTCTTGTAGATAAACATAACTTGTTTTATCTTTGCTTAGCGCTTCAAACTTTTCAGAAGGGATGATCATGGCAAAGAGTTTGCTCGATCTTGAGCATGTGGAGTTGCAGTGGGTTTTTATATATATTATATTCTAATAAACTAACTAAGGGTAATTTTATGATAAAAATAAACTTATTGTCTAAATAATAACATACTAAATCAGCAATGTTAATTAAAGTATGAATTTGCTTAATTCTAGAGATATTGGAAAATCTTTGTATTTTGGCATAATTCTTAGGTTACTAATTATATCATTATACATTTGAGTTGGGCTTAGTATAGATGGATGTAAGGTGTTGGTTTTACAAATAAAATTGAGTTTAACAAATCTTCAACTTTGAAGGACATTGTAAGTAAATTAGATAGCAAGGTATTTAAAACATTTGATAGTTTCGTTTGAAAACTGAGTATTTAACATTTCAGATGCGTTTTAACAGTAGAAGATAAGAGTTCAATGGCGCTATTTAACTTTATTTGATTGTCATTTAATTCCTCCAGGTTTATTAACATTAGAAATGCGGATTTAGAAACTAAGATATGCCTTTTGATAGATTCTGCTAGTTTATTTTCATTATTAAACAGAGCATGAATAGCTTTGTTGTAGTTTTCAGCGTCATCTTCATCCAGTGTACCGAAAATGTGTTTAAATACCGTGCCAATACCTGAGAACCAGGCAGATTTCTTAGACATACCGTTTAAGATAATATGAAATCGCATTAAAATCTCTTAAGATGTCGTTGTAAAGTGCTTTTAGGGTTGTAACATATTTTCACACTGAGTATAATCTATTTCAACTCTCGTCACTGAAATCGGACTATTTTAAATACTTCATGAATGTTTTCCAAATGATGTTGGATTGGATGTACGTCTACTGGTATAACGATGTGAAATTGATCATTAATTATCCTCAATGTACCAACAGGGTCGAAGAATATACCAGGGCTCTTGTCGATGCGTTCAACATATTGACCATTGCCGGTTGCAAATAATAGCACAAAATGCGATGGTGGTTCTGTAAATAATAATTAAAAGCTTACTAAGTCTAGATTGTATAATAATGTGTATATAATGTAAAAAAGTGTATAAATTAATTGTAAGTATTAAAATATATGTCTTAAAACGAATGTAATTTTGATATTTAAGAACTTATCTCATGAGCGAGTTTTACTTCGTCGAAGTGGTGTTTAACATGGCGTCTGTTAATAAGGAGAGTAAGATTATTACTGTGGACCTTGACGACTTTGTAAGCCCCTTCCAAATAGGGAGAGGGCTTTGCGAAGACGAAGATGATTTCTGATGTAGACGTAATCTCCTATTTTATATTTGACCGTGCGAGAGTTTCTGTCGTAGTATGTTTTAGACCTTTCTTTTGAAATTTGTATATTTTGTAGGGCTTTCTCTCGAGAAATCTTTAATCGATGCTGGAGCATTTAATGTAATCAGGATAGGTAACGTTACCTTTGATTCGAAAATAGCATCGGGATATACGGCTTATGATGACCAAAAGAAGTTCGTAAGGAGTGAACTGAGTTGTTGCATGGACGTTACTGTTGTAGGCTAACATTGCTGTATAGACGTATTTGTGCCAATCGGTTTGGTTTTCGTTCACGAAGGACTTAAGATACTCTTTCAAAGTGGCATGGCTCCTTTCGAGGCACCTTGAGTCTGGGGATGATATGGAGAAGACCATATCTGTCTTATTTTAAAAATTCACATGTGCGTTTAAAAAGGTCAGCCGTAAAATTTGTTCCTTGATCGGTGATTGATTTAGGGATCCCAAATTGTGAAATGAAGTGAACTAGAGCTTCGCATGTTTCTTCTGCGGTGACATTGGAAATTGGATAGGCTGTAGAAAATTTGGTTAGATCATCTTGGAGGTGAGTATAAATCGGGTTTGTGAAAACCCGCTGGGTAAGGGGCCTACTATCTAAACTTATTTTCTCAAATGGGCGGTAAAGTGGTTGTGATTTGCATAGGAGACCGGTTAATCTTGCGTAACAGTTTATTTGTTTGCAAAGTTTGCAATTTTGTACATACCTCTCTATATCTGCGCATGTTTTCCAATAATAACGTTCTTTAATTCTATTATACATTTTATTTGATCCTAAGTGACCGGCTATTGGTATATCATGATTTTCTTTTAGAATTTTCGATATCTCTGTTGGTACAGGGTATATTATGGAGTTATGATGTATATTATTGTTATATTTGTATTGTTATATAAATACATAAGCATGCCGTATATTTTGACAAATGAATGTTGTTCGAACAGATTCTTAAAATCAAAACTGCGATTTCACTGATATTACCTGAAAGTATAATGTCGTCCCTAGCGGCTTTTAAGGTCTTGAAGATTTCAGGATAGGAACAGTCATCAAAATAATATACTTTTGTGAAGAGAGATAATAAATTTTGCCTTTAGACTCTATCTTTTAAACGAGTGAAGTTCTCGTTCTTCGTTTAAGACCTTTGTGTCCTTAAACGGAAAGAATATCTTCAAGGTAGATTTGATTCGTCAAAATCGATAGATACAGGGACTAGGATTGTTTTGCAGTCACTTTTAAAAGGCTCTCATTATACTCTTTATATAAGTATTAAATGTCTCATCCTTTTAGAAAAGTTTTAAGAATATAGAGTAATCGTCGTTGCAGTGGGCAAGTTATTTTCAGAGTCTTTATTTGATTCATTACAGGAATTTTGTGGGGATTTTGCGTCTAATGGAATTGAATCAGTGTGTTCAGGATTCAGGAGTTCCGATGGGCTGAGATCCAAGTCACCCAGTTCAATGAGTTCTTCGAGAATGTCTGAAGGAAGTTCGGAATCTTGAGTAGTTGGGGTTCTTCGTGGGGTAGAAGGTTGCGGATCTGAGATAGTATCATTTTGTACAACCGATTAACGAAACAGGATAATGCGTCTGCGTTACTGTTAATTTTGCCCTTTTGTACTCGACCTCGTAGTCGAACTCTTCTAATTTTAGCCTCCACCTTACTAATTTGACGGGTCTTTGCAGTTAAATAACCACTTAAGTGGGCGGTGGTCGTAATAATTTTAAAACGACAGCCATACAGGTATGGCCTAAATACTAGTACCGAAAAGAATTGCTAAGCATTCCTTTTCTGTTATACTGTAGTTACACTCTGCTTTATTTAAAGTTCTTGAAGCATAAGCGACAGGTCTATCATTCCTATGGGACCCTGTGATAATATGGCCGAAATAGCAAGTTTGATGCATCACAAGTCAACACGAAAGGTTTTGTGAAGTCTGGGTAGGCTAATATTGGAGCAGTAGTCAGCAATTTTAGAGTTTCGAAGGCTAATTGTTGCTCATTTTGCCAATCGAAAGGAACATTTTTCTTCAGAAGGTTTGTAGAGGTTTTGCAATTTTGGATAGATTTGGTATAAATCTTCGATAGTATGACGCTAGTCCCATGAAAGATTTGATGTCTTTTGGACATCGAGGTTAGAAATGTTGAACAGCTTTAGTTTTCTCTGGGTTTGGCTTTACCTCATTGGTAATGATATGACCAAGATATGATACTTCCTTTCGGAGAATTCGCACTTATCTGGCTGGAGCTTAAGATTGTTCAGGAGTCTGTCAAAAACGTTAGAAAGATTATTTATGTGTGTTTGAAGTCATGAGTAAATAACGTATCATCTAGGTAGACGAAGCACTGGAGTCCTTGTAAGCCAGATAGGGCAGTGTTCATCAACCTTTGGAATGTTGAAGGGCGTTTTTAGCCCAAAGCATCCTTGTAATTCAAAGTGTCCTTGCGGGACAGGAGAAGGCAGTTTTAGAGCATCCTTTTCGGACATTCTTATCTGGTGGAAACCAGAAGCAAGATCTAAAGTGCTAAAGTATTTACATTTCCCTAACTGGTCAAGAATTTCTGTTATGTTGGGTATCGGATAGGAATCTCCTATAGTGATGTCGTTCAGACGACGGTAATCTATGACTACGCGCCATTTACGTTGCCCGGACGCATCGGTTTTCTTTGGTACTATCCAAATTGGTGATGACCAGGGTGATGTCGAAGGTTTGATGATGCCATCGTCAAGTATTTTATTGTTTGGCGTTCTACTTCTGGCTTATGAATGTCAGGAAGCGGTAAGACTTAGTGTTAATTGGTATAGAAGATGAAGTAGGAATTTCGTGTTGCAAGACGTTTGTGTTAGTTAATTTGTCGCCAGGCAGATGAAAATATCGAGTAAGTACAGCAAAGATCGCATAGTGCTTCTTTCTTCTTTGTTTAGGTGTGACAATCTTAAAGATTTAGAGTTTGATCGGTGCGAGTAAGGCGTTATTTCGTGAACCGTCCGAAGAAGTATAAAAGATTTGATGATTATATTTATTTTCCAAAGGTTGTAGCGTTAATTTTAGATCGGAAGACGATTAATTCGCTTTCGGAAGTATTTACAACGGAAATATTAATTCTTGAATTTGACTTCACTTTTACGATGCAGTTAGCTATTAGGAGCGAGTCTACGGGGTTCTGATCGAGAACAAGTCCTTCTTTAATGTCGGATTTCTAACAGAACACTCTATGATAGTTTCACATCGAGTTGCAATAGTATAGACTGGCTTAGTGAAACAGAGCTCTATTTCATCTTTATATATTTTTAGGTGTTGTTGTCATAATTAATTTTGCAATTTAATTTGATAAAGAAGTCGCTACCGATGATTCCATCATACGGCAAATCAAACGCCGGAAGTACGTAGAAGTTATGTTGGTAGGAACAAAATTCAATTGGGATGTGACCAAGGGATGTAACAGAGTCATTTCCTATACCAATTATTTCTATAGTATTGTTGTTTATTTCAGGCCTTTTTTCTACAGCAGAATCTTTAATAATACTGATAGCTGCGCCGGTATCGACGAGCAAGGATAAGGATTTCGACGAGACAGAAGTTTGAACTTTTATAAAAGGTAAGTATTTTTTTGATGGATTTGTAGAGATGTTATATATTTTAATATTGTTTTCTTTCTTTTCAGATGCAGGAGACGAAATACTCTTCGATATGACGCCGTTGATAGGCTGTTTGGTAATGGAAGTAGCATTATTAACTTTCAATCTGTCGGTTTGGGGCTGGATACCCTGTCGGTTAGATTGAGTTGGAACGGAATAGAAAATGAGGCAATGCTGTGTTATGATTGGCAATGGGGTGAGTATCATTCCTATTTAGTCTTCCCGTGCGATACTGGACGGAAATCCTCCGCGTTTAAATGATGGTTGGTGTTATCGACATTTTTATCGTCTGCAATAGCAGCATTGATATACTGATTACGATTCGGGAAAGTGTGAGGCGGTGGACCATTATTATTGTAGTTATTGCGATTAACATTATTACTATAATTGTTTTGAACATTACCAAATCGTCGTCGATTATTAGACTCGCGTTTGCGGCATGTTTCTAATGTATGACCGGGTATTTTACAATATCGGCACACTGGATAATCAGTTCTGAACATAGAGAAGACCCAGCTGAATTATTAAAGGCCTCTCTCGCGTGGTTGTTTGGTTTTGTTGAAAATTACGACTAGTAAAGCGTCTTTGGTTTGAATCCTGGGTATTTGTTTGACTAAGATGGCGTCGAGTCACCTGGAATATTTTTCTTCAGACACGGCAAAATTAATAGCATCATTGAGCGTATCGGGATCGCGGCATCGAACTACTGTTGATAGACGAGGATTTAAGCCAACCACGAAAGTGTGTAACGCTAAGTCCTGCATTGCCGCGAGACGGCCTGCCAGTTCTCCTTTTTAGTAGGTATTGATATATTTATTTCTGTTAATAATTTAGACAAACGTCTCTATTCGTAGGGCGTACTGGTTGACCGTTTCGTTATTGGACTGACGACATTCTTGTAGGTCTGAGAGCAGTGCAGCGTAATGTTTTCTGTCACCGAATTGGGATTTAGAGAAGTCTTCTAACTGTGACCAAGATTCAAATATTTTAATCGAGCACGCTTTCAGCGCGTCCTTCTAATTGACTAAGTATGTATTTTAAAAGAATATCCTGTTGTTGATCTGACGCGAGGTTCATAGCATTACTACAGTTATTAATAAATGGCATTAATTTTTCTCGGTTGCCGTCAAACTTACTTATAAATTTACAAAGAATATTGAGATCGATGTTTGGTGTCAGAAATAACCGGTGTAGGTTCGTCTTTAGGCATTGTGACGGACGAGGGTTAGTCAAAACAAAGATAAGGTACTCGGCGTTTCGCGTGGGAGTAGTAGCGATAAGGCGTTGCACTGGTCTCGAATACAAGCAATGCACACAATTAAAATATAATATTTAAAAGACACTTGATATACAATGAATTATGCTAAAATGAATGAATGACAGTGTAATTGAAATATGAATTAATTTTTATTTTTTTTTTGATTTGATTGTTTAAATAAATTAACTTATATTTTGTAAAGTTTATAAAATATTCAGTATTATTCACAATATTTAAGACTGTATCATTATAATATTCGTATAAAACTGGAGCGGACTTACAGGAACATGTCGGGTTTATGTACTTGTATTTTTTTTTTTGATCAGGATTCAGGAACACGGCGACAGCGTAGAAAACAGCGAAAGTGTGCAGCACTGCTGACTTCGTAGACTCGGTTTGCGAATGATGTGCAGATGCTGGTGGTATTCTTCTTCTACTTTCTTTTCTTTTCTTTCAGTTGTATGACTTCTAGCATAAATTTTCATGCGGCCAGGCGGGTATCGTTTTCGGAAGTTCAGCGAAGAAACGAGTTTTAAGCGGTAGTATTTATAGAGATCACAACACAGAATGTTTTAGTAATTGCACAATTGAGTCCTCAGAGGCACCAGGACCTTTTATAGATCCTTCACCGTTGCCACCAATGTTATACGGGGCTTCACGTAATGTCTTTTAAAAACTATTTAGAAATTACAACTGTATTTTATTATAGAAAGACACAAATTAAATTGAATTTGAGAGCGAGTATTTCGGATGAGATGTATGACAGACTGGTATTGCTAGTCTTGAAAATGAGAAAGTACTGAAGCTACTAAGAGTGCTGACTGTGTGCTTTGTGTCAGCGGATCCCTATAAAAGGGATCTATAACAGTGCGCTTCCTTTATAATGAGCATAATAAGCGAGTTCGCGGTTTGATCGCTATAACGACTGAAAATGGTCCCAAATAGGAAGATCGTAACTGAAGGACTTATTTTCAAATCAGACTTATAAGGGGGTGGTATTCAAAAAAAGATTAAAAAAATCATTCACATGCAAAGGTACAAAGATGATTATAGTTGACTATCTATCTATATATTCCCGGCAGTGCAACCCTAAGATATACATATATGACCGTAACGGACCTTCACGTAAACCACTACTGCCCTAAATTATTCTGAGGTCCCCGCGTAAACCAAGAGTGTGATGAATGAAACTGTATGAGGCTATATGATTGTATGAATACTTTGAATGAGGCCCACAATAACTACCAACTAAAAACTAAGTGAAAGTAGTAAGTAAGTAAGAAAGATAGTCCCTGCCTATCCCGCTAATGAAAAAGTAAAGCTATAGTAGTAATCCATATAAGTAGTTTTCTTCATAAAATGTTTATTTTTAACAGTTTACAAAGTTATAATGCAGCTAGTTTTAGGTCATTTTCTATGGAGTTGTAACGACATTTTTACTAATCCAAGTGCATTTTGTAAGTTGGTCGACTATTACTCGTTAACTTCATAATTCTACTTAGCTGTAATAGTATACTTTTAACTTCATTATATATACTGCTAACATGTATACTTTTTATATTTCCAAAAAAAGCGGTTTAGTTGGTAGAGGGTGGGACACACACGACTCTAATGAAAAATACCACTTTAAAGCTAAATATTTCGCAAACGGACCTCTGAATCGAAAAGATGTTGTTCTAAACCCCCAATGTTTTTGAAAGACCTATCCATCGATACCCCACATGATGGAATAAACGGGTGAAAAAAAATCATCCTCCATTTACTTGTATGAGAAGTACCCAAAATAAAAATGTTTTTAAGATTTTATTTCATATTTATCTAGGCGTGATTAATATCTATAACTATGCCAAATTACAGATTAGTAGCACCTAGGGTCTCTGAGCAAAACCGCGGACGGACGGACGGACGGACGGACATGGCGAAACTATAAGGGTTCCTTGTTGTGTAATTACGGAACCCTAAAATGATGAAGAAGTTGCTGTGGCTTTTGAGAAACATTTCAATGATCCTTTTTTGACAACAAAATCTTTAAATTCTTCTCCTACTGTTTCCGAATCATTGCTTAAACAAAATTTAAAGCTTGCTTAATATTTTAAAACTATTGATGTTAAAAAGGCAGACTTATGGGATTTCCTTTAAAGTTATTATATAATATATAAAATTGAAACATCACGCCACAATTTTAATACAAGCGTCGAATCTGGTGTTTTCTGAGTTAATGAAACAGTAAAGTCACCTTTATTTAAATCGTAGTACATAGACACCGCCAATTTTGGACCTATTTTCGTACTACCAACAATTTGCAAAGTTCATTTTTCAAGAATTTTCAATGTACTTTATAAAATCTATTTGATTTTGCAAGGTCGCACGACAACTGACAGGTATTGAGCTTATTTATACATTATTTTTGTGCATGGGAAAATTCAGAGACCGCTGTAAAGCGCCAGAAACGTCGGGAATCAAAATTAGTAAAATTAAACGCGATAAAATCCGTAAAATAGTTTTATTCAATGTGTAGTGTTCGCGTAAATATAAGAAACCATTATTCAGAATAATTTGGGTATATTTTGTGACTTTTTCAAGGCCTTCGACTGTGTTTCACCATGAGTAATTAAGCAAAAAATTACAACACCATGGTGTCAAGAACAAAGCGCTTAAACTAATAATTTCATACTCAAGTAATAGAACGTTAAAAGTGATTATTAATGGATAAAACTCTTCTGGTTCACCTGTATTAATAAGTTAATTTTATTATTACGTTTATCTTTTTATTTAAAAAAAAACTTACTGCAGTCTTTAACTTCAGGACATTGATCCACCGGTATGCAGATTGAATTTAAATCCTTTCTCAAGAACCCGGATTGACACACACATCCTGGCTGACCCTGTTCTTTTGAATCACATTTATATAACGCCAGGATAGATTGACACGTTTGAGGCGGGCAAAACTTTTTGTTAGGTTCGTACTCTTCATTGGGACCACTGCATTTTTTATCTGTAAAATAAAAAATAATTATCCTGTCCCTGAACATTTCGAACCCGAAGAAACAACAACGGATAAGCGGCGACCTGATAAGATATGGAGGAAGTCGATGAGTGCATGTGGCCGAGAACCATGTTTAATGGCATTCATAGGCAACAAAACACGGTCCTGAAGTCCTGGTGGTGGGCCGCCCTACACTTATTGTTACGAGGCTGCCACTCGAGAACTTTTCTGCCCATCGGTAATCGATTCTTTGAGCTATATGGTCGGCCCATTGCCACTTCATTTTGCGAATCCGTTAAGCTATGTCGGTTACTTTGATTCTACTGGGGACATCATCATTGTGAATTCTTTCACGCAGAAACTCCGAGTCTTCGCTGATCACTCTAATATATGAATAATTAGACTTTTAATAAAAACTGAAAACAGACTTCTATGAAGTAAAAATAATAAAATAATTTCCACATAATAAATAAGATATTATGAGTAAGCTGTTAAGCGGAAATAATTTTATTTATTTTTTATTTTTTTGCAGTCAACTTTTACTTTTTATTAAAAATTTAATTATTTAACTTTTTAAGTGGACGAAAAATGAGAAGCTCGAATGTCGTCTTTGATTTGAACTTTGAAGTATAAACTATTTAATAAAAGAAAAGTAATAAAAAACTATCTACAATTGACGAAAAAAACACTTGAATTATGAACCCCTTCTTTTTTGAAGTCGACTAAACAGGAATAAGCACCTTACTCCTTATACATATCCTGGCCAATGTATCATTTGCTGTGCCCACATAATATAAAAAAAAATAAGAACAACACTCTCCAGGATTGGCACCCTTTTCCCAATTCCCATCGGTAAATTAAAGTGCACCCAGGCATTTCATCCTAGTCCTTTGTCCTACAATGTTGGATGCTGGTAGTCGGTGTTTATAGACTGTATTAGTAACTTAACATCAAGTAGACTATTTGTCACTTTAATATAAAATAAGCCTACAATAAAGAGTTTTCTTCTATTTATATTATATTGTAAAACCCATAGCTTGCATGGAACGTATGGGTATGGGGAGCTCTGTGAACTTGGAACCCGAACTAAAAAATAAAAAATAAAATTGATACATATTCTACAAACAACGCAGATGATTGTAATACCATTTATTCGTTTGTAGTCCTGAAAAATCTTCTGATAATTACTAAAAGTTGTAATTTTCATGAAATATAATAATTTTCCAAAATCTTGATTACCAATGCGTTAGGAATCGTTTGTAGATGATTGTAATACTAAAGATTTTTATTGTAGATTTTTATTCTAAAAGAGTTATAATTTGAAAAAATTGTAAAGATAATAAAAATGATACATATTCTACAAGCAACGCAGGTGATTAATAACCTTCATTCGTTTGTAGTCCTGAAAAATCTTCTAATAAATACTAAGTTGTAATTTTCATGAAATATGATAATTTTTGAAAAATCTTGATTACCAATGCGTTAAGAATCGTTTGTAGATGATTGTAATACTAATTTTTTTTATTACCGGACCTAAATCTTAAAACATATTATTAATATGAAAAAATCTATCACCGAATGAACTAAGCGACGCAGATAATTGTAATACCAATGCATTAAGAATCGTTTGTAGTTCATCGTTTTCACGAAAAGTTTTCTTTCAAATCTAAATTTAAGTAGGCACAATCAAAATAATGACACGAAAACAGGGTTTTATTAATTTAAAAGTTCCAGATATGATAAATTTTATAAACTACTGAAATCTAAAAATCTCTCCGATTAATAGGTAATGGGACGAGCGTGAATCCTTACCACCAGTCATGGACTAATGAAAATTAGTAACACATGTACTGTGGATAGTGTTCTTCATGCTATCCGTGTTGGATACATAGATCGGTACGATTATAATACGCACGTGAACAAAGTAATTCCAATGTTTGAAATTGTAAAACTACTTTCAAGTCACACGAAAATCAGTGCAATTTATAAGAAACGAGCAGAACTCGTTCTATCTTATAAAAACCAGAAGGAGCAATTGTCAATGCAGTATTGAATGTAGGAACAGTTATCGACTCTATATTGGAAGATGAACCATCATTAATAACGGATAACAGTTGCAGCCGATGCAAAATTGAAAAGATAAAGAGTTATCCATCATTGAAATAGATTTTACCAATATACGAGTTGGAATTAATGGTTTACAACAAGGTATCGATCTATATTTAAGTTCACATTTGCGTACCTGCAAAAATGTAAAAAAATTTTTCGACTGTTCAATGTGGAAGCCATTTATTTATCGACATCGAAGGTCTTTATTGGCGGGGTGTGTACCGAATACTATTAAAGATTTCAACGAAAATTATGATAAATTTCACTTCACAATATACCTCTAACAATTTTTGAAAAGACTTTCGTCTTAGTAGCGGTAATTGAACACATAAAATTACTTGACATAGACCATTAACGAACTATTGGAAGAAGACAATCAGGCCAATGGAAATACATGATGGTCTCAGCAACAAGTCTGTTATAAAGAAAATAACGACAAAAGAATTATAGAAAAATACATGTCCTGTTTAATGTCAAAGAAAATATTGAGGTGCAATAATTTTTTAAATTAATAAACCCTGTTTTCGTGTCATTATTAATTGTGCCCTTAAATTTAGATTTGAAAGAAAAACTTTTCTTGAAAACGATGAACTACAAACGATTCTTAATGCATTGGTATTACAATTATCTGCGTCGCTTGTAGTTCATTCGGGTGATAGATTTTTTCATTAATAATATGTTTTAAGATTTAGGTCCGTAATAAAAAAATTAGTATTACAATCATCTACAAACGATTCTTAACGCATTGGTAATCAAGATTTTCAAAATTATCATATTTCATGAAAATTAACTTTTTGTTATCAGAAGATTTTAGGACTACAAACGAATAAACGGTATTACAATCATCTGCGTCATTTGTAGTTCATTCGGGTGATAGATTTTTAAATAATAATATCTTTCAAGATTTAGGTCCGGTAATAAAAAAATTTAGTATTACAATCATCTACAAACGATTCTTAACGCATTGGTAATCAGGATTTTAAAAATTATCATATTTCATGAAAAATTACAACTTTTAGTAATTATCAGAAGATTTTCAGGACTACAAACGAATAAACGGTATTACAATAATCTGCGTTGTTTGTAGAATATGTATCAATTTTATTTTTTATTTTTTTAGTTCGGGTTCCAAGTTCACAGAGCTGGTATGGGGTATCCCTTTTTTGAAGGATTGGCTTTGAAACGTCACACTTGGCAGTCGCAGTACCAGACTTGAGCACCTTTTGAAATTGAAATAGAAACAGTTTACGTTCATATAGAATTAACGACAGAAAACAAATTAGAAATAGTTAGTTAGCGATCACCTCATCTGACGCTGCTGTTCCTTGCTGGTCTGGATTTTTAAGCTATAAGTTAAAGTTACAGCCTAGTTAGTCATCCTGCTAGGCACAGGCCTTCTTTCATTTCTGAGAGGGTTTTAGAACAAGGAAATGTCTGCCGCGCTGCCCCAATGCTTGTTGTCTTCGAAATATTTTTTTCTTATTTCTCAGATTTGTAGGTTTCCTCACGATGTTTTCCTTCACCGCCGATCACGTGGTAAATGAGCACTTAAAATTGCAATTAATAATTTCATGGATCAAACCCGGGTTGCTCGCGTACAATGAAATTTACAGCGAGCGCTTAGCGCCTGAGCTACCACGGCTCTGGTTTTTTTTATACCAGGCGTAAAGAGATGATTATTTCGCAATGTATCAAGAGCTATAAGATATTTCAGGCTTATCCTATTCCCTAATGACACCCACGGGAAGAAATAGAGTAATGAACGGCAGGTAGATTGATGATCGTAGTACCAGACGTATCGCACCTTAGACGCAACAGTATTGAGTATATATGACTAAATATACTCAGCACAAAGGTTCGTCGCCATTGTGTAATGTACAGTCGGAAAAAAAAGAATAAAAAGTCTCACCGCAAGTGTTCGTTATGTGTCCTTATGTGAAAAGCAATTAGCCGTTGTGTAACGTACAGTTGAAAAAAACACGAAATAATATTCTCACCGCAAAGGTCGCTTGTGACGCAGAAGCCATCAGAATTTCTATGGAAGCCATCGTTACAAACGCATTTATTTTTACAAACTTCGTTCATATTATTTGCGCATCTATAAAACACGTTCCGATTTTGACAAGTTCTCTCAGGCGGACAGGTCTTAACACATTGAAGCGACTCATTCGGCTTATTACATTCTGGTTCCTCTGAAATGAGCAATAAACTTACAATTACTCACCGTTTTATAGAATAAAAATGACCAAAGAGCACACATTTCACCTGGTGGTATATGAATGCTGTGCCCTATAGACATCTATATCTATACTCGATTAAGAATCAAAATTTAGATGCATTGTCACCCCTAAAGGCTAGGATAAAATGCCTCCTTACCAGTAAAAAGGATCCCTAACACTGCAAACATACAACAAACACACGTATTTCACGCTGATATAATGTGAGCACGTGGTCCTCCTCAGTCGAGCGAACCCATCCGTGTTCAACCTTAATATAGCTGCGGCGTGGCTCAATAACATAATTCACATATCGTAGAATGTACAACGCTTGTCTAGAAATTAAAGTTACAGCGTTATATACGTCCTACCGCTGGGCTCAATCCTACTCTTATTTCCGCGAGGGTCATAGAGCAATTTGTCTGCGGCGGTGCTCCACTAACTGTTGGAGGACACATTTCGAAATATTTTAATACTTAAAAATGAAGCATGCAACAACACCCACAGGATCCCACCAGGAGGATGGGATGATAGATTATTTTATGTCGCCACTTGACAATACACGGCGATATAGTATACAAATCGGGGCTACCAGATCAAATGAAAATTGCCTGGTAAAAGATTCTGCTTAGAGTAAATTTACTGTGGTAAACATAAATTTCTTAACATACGCGAATAAATCTATGTGTAGGAATTTTGTCGCGTTCAATTAGAACTTATTTTGAATTCATGATTATTCGAGTTTGCGTTGCAGCGACTCTGTTCACAGGGGATTCCTTTAATAATCAAGACTATTTCAATTTGATATTGTAAATCAATAAAAAAATAAAATACCGTCTTGCCGTCTACCGTCGTTTACATAAGGCGCGAAATTCATATCAGTCCGTAATAAAACACTGTTTCTGACAATGTATCGAATCGCGTTTGTATAGTCAAAGAACATGTTGTAGTGTTATGAAACCGAGGTTCTGGATGCGCAACTTTTTAAAAATAGACAGATTCATGGTGACTGGCCTGACTTCTGGAGCTATAAGCAGAAATTATTTTAATATTCTTAGCTTTTTGAAGTCAGCTTTAACTTTTTATTAAAAGTCTAACTTTTGACCCTTTTGATGAATATCGAAAGCTCGAGTATCGTCTAAATAGTTATATTAAAAACTTCATTCTCTATTTTTCCACTATTAGAGGTGATTTTTTTTTAAATTATATAGGACTATCCTGAAGTATAGCATATTTAATAAATAACGAATCATTAAATCGGTACCGATTGACGAAGATATCAAGCAACATAAAAAAAAAATACACTTGAATTGAGATCCTCCTCCTTTTTTATAAAGTCGGTTAAAGATTAATAATCCACTTATACTGATCCTAGTTAATTCATCATTTGCTATGCCTACTTAATAAAGTAAAATAATACTGTCCAGATTGGCAGAATAATCTTTAGCATGGTCAAAGCCAGGCTAAGGAGTCATGTTGGAATGTCAATGACCTTTTTTGCCTAAGAGTTTATCCCACCCTTTTTCCAATCCCTATGGATAAATTAAAGTGCACAAAAGGCATTTCATCCTAGTCCTTTGATATTGAATGTTGGTTGCCGATGTTTATGGACTGCAGTTTTCACTTGCCATCAGTTGAACTATTTGTCACTTTAGCATAATAAAAATAAACCTACAATATAGAATCTTCTTCTGTATATATTATCTCGTACAATCCAGAGATGGACAAGGGCGTATTCCCTTTCAAGAAGGATTTTTTTTATAGAATGAGGGTGACAAGCAAGTACACAATCCACCTGACAGTACCGTAAGTACCCCAATGATGGACACTTTAAGAAGAAAATTTTGGTATTTCAGAAAATTCACTTATACCCGTGAAAGTTTTAACACAAAACGTAGTGAAAATTGGAAGTCCTGTATTTATTCTATCTTTCTGCTTTATTTAATGTAGGGCACTTTAATTGGTTTTAATGTTATTAACAAATAAAAACTTCGATTTTTTTAACCAGTTATGGACAACGAAAATCTAGTAATGGATCGGTGCGATTACCATATCTAGTGCTGTGGCCCATAGACACATACACTTATCTGACTGAGATGGAATGCCCCGTATCCAGTAAAGGGGTTTCCGGTTCTTTACACTCAGCATACGAAACACAGCAGCATTAAGCTGCTATTTTACGCTTTTATTCTGTGAAGGCGTGGACCTACCCCGGTCGAGCTGACCCATTCATGCTACAACTATAATATATCTGCAGCGTGACTGTACCACGATTTGCCTTAAGCCTCAATCTTAACAGGCAGATTAAAAGATCGCATTGACAGACGTTAGCATCTTTGAAGCTGCTGTCCATCGTATTTTACACTTGGCGAAGAGAAATGGTTATTCCGCCATCTATAGGAAGTCATAAAATGTTTTAGGTTTATCCCATATGCGCCTCTTACGACACCCACAGGAAGAAATAGGGTGATAGATACTGTAACGCCGCCAACACAAGGCAGTGTATTGTGTGTGTGTATTTAATTTACAAACTCGTCGCCATTGTATAACATACAGTCGGAAAAAAACACGACTAAATATTCCGACTGGTAAGTCCTTCGCCGTTGTATAATATACAGTCGGTAAAAAACACGACTAAATATTTCCACCGCAAAAATCTTTCACCGTTGTTTAATCTACTGTCAGTAAAAAATACGACTAAATATTCTTATCACAATACGGTTTCTTTACTCATGTGACAAAGGTCCGTCGCTGTTCTATAACGTACAGTCTGAAAAAACACGACCAAATATTCCCACTGTAAAGGTCCTTCGCCTTTGTATAATATAGAGTCGGGAAAAAAACACAACTAAATATTCTCACCGCAAAGGTCGCTTGTGACGCAGAGGCCATCAGGATTTCTGTAGAAGCCATCGTTACAAACGCATTTGTTTTTACAAACATTGTTCGGAAAAAAACCTCTGTCCATCTACACATATAAATAAAATCGTAGTGTCTGTTTGTAATAGCAAAATAACAACCTTTATTAAGCTCAGAGCGTTAATTGCATGACATTAAAATATGAATAAGACAAATTTTTGTCTGTCTGTCTGTCTGTCAGGGCTAATTTACGGAATGGCTGAACCAATTGAGTTGAAACTTTTTTGTGAAATCTAAATATTTTTAACTAGATGGCCGTTAATGATTATCTTAAATCTTTACGATGACATGAATTACATTATGACAACAAGGCAAAGATAGAATGCCTCCTTATCAGTTTAAAATATTTCCGGTTCTTTACACTCACCATACGAAACATTAAGCTGTTATTTCACGCTGGTATTCTGTGAGAGCGTGGTTCTTCCCCGGTCCCGCCGATCCATTCGTGCTACAACCATAATATAGCTGCAGCATGGTTCTCTATGTAAAAGTACGTAAATTTTAGAGAATTTTAAAATTTTGGTCGTTGTATTTAGCAGTGTTACGTGTGACTGTGCAAATAAAAGCTTATTTCTTTACAATATCTTATTTAAATTATTGAGATGCGCAATAATTCCGAGACGTCGGGAATCAAAATTAGTAAAATTAAACGCGATAAAATCCATAAAAATAGTTTTATTCAATGTGTAGTGTTCACGTAAATATAAGAAATCATTATGCGCAATAAGTTTTATTTTTACCAAGTATTAATATTTAATATACATTTTATATTTAAATATTCTTTTTTTTATTAATGTCAGTGAGCTGAAGGTTATTTGCATGCTATTAAAATTCAATTTCGAATTCTAAAAAAATATTGAGAAAAAAATTGTTAATTAAATGTCAAAAAAGTTTACAAATTGGGTGCAGTATAAATGTCTCATTTCCTAACCTTCATAACAGAGGGCGTTGCAACATAAAACTACTTGCTTGATCACAATACTCAATCCATAGTACCAACAAAAGGAACTAATGTGACTAATTTAGTATAACCAACAAACCTCAAATTCGAATAAAAATATTTGTTAATATTCGTATATTAGTATCCGATATCCACAAAAAATGGAAGAGGAGTACGAAAACATAACTTTAAGACCTAGAAAACTATTTAAATCAAAATCTTGTGAATCATTAAAAAACGACGGAATTAACGTATATTCATGCTCCGCGGATTCAGAAATGGCACAATTAAGCTTTGACCTGTCTACACATTTACATAATGATACTCTTATAGATGAATTAAAACAGAAAATAAACGATTTATATTCACATTTGCACAGCACACAAAATGAGTTAGAAAACGTAATTATAGAAAATTGCCAGTTAAAAACTGAAATAAATAAGTTAAGCGCACAAAATAATACACTGGAAACTATATGCAAAAGTCCAGTACAGCATTCAAAGAGATCAGTACCGTCAACAGATAAAAGAAAACGACATATTACAAGAAATAACTTATATCAAACCATTGATTGTGTAACAAACACAACATTCGATAAAGAGCGTGAGTTTGAAACCGGGCTAAAATCATCTTTAGTAAACAAAAATAATATGCAGAATCAACAACTTACCAACATTTCCGGAAATAACAGTTCCCCCGAAATACAACAAAGCAATGAAACATTCACCCAAATACAACCAAGCTATAAAACATCGTCAAAATTATCTTCCAGACTTAATAAAAAAACATTATATATAACTGGAGGACACTAATGTACTGACAAATGACTGAACTTGCAATATAAAAATCTAGAAATACCTAAAAAATATGCTACTGAAGAAACTTTTGAATGTTGCGGGAATGAAATAATAAACCACAAAATCGTCGTCATATGTTTATATAGAACACCCAGCTCTAACATTCAATTATTTTTACATATGTTTAACACGTTTTTGCATCACATAACCGAACAGAATAAAAAAAAATTATAGGAGGAGACTTTAATATCGATACTTTCAAACATAGTAGCGCAAAGAATATTTTTTGGATATTTTATTGAACTATACCTTAATAACTCATATTGACAAACCCACAAGACGTAATGCATGTATAGATCATATAATTAGTAACATTTACAATGCTCACGGGGAACTATTGGAATTAGCACTGTCAGACCACAATACAGCGCAAATGCTATATGTACCTGTACAACAACAAATCTATAGCCCTTTGAAACATTACTTTATCTTCAAAACGGATTACTGTGAAGATAATATTACAAAATTTCATGAATGTTTGTGTAGTAAATATTGGTCACATATTTATAGTGAAAATGACATAAATATTGCATTTGATAAATTTCATGAACCCATCCTGCTAATGTATGAATTGTGCATTCCTCAGACGCGCATTAAAATTCTGAACAAACCGTCTAAACCTAGGTGGTTGACTAAAGTTTTTACGGTTAGTTGTAAAATGAAAAGAAAATTACAGTTACAATATTACAAACACAATACTAATGAAAACAAAATTAAATTCATAAAATACACAAAGTTTCTTAAAAAATGTTTTCGCCTTTCTGAAAAAATTAACAACTATAAGTTTGTGAAGAGTTCAAAAAATAAGTGTAAAGCTGCGTGGAAAGTTGTTAAACAGGGATCTCATAAAAGTTATAAAGACTTGGTTATAAATGGAATAGAGGTTGACAGTAAATTAATTACAGATCCTACTAAAATCGCTGCGTCATTTAATGAATATTTCATTAGTCTTATTAATAAATCTCCCACTAATAAATATATTAACACAAATAAAACTACTATATCTAACACTATTTTTTGAAGCCATATGCTTATGCCGATGTAATGAATATTATAAGGTCATTGAATGACACAAACGCAGTGGGATATGATTCAGTATCCACGAAAATAATAAAATTTTGCATTAAAGAATTAGTACACATTTTAACCTACCTCATTAATCTAATGGCAAATTTCCAGATACTTTAAAGAAATCTATAGTAAAGCCGCTCCATAAAAAAGATTATGCCAATTTTTTCCAAAATATTTGAAAAAGCAATGTACAAGCGCATAATAGAATTCACCTCAAAATTTAATATAATAATAAATGAACAATTTGGATTCCAAAGCAATAAATCAACTACCCATGCATGTTTTAATCTTGTAAAAAATATTGTTAATAATTTAGATGACAAAAATCACACTTCAGTAATATTCATAGATATGAGTAAAGCCTTTAATTTCGTTTCACACAAACTTCTACTAAACAAAGTCGACAACTTAGGCATTCGCGGACCGGCATTAAATCACATTACGGAACCTTACAAAGACGGTATCGCAATCAACAGTTCTTATGGCGTATTACGGATACGTTTATTGTATACTTAGCTACGGTATAATAATATGGGGAAATACCGTAGACACCAATAAAGTTTTCATTGTGCAAAAAAAATGTCTACGTGCAGTATGTAATATGGCCCCTCATGAGTCGTGCAAACCCATATTTAGAAATTTAAAAGTGTTAACACTTCCTTGCATATACATCCTCGAAACAGCAAAATTTGTGAAAAATAATCCTGAGCTGTTTATAACTGCTGGAGATATTATCAACTCTAAACCTTTAAGGAATCCAGATAAATTAGTCATTGATAAAACACCATAAACAGTTAATTATCATAAAAATTGCTATGCAATGTGCATAAAAGTATTTAACGCAATACCCAGTAATATAAAACTACAACCAAGGAAGCGTTTCGGGAATGAGTTGATAAAGTGGCTAGTTAATAAATCTTTTTATTCGGTTAGCGATTTGTTGGGAAAACAATGTCTTTAAATTCTTGACGATTTTTTTTTAAATAATAATATTTTGACATTTATATATGTCAAAATGTTATTATGATGTGATAGTGCAAATAGTAGTAAATGTTTTTGTTCATAAGGTCACTTTCTAGTTTTTTTTTTTTTGGTTATTTACTATGCAATGTCTGTATTTTTTTGGATACTTAATAATATTTAATATTTTTAAAATTCAATAATTTTGTACACCAGAAATAGTTAATGTGTTGTACTATATTTTTTATAACAACTGTAAAACACACACATTATGCAGAATAAATAAATAAATTTTGAATTGACGAAGCTATTAAACAGTTTGGTAATAAACTGCACACCTACTGGAACGAGCGAACGAAACACTAGTAGATGCCGTGTAGGGACGGAGAATGAGAATCCACTCACACATATTATTATAGTGTAATTGAACAGAAGATGGGCAGCAGTATCTTTCTGATAACAACTCAAAATTATAAAAATCTGCGGTAGCCAACCAGCCTGCCAAGCGTGACAATTGTGGCAAATATTCCCTTTAAAAGGCAATCTACATTAGAGGCCTCAGATCAGCAGCGGACTTTCGATATGCAGTAATTAATAAATGTATAAATCAACATTAAACGTCTTACGTTTTCTCTAATAATCCGCTTACCCGTTTAAAATTATACTACACATTACTTACGTGAATTAATTATTTCAGGACACTGCTTTGTCGGAATACACGTGGAAGTTAGATTCATTCTAAGAAAACCCGATTTGCAAACGCACCCTGGCTGACCCTCTTCTTTGGTATCACAAGCGTATTTTGATACAATGGAACTGCATATTTCCGGGGGACATTTCTTTTTATTTGATATGTATATTTCATAGGGTCCCGTGCATTTCTTGTCTAAAACAAAAAAAAACTAACGACTTACATAGCACTGGTGCTAGCAGTTGTGGCACAAAACCTCCCTCATTTTGAGAGGATTTCGAAATAGGCAAAAGTCCGCGCTGCTCGAGTCTTCATTTGCCCTCGAAATATTTTTAATTTCTCAGAAATGCAGATTTTCTAACGATGTTTTCCTTCATCCCTTAACTAATAATAAATCAACACTAAAAAAAAATGATTAACAATTTCAGTAGTACCGGCGAGGATAGACATCGGGAAAATTTGCATCTAATAGTTTACAATCATAAATATTATACAATTAACAACACAAAACAAATTAGAAATAGCTTGGTAGCGATCACCACATTTGACGCTGCTGTCCGTCGCTGGTCTCGGTTTTTACACCAGGCGTAAAAAGATTATTGTTTCGCAATGTATCAGGAGCTATAACATATTTTAGGCTGACGGATTCTCTTAGTGGTTGTTCACGTGGAAAACGCGGGTGCGGGGCGTCAGTCGGCGCGGTGGTTTAGGCGAGCTCGTGTTCACATTGGCCGCCGGGCGTTTGCGCGAGAGTGACGTGTTGTCAGAGGTTTTGAACATGGACGACGATCTTTTATCTTTAATCGAAAATTCTTACCTAAAGTGGGAGATGACAAAAAGTAGAATTGGTGTGCACGAAATTAATAAAAAAAGAGAACTGGCAGAGGGGAATAATCATTCGAGGCGAGTCCATTGGGTTGAATGGTCAATCGTTTGAAGCGACAAGTTCAAAATTGTTGATCTTACCTGAAACCGCGAGTCAATCGCGCGCTCCGCCGCTAATTTGACGTAAACACACATAAACAATTTCAAACGTTTGATATTAGCGCGAACGCGCTGCGCGGGATATTCGCCAGCTTACCCGCTACTTCCACTGCACCTGCGTTTTATACGTGAACACTAGCATTTAATGCTATGTGTTTGAAATTTCGTGACCGCGCCCGCCACTCCGCCCGCGAGTTTACGTGAACAAGCACTCACACTACCACCACACGGCAGGTGGATTAAAAATCGCAGTACCAGATATCCCGCACCTTTGAAGCTACCGTATTGAATACACGACTAAATATTATCAGTGCAAAGGTTAATCGCCGTTGTATTAATATACAGACGGAAAAACACGACAAAAAATTTCACCGCAAGTGTCCTTATGTAAAAAGCAATTAGCCGTTGTGTAATGTACAGTTGAAAAAACACGAAATAATATTCTCACCGCAAAGGTCGCTTGTGACGCAGAAGCCATCAGAATTTCTATGGAAGCCATCATTACAAACGCATTTATTTTTACAAACTTCGTTCATATTATTGGCGCATCTATAAAACACGTTCCGATTTTGACAAGTTCTCTCAGGCGGACAGGCCTTAACACATTGAAGCGACTCATTCGGCTTATTACATTCTGGTTCCTCTGAAATGAATAATAAACTTACAATTACTCACAGTTTTATAGAATAAAAATGACCAAAGAGCACACATTTCACCTGGTGGTATATGAATGCTGTGCCCTATAGACATCTATATCTATACTCAATTAAGAATCAAAATTTAGATGCATTGTCACCCCTAAAGGCTAGGATAAAATGCCTCCTTACCAGTAAAAAGGATCCCTAACACTGCAAACATACAACAAACACGTATTTCACGCTGATATACTGTGAGCACGTGGTCCTCCTCAGTCGAGCGAACCCATCCGTGTTCAACCTTAATACAGCTGCGGCGTGGCTCAATAACATAATTCACATATCGTAGAATGTACAACGCTTGTCTATAAATTAAAGTTACAGCGTTATACGTCCTACCGCTGGGCTCAACCCTACTCTCATTTCCGCGAGAGTCATAGCGCAAGTCATAGCGCAATTTGTCGGCGGCGGTGCTCCACTAAGTGTTGGAGGACACATTTCGAAATATTTTAATACTTAAAAATGAAGCATGCAACAATGGCATACTGCCAACTTTCCACTTCCCGGAGGACTAGAAAATCGGCAAAGTGATCGTACTGCCGAAACCCGGGAAGGACAGGCGTAGAGCAGCCAGCTACAGGCCGACTACGCTGCTACCGCCCATAGCTAAACTGCTAGAAAGACTTATGTTAAGAAGCATCCGCCCGTGCATACGACTTCGGGCGGATCAACATGGATTCAGGAGTGACCACTCATCAGCTACACAGCTGACCAGGGTGCTGCACTACCTTGCGGCCGAGTACAATCGCGGCCGCAAATCGTTGGGCGTCTTTCTCGACATAGAGAAGACGT
This sequence comes from Parnassius orleans, assembly GCA_029286625.1. Taxonomy (NCBI): domain Eukaryota; kingdom Metazoa; phylum Arthropoda; class Insecta; order Lepidoptera; family Papilionidae; genus Parnassius; species Parnassius orleans. The sequence goes on along the minus strand of JAGSMP010000038.1, from coordinate 8,354,134 downwards.
TCGACACGGTGTGACACTCTGGATTACTCTACAAATTGGATTTTAAGAAGTTTAAAAAAAAATCATAATATGTGTGATTGTTAATACTGGAACTACACTCATTTTAAAATTCATCATCATCGTTACAGTCTTTCTAAATCCACTGCTGAACATAGGTCTTCGTCCTTATTTGCTATAGATACCTGGATGGCAAGCAAGTTGACAACCGCAGTTCTTTTTTTATTCAGCTGTTATCAGCAAGATGGTCCATCCCAAATCCTGGTCCAGTTTTCTTCTGTCGCCTCTTACGACACCAACGGGATGATATGGGGTAGTGGATACTGCCGCCTCTACACGGCATTTTGAAATTAAAATGCTATGAAAAAATTTAATTTATTATTAAATATTTAGTGATAGAGCATATAATTAACCTCAATTTTTAAGCTCCTGTATGTACAATTTATAACTTAACTCCAATTTTTGTGTAATTAATTGCCTTTTAAAGAATGTATAAAAAATATTTAGTCTATAATTTAACAGAATTCGATAGTATTTAATATGTCATGTATATGTATGTATAGCTGTTAAATTATGTTTTTATATAAGGAAAATTTATAATAATATATACATATAAGTGATAATATTTATAAAAATTAAAATTGTAAAACTTTAAAACATATAATATCTGAATCGAACCTGAACCTCAAATTGATTGCCATTAAATTATTATGATCAAGCGATACAACTGCGAACTAAAGCGATCTGTAGTAAAATTGTGTTTTGTTATTAGTGTGGTTTAAATTTGTAATAAGTGTTGTGTAATTAAAGTGTCAATTTTGGTAATTCACTCGGCAGTTTTTAATTGTCTCGAACCCCAAGCTCGTAACAATATGATTACTTTTACTTTAGCTATTTCCATAACATAATATCGTATGGTATTTTGCTATGGCGACACGCGGCTGACACTGAAATTATATTTGTTTTACAGAAGTAATACAAATATAATTTCAGTGTCAGCAAATAAAAAAGTTTGTTTGGCCATAAGAACAATTTATGATTTAAAATGTAACGAGTCGCTGCGACAAAAATTTAAGGAAATTAATATATTAACTTTGGCTTCTCAATACATTTATGAAAATGTAATGTAATCGTACGTACACAAAAATAAAAGTAGTTTTACAAAATTAAGTGATATTCATTCTGTAAATAATAGGAACAGACACAAGCTAGTAGTACCAGTTACTCGACTCCACCGAGTCAGTAATTCATTTTTGGGGCGATGTATAAGCTTTTACAACAAAATCCCAGAAAATGTACAAAATTTGACCTGCTCAAAATTCAAAAACTTTATTAAAAAAGGGTTATTATAATATTAAGGAATTTATGGATGATAATAACCCCTGAGAATAAGGTGATTGGTACCAAGCTATTTCTAATTTGTTTTGTGTTGTTAATTGTGTAACATACATGATTGTAAGCTGTTATTTAAAAAAAAGTCCCGCTGACTTTCTTGCTGGTTCTTCCCAGGACAGAGGTTTTTTTTCGAACCAGTGGTAATTAAACAAAACAGTGACTATCAATAAGTATTATTTATAATCTATATTGAATAAAAAAGTTTCTGTTTCTGTTTCTATGAATATGAAAAGGGGGAGGTCCCTTAGTGACCATCATCCTAGGGTGTTAGGTTTGTTCTTTTCACTCTGCCAGTGACATAGATATCTGACAAATAATCTATTGAGAACTATTTTTGTGTCAATTCTCAAACATAAAACTGAGGACATCTCGGATATAACCAACTATAGACCCATATCATTGGCTACAATATTAGCAATAATGCTGGACAGTCTACTTGATGCGTAGTTAAGAAATCATATTATGCAGTTGCATGCTGCTCAATTCGGTTTCTGAACTGGGCTTTCAATAGAGATTGCCGTACTGTCCCTCAAGCGAACCTCGAGTATCACACGGACAGACATACGCCTGTGTATAATTGTTTTCTAGACCCGTCAAAAGCCTGCGATTTGGTGTCCCTGTCCTACAAATTATTGTAGAGTAAATTGAGGAAAATCGAGATACCTACTGAGCTTGTTACGATGTTGGAGTATTAGTACATCAATCCAATAGGTAATGTCAAATGGGTTGGTTTTCCGATTCTTAAGAGCTGTTTGCTGAAATAATTTAAGTTACGTAGATGATATAATGCTCGACCCGTCCTGTCAGTGCTCTTAGAAAATTATTAAGTAGTTGTGAGGATTATGCTGTTAGACATGGTTTAGTATATAATGCTTAGAAAAGCCAGTTTATGGTGTTTACAGCTGGTAAGCAGCACTGCATTACTGAAAATTGTTTTGGATTTGGAGTGGAGAGCACTATCGGTCCGTGAAAATTCATGTTGTTTCGTAGACTTGCACAGTGTAGCAACGAAGTTATGTTCACACGCTTTAAAACCTACTGCCAATCTTTGTACACAAGCACCTTCAAAACATTCGTGTTCTATGTAATAACATTTTCAGATTCCTCCTGGGCGGCCTCACTTTTTTAAATCATCAGGGATACATACGTATGATATATTTTATAATATTACAAAAGTATTATTAAAATAACAATTGTATTTATTTAAAATAAAGGTAATTACAACGTAGTGAGCGAGATGATTAAAATTCATGTCAAGTGTATGCTCACGTTTAAATGTGTCATAGATATATCGTATGTTTTAAAAGTGTATCCAAAAAGTATGTAATGAAAATGGGCCAAATTAAGAGTACCTTAACCGACGAGCGTGTATGCGTAGGTATATGGATGTGGAGGAGGCGAAAGAGGTGTGTCAGGATCGTGCCAAATGGAAGTCCATAGTCTCTGCCTACCCCTCTGGGTGACAGGCGTGAGTGTTTATGTATTATATAGTATATTAAATTTGAAATTGTCTTTGAAATGTGAAAAGTATCTTTAAAACTTTAAAACTCGCATGCAAGGCACATACTGTTATGTACTCAGTTGTTTCTTGACACTTTTGCACACGAACATCTTCATGGTTATTAACAGTAAATGACATCATAGTTTCTTTTAGTCGAATAAACAAACAGCCTATTGTGATTAAAATTAACTTGAAACGGGAAACCGTACAAATTTTGAGCATTTATTCACCATCATCATCATCATTACAGCCTATCAAAAGTCCCTGCTGAACAATTATTTATTTTGATTGCCACATAGAAGTGATATTTGCTATTAGTTTTTTATTATTTTCAGCTGTTTATCAGGAAGATGCTGCTATCCATCTCCAGTTTCATTTCCCTCTGCGGTCTCTTACGACACCCACGGGATGATGTTATGGAGTAATGAATATTCTTACGCCATTTCTACACGGCTAATAGGACTTATTATTATAGGTAGCAAATTCATAATATATTATGATAAATTAATTTATTAATTATTATTCTCAATTCGACTGTAGTTTTTGTATGTTCATATCTTCGCCGATTGGAAACTGATTTAATGTTTTGAATAGGCATTAGTTCGAGGATTGTGTGGTGGAGGTGGTTATAGTGATGGTGGTAGTGATGGTGGTAGTAGGGTTGGTGGTGGTGTGTGGTGGTGGTGGTAGTGGTGGTGGTAATGGTGGTGGAAAATAGGGGAAGAATATTTTAATGTAACTATAATACAGACTGCGTTCTAGTTGTCACCTTGAGCTTGTTATTGTTGTAGGAGATTTTCGATGACACAAATAATGTTTACTAAAAAATATAAGACCATCTAAAAACTAAAAATCTTATTATTATAATTTATAATACTAATATTTTAAGAATATAATACAGCAATAAATCATAATATGTACCTTTTGAATTATTTGATGAATTATTTAAATTTAAAATTGAAAAATGAATATGTTTAAATTATCTGACTGAAAATTATTGCTTTAAACTTTACTTTAATTTTTTAATATTTTATTTAAAAGTATTTATGTTTTAATTCCATTTGTTTATAAGTTGTGTACGATTATTGAAATAAATAGTTTAAAAGATTAAAAAAAATTATAAGTATTTCATAATTAATAATCTATATAGATAATAATATATATAGATAATCATAATTAGAAAAACACTTAATTACATACGTAATTAAGTGTTTTTCTAAGCCCGCCAGCATGGAAGAGCCATGCTGAAGCGTATTATGGCTGCAGTACAGCACAAATGTTCGATCGGGGAAAGACCATGCTCGCACAGAATACTAGTGCGTAATAGCAGCAAATAATGCCGTGTTTCCTAGTGACGATAACGGGAAGTCCCTTTTATTGCTAACGAGAAGATCTCAGTCCCCAATTCTTAAACGAGAATAAATGTAGGTACCTATGGTCCACGGTTTGTAGTGTAGTGGCGACGTAAGAGAATTACTAAACGCATATCATCTCATGGGTGTCGTAAGAGGTGACAGAAGGAAACAAAGCAGGGGATGGGCAGCGGCATATTCCTGATAATAATAATAATTTCATATATTTACGCGACGTCATATATATATTTTTTATTTTTATTCTACAAAACTAAATTTATGTATTTTATCGCGTTTCATTTTACTTCATTGCGTTTTACAATCCACCTGCTAGGCAAAAATGGCAACAATGACAAATCACCCCCGTCTATGGGAGAGACCTATGTTCAGCAATGGACATTTAATAAGCTGTAATGAATTAATGAATCTACGACTTTTACACGTCTTACGTCGTTATGGTTTTTTATCATGGAGAAAGAAAAAAGTACAAAATTGTAATAAATAAAATAATAATAAATTTCTTTTTTGATGATTCTGAGTTGCGCATTAAGCGGCATCTTCTTTGGCACAGCATGCATTTCTCACCATTTTGCAAAGTGTGTCGGCAAATTCTACCAAAATTGGGAGTAGCTCTTAGACTACGTATCAAAGGATTAGAAGGTTTAAGTCAGTGAACTTGCTGATAGTGATTAAACCGGCAACCTTAACGTCACGACCGATGTTAAGTAATCATTATTATTTATCAAAATACAAAACAATTAATATTGTACAACAAAAATCTAATAGTATACGAAATATCATGACATAGATATCAAATGGTAGAGCTTCATGCCAATGTGTTCGTCCGGATTGGTATTATTTTCTTAACTATATTTGCTGTGTTTCGATTTAAAGTGTGAGAGAGCCAGTATAAATACTCAATATTTAATCCTTAGAGGTCATACACCATTTGTAGCTTTTTTTCCCGATGTACATGATTTACAGAGTAGTGGCGGTGTAAGACTACCACTACCCTACATCATCCCGTGGGTGTCGTCAGAGGCGACAGAGGGAAAACAAATCAGGAGTTGGGCAGCAGCGTCTTCCTAATAACGACTAAAAATAAAAAAATCCGATTGCCAACCCGCTTGCCAAACTGGGCAATTATGGCAAATATCCCCCCTATGAGTTAATGTGTGGGGGATGCCTATGATGAGCAGTGGACTTAAGTAGGCTCTAACGGTAACATGAGATACAGTTGCCACTTACTATCAAATGGACTGTCTTCTCGTTAGTCACTCTATAAATATTTAAAAATATAAAAATTTATTCACCTGCGTTTACTCCGTAAAATATGCAATAACTAAAGAATAAAAAAGACGTAACCATCTTGATAAACTAAGCGCGTCTGCCAACGGTTAAACTCGTTAGTGCAGTTATATACTCGTAGTATATCTAACAATACCTGTTATATGCTTATAAATTATATACATTTCACAATGTAATCTCAAGGTCACGTTGTAAAAATTAAGTGATAGAGCTATTCCGTAAATGTATTACTGCACAACCGGGGATGGACTACGCTCGCACATATGACTCACGTGTGTGGCAGTGAAATGGTTAAATAAAACAAATTTCAACTGGTTGTTGACGACACCCTTTTTAGCAAGACAAATATGCGAGAGGTTAATAAAAACGTGCCATATCAACGAAGTAATGTTGCAATTTTTATAAATAATATCTAATAATATTTTTTATCCAGACCAACAATCCAAGATATTACGTTGAAGTACGTATATTATTATATTATTCTCATCAACTAATGTTATTATAATTAAATACCGTTTTTCTTCCCTTTTTTACCGTTGCTACCGTTTTTTAAATACCGTTATTCTTCCCTTTTACGGTGTCAAATAAAATGGGTATGAACAAACAGAACAAATATTGTATTAAATATTAAAGAGAGAAACCAAACAACTTTCGGATTGACAGGAATGCAAGAGAACAAAAAAAAAACATGATGTGTGGTTTGCCAGAAACATTATTTTTTATTATAATTCACTTAGACCAACAAAGAAGATCCACGGAGAACAGCGTACAATTCAAGTGATGCCCAAACCATGCCCAATTTCTCGACGTCCTCACGTACACATCTTTCTTCTTTCTTTCTTTATCAGCTCGTAAAAGTGTACTGCTGGATGCAAGCACACACATGCACCTAAAACCGTGTTGTAGGTTGCACATTTTTTTAGATGCACATATTATGTGTACGAGAGTGCGTGTTCATATAATAATTATACGGAACGTACGTAATGTTATGTTGCCTACATAGCAACCCATGTCGGCACGTGTCACCGCCGAACATATCTTATATATTGATATTGATCAATCCCTACTATCCCTTATCTATACATATAATAAATTTGTAGAAAAGTCGTGTCTATAATTCTAATATATTCTTGAAAAAACAAGTCCAGGGAACTAAATAAAGGGTACTGAAGTCAAATTAATGGTTTTGGAATTTTTTGCTTTCTATCTGTCTGTCTGTCTGTCTGTCTGTGTATTCAAGATTCTCGCAAAATCTACTGGACCGATTTCCATGAAATTTTGTATGTAGGTAGTTAGTAACCCGGGGCAACTTATAGGCTACTTTTTATCAGATTACGGAACTTCAAAAAAGAAGGTTAAGTATTTTCCTTTCTTTAAATATTAACTTTCTATTATACAGGGTTATTTTTTCAAAGAGTAGCCAAATTTTAAACTTAAGTTTGAATATATAAATAATGATATACCGTTATTGCAGCTTTTGAAAATACGAGTAAATAAGGCTTCTACTTTTATTTGAAATTATCTCAAATTGAATGTGATTTATGGGTAACAACGTTTTTTACCGATTGACCCTCACGAATGTGTGCATGCGCACGAAAATCAATTAAAATAATGCATTACTACGCATTTTGAATTTAAAAGATAAAAAGGACAGAATGTTGGAGTTCTTTTTTCAATTCAATTTTGTTCTCCATTTGCCTATATTACTAATTCTGAACCTTCCCTGCAAATTTGGCCGGTTATTGCAAAATAACCCTGTGTATGATTATGTTAGTTAATAGGCGGGATGACGGGTGTCTTTTCAAGTAAATACCATATTTATAATTGATAAATAAATTTTAAATTTAGTTTTAACCATTGTATTACAATTTGAAACTTCGCCGACGATCTACGTTTTAATTATTAAAACAGCGCCATCTATCATCAAATGAAAAAAGCAGTATATTTTGCCTTCAGTTACTAATAAACTAAATAAATAGCTTACTTTTTATATGTAGTATAATTTGCGGTTGGTGACAAATAAGTGCATACGTGTTCGTCCTATTTTAATTGCTATTTAATTAATAAACTAGTTACTTACATTTAATTTAGGGACATTATCACTTACTAAAACACATAAATTATTTTAAAGTAAAAGTACAAGTTGGTTATGCAATAGATTTTTTGCCATTGCACCACACTGCTGGAGCACAATTTTTCTCCAATCACTTTGTAAATTTTTTAACAACACTATGGCCACAATTGCTGACATTGCCGAAACTCAGAGGTCCCTGGAAGCTTTAATCACTCGTCGGATGGAAGAGTTTGAGAAGCAACTCGGGTAGACACCATTGAGACGACACACCGCAGAAAATATTGTTAAGTGGTGTTCCAGAAAAACCAGATGAAGTATGTATGTAAGCATCCTTCAGAAACACTTGAGTATGACGAATCTCTCATCATCTTCTATCCGGATGGCTCATAGACTCGGTATGGCTAAAACAGATTACAACCGACCGTACTTTTCCGTTTTGCTGATTTCTCGATGCGTTATACCGCCTGGCATAAAAAGACTATGTTGAAGGAAACACCGTTTACATTATCCGAGTTTCTCACAAAATACGGGCAGAATTTGTTCATGCAAGCTCGTAGACAATTTGGGATGAAAAAGGACTGGTCTTCAAATGGCTTCATCAGCGTCAGGTTGCCCGATGGTTCCCGCCAGAGTATTCAATCCAATGAAGACATCAACCAGCTGATACTTCGACATAGCAAGCCAGGATGTGATGAGGAATCTCAACCGGTGATGGAAGAAACAAGGGCTTCGAGGGAGCCTGGAAACACGCGCGGTGAAGTACCACGAACTAGGCGTACGGTTAAAAACATTAATATTAGATTATTGTTACGATAATTTGTGTGATAATTATACATAGACGGTCGTGCGGTTACTGGTTGTTCAACTTAATAGTGTTAGCGCAGGTCCCTTTTTTTCTGTACAGTGAATGCAATCTCCATTGTTCTAATTCGCTAGCCGCTCAGAGTTGGTAAACAACTTTTAGTTTAAGTAATTATCAACTATATTATGTGTGTATATCTAGGGTTACGAACTAACATTATGGAATATTTTATTAGTGGTGTTTCAATATCTTACAATTTTTTTTGTCTTATAACTCAGGTGTATAAGAACAACTTTTGATGCATTTTATGTTTAGTGTTTTCTGATAGTTTTATGACCAAAGTGATTTAATATCTATCTCATTTTTTCTATTTTTTAAATCTCGTTTTGTAAACAGTTTACCAGCAGGTTTGGTAGCAGTAATTAAAATTACAATACAGCATAAACATAATATATTAAAGATATTTATTTTTATTTACTTTAATAAGTTATGTATTTATTTATAGCCAAATAAGTTATATATTTATTTAAATTAGTTATTTATATCTCAATTTATTTTATATAATATTATATACTGATTTTCAATTTCCGATAACGATTCATTCACCTCTGATAATTCTGATTCCTTTTATTCATTTTCTGACTCTGACTTGGAATTACCTACACTTCGTTCTCTCCTAACCCAAAAATTCGATGATTATAATAAAAATTTCAACGTTTGTTACATCAACGCCCAGAGTATTCCGCAGCATTATAATGAACTTTTAGAAATTTTTAACATTCAAAGCATTCACGCGATACTTTTCTCAGAAACCTGGTTAAACCCAACTCTGCCTTCTAGTTCTTACGGAATATCAGGTTTTGTTTTACTTCGTAACGATCACATTAATAAAAGAGGAGGTGGTGTGGCAGTATACCTGCGAAGTGGTATTCCTTACAAAATTTTATCAGCCTCACCTTTACAATATTCTGGATCACTTGAATATATTTTTTTAGAGATTGTTGTTAGTGGAAATAAAGTTGTGCTTGGTGCAATTTACTGTCCACCGAATTCTAGTTACTTATGTGAATTTGAAGAGGTACTTCTTTCAATTTGCTGGGTTGCTGGTTTTGATGGGTGACTTTAATACGAATCTTCTCAGTGATACTCCTAGATCGCGTGGACTGCGTTCAATTATTGAGTCGGAAAATTTTTCAATACTTCCACTTGATACCACACATCACAATCTTACTGCTGATGATACATGGTTAGATTTGATATTTGTCTCCTCAGAAGAACGCGTTGCCTGCCACGGACAGCTCCCTGCTCCAGGTTTCTCGCGACATGACTTGCTGTTCATTTCCTATAAAATTAAACCTCCCAAAGTAAAGCCAGTAATAGTGCGTCTGCATAATCTTGCTAGGATAAATGTCGAAAGTCTCCAACATGATGCTTCGCTTTTAGACTGGAGCGGTACATTTAACGAAGAGAGTATTGATGACAATATTACGACATTTAATTCTCATATTCATAAGCTGTTTGACAAACACGCACCTATTCGTGACGCTAGGTTAAAACATACGCCTGCGCCATGGATGACAGAAAATATGTTTAGGAAATTCAAGCAGAACCGTTGTGAACTTAACTGGACAAAATTCAAAGCTGCGATAAATCGATGTAATCAGATGATACGAGCCCCTAAACGCCGCTATATTCACGATAATATCATGAACTCTTCTATGGCTGATACATGGAAATTTCTCCGGACGATCGGAGTCGGTAAGCCTACGTGTAACGTGGACCCTGCAATCATTTCTATAAGTGATTTCAATTTACATTTTTCTTCAACTACCCAAATGCAGGCTTCTGTTAAATCAAGTACCATTTCTTATTTGCATCCCATGCCACAATCTCATAACTGTACATTTAACTTTTCTCCCGTTGTTGATTGTATTAAGTCTATGGCAGTTGGCTTCGATGATGTGAATAGACTTATGATCACCTTAATTCTAGACTATGTTACTCCTATTATTACTCACATCATTTATCATTCAATATTGACTGGGGATTTTCCTTCATTTTGGAGAAAAGAATTTGTCATTCCGCTGCTCAAAATAAATAACCCCAGTTTTTCTCTCACTTTCGCCCCATATCTATTCTCCCTTTTTTATCTAAAGTTCTTGAAGCTATTGTCCACAAACAAATTTCTAGTTACATTTTCAAAAATAACTTTCTTAGCACATAACAATCTGGTTTTAGGCCTGGGCACAGTACTACCACAGCTCTTTTGAAAGTTACTGAAGTTTGCGTACTGGGATGGAGAACTCAAAATTGACTGTGTTAGTCCTAATAGATTTCTCTAACGCTTTTAATGCTGTCGATCATGATATTCTCCTAGCTATACTTTGTCACCTGGGTTTTTCTTCGTCAGCGCGGGACTGGTTCTCCTCATATCTTCGGGGTCGTAAGCAGGCAATTCGGGTAGGTCAGGTTATCTCTGATTGGTGCTCATTGTCTGCTGATGTTCCTCAAGGCGGAATTCTCTCTCCTCACCTGTTCTCAGTCTTTATAAATCTCATTACATCCCACATTCGCTATTCGTACCATCTGTATGCTGATGACTTACAGATTTATGCTCAAGCTGAGGTGGCGTGTATCGATGATGTGATTGAGAAGCTCAACTGTGATCTCAATTGTATTTCTAATTGGTCAGACAGATTTGGTATTAGGGTTATTCCATCAAAATGTCAGGCTATTGTGGTTGGTAGTTTCCGTAGACTGACTAAAATTGATATGAAGGCGCTACCTCCCATTATATTTAATAAGGTTATTGTTCCTTACTCAACAACTGTTAAAGATCTTGGCTTAATTATAAAAAACTTTAGTTGGCGACCGCATATATATGAAGTGAGCAAAAAGGTCACTAACACTCTGCGTTATCTGTATCGTCTCAAGAATTTTTTACCGTTAGCGACTAAGGCAATGCTAATACAGACTTTAATGTTGCCTATTCTAGATTATGCAGATGTTTCTTATGCTGATGCCTCGCTAGAACTTCTAAACAAACTGGATCGACTTCTCAATAATTGCATACGCTTCATCTTCGGTTTACGACCATATTTTGTCTAATCGTTCTCAGCTTAAATGGCTACCTCTCCGCTATCGCAGATATTTCAGAATACTGTGCACATTATTTTCAGTTTTACACGATCCGTTTGTCTCTGAATATCTGAAATGCAAATTTCAGTATCAGGGTGACTCCCATAATCGTTGTCTCCGTTCTACGGAAAAATCTAACCTCCATGTTCCCCTCTGTCACACTAGCTTTTTACAAAAATCTTTTACTCCCCATGCAGTAAGATTATGGAACAAGTTACCGGGCAGTGTACGCGCAGACACGAGCAAGGCATCGTTCAAACGCTTGCTCTGGAATCATTATTTAACGTTGCAGGAGTAGTTTGTGGATTTCCACTTCATTTTGATATCCTTAAATTCCAACTTTTCCCTTTTCCTGTTTTTATTTTACATTTTTTATTGGAGTTTGAATCAGAACCTGTATTTATACATATATATATATATATATTAACTTTAGAATTTTTTAAATTATTTTATAAATCTAATTATTTAAACATATTTTTTTTTTATTTATGCTTTATTTGCACACCAAGTACAAAAAGGCGGACATAATGCAACATGGCATTCTCCACCAGTACCAGGTAGACTGGAAGATTTATAAAATCATTTAAAAATTCTAAAGTTCATCTTTTTTAGTATTTTTGTAATTTTTATTTTAAAAGCGTAATAATTTAAATAGATAATAGTGACGTATATCAAACGTATGAAAATTGATATGGTTTTTAGTTCAATTACTAATCTATATGTAAACTCGTTGCCAGATCGTAGAATTGATCATATATCTTAAAGTAGACGAGCGTGTATGCGTAGGTATATGGATGTGGAGGAGGCGAGAGAGGTGTATCAGGATCGTGCCAAATGGAAGTCCATAGTCTCTGCCTACCCCTCTGGGTGTCAGGCGTGAGTGTTTATATATACATATTTTATATGAAATAGGGTGGATATTTGCTGTAGTTGCCACGCTTGGCAGACGGGTTGGCAACCGCAGCTTTTATTATTTTGAACTGTTGTCAGGAAGATAATGTTGCCCATCTCCTGTTTGTTTTCCTCTGTTGCCACTTACGACACACACGGGACGATATGCGGTGGCGGTTTCTCTTTCGTCGCCACAACAAGACGAACGTTTTTCTACTCCCGTTCATGAGTGTAATTCTTCCCACGTTCACTGTGAATAGAACTGAATTTGCAATAAAACTAATCTTAAGGATTTTATCGCGTTTAATTATTGACGTTTCGGGCACTTTACGAAGACCACCATCAACTTTCAATAAATAATGTTAGGTTTGATCTACGCAGAACGAGCTTACAGTACTTGAAATCTTGCAGTAGTATGCTAGGGTTTGGATTTAATTTTATTAATTATGAGATTCCAAGCAGATGGAAGCACCCAGCCGTCTTCTTCATCTTTATTTTTAATTTCAATAGCCTCGCGAATCACTCTTGGTGGGAATCGGTGTTCTATTACAAGGGTATGTTGTCTATCATATCTGATACAATGGTTGGGACGATACTAAACATGTTAAAATTGTTCAGACTTCCCGGAGCATAAAAGAGCGATACATATGTCCTTTTACGCGGGTTTTATGGAACTTTCACCCAATTGTGAAAAAAAACACCCGCTTAAAAAAAAGTTAAAATTAAACGTGATAAAATCCGTAATTTTTTTTTTCTGAACTGCATTTATAAAATTTTGAAGTCTACTCGAACGTAAAAAAATATCAGTGTCTATTCTATGGTGCCAAGCAATATTAAATGGGACCAATTATATGAATCAAACATCGCAAATTAACATTATACAGTAAATTGATTGAAGACCATGAAATCATCATTATTTTGTTAAAACTAAATTAACTTTAACTATAAATGAATGTAAAGCGTAAAATGTAAATAATAATACTAATAAATTTTGATTCCAAGTCAATTTACCTTTAGGAAAGAAAATTAGTTTTCGGAAGACACGCTATAAAAATAGTAGATGTTTCTAGAAATATGATATTAATGCGATTCTGAAAAACTTATTTATTCACGTGTTCCTATAGCATATTATATCTATGACAAATATCACTCATCTACGTTCGATAGTCTTTAAGAATTGAAAAAAGACACAGACACCGAGGTTACTATACTATATTTTGCTAAATTTGGCACGGAACAGCATTTAATGATGTTCCTAAATTGAAGCCCACGCGAGCGAAGCCGCGGACAAAAAGCTAGTATTTTATATATTTAATATTATAAATGCGAAAGTAACTCTGTCTGTCTGTCTGTTAGGCTTTCACGCCTAAACCACTTAACCGATTTTGATGAGATTTGGCACAGAGATAGAGTAGACCTTGAAAAAGGGTATAGGCTACCGTTTATTGCAATAAAAGGCTTGAAGGGTTTGGAATAGGGGATGAACTTGCCTCGTGGTATTATTTCTGCTATTTACTTGCAAATAAATAGTCGAGTAAATAAGCAAGGAAATAGTCTAGTAAATAAGCAAGTAAATTAACAAGAAAATAGTCAAGTAAATATTCAAGTTAATAATCAAATAAATTTTCAAGTAAATAATCAAGTATATAGTCAAGTAAATATTCAAGTAAATAAATAAATAAATAAACAAGCAAATAGTGAAGAAAATACGAAAGTAATAGTGTAAATAGCAAGTTAATTGTCTAGTATGTAAGTAGTTAAGTAGGCATGTAAATAGTCCTGTAATCAACTACATTGGAGCGCGCGGGATCGAATCTCGCAAAGGTGTAACTTACTTTTAGTTTTTATTTATGTTTTTTTAGTATTATATCCCACATAGCCCACAGACCGGCAAAATAATTCATTATTTGCCGAGTTACGTACATTTTATGGTGCATTGCGTACTTTTTAATCGTGAGGTCAAAGATTTGGTCGAAAAATGTTTAATTACCGTACTTTTTTACAGAAAATCATTGCTAAACTACTACTTATATACTATCAAAACTATTAAGTACTTTTATAAATGATTAAAATTAAAATAAAATATTATGTATATTTTATATGTACATAACTGGTTTCTCGGAAACGGGCCCTACGTACGATTTGGGTGAAATTTGGTACTTAGATAATGTTTTACTTTACCTACAAATTTACGTATAAAACACATCTATTCAGAAAATTATAAATTTTTATAATTGCGGACAAAGTTCGGTCACCCAGAAACTATATTATTATACACACATCATACAGCTTGCAAAGATGGTTAGAAGAATAAAGAATGAAATAGCATGTTTTGCCGTCGCGATCACGCTGTTTTTACACACGCTGGTTGTAGTTCCGCATTTCGCCGTGCTACAACACTGTGGTCTCCGTACGGGATGCGAGGGTAAAATCGCAAAATTTTCTGGCTGAATACCCATTCTTAAGTACCTATATGTTTCTAATCACTACAGGAAAGGCCCTAAAATAAAGCTAATCCTTCTTCTTTATCATGAGCTCGTAAAAGTCCACTGCTGTACATGGGCCTCTCCGTTGTTTCAAGGATTTTTAATCGTCACGCTTGGCAGGCGAATTGACGATCGCAGTAACTGACGTACCAACTTTAACGCAACTGCCCGTCGCTGGTCTGTGTATTTTAATTCTGGTGTAAGCAAAGTTGTGATATTGCCATATATTGAAAGCCATAAGGTATTTTTGTCGCATTTTCCAAAGTCATATCTTACGAAACGAAATAAGGTGATGCCGCCACCACACGACACAAACCTAATAATGGATCTTAAGAATGACGGTGCTGATTAAAAATTGATAAATATAAAATAAATTCAACAATTTGGCACACGTAAAAAATAAAAACGTATGTTTCGTTGCTGAGTTAATGTTTGCCGCCGGAAACTCGTTAGTAAAAGAACTAATGAAGAGTACTTGAACTTAATGTTACTGAAATTTTATTTATTTATTTATATTGATAAGGTTCAATATTATGTATGCTATTACGTAAACATGTTTTATAAATTATCCGGAGACCAAAAAATTTTGTGCGGTATGTAGGATAAAAATTAGTCTTGTAGATTTATTTAAAAACATTATATATATAACGCTCCCACGTACTCTACACTTCCTTCCCAACGAGATACAAGTGTATATTCCGACCCCGAAAAAGGTTTTATATTTCAAAGAAAATAAGTTAGCAACCTCCTCTACAATCTCAACTTGATTTATTAACTTATTATTCGCCGTAATATGATAAAATTTTGAATATCATTTGCAAACATTTCAAGCGAATATGAGGGAAAATCTTCCATCTTAAATTAAATCTTACTTTTGCAAAAACTGCTAATTTTTGCAAAAGTGAGTTTAGCCATTTATGGCCGAGCGTCGTCTGATAAGAATATTATACTTTCTTGCGGTTAACAACTTCAGGCTGCTTGAAAAGTAAAGATTTTTGAGAAGTGCAGTCCAGTAGTCATTGATGGACCTTTTGGAAGAAGCTCGCAGGGTATTTTACCAGCAGCGGTATTATATGCAAAGCATAATCTTCTGGGAATGAATTGGCATCTTTGATAAATGTAGTATTGACTGTTTTGAAGACACCCAATGATAGGTTCATTTGTATTATTGTACATAATCCATATTTCATCAGATTTGCTTACAAAAACGACTCAGATTTATAACGCAAAAGCACATCTAAACAACTGATACCTTACTGCAAAAGTTAAAAAAGTAAAAAAAAAACTGATGCCTGATGAAGGCTCCGTGGCGCTGTGACTTATCATTGAGTTGCGATGCTGAAAGCCACGAGTTCAAATCTGCACGGAAAAAGTATTAGTATGGCCTACAAATATTTTTTCGAGGTCTGGATGTTTGACCTTGTGCGACTTATGTATAATAACTGCCTCCACAACACAAGATACAAGAAGAGCCTAGTGTAAAGATAACATTTTTTAAAGAAAAGAAATACCGGATGAAATATGTTTTCAACTGACAATTCATGAGAGACCCATTCACATAACTTCCAAGACTTTCCTAACTTGATGTAAGTGCAAACGAACTGTTTCATCCTTAACAACAAACATTTGCGAAAATTTCTGACTAGTTAACTGAGAAAATTTTCAATGACAGCCCGTAACTCTTCGATCTCAGAGGGTCTTCCCGAACAAGGCGAATCTTGAAAAGACCTTTCACCAGGCACGAACTTCTTATACCACTTTTGTGCTATGCATACTGATAGATACTGCATCTTCTTCAAGTGTATATATGTACATTTTACTTAATATTACGAGACGCCTATGCAAACTTTGTACAGAGTTTAAATTCATAAAGTATACAAACCATTATAACCACGTTAGACAATTAATTTGGTTATGCAAAGCGTGCTAGTAAAACAGAATGCACCAATAATCTGACGAGTCTGTGTAGTGCGAAATCACAAATATTCAAAACGTCTTTATAGCGTGTGACGACTAAAACCTTAGTAGTACGTGACTTTTTGGTCACCGGATATTATTATATGTATTATCGTGTATTATATATTATATTTACAACATTGATAATAAAGCACATAACATTTTCAACCTTCCATTTTATATTTATGTCCTACTTGTGGATAAGGTTCACTTATCCACAAGTAGGACAGTATTATACATTTAAGACCAATCATTTGCGGAATTTTCAGTGTACTTATTTCTGTGTGACACGGTCAACATGCGCGCTTCTCTAACTTTGATGTTCTATTGTACATTCTTAATTATGGTGGAATATTGTTTGGCAGGTCAGTATTTTGATAAATAATAATAAAAGCAATATTTTTAAACAATTATAACGCCTTTTTTATGGGATAGGGTAACAAACGAGCACACAGTCCACCTGATGGTAAGTGTTGCTGTGACCCATAGACATCTACATCCATCCTCAATAAAGAATCAAAATGCAGATGCGTTGTCACCCGTGAGGACTAAGATGGAATGCCTCTTTTCCAGTAAAAAGGGTCTCTATTTCTTTCTATTACTTTACTTTTTACAAAACTGAAGTGATAAACAATTACAGTCCGCCTGATGGTGAGTGGTCACTGTAGTCCATGGAAACCTGCCGCCAACTTCAAACAAAGGATAGTACAGATACGTCGATATCTCCTAAGTATGATGAGTCAACTACATAATTCAAATTTTACAGGAGCGCCTGTCAAAGATTAATTGTTTATAACTTTTTCAGTTTTGATCCTAGAATGTTGATTTTTTTAAAATTCGTACTATTTTAAGATTTGAGACCCTTAGATAATAAAATAGTAGACCTATTTTAGTGAGTTTCCAAGATAATGTAGTTGACTTAGTATACATCGTATAAACTAAGGCCTATAATGAGCTAACTGCCACATACACTCGTTTACAATGTATTTGTATATTTACCATATCTTAAGGAAAAAGTAATAGGTTTATAAAAACACAAAAACAGAATTGTATTTCATTTTCTTGGATTAATGTACTGACATTGTACCGACAGTATAAACGATAATAAATTAGTTGACTCATTATACACTGATTTTAATGTCCAAAATCGGTTTGATGGAGTAGCAGTAAATTGATATATCAGCAAAATAATCAAGCTTTTAGCTTCTTTATTTTTCATATAAAAGAAAATAACTTTATTTCTTGTTATTTATTATTTATTAAAACCTATTCAATTCATAATCAAGCGGTTAAAGTATATATACCTTCCATAAAACATTGCTTAATAGGTACACCACGCATAAAGGTAGAAAACAAAATTTTAATCTTCTTTAGTATTAAAATTAATTAACAAAATAAAACATCATAATCCTCTTGTTATTCCAACGAATTTTTTGGAAGTATCTGTTTTGTTAGTAAAATTCAATAAAATAAAATATCTTCACGAAAAAACAATATCTGAGTAGATGAATCAGGTTCTTTTAATCACAGTCAGTTTCATCATTATTAAGATTGCCTGTAATCAGACTATTATAAAATAAGTGATATTCTTTTGGTATCTGACGTGACTTTTACCAAGATCCATAAGGTCTTTGTGTTTATTTTTGTCAATTGGCAGGGGTTTTTCATTAGCACTGACTAGAAGCAGATCCACCTTTTCTTTTTTGTTTCGTGTGTTCTTCGTTTTATTCATGTATTTAATCCATTTAACAGCATCGTCTTCATAATTGTACTTAAATATAATTTTAAAGTGATTATTGCCTTATATTTTAAATTCACTTACATTGTTCATGACATTTTAGTTCCATAGCTAGTAGTTGTCCAATTATTGCAGTGCTTAAAACGTGTTTTAAAATCAAGAATCAACTCCTGTGACATTTCAATGAGATTATAGGGCTTGCCATCTGTTTTACGTCTGGGGTATAAATAATCCTGTCTTTAGTCTGTCTCTCAATCAAGGCATACATGCTGTCCCCTTCGTTTAGGGTATGAGCAAAGACAAGGAAACGATGAAAAATAATTATTTTAAATTTATTACACACGTACATATACATTAAAACTACGACTCTGTTTCAATTCTAGCCTCCACAATTATCAAACCAGAAACGATAATCTTTTATACCTTTGGGTATTGTCATTTCAATAAATTTATAAACACAGCTTGCAATTTAATTAGCTCGCTTTTTAGCTGTCTGTTGTTTCCAAGAATAGCAAATCTTGTAAAGATACTATATCAAAAATGATAAAATTTTACATGGACGATTTTCTTTTACATTTAACATTTCTGTAAATCAAAAGTACATGCTAAAACTTCTTTATTTGCATTGCTAATTCCTTGTCTTTTTTTTTTTTTGAATTTTCTAGCTGTTTCCTTTTCTTTCAAATGATTTCTTTGTTTTTGTATCTCTTATTCGGTAGCCTGTGTTTGATATCCAAATGTGTGACATTTTTCGCATGCGTCTTTTTTGGGCTTATGAAAGAAAATATTTATATATTTGTTTGCAATATCACGATATTGTCGTATGTTAGACGCTTTGCCAGAATAAGCATTTGAATGAAACCACTCTTCATAATGCTTGTTTGTACATATTGGGAAATGGCAATGAGCCATCCAAATACTTACATTTCGAATATTTGCGAGTGTAATGAGCTTCAAAAGGCGCGAGAGCTTCAATAATATGATCAATTACACCACATACCATATTGAATGTTATAGTTTTTGGATGGTGATCGGATTCTACAAACACTTTTCCACAATCAGATTTTTCTAGAGCGGTATAATCAAAGTTGAAACTTATCGAGAGGGTTCTAAGAAACATTGTTTTACAAACAGATATTCATGTTATCTCTGCATTGTCATTTGATTCCAACAATGGTAAATAATATTAAATAGTATAAAGCTGCTTCGAATTTTCAGAAACAATAAAACGCACTTTTGGTATTTTCATAACGTACTTAGTGATAAAATCCCACTGTCGTGAATTATTGCCGATCCTCCAAAACATCTCAAAAATATTTTTCGGTTCCACGGACCAGGGCAGTAAGTATTTTTCCATTTCTACTGGTGTACTCCATACCTCTATTCATTATGTATTTTCTCTGGCTAGCCCTCCATTCTTGCTTAAATTACTCCCTTAAGCAACCGTTGTCCTTTTTAATATTTGAACTTCGCTTGCGTCGATGGCTTGGCTGATTAGGAATACTTACTGCAGAATCGGTATGTTCTATGTGAGACCAATCGCTGGTATGATTATCAGGTACAGTAAAACTAAAGTTTATGTAACTATTTTGACTAGAAAACGAAATTGATGGTGAAGGTATGGGGTTATAATGTTCTTAGTCTTAAGTCCATTTACAGGTATCTCGATAGATGAGGATTCTCTTGAATTTTCTATTGTTGGTGGCGAATAGACTGACTCAGGTGATATATCAATAATACTAGCAGGAAATGTGGAGGCTTTGGATGGCAAAATTTCTAGAATACGTTCACTATATTCTAGGTCTACGTGATCGATAATTGACAGTTCATCTTTGGTAAAGTAAGCACCAGGTGGCAAAGGGGACTCTGAAAATAAAGTAAACATGCTTTTTATATCATGCCATTAATGATGAAAATTATGGCAGCACAGAGTGACACACAGACGACTGTGTGTCAGTCTGTATTTAAAATTAATCCCTTTACTACTAAAAATTATAATACTAAGTCATGTGTAATATTGCAAACAATCACGACGTATACTGGTCTATCTCAACTTAACCCAGTATAGATTGTACAGAACTTTTAATAATTTATAATCTAAAAATAATGTGATTTCACTGACTCGTTATTTTCAAAATATTCATGAATACCTAATATAATTTGAGTGTCTTAAATCTACTAAATTAAGCATATATTTTGCTCCAGCATTTTGCAGTGTTCCCTCCATGTTTATTAAAATTAAAATAAAGTGATTTTATAAATCAAATCTAATATATTGAACGCAAAATATATACCTAAATTGACATAATCACGTGCCACGCGAACGCTGTATACTGGTCCAGTTTGCACATGTCGCTCAAAGTATCCCACCCGCGTCCCGCGTATACTGAATCCGAGTAGTTAGCTCAGAATAAGTCGTATTGAAATTTTAAATAACACTACATGAACCAGTATACGTAAAATTATTTGCAAAATTACTTATAAATTTTAAGTGTTTTCGACATAGTCTGATAAATAACATGTTTTTACAATCAATACCGTCAAAACCTGAAAATACCTAAAATGTTAGATGACTCACTATACTTAGGAGGCATCGACGTTGTCACCTCTGAAAACCAAAATGGTATCTTCGCGGAGGCAAGGACTGGGTATGTCGGACTCGCACTGACTAAAATCCCATGGTGATCCACCTTCACCGCATATTGGCAGGGCCACGGAAATGCTTTCGCACACATCCGCGGCCCCAACGGCGCCGGCAGACCCATGGTAGCCCCTCCTCCCTCTTTTCCTTCTCGGGTAGGGCGCACCAGCAACATAAGGTGCGCCTTCCTCCGCGGCCTCTTAACTCCACATTCGCAACGGATGCCGCAGAGGCCATGGGGCCAGGAAAAAGCAAGCATTCCTAAGCACCAGCATTCCTGACCCCAGCGGCGGATCTGATCTGTGACTCCGCCGCCATTAACTTTCGGCCGCGGAGGGTAGGGAGAGTAAAGGTAAACACCTAGTAAAAGTGGGAAACAGTTATAGACAAAGTAACATTCCACATAGTGGTAAATATCTATTGATTTTTTTTATAGAATAAGGGTGACAAACGAGGACATACCTGATGGTAAGTGGATGCTGTGGCCCAAACATCTACATCTATCCTCGATTAAGAATCAAAATGCAGATGCGTTGCCATCCGTGAGGTCTAAGAGTCTCTACACTCACTATAATATGAAACATTAAGCTGCTATTTCACGTTGGTATTCTGCGAGAGCCTGGTCCTTCCCATAGATGAGCCGACCCATACGTGCTACAAACACAACAGCGTGACTCTACCATATATTTGTAAGTGGTGCAATCAGTGTACATAGAGAAGTCGTGGTAGAGCCATGCTGCAGCTATATTAGTAGTATAGTTTTAGCACAAATGGGTCGGCTCAACCGGGGTAGGACCACGCTCTCACAGGATACCATCGTAAAATAGCAGCTTCATGCTGCTGTGTTTCGTATGGTGAGTGTAAAGAACCGGAGACCCTTATTACTGAAAACGAGGCATTCCATCTTAGTCTTGGGGGTAGGACTGAATTAGTTATATATGTATTAAGTTTTGAGTTTTATTTTATATTTATTGTGGTAAAAATCAATTGCTGTCCGTTATTCTCGCTAAAACTTGAAACTGGCTTGACCGATTGTGATGAAGTTTTTTGTGTGTGTTTGAGTAGGTCTCTGGATGGTTTAGATTCATAATTGAACCCGATAGGTGGAGCTGTTGTTGAGATCATGATATCACCCGTGCAATGCCGGGGCGGATCGCTAGTATTGTATATATTTTAATATTATCTTTTTTCAGATCCGATGAGATGTTTTAAACGCAATGAGATATTAGACTGCATGTCGCCTTGTCCAGAGAAGACCTGTATAAATCGGTTCATACAATTCAACTGTTTGAGAGACAAAGAGGACATTTGCAGGGTTAAATGTGTGTGTAAAGAGAAATACTATAGAAATTCAAGTTATAACTGTGTTTCAGCTAAGGAATGTGGTGAGTAGTGAATGTTTTTATAAGTTTATTCATTTATTGGAATATCTTGTATATAGATTGCCTCATATAATAGATAATTTTGTTTATTTACTACGAATATTATCAACGTGATGAAATCCGTGAAATTACTTTTATTAATTGAGAAGAATTCGTGTGAATATAAGAAATCGCATATTACAATGTGATTGGTTTTTTACAGATGAATACGTTATAGCAAAGTGATTATACTCTTACTACAGAAAACAAGCGGATGAAAGCTGGCTAATATTTTTGGCACTGTAGATGGGCAATATGTCATATAATAACAATCTGAAGTAACATTAAATGCCTTTATAATAACGATTGTTATTATTATTATTCTAATCCCTACTTATTATTACATCTATACGTATAATTAAAGGTAAGCAATGTAGGGTGGCCTCCCACTAGATGCAATGACGACCTGGTAAGATATGCAGGAAGTCGATGGATGCATGTGACTCAGAACCGTGATCTGTGGCATTCCATGGGGGAGGCCTATGTTCAGCAGTTGAATTGTGAAGGGCTGTAATGATGATGATGATATAATTAAAATTGAAATGTGTGTCCCTAATATAGATTTAACTGCCTTTTATTAAACTTGGGTGTGTTTGCAAGCTATTACGAAATGAGTGACCATATTTAAAAAAATTATCTGTCTGTCTATCCGGGCTATTCTTCCAAATGGCTGCATCGATTGTAATGTGACTTCACGAACAGATATGAAGCAAAGCCAGGAGTGATCTAAGCTATATTATATCTGAAAATTGGAGTATTTATTGTGAAATTAAAAAAATTATAAAATAATTGATCATTGATGATTATTTAAATAAAATTAAATGACCACACTAACAGATCGGGGCGGGTCGCTAGTTATAAATAAGAAAGTGTTTGTTAGTTTGTCATTCTTGTACGTAGCAACGGGGCAACAGACTGATATGATGTTTTGCACACGTAATAGTTTATGAGCCAAAGTGGACACAACCTGACCAACATAGGCTTTTTTTTTATAGGAGAGGGGGCAAACGATCATGCGGCTCACCTGATGGTAAGTGATTACCGTCGCCCATGAACAACTGCAACACCAGGGGAACCAGAGGAATTGCAGATGCGTTGCCGGCCTTTTAAAAAGGAGTAGGCTCTTTTCTTGAAGGTCCCTAAGTCGTATCGGTCCGGAAAATCGCTGGTGGTAAACTATTCCACAAGGAAGTTGTGAGGAAGAAAACATCTTCTAAGTCGCACAGTGGTGGACCGCCAATCATCCAGATGTGTGGATGGTATCGGGAGTTCTGCCGCGATGTGCGTTCGTGAAATGTGGCTGGGATTAATCCGAACATTCCTCAGAGCACTCCCCGTGGTAAATGCGAAAGAAAATGCAAAGAGATGCATCTTCGCAGCGCCAATGAATCGAGCCGATCGGAAAGGACTCGGTCGTCAACGATTCGAGCCGCTCTGCGCTGGATGCGGTCAAGTGGAAGGAGCTGGCACTGGGGAGCCTTAGCCCAGAGATGGGAACAGTATTCCATGAGGCCGAACCTGCGCCTTGTAAAGTTGCAGGCGTTGTGCCGGCATGAAATACTGTCCCGCTCTGCTGAGCACGCCAAGCTTTTAGAGGCCAATTAGGCCTTCTCTTCCAAGTGACCGCGAACTGCACGTCACTCGATATGTCGACGCCGAGGATTCCGATACTGGCTGAGGCAGCAAAAGGAGTGCCTTGAAACTGAGGAGATACGACAAAGGGTTCTTTGCGGTAAACGCGCAAACTTGTGTCTTCTGAGGATTAAACTGGACTAGATTTAGTCGTCAATCCGAGACTTTGTTCAGCAAAGACTCGACTTCAGACACAAGTTTGTTCCGGTATCGGCGACGTTTTCCCGAGAAATATTCGCACGGCTGGCGTATAGAGCATCACCGGTGCTATCGTCCGCATAGCAATGAATGCTACCGGTTTGCAACATATCATTGATATGCAGAAGAAACAGCGTTGGTGATAGCACGCAGCCTTGTGGAACACCAGCGTTAATAGGTTGTAGTCAGAACATGCACCGTCTACAACGACCTTGATGCTCCGATTCAAGAAAGCTGGTGATCCAATTGCACAATTTCGGAAGCCCATAGGAAGGAGCTCGTAAGAAGCGCTTTGTGCCAAACCCGATCGAAAGCCTTCGCAATGTCCAAACTAACGGCCAATGCCTCGCCTACTGCCTCCGCCCATCTATGAGTCAGGTAGACCAGAAGATCACCAGCTGATCGACCCGACGAAAACCGTATTGGCGGTCACTAATCAGCTGGTGATCCTCAAGGTACCGCATGAGCTGGCAGTTTATAATGATTCCATTATTTTGGAGAACAAGGGTGATGGCGATAGGCCTGTAGTTGGACGGTCTGAGCGGTCGCCTTTTAGGGATCGGTTGGACAAAAGCTGTCTCCATGATTTCGGGACTACGCCTAGGAGTAGGAGTACCGGAAGACGCGTTAGAACCGGTGCCAACTCGGAGCACACGTCCTCAGCACAATTGGGGATTCCGTCAGCCCACTGACTTGTGGATGTCCAGGAGAGGAGTGCTTTGCGAACCGAGCGCTGTGAGAACCGAACTTCCGGCATGGAGCACTCACACCGCGGGATGGCCGGCGGTGTGTTCTCCCGTCATCAAGAGTCGAGTTGGACGCAAAAGTGAGCCTAAAAGGTCGGCTTTCTTTGCGGCGTGGGCCAGTGAGTCGTCCTCCTGTGCAGAGATGGTAGTGATGGCTTACAGAAATCCTTGGACAGCCTTGGCGAGACCAGAATGCACGGTTCCCGAAGAAAGGCGAACTAGCTCGCCAATTCTGCCTATGTGCTCTGACTTTGCCTTGGCAATAACACTTTGAAGGACCTGGAGGCGAAGTTATACTTTTTTAAGCATGCTGGTGTTTACATCCCGAGCCGCCGAAGCCTTAGCCCAGGCCTGATAGCTCCTGCTTACTGCGTAATGCAGTCTTACAGGAGCGACCAAACCAAGGCTGCGATCTGCCTCCGATGGGTACCTAGATGATGGAATAAATAGTTCCATTCCTGTTACACCACATCAGTGACAGAGTCAGCAACAGCGCTGGGATCATCCGGCGAGAAGCAAACCCGCCCCATGGGTAAGATGCAAAGAAAGACCGCATTCCGTCCCAATCCGCTGACCTGTAATGCCAAACACGGCGGCAACCTGCAGAACGCAACCGCGAGGGGAGCGTGAGTGGCACCACACTCCGGATCAGACAATGGTCCGAAGAACCGAGAGGGGCATCGACGGAAACCTGATATCCGTCCGGATGAGAGGTCAGCAGAAGGTCCAACAGGGAAGGTGTATGATCCTTCACATCTGGAATCCGCGTAGGCGAAGTAACCAGCTGTGTCAGACCGTATGCCAAGGCAAAGTCATAAACAGATCTCCCCGCATGATCGGTTAAACGTGAACCAAGCCATACGGCGTGGTGAGCGTTAAAGTCGCCAAGGATCACGATCTCTGCGGATGGGAACTGTTGTAGCAAGGAATCTGTAGCCATTTGGACGTGGTCGATGAGTCGGTCTGTTTCGGCATTACCGCTATGGGACCTATAGAGGCACCCGTAGACGCGCGGATGGTCGTCGCTATCTACGCGTAGCCAAAGGATGGACAGGTCCGAACCTTCAGACTGCCGGCGTCGAGAACAGATGTCCTCTCTGACGTATACGCAAACCCAGCCCGAGGCACAAAGGAGTGTTCCAATTTGTACCCCGGTAGGAGAGATACGAAGTATCAGCCGGAGAGGACACCTGCGTCTCGGTCAGAAAGAGCAAGGCGGCTTCGCTGTCTCGAGATGTAGTGGACGGCGTTTAGGTTCGAGTGAAGTCCCTGATGTTGCAGAAATCCACGGATAGCGTGGCAGGGTTCTTGGTCTTGTTGCTCAGTTTGCCCCGAGCAGTTATTGTTTTAGCGGAATTTTGCCCCCCCCAGAATACGCGGGGCAGCCTGAGCACCCACGCTCAGGAGTGGAGGCATGCTGGTACCCTCCTGGGGTAGTCTAAAATTTAATTCTGCTACCATGTTGATGGGGGGGGGGGGGAGAATTGGGCCTCCGGTCACCTGCACTCACCAGACGAAACGCAAAAGCAGAGCTTCCACTTCACGCCGGTATTCTGTGAGGTCGTGGTACTAACCCGGCTCGAGCCGGCCCATACGTGCAACAGCAAAAGCTGCTGCGTGGCTCTACCACCGTTAAAATTATATTTATTTAATTATTTTCACCGGCTATTTTTATTGTGGAAAAATTGTTGCTGTTATTTTTCAAAATGATGTCCTTTTCCTACTTTCACGCGTGCGGAGCCACGGACAAGTTAATTTTATATAAAAATTAATGTTTCTTAGTTTGTAGTCTACGACTTCCTATACCATTCATTCGATTCTGATGAAACTTTGGTGAATTGTGAACGCTTCTGCGAAGATTTTTAAATAAACATGTATTTTCGTTTGTTTGTTGGTTTGTTTTCTACTTTATTTATCAGATTACATTCAATCATTGGTAAGATATTGTGTGCACGTGCCCTCGAAGGTTTCTAAAAAAAAGGACATTGCAACGCATGCCATGCACGGCTCTTGATTAATAAAAAGACATTGCATTTCATAACAACCATATATTTTTTATATCATATCGTAATTTATTTTTTATTTTATTATTTTAAACCCATTTCGCTGGCACTTTTTCAAGGTCTTTCGAATCTGAAAATGAAAAATAAACAAATTATCATTTATAAAGCTAATAATAATAACTATTAGTTCTTAATGATTTCTTATATTTACGCGAACACTACACATTGAATTAAACTACTTTTACGGAATATATCGCGTTTAATTAACTTATTTTATTAATTCCCGACGTTTCGGGTGCTTTACAGCACCCATGGTCACGGGGGAATGAGGTGATTGACGTCCCGATGTCAAAGTTAATCCGGAGTAACTTCAGCTTCTCACAAAGTAACTGCATTTTTAGAACATCTTAATTCCATAAACTCAAAAATTCAATTTACTATGGAGTTAGAGGCAAATAATTCTTTAGCTTTCCTAGATGTATTAGTCATTCGAAATCCTAACAACACCATAGGTCACACCGTGTATAGAAAAAAGACCCATACAAACAGATATTTAAATGGTGAATCCCACCATCATCCTTCACAGTTGGCCGTGGGCAAATCTTTGTTACAGAGAGCACGAGGGATCTGTGACAGCAAACACCTGGTCGCCGAGCTTCAGCACGTCAAGCAGGTTCTGCACGACAACAAGCTTCAGGTCCCGCGCCTACGTCACAGTGACCGAGTGAAGCCGGCCACAGTCGAGCGTGTGCCTGCTGTACTACCATATGTCAGAGGTGTCACAGACAAGATTGGCTACATCTTGAAGCGAACTTCTAAGAACATTCTTCAAGCCGCCGAAGAAGATTAGTCAGTTCTTACCATCCGTCAAGTGTAATATTCTCTCAAGATGCAGGAGTGTAAGCTTGACTGTGAATGTGGTCTCTCATATAGGGCAAACAAAACGATCTATTAAAACCGCGTAAAAGAACACATAGCTGACGTGAAGCACCAACGTTCCGGGAAGTCTGCAGTTTGTGATCATATCCTAGACGGCCCCGCCATTACATTAGATTTGATAAACCACAGATTCTCGCGAAAGAACATCGATTCCTGCCAAGGATGATATGTGAGGCTATTGAAATTAAAAACATCCTAATTTCAATAGAGAGGAGGCTGGTATTACCACCTGCTTGGGATCCTGTAATTAATAAAATTAAACTAAACCCAAGCATACCACTGCAAGACTTCAAGACACAGTTAGTTCATTCTGCGTAGATCGGACCAAAATTAATAATTAAAAAAGCTGAAGGTACTCCGGATTAACTTTGACATCGGGACGTCAATCACCTCAGTCCCCCGTGACCATGGGTGCTGTAAAGCACCCGAAACGTCGGTAATTAATAAAATAAGTTAATTAAACGCGATATAATCCGTAAAAGTAGTTTAATTCAATATTAGTTCTTAATACAACATAGCAGAGGGTGTTATGAGAGTGTCTGTCTTTTCACTTGATTAACTACAAAGTAAGTGCCTTTATGAAAACAGTTTTTTGTTAAGCCCATGATACACACGCTTGTTGCTGGCAGGTACTCGTTAAAGATCGTCATCTTAGAGACACCCATATTATAACAGTATTGAGACAAAAAAGGTATGTCGACAACAAAAACCAGTATGTACAACGCTTGTCTATAAATTAAAGTTAGAACCTTATTTATGTTTAGGTATTTTATTCTTTCTTCAGTTTTACATTTTCTCATCTTCAGTTTTACATTTTCTCATATCTTCTTTTTTAAATATTTTTCAATAACAGTCAATGAGCTGTAGGTTATTTGCATGCTATTGAGACATGAATATAATCATTTTTAAAAAATTTGTCTGTCTGTCTGTCTGTCTGTCCGGACTAATCTTCTGATTGGCTAAACCGATTGTGATAAAACGTAACCAACATATAAAGAGCAATACCAGGAGGGATCTAAGCTTTTTTCCGAAAAATTTAAAGACTCAAAACTTTTTTTAAATCGATAATTAATTAAATAACTTGGGTATATTTTGTGACATTTCCAAGGCCTTCGACTGTGTTCCACCATAAGACATTAATCAGGAAATTACAACACTATGGTGTCAAGAACTTATCATTTCATACTCAAGTATTAGAACGTTAAAAGTTATTATTAATGGAAAAAAAAATTCCGGGTATTGTACCTGTACTAATAAGTGTTTCTTAGGATTCAATTCTCTGCCCATTCCTATTTCTAGTCTATATTAATGATTTACCTTCCCTTGTAGGAATAATCATGTTATAGCATTATTTACTGATGATAATTTATTGACTCTTAAACTTAAACGGCAATCATTTCATCACTCATCATTACAGCCCTTCACAAGTCAACTGCTGAACATAGGCCCAAGAAATGCCACAAAGCACGGTCCTGAGCCATCTGCATCCATCGACTTCCTGCATGTCTTACCAGGTCGTCATTCCATCTAGTGGGGGGACTCCCTACACTTCGTCCGCCGGTACGAGGCCGCCACTCGAGAACCTTTCTTCCCCATCGGTTGTCGATTCTTCGAGTTATATGGTCGGCCCACGGCATCCGTTGGGCTATGTCGATCATTCTGGTTTTACCGGATATCCTCACTTCTAAGTTTATCACGTACACTAATTTACGGCAATCATTTAAATATGACGATTTGAATATTGCTACATCCAAATTAGTGTATAGATTTAACGTTAATAATCCACATAACAACACTGAATGTTAAAATCTGAATACCAATGTGTTTTAAATGGGAAAGAACTGAGCCTTGTCGATTCCACTATTTTTTTTGGCATTACTCACGCTGCAAAGCTTTAGTGGGGCCGTCATATATTTAGACTACCAAGCAAACTAAGCTCTGCAGCTTATGCTGTAAAAAAGATGAGAAATCTCACTAGTGTCGAGACAGCTAGATTAGTTTAATTCAGTTATTTTTTTCTTGCTGGTTCTCCCCAGAACTGAGGTTTTTGCTGAACCAGTGGTAAAAGTAAAAAATACTTTAAATAAGAACTAAGTGTAATATATATTGAATAAAAATTATTTGAAATATTAATATAGTACTACAGGAAAGTATACTATAAAAAAGATTATCGAATAAAGAACTAACCGAAACAATGTTTTATTAATGTATTTATATGTACTTATTATATTTTTTAAAGTATACTTTTGTGTAGAATTATACAAAAGTATTCTATAAAAAAGATTATACTCCTCTCCGGTCCGCTGGTGGCCCGTATTATTCTATGACGCTACACGTCCTGCTGAATACTATCTACTGAAGCCTTACGTTTGTAGGTGTGCTGCGCACACACACTTGTATATACTTAGTAATATTGTACCTATCTACCACATATATGTATACTTAGTAATGTTGTACCTCTCTACTTAGTATTAAGAATTGCAGTCAGTAGCTAGTTGCCCTCCAACTGTATTGCGCGTTCCTATCTTATAAAATAAATATGTTGTAAAAATAACTCAATCTTTAATTATGGTCACCCGTAGGGACCCTTATGGAGTCAGCTCCCAAACGTTTACTGTACATAGAGTAAGGATTTTAAGCAATTGATTTATTGGGAGCGGATGATACTTACCTTTGCTTTATTCCGAAGGAACACAAACATTGTTCTTGCGACAATAATTTTCAATACATCTGCACTGCGGCCGGCACGGCGTTACGATACCGATGCGAAACTTCGGACATTCTCCAGAAAACGTGGCTGATCTGCAGTCATCAGGACGACAGTACGGAGGACAAGCGTCAAAAATTTCGTTACGGCCACAAGGAAAAGGTGCTAAGTCAAAAAATTGCATCATTAATATTTATATTACGTGATATTACGAATAACAATAATAAACATTTTTGACCCATTGCAGAATTAAAAAAATATTAGAAAAGTATAATTAGTTTTGTATAAACTCATCTAATAACTCTATATTATTATATAAGTTTATAGAAAATATTCTATATTATTAGGTAATACTCTATATTATTAGATAACTTTACAGATAATTGATTAAACATTCGAGGTTTTAATTTAAGTTTAACTATTTATTTCTTTGTAAACTATTTAGGTACTTGAAAATAGGTGCGGTTGTAGATGAATTTATATTTTTATTAAAAAGTTTATTTTTAAAATTGCTTAAAGAATTGATATTATTTTTGATTGAGCGATAGTAATATAAATTTATTTATATTTACGGCATTGACTTGTAGGGATGCAACTCCCGTTTTTAGCGCGGCTGTAATTAAAACGGCATTCGCAGCGTGGAGGAAGCTTAATGTCCAGTGTAATGGAAGTTCGGCAAGCCCTTTTGATGGACTTATTATTTACAGGACAGAACTGAGCACCGCATGGCGAAGGATTTTCCACAAGTACTTCGTTCATTTCACATTTTAAATTATCTGTAAATATATTAAATTAAAAATAAATTTATTAAAATTAAGACGTTGATAACGAAATTAATGAGCATAAACCGTTTTACTGATGATGTGATGTGAGTAACACGTTCAGCGTTTTTTAGAGGTAGAGCCAGATTGCTGCTATATTATGTTTGCAGTACGAATGGGTCGGCTCGACCGGGGAAAACCACGGTTTCGCTAAATACCAGCTTAAAATAGAAGATTAATTATGTTGTTGTGTAAAGAACCGGAGACCCTTTATACTGGTAATGAGGCATTCTATCTAATTCGTCAAGGGTGACAATGTATCTGCATTTTGATTATAATCGAAAACAGATCTAGGTGTCTATGTACCTCAGCATTCATTTACAACATGCGATCAAATAAATTCGTTTGTCACCTACAATCTATAAAAAGACAAGACATATGACAATGCATTTGTAGCCTTATTTGTATGTTGACTGATGTCACCATGGAATGCAGTAGCCACTTACTATGAGGCGGACTGTAAATTTGTTTGTCAATACAGTTTTATAAAAAAAAGGTTTCTTTTGTTTTCACTATCTTAGAAACGGGGAAAATCACAAACAATCAGGTCCGAATACCAACAGTTTATGTTATGGACTTTTTAGATAAATGTTAAGTTTAAATTTGAATCCAGCACCTGCGACGTAGTAGCCAAGTATCCTGAACACTAGGCCACGCAGTCGTTGTTATTCCTATTAATATAAATGTAAATTTTCGTTCGTATAAATATAATCTTAAATCTTCGAAAGTTCTTTAGCGATTTCTTTGAAAGATTTTCACAACGTTGCATTCGAATATTCGCTGGGTTTTATTATTGAAGTAACATGTACTAGGTTCTAGAAGAGATGCCAAGGCTTGGTTATTTGCGACACGCGTTAGAGCCCATGGGCTCAAACATTATAGTCAGTTCCAAAAAAAGGTACTTTGTGCCTCTGACGACGCGCCTCGCATTGCCACACAGATTTTGTTCGTGGCATCATGTTAATTGAATGGGTTTTATGTGTTTGAGACACATCAACGGTTGGCCGGGTATAGCTATATGTATTGAAGTGACCGTGATCTGCGTGGAAAAATCGAAATTATTCCAAAAAGATCTCATGGAATCCAGCAGATATATGTATTTGGTGGTTGTCGTATTTGGTTGGGCCGTTCCAGTACGTACTCGTATAACTTCTGAGTTAAAAAGACAATTAATGCGATATTAAAGGCAGACACTTCAATTTTATTTATATATGAATTTTATTTATATACAAACATTATCTTACCACACATTTCGCTTGTCACACAATTTCTTTTGTCGTTCCTATAAAATCCCTCTTTACAAATACATTTATTTTTGCAGACCTCTGTGTCATTAGAGTGACTGAGAGGGGGCAAACTAGCATGCGGCTCACCTGATGGTGACTACCGCCGCCCATGAACAACTGCAACACCAGGGGAATTGCAGATGCGTTGCCGGCTCTTTTCTTGAAGGTCCCTAAGTCGTATCGGTCCGGAAAATTCTTCTAAATCGCACAGTGGTGGACCGCCAATCATCCAGATGGTATGGATGGTATCTCGAGTTCTGTCTCGATGTGCGACAGAACTGTTGGCACGGCCGGTGTATAAAGCATCACCAGTGCTGTCGTCTGCATAGCAATGAATGTTACCGGTTTGCAACATATCATTGATATGCAGAAGAAATTGCGTTGGTGATAGCACGCAGCCTTGTGGAACACGAGCGTCAATGGGCTTATAATCGGAGCATGCACCGTCTTCTACGACCTTGATGCTCCGATCTGCAAGAAAACTGGTGATCCAATTGCACAATTTCTCGGGAAGCCCATAGGAAGGGAGTTTCGAAAGAAGCGCTTTCTGCCAAACCCGATCGAAGGCCTTCGCTACGTCCAAACTAACGGCCAACGCCTCCCCCTTGGACTCCACTAACTTGGACTAACCTAGAAGATCACCAGCTGAGCGACCTCGACGGAAGCCTTACTGGGGGTCACTAATCAGCTGGTGATTCTCAAGGTACCGCATGAGCTTGCAGTTAGTAACAGTTTACATTACTTTGGAGAACAAGGAGGTGATAGCGATAGGCCTGTAGTTGGAGGGATCTAAGCGGTCGCCTTTTTTAGGGATCGGGTGCACCAAAGCTGTCTTCCATGAGTTCGGGACTAAGCCTTGGGAGTAGGAGTACCGCAAAAAACGCGTTAAAACCGGTGCCAGCTCCGGAGCACACGTCTTCAACACAATAGGTGGGACTCCATCAGGCCCACTCGACTTGTTGACGTCCAGGGAGAGAATTGCTTTACGCACCGAGTGCTGTGTAAATTTTATTTACATTATCAATGCAATGAAATAGGATGTCACGATTTTGACATGTTTTCTCCGGCGGACATGCCTTCACAAATTTCAGCTCTTCATCAGATCGAATGCACACCGTTTTATCTGTAAAAGATGCTGTTATTATTGCTTTATTTAGTTTTCTTCGTGTGATAACGGCAGAAGAATAATCCCTCTTCACATCTCGTTACGTGGGGTGATGTAGTCAATCCTATGGTCTACAGAAAACATTATCTATATACGACTACGATATCTTTTTATAAAAATGCGAACTTACAGTCCACCTAATGATTATGTCTACTATAATCCATGGACAACTGCAACCAGCTTGAAACAAAAAAGGCTAAAGACGTGTAGTCACCTCTGAGTGACTAAGATGAATGTCTCAAAACCTGTATTTATACTGGCTATAGCCTTTGCTATAGCTCTATAGCCTTTAGCCCATAACAAAGCTAGCTCTGTGTTATTATTTATATACTATTTGGCGGCAGAAACAGGTACGAGGGAGGTACGTATCTAGTCGGACTTCTATTAAGAAAATGAGTTCTACGAACCAGAAATTCTACGTAAAAGTAGACTTTAGATATAATTTCTATGTATTAAGTACGATATTCACGGAACGAGATATGGAAGTATGACCAGATCTTCCTGATCATATGACCTCAGATAGATGAGGGATAGCCATCAAGTCAGTGCTGGATTTGAATACCGTCATATGATTGGATATCGCATTAAAGGCTTAGAGCCATCTTTGTCATCAGAAGTAGTAACACATATATAGCGTTCTTTCTTTGAAGATGACTCCGGCATCAATGTGTAACAGTAGCTACTTTTCAAGGATTATTTGCAAAAACATTTAATAATTTATAGACCGATTATCAATCAACGCCTTAATACATGATAGCAACAGTTTTCTGTGTTGGCGATTTGACCCAGGTAAGCTATTGGTGACAAATTATTATCAAAGTTTTGTGTGGATCATTGTTGACAGTGCACTGATATGGACAAGCTCAGTGTGTATTCTGACTCTTTTTCATTTGTAAGTGACGCACATGGCAGTAGAAGTTGGCTCAATTACCGCGTGACTGCAACAGCCACATATCAAACAGTTCACAATATTGATATTTTGCATAATATTTTTCGGTCGGATCATTTACCTTAACGTATTACCTGTGATCTATGTATCTACGTCAGAGATGTCACAAAATATAGTTAATAATAGTTAAATAATATGGGATGAAAATAAACCACTTTAAATAGATAAATACTAAAAGTATTTTATCTCGAACGACGGCGTTTTATCATTGTTGTGACCGTGTGTGTACTTCTCTAGACGACATAGATGCTTTAAATAAAATCGTTGAGACTTAATGAACACCTTAAGCGAGGCCGTAATGATGACTTATGAAGAACATCACTAGGACATGGTAAGTACCATTACTATGAAAAAGAAAACTGTCGTCGGGTGGTATAAATTTGTACAAGATGCTCATGGAGAGTCCAAGATACAATTTATTAAATAGGTTACTTATGTGGCAATCTTAATAAATGTTATTTTGTATGATCGTATGTATGAGAGCAGACGTAGCTTTAAATCTTATGTTAAAATGATGCCAGAATTGGAAAGAGCAAATTAGAATGGACATAATACATTTTTAAGAAATACTAAGTATTTTAAAAAAAATTGGAAATTCTTAAATAAGTTAAACCTGCAAACTAGTCTTTCTGTAAGCATTGGCAACATTAGTGACACAAAACATATTGTTAATTATTTGAGGCAATCTTTTAAAGTTGACTCTCCTTTAGGACCTAAAATGGTTTAGCCTATACGGAGAAGCCTTCTGACATAAACCCAGTTCACTTCACAGCTAAAACGGTGGGTGCAGTGATTATGATATGATACTTTTACTTTAGCTATTTCCATAACATAATATCGTATGGTATTTTGCTATGGCGACACGCGGCTGACACTGAAATTATATTTGTTTTACAGAAGAAAGCCATAAGAGCAATTTATGATTTAAAATCTAACGAGTCGCTGCGACAAAAATTTAAGGAAATTAATATATTAACTTTGGCCTCTCAATACATTTATGAAAATGTAATGTACTCGTACGTACACAAAAATAAAAGTAGTTTTACAAAAAATAAGTGATATTCATTCTGTAAATAATAGGAACAGACACAAGCTAGTAGTACCAGTTACTCGACTCCACCGAGTTAGTAATTCATTTTTGGGGCGATGTATAAGCTTTTACAACAAAATCCCAGAAAATATACAAAATTTGTCCTGCTCAAAGTTCAAAAACATTATTAAACTAAGTTTGTATAAAAAGGGTTATTATAATATTAAGGAATTTATGGATGATAATAACCCCTGAGAATAAGGTGATTGGTACCAAGCTATTTCTAATTTGTTTTGTGTTGTTAATTGTGTAACATACATGATTGTAAGCTGTTATTTAAAAAAAAGTCCCGCTGACTTTCTTGCTGGTTCTTCCCAGGACAGAGGTTTTCTTTCGAACCAGTGGTAATTAAACAAAAGAGTGACTATCAATAAGTATTATTTATAATCTATATCGAATAAAAAAGTTTCTGTTTCTGTTTCTATGAATATGAAAAGGGGGAGGTCCCTTAGTGACCATCATCCTAGGGTGTTAAGTTTATTCTTTTCACTCTGCCAGCGACATAGATACCTGACAAATAATCAATTGAGAACTATTTTTGTGTCAATTCTCAAACATAAAACTGAGAACATCTCGGATATAAAAAACTATAGACCCATATCATTGGCTACAATATTAGCAATAATGCTAGACAGTCTACTTGATGCGTAGTTAAGAAATCATATTATGCAATTGCATGCTCCTCAATTCGGTTTCCGAACTGGGCTTTCAATAGATAGTGCCGTACTGTCCCTCAAGCAAACCGTCGAGTACCACACGGACAGACATACGCCTGTGCATGATTGTTTTCTAGACCCGTCAAAAGCCTGCAATTTGGTGTCCCTGTCCTACGAATTATTGTAAATTGAGGAAAATCGAGATACCTACTGAGCTTGTTACGATGTTGGAGTATTAGTACATCAATCCAATAGGTAATGTCAAATGGGTTGGTTTTCCGATTCTTACGAGCTGTTTGCTGAAATAATTTAAGTTACGTAGATGATATAATGCTCGACCCGTCCTGTCAGTGCTCTTAGAAAATTATTAAGTAGTTCGGAGGATTATGCTGTTAGACATGGGTTAGTATATAATGCTTAGAAAAGCCAGTTTATGGTGTTTACAGCTTGTAAGCAGCACTGCATTACTGAAAATTGTTTTGGATTTAGAGTGGAGAGCACTATCGGTCCGTGAAAATTCATTCATGTTCATTCATTCATTCATTCATGTGTTCATGTTCATGTTCAGTGTAGCAACGAAGTTATGTTCACACGCTTTAAAACCTACTGCCAATCTTTTTACACAAGCACCTTCGAGACCTTCGTGTTCTATATAATAACATTTTCAAATTCCTCCTGGGCTGCCTCACTTTTTAAAAGCATCATGGATACATACGTAGGATATATTTTATATTATTACAAAAGTATTATTAAAATAACAATTGTATTTATTTAAAATAAAGGTAATTACAACCTAGTGAGCGAGATGATTAAAATTTATGTCAAGTGTATGCTCACGTTTAAATGTGTCATAGATATATCGTATGTTTTAAAGGTGTATCCAAAAAGTATGTAATAACTACTGGGAGCATGGCGTATCTTTAAAACTTTAAAACTCGCATGCAAGGATATACTATTATGTACTCAGTTGTTTCTTGACACTTTTGCACACGAACACTTTCAATAGAATCTTCATGGTTATTAACAGTAAATGACATCATAGTTTTTTGTAGTCGAATAAACAGCCTATTCTGAATATGTGTAAATTAAAATTAACTTGAAACGGGAAACCGTACAAATTTTGAACATTTATTCACCATCATCATCATCATTACAGCCTATCAAAAGTCCCTGCTGAACATGAGCTTCGCTAACATTATTTATTTTGATTGCCACATAGAAGTGATATTTGCTATTAGTTTTTTATTATTTTCAGCTGTTTATCAGGAAGATGCTGCTATCCATCTCCTGTTTCATTTCCCTCTGCGGTCTCTTACGACACCCACGGGATGATGTTATGGAGTAATGAATATTCTTACGCCATTTCTACACGGCTAATAGGACTTATTATTATAGGTAGCAAATTCATAATATACGAGGGGTGATCCAAAAGTAATGATAATCGGTTACTTCAGGTCCGCATCCGTACCGCTCGTATTATGATAAATTAATTTATTAATGATGAGTCTCAATTCGACTGTAGTTTTTGTACGTTCATATTTTTGCCGATTCGAAACTGATTTAATGTTTTGAATAGGCATTAGTTCGAGGGTGGTGTGGTGGAGGTGGTTATAGTGATGGTGGTAGTAGGGTTGGTGATGGTGTGTGGTGGTGGTGGTAGTGGTGGCGGTAATGGTGGTGGAAAATAGGGGAAGAATATTTTAATGTAACTATAATACAGACGGCGTTCTAGTCGTCACCTTGAGCTTGTTATTGTTGTAGGAGTTTTTCGATGACACACATAATGTTAACTAAAAAATATAAGACCATCTAAAAACTAAAAATCTTATTATTATAATTTATAATACTAATATTTTAAGATTATAATACAGCAATAAATCATAATATGTAGCTTTTGAATTATTTGATGAATTATTTAAATTTAAAAGTGAAAAATGAATATGTTTAAATTCTCTGACTGAAAATTATTGTATGCTTTAAACTTTAGATACGGTATAATTTTGTAAGACACTTTACTTTAATTTGTTAATATTTTATTTAGAAGTATTTATGTTTTAATTCCATTTGTTTATAAGTTGTGTACCATTATTTAAATAAATAGTTTAAAGGATTAAAAAAAAATTATAAGTATTTCATAATTGTATGTAATTAAGTGTTTGTATGTAACATTTTAATATTTGCCTGGAAGTTATCCGATATTCTTCTATCATTCTTATCCGTTCTTTCTTGCTTTTTCCTTTCAACTACTTCTTTTACTCTCTTATTTAGATGTCTAAAGACTGCCTTTTTTCTTTCATTATCATCATTCATACCGCTAGAATAACTAGCCTTGGTTGCTAGTAAATCTAACCATGCTCTCTTCTTTGCTTCTACTTCCATCCGTACCTCATCATCCCACCATAAAGTGTTATTTTTCTTTTCATTCGTTCTCTTACTTACACCACATACTTCGGTAGCTGCATCCACCAAACCTTTCTTGACATTATACCACACAGTCTCCAAGTCTAAATCATTCATACACATTTCATCCATATCACTTATATTTTCTCTCAGTCTACATTTGTACTCTCTTTGCACCTTCATCTTGTAACCTCTCTGTTCTTATACGCTGTAACGCAGTGGTAGACACAGATGTCCGATGCCGCCAACGTCTGAATAGACCATTAATTCGGCATAAGACAAGTAATGATCCGTCCCTACGTTGGACCCCGGTAAACCCTTGTATCTACCACTGCGCTCCTCATTCTTTCATCCACAATTATGAAATCTATCATGCTTCTATCATCACCTCTTCCCATGTATACATGTGAATCTTCTTATGACGAAAGAAAGTGTTCGTCACAAAAGATTCTTTCCACACATGGTGAGGAGGCTTTCACCATTCTCATTTATACTTTCATCACCAAACGTTCCCAATATCCTTTCATAACCAAGCCTCTTCACGCCAACCCTTCCATTAAAATCTCCTAATATAACAATATTTTCATAGAACAAACAACTTCTTTAAGCCCACTTTCATTCGTATCCATAGCAGTCTCGGCTTATACATTCATACTCTTCACACACTGACCCATTCTTTCTGAAAGGATGATACCGACTCCTGGCATGCCCGCTCGGTCTCGTCTACCCCAGACCAGTACGCGGTACATGCCATGTGTAGTGGCATCCTTTCCTTCCGTTTCGTCTCATTTACATAACACATCTATTCCTCTATCATACATCATATCGCATACTTCATCCATCTTATCATTCATTGCTTCATATTCATACAGACGGGCTTCTGCAATCCACTTGATTGCGGAAGCCCGTCTGGCTACGCTGAATTTCTTAACTATATTTGATTTCTTAACTATATTTGCTGTATTTCGATTTAAAGTGTGAGAGAGCCAGTATAAATACTCAATATTTAATCCTTAGAGGTCATACACTATTTGTAGCCTATTTTTACTGATGTACATGATTTACAGAGTAGTGGCAGTGTAAGACTACCACTACCCTACATCATCCCGTGGGTGTCGTCAGAGGCGACAGAGGGAAAACAAATCAGGAGTTGGGCAGCAGCGTCTTCCTAATAACGACTAAAAATTAAAAAAACTGCGATTGCCAACCCGCTTGCCAAACTGGGCAATTATGGAAAATATCCCCCCTATGAGGTAATGTGTGGGGTTGCCTATGATGAGCAGTGGACTTAAGTAGGCTCTAACGGTAACATGAGATACAGTTGCCACTTACTATCAAATGGACTTTCATCTCGTTAGTCACTCTATAAATATTTAAAAATATAAAAATTTATTTACCTGCGTATACTCCGTAAAATATGCAATAACTAAAGAATAAAAAAGACGTAACCATCTTGATAAACTAAGCGCGTCTGCCAACGATTAAACTCATTCGTGCAGTTATATACTCGTAGTATATCTAACAATACTTGTTATATGCTTATAAATTATCATAGACGAATATACTGCATAGACCACCTGACAGCCCGAAAACGCGTGACCAATTTTGATTTGTCAGTGCGTGAGCTAGTGATGTATATTTTACTTAAAAGGACTATCGAAAATGATTGATAACAAGTAAAGATTATAAAATTGTTTAGTGCATAGTTGAATAACTTCAAAATTAACTGAATTTTACCATGATAGTTCTAAAATAATTAAAAATATTCATATAACATGTTCCTGGGAATAAGCTGAACTCACCTGTTTTTGTTGATTTTAATTAATGTATAAAATCCCAGGTGACTTATGAAAAACTTAAAAACTCCCAATAATCAGATCAGAATGTTATATTTTCGAGCTATGATCTTTGGAGAAAATATTTATTGCCGTGGGCAGTTTCCGGAATTTATTTTTAATATATTGTTAATATAAATAGGTAGATACACAAGTATATACTTATTTATATTTTATATATTTTATAAAATGTTTTGATGGGGAAACAAAACGGGACATAGGAGTACATAATGGCTGCTTTATTTTTCATATAAGTATTTTGTGATAATTACAAATATTTAATAATTAATATTAAATAGATTATAGAAGTTTATTTTAACATT
This sequence comes from Parnassius orleans, assembly GCA_029286625.1. Classification (NCBI taxonomy): domain Eukaryota; kingdom Metazoa; phylum Arthropoda; class Insecta; order Lepidoptera; family Papilionidae; genus Parnassius; species Parnassius orleans. Next base: position 8,312,684 of record JAGSMP010000038.1, on the reverse strand, counting down.
CGACTTAAGTATGAATGTAAACTTAATAATTTAAGGAAGGAAACTTGTAGGAACAGTTAAATAAGATTGCTCTGTTTAAAGGCCAATATGTTTATGAGGCTTCATCATGCTTCATGTTTATATTCTTCATCTGTCCCTGAAAAGTATAAAGTAATAATAAACTTATTATCATTTTAGCTGCATGAATTTTAAAAACATAATGATTCAACACAGTAAAGTGCACCGTGTCTGAGGATACAGATGCACTCTCTATTCTCTCAATCTCGGTATGTTAAGAAAATGGTCACTCATTCATGGACTGACCGCGGCAAGTGTGTAATAATTTCGCAGATCTATTGATCTGCGCAGCATATTTAACTACGGTTCTCTTCTACGACTAACGCTGTAGGATGAACACGCTATTTAAGCCATCGCGACAATCGTCGGCCATCAAGCATGAATCGGGCATTGACCGTTGTGAGTATCAAATACTATGGAATTTATACTATCACGTCTCATGCGCGGTCGTCTAGGAGCATTAGTAAATATCTATTCCTAACTACGCTAAAAGTTTTATCGTTATGATTTGGGAATATAATCCGAAGTTCCGAAGCTCCGCTCAACCCTGGGGAAAATAGCATGATGCTATGAATATTGTACTAGTGTGACCGTGAGGCTGTGGTTGGTTACAAGGTTATACATTTATTTTGGTTGATAAATAGATACTTAGTTGGGTTCATAATGGCTTAAAGAGGATAATCAAGATTTTTTACTTTAATGTACTACAGTTTTATAATGTATGAAAATCTGTCTCTATATTTATCTAAAGTTTTGTTATATTTTGAAGTCTTATTATAACAATATTTTACGTACTGGTACAAATAATGAAATTACTCCTTTTAATAAAATTGTTTTATTCTACTTTTCTTTATACTTTCAAGAAAATGTTTGCTGCAAATTGTTGAGTTCTTCTTGTTCCAACCAACTTCACCACTTTTTCTTCCAATGAATCTTAACCACTTTTTCTAATTATAGAATCCAGGAATCTGTTTGAAAGCGGCAAAATAAAATTACATTTTAGAACGCAAACCGAGGATTTATTTTGTTGTGTAGGTGAGTCTATCGATTCAATATAAACATTCAAGATAAATATCGACATTAATTTTGATATAGTTGAGTCAATCCTTAGCGTACATGTAAAATATTTTGTATAAAAATGTATTTACCAAATTATGCAAATTATCAACAACGACTTTTTCTTTTGCAAAATATCAAAATTAATAAAATAATTGAATATATTCTATATTTTAAACAGTATGTAACATAAATTTTAACTAAAAATAAACGCGTCATAACATTGACGACGTCTTGAGAATTTACCTGTGATATGTGAAATTATCAGGATTATTTCTATTATTAACAGCACAGTCACTACGGAACAATTAACCATTTTGGAAAAAGTTACTTACTAAAATAACCACTATTATACTTTAAAATTACAAAATATTTCGAGCTATTTTTGTGCTGAATTGTGCTGACCTGTCATTCAAAATCGGTTACAGAGTCAGAGATTTGGTATCCTTTTCTATCTTGCATTTTTGCCATAGGAATTTTCTTTCCTTACACTATGTTGGTCTATACTAGTATATCCTAAGTCTATGTAATTATATACATTTCACAATGTAATCTCAAGGTCACGTGTAAAATTAAGTGGTAGAGCTAGGCTAAAAATGTACTGCACGCACAACCGAATGGACTACGCATATATGACTCACGTGTGGCAGTGAAATGGTTAAATAAAACAAATTTCAACTGGTTGTTGACGACACCCTTTTAGCAAGACAACAGAGGATAATAAAACGTGCCATATCAACGAAGTAAGGTTGCAATTTTATAAATAATATCTAATAATATTTTTATCCAGACCAACAATCCAAGATATTACGTTGAAGTATGTTTATTAATATATTATGCTCATCAACTAATGTTATTATAATTAAATATTAAAGAGAGAAACCAAACAACTTTCGGATTGACAGGAATGCAAGAGAACAAAAAAAAAACATGATGTGTGGTTTGCCAGAAACATTATTTTTATTATAATTCACTTAGACCAACAAAGAACATCCACGGAGAAAAGCATAAAAAAGTTTTAAAGGAAGTTAATACATATTTAACGAAAAATGTTATTACTGTTGCAGGAGTTTTTTAGTGATTGAGTAGGAAATAGGAAATAGGAATAAATAATATAGTATGATCTCTTTAATATTTAAGTTAATTGTAAATATTCATTAAATGATAATTTTATTAATAATACTATAATGTTAATATAATAATAATATTCATAATTGCCAATATTTGCAGTGCCCAATATTTGCAGGGTTCTTGTTTTGAACAATTTTTTAAAATTAAGACCAAATGTACAACAAGAATAGCAAATAAATTGAATTGAATTGAATTGAATCAGCTCGTAAACGTGTACTACTGGATGCAAGCACACACATGCACCTAAAACCGTGTTGTGGGTTGCACATTTTTTTTAGATGCACATATTATGTGTACGAGAGTGAGTGTTCATATAATAATTATACGGAACGTACGTAATGTTGTTTATGAACTGTAAATGTCGGCACGTGTCACCGCCGAACATATCTTATATATTGATCAATCTCTACTATCCCTTATCTATACATATAATAAATTTGTAGAAAAGTCGTGTCTATAATTCTAATATATTCTTGAAAAAACAAGTCCAGGGGGGTCCAAATTGAATGTGATTTATGGGTAATAACGTTTTGCCTACCGATCGACCCTCACGAATGTGTGCATGCGCACGAAAATCAATTAAAATAATGCATTACTACGCATTTTGAATTTAAAAGATAAAAAGGACAGAATTTTGGAGTTCTTTTTTCAATTGAATTTTCTTCTCCATTTGCCTATATTACTAATTCTGAACTTTCCCTGCAAATTTGGCCGGTTATTGCAAAATAACCCTGTATATAATTATGTCACTTACTAAAACACATAAATTATTTTAAAGTAAAAGAACAATTTGGTTATGCAATAGATTTTTTTTCCATTGCACCACACTGCTGAAGCACAATTTTTCTTCAATCACTTTGTGAATTTTTTAACAACACTATGGCCACAATTGCTGACATTGCCGAAACTCAGAGGTCCCTGGAAGCTTTAATCACTCGTCGGATGGAATAGTTTGAGAAGCAACTCGGTTCCAGTTCTACCAAAGCTGTTACTGCTGAGAAGGTTGGTCAGGATTTTACTTCGTTTCGAGACTTTGTTCAAGACATGTTCAGCCTGCTTCGCCAACAAATAGCAGAGTTAAGTCGGTCAGTAGACACCATTAAGACGACACACCGCAGAAAATATCTTTTGTTAAGTGGTGTTCCAGAAAAAGCAGATGAAGATGTGCCCAATATTGTTGTAAGCATCCTTCAAAAATACTTTAGTATGAGGAATCTCTCATCATCTTCTATCCGGATGGCTCATAGACTCGGTATGGCTAAGACGGATCACAACCGACCGATACTTTTCCGTTTTGCTGATTTCTCGATGCGTTATACCGCCTGGCATAAAAATACTATGTTGAAGGGAACACCGTTTACATTATCTGAGTTTCTCACAAAATACAGCCAGAATTTGTTCATGCAAGTTCGTAGACAATTTGGGATGAAAAAGGTCTGGTTTTCAAATGGCTTCATCAGCTTCAGGTTGCCCGATGGTTTCCGCCAGAGTATTCAATCCAATGAAGACATCAACCAGCTGATACGTCAACATAGCAAGCCAGGATGTGATGAGGAATCTCAACCGGTGATGGAAGAAACAAGGGCTTCGAGGGAGCCTGGAAACACGCGCGGCAAAGTACCACGAACTAGGCGTACGGTTAAAAAACATTAATATTAGATTATTGTTACGATAATTTGTGTGATGATTGTACATAGACTGTCGTGCGGTTACTGGTCCCTTTTTTCTGTACAGTGAATGCAATCCCCATTGTTCTAATTCGCTAGCCGCTCAGAGTTGGTAAACAACTTTTAGTTTAAGTAATTATCAACTATATTATGTGTGTATACTCGTATCTAGGGTTAAAAATTAACATTATAGAATATTTTATTAGTGGTGTTTCAATATCTTACAATATATTTTTTTTGTCTTATAACTCAGGTGTATAAGAACAACTTTTGATTTTATGTTTAATGTTTTCTGATAGTTTTATGACCAAAGTGATTTAATATCTATCTCATTTTTTTTCATTTTTAAATCTCGTTTTGTAAACAGTTTACCAGCAGGTATGGTAGCAGTAATTAAAATTACAATACAGCATAAACATAATATATTAAAGATATTTATTTTATTTACTTTAATAAGTTATGTATTTATTTATAGCCAAATAAGTTATATATTTATTTAAATTAGTTATTTATATCTTAATTTATTTTATATAATATTATATACTGATTTTCAATTTCCATAACGATTCATTCACCTCTGATAATTCTGATTCCTTTTATTCATTTTCTGACTCTGACTTGAATTACCTACACTTGTTCTCTCCTAACCCAAAAATCGATGATTATAATAAAAATCAACGTTCAACACATCAATCGCCCAGAGTATTTCGCAGCATTATAATGAACTTTTAGAAACTTTTAACATTCAAAGCATTCACGCGATACTTATCTCAGAAACCTGGTTAAACCTTGCCTTCTACTTTTACGGAATAGTTTGTTTTACTGTAACGATCACATTAATAAAAGAGGAGGTGTGGCAGTATACCTGGAAGTGGTATATTCTTACAAAATTTTATCAGCCTCACCTTCACAATATTCTGGATCACTTGAATATATTTTTAGAGATTGTTGTTAGGAAATAAAGTTGTGCTTGGTGCAATTTATTGTCCACCGAATTCTAGTTACTTATGTGAAGAGGTACTTCTTTCAATTTGCTCTGATTATCAACATCGTATTTTGATGGGTGACTTTAATACGAATCTTCTCAGTGATACTATTAGATCGCGTGGACTGCGTTCAATTATTGAGTCGGCAAATTTTTCAATACTTCCACTTGATACCACAAATCACAATCTTACTGCTGATGATACATTGTTAGATTTGATATTTGTCTCCTCAGAAGAACGCGTTGTCTGCCACGGACAGCTCCCTGCTCCAGGTTTCTCGCGACATGACTTGCTGTTCATTTCCTATAAAATTAAACCTCCCAAAGTAAAGCCAGTAATAGTGCGTCTGCGTAATCTTGAGGCTAAATGTCGAAAGGCTCCAACATGATGCTTCGCTTTTAGACTGGAGCGGTACATTTAACGAGAGTATTACAATATTACGACATTTAATTCTCATATTCATAAGCTGTTTGACAAACACGCACCTATTCGTGACGCTAGGTTAAAACGTACGCCTGCGCCATGGATGACAGAAAATATGTTTAGGAAATTCAAGCAGAACCGTTGTGAACTTAACTGGACAAAATTCAAAGCTGCGATAAATTAATGTAATCAGATGATACGAGCCCTAAACGCCGCTATATTCACGATAATATCATGAACTCTTCTATGGCTGATACATGGAAATATCTCCGGACGATCGGATCGGTAAGCTACGTGTAACGTGGACCCTGCAATCATTTCTATAAGTGATCTCAATTTACATTTTTCTTCAACTACCCAAATGCAGGCTTCTGTTAAATCAAGTACCATTTTATTTGCATTCCTACAATCTCATAACTGTACATTTAACTTTTCTCCCGTTGTTGATGAGGATATAAAAGACCATTAATTGTATTAAGTCTATGGCAGTTGGCTTCGATGATGTGAATAGACTTATGATCACCTTAATTCTAAACTATGTTACTCCTATTATTACTCACATCATTTATCATTCACTATTGACTGGGATTTTTTCATTTTGGAGAAAGAATTTGTCATTCCGCTGCTCAAAATAAATAACCCCAGTTTTTTTCTCACTTTCGCCCCATATCTATTCTCCTTTTTATCTAAAGTTCGAAGCTATTGTCCACAAACAAATTTCTAGTTACATTTTCAAAATAACTTTCTTAGCACATAACAATCGGGTTTTAGGCCTGGGCACAGTACTACCACAGCTTTTGAAAGTTACTGAAGATTTGCGTACTGGAATGGAGAACTCAAAATTGACTGTTAGTCCTAATAGATTTCTCTAACGCTTTTAATGCTGTCGATCATGATATTCTCCTAGCTATACTTTGTCACCTGGGTTTCTCTTCGTCAGCGCGGGACTGGTTCTCCCATATCTTCGGGTCGTAAGCAGGCAATTCGTGGGTCAGGTCTCTGATTGGTGCTCATTGTCTGCTGATGTTCCTCAAGGCGGAACTCTCCTGTTCTCAGTCTTTATAAATCTCATTACATCCACATTCGCTGTTCGTACCATCTGTATGCTGATGACTTACAGATTTATGCCTGCTGAGGTGTGTATCGATGATGTGATTGAGAAGCTCAACTGTGATCTCAATTGTATTTCTAATTGGTCAAACAGATTTGGTATTAGTTTTATTCCATCAAAATGTCAGGCTATTGTGGTTGGTTTCTCAGACTGACTAAAATTGATATGAAGGAGCTACCCATTATATTTAATAAGGTTATTGTTCCTTACTCAACAACTGTTAGAGATCTTGGCTTTAAATAAAAACAGTTACATATATATGAAGTGAGCAAAAGGTCACTAACACTCTGCGTTATCTGTATCGTCTCTAGAATTTTTACCGTTAGCGACTAAGGCAATGTTAATACAGACTTTAGTGTTTATTCTAGATTATGCAGATGTTTGTTATGCTGATGTCTCGCAGAACTTCTAAACAAACTGGATCGACTTCTCAATAATTGCATACGTTTCATTTTCGGTTTACGACCATATTTTGTCTTATCGTTCTCAGCTTAAATGACTATCTCCGCTATCGCAGATATTTCAGAATACTGTGCACATTATTTTCAGTTTTACACGATCCGTTTGTCTCTGAATATCTGAAATGCAAATTTCAGTATCAGGGTGTCTCCATAATCGTTGTCTCTGTTCTACGGAAAATCTAACTCCATGTTCCTCTGTCACACTAGCTTTTTACAAAATCTTTACCCCATGCAGTAAGATTATGGAACAAGTTACCGGGCAGTGCGCAGACACGAGCAAGGCATCGTTCAAACGCTTGCTCTGGAATCATTATTCAACGTTGCAGGAGTAGTTTGTGGATTTCCACTTCATTTTGATATCCTTGAATTCTAACTTCCTTTTCCTGTTTTATTTTACATTTTATTGAGTTTGAATCAGAAACTGTATTTATATATATATATATATATATATATATATATATATATATATATATATATATATATATATATATATATATTTATATATATATAATAAAGAACTAAAAATTAACTTTAGTTTTAAATGATTTTATAATTCTAATTATTTAAACATATTTTTTTTATTTATGCTTTAGTTATTCAGTACAAAAAAGGCGGACAACATGGCATTCTCACCAGTCTAGGTACTGGCATTCTCTACCAGTCTACCTGGTACTGGTAGAGAATGCCATGTTGCATTAAGTCCGCCTTTTTGTACTTGGTGTGCAAATAAAGCATAAATAAAAAATATATGTTTAAATAATTAGATTTATAAAATCATTTAAAAATCCTTTTTTTATTTTATTTTATAATTTAAATAATAATAGTGACGTATATCAAACGTATGAAAATTGATATGGTTTTAGTTCAATTACTAATCTATATGTAAACTCGCCAGATTGTAGAATTGATCATATATCTTAAAGTAGTCTTCATTTTGAAATGGTGTCATTTCATGATATTTAACACTGTTTGTTGACCATGTCATGATAGCTTGACATTTGCAAAATTGCTATTTCATGGCATGGTTATATTGTTAAACAGTTTTCACTTATATGAAATCATTATATGAAATATATGATATAAATAATGCGTTCGTGGACTTGGAAAAGGCTTATGACAGGGTGGACAGGGATGTGTTATGGTAAACACTGAACTCATTTGGGTTGAGCGCTGGGTTGATACAGGCTTTGAAGTCTCTGTATAGGGACTCCAGTGCTTAGGTCAGGATCAACGGGGCCTACTCGGACTGGTTTGGCATCCATAAGGGGTCAGACAGGCTGTGTGGCTTCCCGGCTTTCAACCTATTTATGGACAGTTGTTTGGAAAATTTGAAAGTTGAAGAATGCGGGTTAAGAATGGATGAGTTAACCGTTAAATGCCTTTTGTACGCCGATGATCAAGTCATACTCGCGTCGTCGGCGGCCGAGTTGCAAATGATGGTTACATTAATGAACAGTTCATTTAGAAAAGGAAAGGGAATGAAAGTGAACGCAAGTAAGACGAAAGTTATGGTTTTAAGAGAAGAATGTAAAACGATATGTGAAATAAGAATAGAAGGAATTGGTCGAGCAAGAAGATGAGTTTGTATTTGGGATATGTATTTAGCAGGGATGGTAGATATGATAAGGATATAGAACGACGAGTGAACGCAGGAAATAGAGTAAATGGGGCTCTACACTCGTATTGTGGAAAGTCAGAATGTGTCCCAAAAGGCACGTATGGCAATTCACAATGCTGTGTTAGTCCCTACTTTTATGTATGGTAGTGAAAGTTGAGGTAAAGAAGCACGAGTAGAATAAATGCTGTAGAAATGCGGTCATTAAGGAGTATGTTAAGGCTGAATCTGAATGACAGAATGAGAAATTGTGTGATGAGAAAGGTTAGCAGGATGATGTTGTAACCAGGTTAAGAAAGGAATGCTTCGGTGGTTTGGTCATGTAGAAAGAATGAATGAGGAAAGAGTGACAAGAGAGACAAAATTTATGTGGCAGATGAACGGCAGAGTCGGAAGGACGCCTTAGGCGAAAATTTATCGACCAAATTGGCAATATATTGAAAATGGGCCAAATTAAGAGTACCCTTAACCAACGAGCGTGTATGCGTAGGTATATGGATGTGGAGGAGGCGAGAGAGGTGTGTCAGGATCATGCCAAATAGAAGTCCATAGTCTCTGCCTACCCCTCTGGGTGACAGGCGTGAGTGTTTATATATACATATATTATATGAAATAGGGTGTATGTTTGCTGTAGTTGCTACGCTTGGCAGACAGGTTGGCAACCGCAGCTTTTATTATTTTGAACTGTTGTCAGGAAGATAATGTTGCCCATCTCCTGTTTGTTTTCCTCTGTTGCCACTTACGACACACACGGGACGATATGCGGTGGCGGATTCTCTTTCGTCGCCACAACAAGACGAACGTTTTTCTACTCCCGTTCATGAGTGTAATTCTTCCCACGTTCACTGTGAATAGAACTGAATTTGCAATAAAACTAATCTTAAGGATTTTATCGCGTTTAATTATTGACGTTTCGGGCACTTTACGAAGACCACGATCAACTTTTAATAAATAATGTTAGGTTCGATCTACGCAGAAAGAGCTTACAGTACTTGAAGTCTTGCAGTATGTTTGGGTTTGGATTTAATTTTATTAATTATGAGATTCCAAGCAGATGGAAGCACCCAGCCGTCTTCATCTTTATTTTAATTTCAATAGCCTCGCGAATCACTCTTGGTAGGAATCGGTGTTCTATTACAAGGGTATGTTGTCTATCATATCTGATACAATGGTTGGGACGATACTGAACATGTTGACATTGTTCAGACTTCCCGGAGCATAAAAGAGCGATATGTCCTTTTACGCGGATTTTATAGAACTTTCACCCAAATTTGTGTAAAAAAACACCTGCTTAAAAAAAGTTAAAATTAAATATGATAAAATCCGTAATATTTTTTTCTGAACTGCATTTATTAAATTTTGAAGTCTACTCGAACATAAAAATATATCAGCGTCTATTCTATGGTGCCAAGCAATATTAAATGAGACCAATTATATGAATCAAACATCGCAAATTAACATTATACCGTAAATTGATTGAAGACCATGAAATCATCATTATTTTGTTAAAACCAAATTAACTTTAACTATGAATGAATGTAAAGCGTAAAATGTAAATAATAATAATAATAAATTTTGATTCCAAGTCAATTTACCTTTAGGAAAGAAAATTATTTTCGGAAGACACGCCCTATATAAAAAATAGTAGACGTTTCTAGAAATATGATATTAATGCGATTCTGAAAAACTTATTTATTCACGTGTTCCTATAGCATATTATATCTATGACAAATATCACTCATCTACGTTCGATAGTCTTTAAGAATTGAAAAAAGACACAGACACCGAGGTTACTATAATATATTTTGCTAAATTTGGCACGGAACAGCATATAATGATGTTCCTAAATTGAAGCCCACGCGAGCGAAGCCGCGGGCAAACAGCTAGTATTTTATATATTTAGTATTATAAATGCGAAAGTAACTCTGTCTGTCTGTCTGTTAGGCTTTCACGCCTAAACCACTTAACCGATTTTGATGACATTTGGCACAGAGATAGAGTAGACCTTGAAAAAGGGTATAGGCTACCGTTTATTGCAATAAAAGGCTTGAAGCGTTTGGAATAGGGGATGAACTTGCCTCGTGGTATTATTTCTGCTATTTACTTGCAAATAAATAGTCGAGTAAATAAGCAAGTAAATTAACGATAAAATAGTCAAGTTAATTATCAAATAAATTTTCAAGTAAATAATCAAGTATATAGTCAAGTAAATATTCAAGTAAATAAATAAGCAAGCAAATAGTGACGAAAATACGAAAGTAATAGTCCTGTAATCAACTACATTGGAGCGCGCGGGATCGAATCTCGCAAAGGTGTAACTTACTTTTAGTTTTTATTTATGTTTTTTAGTATTATATAACCCACATACCCTACAGACCGGCAAAAATAATTCATTATTTGCCGAGTTACGTACATTTTATGGTGCCTTGCGTACTTTTTAATCGTGAGGTCAAAGATTTGGTCGAAAAATTTTTATTTACCGTACTTTTTTACAGAAAATCATTGCTAAACTACTACTTATATACTATCAAAACTATTAAGTACTTTTATAAATGATTAAAATTAAAATAAAATATTATGTATATTTTATATGTACATAACTGGTTTCTCGGAAACGGGCCCTACGTACGATTTGGGTGAAATTTGGTACTTAGATAATGTTTTACTTTACCAACAAATTTACGTATAAAACACATCTATTCAGAAAATTATAATTCCGGACAAAGTTCGGTCACCCAGAAACTATAATATTATACACACATCATACAGCTTGCAAAGATGGTTAGAAGAATAAAGAATGAAATAGCATGTTTTGCCGTCGCAATCGCGCTGTTATTGACCGCACATTGACCCCGAGCGAGTTATGGTTGTAGTTCCGCATTTCGCCGTGCTACAGGGCTGTGGTCTCCGTACGGGATACGAGGGTAAAATCGCAAAATTTTCTGGCTGAATACCCATTCTTAAGTACCTATATGTTTCTAATCACTACAGGAAAGGCCCTAAAATAAAGCTAATCCTTCTTCTTTATCATGAGCTCGTAAAAGTCCACTGCTGTACATGGGCCTGTTTCAAGGATTTTAATCGTCACGCTTGGCAGGCGAATTGACGATCGCAGTAACTGACGTACCAACTTTAACGCAACTGCCCGTCGCTGGTCTATATTTTAATTCTGGTAAGCACAGTTGTGATATTGCCATATATTGAAAGCCATAAGGTATTTTTGTCGCATTTTCCAAAGTCATATCTTACGAAACGAAATAATGATGCCGCCACACACGACACAAACCTAATAATGGATCTTAAGAATGACGGTTGATTAAAAATTGATAAATATAAAATAAATTCAACAATGGAAACTCGTTAGTAAAAGAAGTAGGAAGAGTACTTGAACTTAATGTTACTGAAATTTTATTTATTTATTTATATTGATAAGGTTCAATATTATGTATTCTATTACGTAAACATGTTTTATAAATTATCCGGAGACCAAAAATTTTGTGCAGTATGTAGGATAAAAATTAGTCTTGTAGATTTATTTAAAACATATATAACGCTCTCACGTATTCTACATTCTTCCCAACGAGATAAGTGTATATTCCGACCCCGAAAAACGTTTTATATTTCAAAGAAAATAAGTTAGCGACCTCCTCTTCAATCTCAATTTGATTTAGTAACTTTATATTCGCCGTAATATGATTAAAAAATTTGAATATTATTTGCAAACATTTCAAGCGAATATGAGGGAAAAGCTCCCATCTTAAATTAAGTCATCGTTTAATTTTGCAAAAGTGAGTTCTGCCATTTATGGCCGAGCATCGTCTGATAAGAATATTATACTTTCTTGCGGTTAACAACTTCAGGCTGCTTGAAAAGTAAAGATTTTTGAGAAGTGGAGTCCAAGAGATTGATGGACCTTTTGGAAGAAGCTCGCAGCGTATTTTACCAGCAGCGGTACTATATGCAAAGCATAATCTTCTGGGAATGAATTGGCATCTTTGATAAATGTAGTATTGACTGTTTTGAAGACACCCAATGATGGGTTCATTTGTATTATTGTACATAATCCATATTTCAACAGATTTGCTTACAAAACGACTTAGTTTTATAACGCAAAAGCCGATCTAAACAACTGATACCTTATTGCAAAAGTTAAAAAAGCAAAAAAACTGATGCCTGATGAAGGCTCCATGGCGCTGTGACTTAGCATTGAGTTGCGACGCTGAAAGCCACGAGTTCAAATCTGCACGGAAAAATTATTAGTATGGCCTACAAATATTTTTTCGAGGTCTGGATGTTTGACCTTGTGCGACTTATGTTTAATAACTGCCTCTACAATACAAGATACAAGAAGAGCCTAGTGTGAAGATAACATTTTTAAAGAAAAGAAATACCCGATGAAATATATTTTAAACTGACAATTAATGAGAGACCTTTAGGAGCTGACTCCATAAGGGTCCCTACGGGTGACCATAATTAAAGATTGAGTTATTTTTACAACATATTTATTTTATAGGATAGGAATGCAATACAGTTGGTAGGCAACTAGCTACTGACTGCAATTATAACTAAGTAGAGTTCTTGATACTAAGTATACATAATATATATGGTAGATAGGTACATATTAAGTATTCAAGTGTGTGTGCAGCACACCTACAATACTTCCCTTTATAAAAAAATAATACAAAAATATAAAAAGAATATAAAAATGAATAAAAATGAATACAAAAAAACTTAAAACTATACAAACACTTGTTACATTATAACTAAATTAACTACCTAAACCTAAATGAAACTGCAGTACACGCAAAATACAAAACACAATACATCTAAAATTACATTCAACTTAAATAATGTAACTTGAATATTCTGAATGAAAATATTCTGCACCTGACAATACAAATACTTTCACACCATAGTAACCACAACCTGATTATAATCTAAACATGTAATTGTATAACATATATTTTATGTTAAAACTAACTTATATTAAATCGTGAAGGTAGCTTAACAATGCGACCACTCCGCGTTGTTTTCACGGTTATCGGGTGGCTAGGGCCGGGTGACGACGACGTCACCGGCGTGGGCGGCGGTAACGCGAACCGTACATGCGCAGGCACCACATCCGCTGCGTTGTCAGCGTTACTGCTGTGTGGCGTTGCTATGTTACCATCGCCTTCCTTTAACACATATGCAGGCTTTAATCTGTCAATAGAAATATGTACTTGCCTGTCGGGTAACTGAATTAGGTAAACCTTTGAAGCCCTTTTCATCACGCGATATGGACCGTCGTAGGGTGGTTTCAAAGGTTTACGTATTGAATCGTCCCGAACAAAGACATATTCACAGTTACGTAAGTCTTTGTGCACAAAAAAAGTTTGACAGTTACGTGAATCGTCAGATGTTGGCTTATAACTACGAATAGTATCTCTAATCTTATCTACTAAACAATAGTCGTTGACGTTACGGTTGTTCGAAGAGCTGTCATAAAAGTCTCCTGGCAGACGTAAGTTTCGTCCGAAAGTTAACTCGGCGGCGCTAACCCTGAGCTGCGGCCGGCCGCGCGAAGCCCCAGTAATACCGTAGCTCTTCCACCCAAGACCCATGTGACAGGCGAGCCGAAAGTGCTGTCTTTAAAGAACGATGCCAACGTTCGACTGCGCCATTGCTTTGTGGGTGATAAGGAGTAGTTCTAATTTATTTCCCCAACGTTTTAACAGCTGGTTAAAAGACTACTTCAAACTGGCGACCTTGGTCGCTAGTTAACTTCATCGGGCAACCGTAACGACAAATCCAACCTCATATAAATGTTTGGCAACAGTTTCTGCCAATGTCGCGTAACGGAAAAGCTTCGCCCACCTAGTCCTCCTCCTATCAATTATCGAGGTATCTATAACCATCTGGTGAAATCTCAAGAGTGCCAACGATATCGATGCACATGCCCAAATCGATCTACTTCGGAAACTTAGTCAAATTCGATACCGTATGTCTGTTAACTTTGGAACGTTGACATTGTATGCACGTTTTGCCCAAAGAAACATCACGATTCATACTCGGCCAGAAATACTTTTAGCTAACATCTTTCGTGTAGACCGAATTCCAGGATGGCTCAAATTATGCAAACTATCAAAAGCTAGGCGTCAAAACTTTCCGGTAGGTACGGACGAGCTATATCAGTAGACATCTCACAAAAATAGGCTTGTCTAACATAGGTAACCAGTTCCTTTAACAAAATATTATCGGTATTTAAACCAGACATAACATTCGTAATATAACTATCGCTACGCTGTTCGTTTGCAATGTCATCGAAATTCAACGCAGTTGGCATAATCACGGCTTCGACGCGTGATAAGGTGTCGGCTACAATGTTATTCTTACCGGTTATATGTTTTATATTTGTAGTGAACTCCGCTATAAGCTAAAATGTCTCCGAGGCGTTTCGCTTTCATCGTCCTACCTTTGAAATGCAAAAGTTAAAGGTTTATGGTCCGTATACACGGTTATTTCTTGACCTTCAAATAATTTCCGAAAATGTTTTATAGCTAAGTATATAGCGAGCAACTCGCGATCGTAGGTGCTATATCGCTGTTGTGTGGTGGTCAATTTTTTTGAGAAATAACCCAATGGTTTCCAGCTGTCTCCTTCTTTTTGTTGCAAGACTGCTCCCACGCATGTATTAGATGCGTCAGTCATTATAGCGAGTGCGGAATCCACTTTAGGGTACGTTAATAAAGGCCTGTGTGAAACCTGCTACATTGCGTAAATGGTTTTATCATTTTTCTTTGAGCTTTTAAGATATTTATTCAATTCTGTTAGATATAAAATAGCATTTGGGAGATGAGCTCGATAAAAATTGACCATGCCGAGAAAACGTCTTAGCTCTGAAATAGTTTTCGGCTTCGGAAATTCCACAATTGCCGCAACCTTATCTTGAAACGGCCTGATTTTTCAAAAATTCTAGTTTAGTTTGTCCGAAACGACTTTTTGCCAAATTAATTGAAATTCCATATTCATTAAACTTTTTGAAAATTATTTCTAAATGTTGCCTGTGTTGAACTTCGTTGTCACTAGCGATAATTAAATCGTCTAAATAACAAAAGACAAAATCAAGCCCTTGTAAAATGGAATTCAAAGCTGGAAGGTTTGCGCTGCCCTTAATCCGAAGGTCATTCAGAAACTCGAAAGCCCGAATGTTGTTATGATATGTTTTCACGTCACCTGGCGCGACAGGTATAAAATGATAACTTCTATTGATGTCTAATTTTGAAAATATCTTTTTATCCGGGAGAACAAAGGTAAAGTCATTCAAGCGAGGAATCGGGTATCTGTCGGGCTTTGTTATCGCATTCAGCTGGCGATAGTCCCCACAAGTCTTATATCTCCATTTTAGGAACTACATGAAGTGGACTAGCCCACGCGCTCTTCAAAGGACGACAGGTGCCCAGTTCCTGCATGATGCGAAATTCTTCTTTAACCTTTTTATACCTGTCGGGTGGCAACGGGCGCGCTTTCGCGTGCACGGGCGGACTAGAGGTCTCGATATGGTGGACGACATCGTGTTTCGCGGTTTCTCGGAATGACGCCGGTTTAGTAATGTCCGCGTACTTTAACAATAAATCCTGATACGGATGATTCAAATCAATAGTATTAATACTAGGTTGAGATATATTGACAACAGATGCCGAAACATTCAATTCTGTGGTTTTATCTATTAATTTACGCGCGTTTAAATCAACTAATAACCTGTGATACGCTAAAAAATCTGCGCCCAAAATTGGTTGTTAGACATCTGCTACCACGAATTCCCAACGATAAGGTCGACGTAAGTTTAAGTTTAACACTAGTGTCTTGGTAACGTAAGTTGCGATTTCACTACCGTTAGCTGCGTATAATTTATATTCACTGCACTAGTTTGCACGAATTTTTCTCACGGCTGGTAAAACAGACACATTGGCACCCGTGTCGACTAAAAATCTAAGCCCAGAGTTACTATCTGACACACACAAACGATTAAATGGAAAAATGGTACAGACCTCAAGATCCTCGGACTGTACCTCGCTGCTCAGTTTTCCGGCTGCTTTGGTTTCCACGCGCACGGCTCCGTACACTTGTTGGCCTTTTCTCTGAACCTGTAGTAGGCACAGTAGTTCTCCTTCCGGGGCCGGCGGGAACCGCTACGGCGCCGTGACTGCGAACGATGACGGTTGCGATCAGGGGCGCGAGACCGCGACCTCCGCTGGTCGATCTGGTCCACGGTAGCCTTTATTTTAGCCACCTCAGCCCTTAACAGGGCCAGTCAGGCGGCAGTAGATGCTGGCGCTGGCGCGGCGTAGCGGCGGCGGCATAGGAAGGCCGCACAGCCTCCATGACGTTATCTGCGACTGCTGCTAGGTTGTCCAGGTCCTTGAGTCGGACACGGTGAGCACGGCTCGCACCTGTCGGTAGACGATTCTGCCACACGCGAAGGGTTTCATCAGGAACCTTGTTGCAGCAAGCTCGCGCATCCGACGGAGTAGCTGGGATGGTTTTGCTCGCCCAGCTCTAGCTCGCTCATAAGCTTCGATCTGCCTCGACATTGACTCCTCATAGATGTGGAGCAGCCGAGCTTTAAGCATCGTATGGGTAGGAGGCGGATTTAGTAATATGTCTGTCACTTGCGATGACCTCCTTACTCAGCTTGACACGACCAGGTCAAACTTCCCTCATCGCTCATCCTCTGAGGTGTGAGGATAGCTTCGTGCTCACGAACACGCGCGGCTGGTCCGTCCAAAAGTCCGAGAGCCGGGTGAGTCACTGAATCTACACCTGGCGCCATAATGGGCGGTGGCGCGGGCGGCTGGATGTCCTGGACGAGTGGCACGTTAACAAGCGGCACGTTCTGTGGCGGTGGCGGAAGCGGCACACTCATGTTACTAATATAAATTGTCCGTCCGATCACAACACACGCAACAATTGCCCACTACTGTGTTAACCTCACGTCGGGGTCACCAGTTTAGGAGCTGACTCCATAAGGGTCCCTACGGGTGACCATAATTAAAGATTGAGTTATTTTTACAACATATTTATTTTATAGGATAGGAACGCGCAATACAGTTGGTGGGCAACTAGCTACTGACTGCAATTCTTAATACTAAGTAGAGAGGTACAACATTACTAAGTATACATATATATGGTAGATAGGTACAATATTACTAAGTATATCAAGTGTGTGTGCGCAGCACACCTACAGACCCATTCACATAATTTCCAAGACTTTCCTAACTTGATGTAAGTGCAAACGAACTGTTTTATCCTTAACAACAAATATTTCTGACCAGTTAATTAAAAAAAAATTTAATGACAACCCGTAACTCTTCGATCTCAGAGGGTCTTCCCGAACAAGGCGAATCTTGAAGAGACCTTTCACCAGGCACGAACTTCTCATACCACTTTTGTGCTATGCATACTGATAGATACTGCATCTTCTCCAAGTGTATATATGTACATTTTACTTAATATTACGAGACGCCTATGCAAACTTTGTACAGAGTTTAAATTCATAAAGTATACAAACCATTATAACCACGTTAGACAATTAATTTAGTTATGCAAAGCGTGCTAGTAAAACAGAATGCACCAATAATCTGACGAGTCTGTGTAGTGCGAAATCACAAATATTCAAAACGTCATTATAGCGTGTGACGACTAAAACCGTAGTAGTACGTGACCTTTTGGTCACCGGTTATTATTATATGTATTATCGTGTATTATATATTATGTTTACAACATTGATAATAAAGCACATAACATTTTCAACCTTCCATTTTGAACCTTATCCACAAGTAGGACAGTATTATACATTTAAGACCAATCATTTGCGGAATTTTCAGTGTACTTATCTCTGTGTGACACGGTCAACATGCGCACTTCTCTAACTTTGATGTTCTATTGTACATTCCTAATTATGGTGGAATATTGCTTGGCAGGTCAGTATTTTGATAAATAATAATAAAAGCAATATTTTTAAACAATTATAACGCCTTTTTTATAGGATAGGGTAACAAACGGGCACACAGTCCACCTGATGGTACGAGTAAGTGTTGCTGTGACTTATAGACATCTACATCTATCCTCAATAAAGAATCAAAATGCAGATGCGTCTCTATCTCTTTCTATTACTTTACTTTTTACAAAACTGAAGTGATAAACAATTACAGTCCGCCTGATGGTGAGTGGTCACTGTAGTCCATGGAAACCTGCCGCCAACTTCAAACAAAGGATAGTACAGATACGTCGATACCTCCTAAGTACATATGATGAGTCAACTACATAATTCAAATTTTACAGGAGCGCCTGTCAAAGATTAATTGTTTATAACTTTTTCAGTTTTGATCCTAGAATGTTGATTTTTTTTAATTCGTACTATTTTAAGATTTGAGACCCTTAGATAATAAAATAGTAGACCTATTTTAGTGAATTTCCAAGATAATGTAGTTGACTTAGTATACATCATATAAACTAAGGCCTATAATGAGCTAACTGCCACATACACTCGTTTACAATGTATTTGTATATTTACGATATCTTAAGGAAAAAGTAATAGGTTTATAAAAACACAAAAACAGAATTGTATTTCATTTTCTTGGATTAATGTACTGACATTGTATCGACAGTATAAACGATAATAAATTAGTTGACTCATTATACACTGATTTTAATGTCCAAAATCGGTTTGATGGAGTAGCAGTAAATTGATATATCAGCAAAATAATCAAGCTTTTAGCTTCTTCATTTTTCATATAAAAGAAAATAACTTTATTTCTTGTTATTTATTATTTATTAAAACCTATTCAATTCATAATCAAGCGGTTAAAGTATATATACCTTCCATAAAACATTGCTTAATAGGTACACCACGCATAAAGGTAGAAAACAAAATTTTAATCTTCTTTAGTTTTAAAATTAATTAACAAAATAAAACATCATAATCCTCTTGTTAATCCAACGAATTTTTTGGAAGTATCTGTTTTGTTACTAAAATTACAATATAAATAAAATAATATATAAATAATTATAATATATAAAATTAAAAAACAATATCTGAGTAGATGAATCAGGTTCTTTTAATCACAGTCAGACTCATCATTATTAAGATTGCCTGTAATCAGACTATTATAAAATAAGTGATATTCTTTTGGTATCTGACGTGACTTTTACCAAGATCCATAAGGTCTTTGTGTTTATTTTTGTCAATTGGCAGGGGTTTTTCATAAGCACTGACTAGAAGCAGATCCACCTTTTCTTTTTTGTTTCGTGTGTTCTTCGTTTTATTCATGCAGTTAATCCATTTAACAGCATCGTCTTCATAATTGTACTTAAATATAATTTTAAAGTGATTATTTCCTTGTAAATTCACTTACATTATTCATGACATTTTAGTTCCATAGCTAGTAGTTGTCCAATTATTGCAGTGCTTGAAACGTGTTTTAAAATCAAGAATCAACTCCTGTGACATTTCAATGACATTATAAGGCCATCTGTTTTACGTCTGGGGTATAAATAATCCTGTCTTTAGTCTGTCTCTCAATCAAGGCATACATGCTATCCCCTTCGTTTTGGGTACGACCAAAGACAAGGAAACGATGAATAATAATTATATTAAATTTATTACATACATACATATACATTAAAACTACGACTCTGTTTCAATTCTAGCCTCCACAATTGTCAGACCAGAAACGATAATATTTTATACCTTTAGGTATTGTCATTTCAATAAATTTATAAACACAGCTTGCAATTTAATTAGCTCGCTTTTTAGCTGTCTGTTGATTCCAAGAATAGCAAACCTTGTAAAGATACTATATCAAAAATGATAAAATTTTACATGGACGATTTTCTTTTACAATAGAATGTACATTTAACATTTCTGTAAATCAAAATTACATGCTAAAACTTCTTTATTTGCATTGCTAATTCCTTGTCTTTTTTTTTTGAATTTTCTAGCTGTTTCCTTTTCTTTCAAATGATTTCTTTGTTTTTGTATTTCTTATTCGGTAGCCTGTGTTTGATATCCAAATGTGTGACATTTTTCGCATGCGTCTTTTGTGGGCTTATGAAAGACAATATTTATATATTTGTTTGCAATATCATGATATTGCCGTACATTAGACGCTTTGCCAGAATAAGCATTTGAATCAAACCACTCTTCATAATGCTTGTACATCTTGGGAAATGGCAATGAGCCATCCAAATACTTACATTCGAATCTTTGCGAGTGTAATGAGCTTCAAAAGGCGTGAGAGCTTCAATAATATGATCAATTACACCACGTACCATATTGAATGTTATAGTTTTTGGATGGTGATCGGATTCTACAAACACTTTTCCACGATCAAATTTTTCTAGTTAGTGGTATAAACAAAGTTGAAACTTATCGAGAGGGTTCTAAGAAACATTGTTTTACAAACAGATATTCTTGTTATCTCTGCATTGTCATTTGAGTCCAACCATGGTAAATAATATTAAATAGTATAAAGCTACTTCGAATTTTCAGAAACAGTAAAACGCACTTTTGGTATTTTCATAACGTACTTAGTGATAAAATCCCATTGTCGTGAATGATTGCCGATCCTCCAAAACATCTCAAAAATTATTTTTCGGTTCTCTTCTGATATCCTATCATAACATTTTTGGCAGGGGCATTTAGGACCAGGGCAGTAAATATTTTTCCATTTCTACTGGTGTACTCCATACCTCTATTCATTATGTATTTTCTCTGGCTATCCTTCCATTCTTGCTTAAATTACTCCCTTAAGCAACCCTTGTCCTTTTTAATATTTTAACTTCGCTTGCGTCAATTGCTTGGCTGATTAGGAGTACTTACTGCAGAATTGGTATCTTCTATGTGAGACCAATCGCTGGTATGATTATCAGGTATAGTAAAACTAAAGTTTATGTAACTATTTGGACTAGAAAACGAAATTGATGGTGAAGATATGGGGTTATAATGTTCTTAGTCTTAAGTCCATTTACAGGTATCCCGATAGATGAGGATTTTCTTGAATTTTCTATTATTGATGGTTCTATTAATAGACTGACTCAGGTGATATATCAATAATACTATCAGGAAATGTGGAGGCTTTGGATGGCAAAATTTCTAAAATACGTTCACTATATTCTAGGTCTACGTGATCTTAAATTAAATCTTACTTTTGCAAAAATTGCTAATTTTTGCAAAAGTGAGTTTAGCCATTTATGGCTAAACTCACGATAAGAATATTATACTTTCTAGCCGTTAACAACTTCAGGCTGCTTGAAAAGTAAAGATTTTTGAGAAGTGGAGTCCAGTAGTCATTGATGGACCTTTTGGCAGAAGCTCGCAGCGTATTTTACCAGCAGCGGTACTATATGCAAAGCATAATCTTCTGGGAATGAATTGGCATCTTTGATAAATGTAGTATTGACTGTTTTGAAGACAGCCAATGATGGGTTCATTTGTATTATTGTACATAATCCATATTTCATCAGATTTGCTTACAAAAACGACTCAGTTTTATAACGCAAAAGCAGATCTAAACAACTGATACCTTACTTCAAAAGTTAAAAAAGTAAATAACTGCTGCCTGATGAAGGCTCTGTGGCGCTGTGACTTAGCATTGAGTTGCGACGCTGAAAGCCACGAGTTCAAATCTGCACGGAAAAAGTCTACAAATATTTTTTCGAGGTCTGGATGTTTGACCTTGTGCGACTTATGTATAATAACTGCCTCCACAATACAAGATACAAGAAGAGCCTAGTGTGAAGATAACATTTTTGAAAGAAAAGAAATACCCGATGAAATATGTTTTCAACTGACAATTCATGAGAAACCCATTCACATAACTTCCAAGACTTTCCTAACTTGATGTAAGTGCAAACGAACTGTTTCATAATTAACAACAAACATTTGCGAAAATTTCTCACCAGTTAATTAAGAAAATTTTCAATGACAGCCCGTAACTCTTCGATCTCAGAGGGTCTTCCCGAACAAGGCGAATCTTGAAGAGACCTTTCACCAGGCACGAACTTCTCATACCACTTTTGTGCTATGCATACTGATAGATACTGCATCTTCTCCAAGTGTACATATGTACATTTTACTTAATATTACGAGACGCCTATGCAAACTTTGTACAGAGTTTAAATTCATAAAGTATACAAACCATTATAACCACGTTAGACAATTAATTTGGTTATGCAAAGCGTGCTAGTAAAACAGAATACACCAATAATCTGACGAGTCTGTGTAGTGCGAAATCACAAATATTCAAAACGTCATTATAGCGTGTGACGACTAAAACCATAGTAGTACGTGACCTTTTGGTCACCGGTTATTATTATATGTATTATCGTGTATTATATATTATGTTTACAACATTGATAATAAAGCACATAACAATTTCAACCTTCCATTTTGAACCTTATCCACAAGTAGGACAGTATTATACATTTAAGACCAATCATTTGCGGAATTTTCAGTGTACTTATTTCTGTGTGACACGGTCAACATGCGCGCTTCTCTAACTTTGATGTTCTATTGTACATTCCTAATTATGGTGGAATATTGCTTGGCAGGTCAGTATTTTGATAAATAATAATAAAAGCAATATTTTTAAACAATTATAACGCCTTTTTTATAGGTTAGGGTAACAAACGGGCACACAGTCCACCTGATGGTACAAAATTTTAATCTTCTTTAGTTAAAGTAAAAGTAAGTAAAGTGTCAGCCACCGTAGAGTCTACTACACCTAAAGATGCCTCGTGTAGAGGCGAAACACGTGACGTATTGTCATTGGTGGTGTGTCTTTCCTAGTGTAGTGGTGCTGGGATTAGTGGTGACGGGGATAGTGCACACAATTGAGGAAGGGCGGGAGGTGCTCTTTAAACTAGGTAAGACACATCATTTTATTTTATTGAGCGGATATTGGCAAAGTTAATTTTTTAAACTTTAATTTATTACAATTGCTTATTTTATTAAAGGTTTTTTTTTGTAACAACCCAATTAAATACCAGTTTCATTAAAAACGAAGAAGGAAATAAACAACAAAATGAATTAGATAAAACGTCAATTAGTTAACGTTGTGTTTGTTTCAACAAGGAAATTCAATATTAATATTATTGCTTGTGCACATATCAGTTTTTCTAAACAACTGTCAGTATCAATTTAATAACATAAATCTATTTAAGAGAATTCACACAACCAATAAAATGTTTTAAATGTACTATCATTCATCTATTACCATATAATGTACTATCATAGCTTTACTATTATTCGGTCATTGTTTGTGATTATTTTTAGTGATGTTGTGATTATTTTTAGTGATGTGTAGTGGCGACCTAAGAATATCCACTATCCCATATCATTCCGTGGGTGTAGTAAGAGGTGACAAAGGGAAGGTGAATCAGGAGATGGACAGTAGCATCTCCCCGATATCAACTGAAAATAATTAAAAAACTGCGGTTCCCAACCCGCCTGCCAATCATAGCAACTGTGATAAAATCCCCCTATGAAGCAATCTAGCGAGAAGGCCTATGTTTAACTATGGACTTTTGCTAGGAATAAATTAAAGAACTTTTAGAGTACTTTTAAAACAGGTTTTTAGCTTTGCTCTTGAACAAAGGTACTCGTATATTCCATACACTTCTTGAAAGCTTTATGCTACCTCCTAATTCAATTATGTAATCATTGGTATATGGAGGTTTTATGGATGGAAGGATTTGTATAGAATAAAGTTAAAGGCAGTCATGTTCACCACGGCTAACCCCCGAGTCTCAACTTTGAGAGCATGATGATTTAACTTTGGGAGAAGAGGCTGTACCAGTGTGAGCTAACGAACCTTCACAACATGTACTTACTTTTAAATATTTCTCAAGTCCTCGAAAATATTTACGATATGTATGCTTGAATTTGTAGTTGGAATTTGAAGCTGGTTAATCTCGTTTGACTGAATGCGATAATTTTTAGATAGTTAGTTTTACAAGTACTAGTACTTGTAAAACCATAACGATATAAAGCCGGATTACAGACTTACGAATTTTGGTAATAGCCAATATGTGTAGTAGTCATTAACTCAAGTATCGATACCTCAAATAATATCAGGAATCAAAGTTAATACTGCAATGCGAAGAGATCAGGACAAAAATGCTCGAAATAGGACAGCTCCTTCCACTTGACCGCATCCAGTGCAGAGCAGCTCGAATCGTCGACAACCGAGTCCTTTCCGATCGGCTCGATTCACAGGCGCTACGAAGAGAAGTTGCATCTCCTTGCGTATTTTATCGCGTCTACCACGGGGAGTGCTCTGAGGAATTGTTCGGACTAATTCCAGCCGCTCAATTTCACCATCGTACATCGCGACAAAACTCGCGATACCATCCATACCATCTGGATGATTGGGCGGTACACCACGGTGCGATTTAGAAGATGTTTTCTTCCTCGCATAACTTCCTTGTGGAATCGATTACCACCAGCGATTTTTCCGGACCGATACGACTTAAGGACCTTCAAGAAAAGAGGCTACTCCTTTTTAAAAGGCAGGCAACGCATCTGCAATTCCCCTGGTGTTGCAGTTGTTCATGGGCGGCGGTAGTCACTTACCATCAGGTGAGTTCGCCCCCTCTCCTATAAAAAAAAATCACCTTAAAATAAAATTATTGTCAAGCGTGTTATGGTCTGTTCATACTCATAAGAATTGTGATAAATTACGCCTAGTTAATTGTGGTAAATAATATTATTTATCACAAATAAGTAGGAGTCTCGGGGAGATGACTACATATTTGTGCCTTTTGCTGCAGTGACTATCGGTCCGTAGGTTCCAAGTATGGTGAAGTTCTTAAAGGAACTCTATCCGCGCCTTGTCGTCGCCGTTGGTGATTAAAAGGTTGACCCTTTTTTCACTCGAAGGATATGTACAGCTACTCAGCAAAGAAACGCATTCAGCATACTTGGGGGTAGGACTGAATGATGATTTAGTTATATATGTATTAAGTTTTGAGTTTTATTTTATATTTATTGTGGTAAAAATCAATTGCTGTCCGTTATTCTCGCTAAAACTTGAAACTGGCTTGACCGATTGTGATGAAGTTTTTTGTGTGTGTTTGAGTAGGTCTCTGGATGGTTTAGATTCATAATTGAACCCGATAGGTGGAGCTGTTGTTGAGATCATGATATCACCCGTGCAATGCCGGGGCGGATCGCTAGTATTGTATATATTTTAATATTATCTTTTTTCAGATCCGATGAGATGTTTTAAACGCAATGAGATATTAGACTGCATGTCGCCTTGTCCAGAGAAGACCTGTATAAATCGGTTCATACAATTCAACTGTTTGAGAGACAAAGAGGACATTTGCAGGGTTAAATGTGTGTGTAAAGAGAAATACTATAGAAATTCAAGTTATAACTGTGTTTCAGCTAAGGAATGTGGTGAGTAGTGAATGTTTTTATAAGTTTATTCATTTATTGGAATATCTTGTATATAGATTGCCTCATATAATAAATAATTTTGTTTATTTACTACGAATATTATCAACGTGATAAAATCCGTAAAATTACTTTTATTAATTGAGAAGAATTCGTGTGAATATAAGAAATCACATATTACAATATGATTGGTTTTTTACAGATGAATACATTATAGCAAAGTGATTATACTCTTACTACAGAAAACAAGCGGATGAAAGCTGGCTAATATTTTTGGCACTGAAGATGGGCAATATGTCATATAATAACAATCTGAAGTAACATTAAATGCCGTTATAACAACGATTGTTATTATTATTATTCAAATCCCTACTTATTATTACATCTATACATATAATTAAAGGTAAGCAAAGTGTAAGGTGGCCTCCCACTAGATGCAGTGACGACCTGGTAAGATATGCAGGAAGTCGATGGATGCATGTGACTCAGAACCGTAATCTGTGGCATTCCATGGGGGAGGCCTATGTTCAGCAGTTGAATTGTGAATGGCTGTAATGATGATGATGATATAATTAAAATTGAAATGTGTGTCCCTAATATAGATTTAACTGCCTTTTATTAAACTTAGGGTGTATTTGCAAGCTATTAAGACATGAGTGACCATATTTAAAAAAAATATCTGTCGGTCTATCCGGGCTAATCTTCCAAATGGCTGCATCGATTGTAATGTGACTTCACGAACAGATATGAAGCAAAGCCAGGAGTGATCTAAGCTATATTATATCTAAAAATTGGAGTATTTATTGTAAAATTAAAAAAATTATAAAATAATTGATCATTGATGATTATTTAAATAAAATTAAATGACCATACTAACAGATCGGGGCGGGTCGCTAGTTATAAATAAGAAAGTGTTTGTTAGTTTGTCATTCTTGTACGTAGCAACGGGGCAACAGACTGATATGATGTTTTGCACACGTAATAGTTTATGAGCCAAAGTGGACACAACCTGACCAATATAGGCTATTTTTATAGTGGAAAAATTGTTGCTGTTATTTTTCAAAATGATGTCCTTTTCCTACTTTCACGCGTGCGGAGCCACGGACAAGTTAATTTTATATAAAAATTAATGTTTCTTAGTTTGTAGTCTACGACTTCCTATACCATTCATTCGATTCTGATGAAACTTTGGTGAATTGTGAACGCTTCTGCGAAGAGTTTTAAATAAACATGTATTTTCGTTTGTTTGTTGGTTTGTTTTCTACTTTATTTATCAGATTACATTCAATCATTGGTAAGATATTGTGTGCACGCACACTCGAAGGTTTCTAAAAAAAAAGGACATTGCAACGCATGCCATGTACGGCTCTTGATTAATAAAAAGACATTGCATTTCATAACAACCATATATTTTTTATATCATATCGTATTTTATTTCTTATTTTATTATTTTAAACCCATTTTGCTGGCACTTTTTCAAGGTCTTTCGAATCTGAAAATGAAAAATTAACAAATTATCATTTATAAAGCTAATAATAATAACTATTAGTTCTTAATACAACATAGCAGAGGATGATATGAGAGTGTCTGTCTTTTCACTTGATTAACTACAAAGTAAGTGCCTTTATGAAAACAGTTTTTTGTTAAGCCCATGATACACACGCTTGTTGCTGGCAGGTACTCGTAAAAGATCGTCATCTTAGAGACACCCATATTATAACTGTATTGAGACAGATGCTGACAAACTACGAAAACAACCGTTTAATTCAAATGCATGGTATGTCGACAACAAAAACCAGTATGTACAACGCTTGTCTATAAATTAAAGTTAGAACCTTATTTATGTTTAGGTATTTTATTCTTTATCTTCTTTTTTACATATTTTTCAATAACAGTCAATGAGCTGTAGGTTATTTGCATGCTATTGAGACATGAATATAATCATTTTAAAAAAAATTGTCTGTCTGTCTGTCTGTCCGGACTAATCTTCTGATTGGCTAAACCGATTGTGATAAAACGTAACCAACAGATAAAGAGCAATACCAGGAGGGATCTAAGCTTTTTTCCGAAAAATTTAAAAACTCAAAACTTTTTTTAAATCGATAATTAATTAAATAACTTGGGTATATTTTGTATACCAAGGCCTTCGACTGTGTTCCACCATAAGACATTAATCAGGAAATTACAACACTATGGTGTCAAGAACTTATCATTTCATACTCAAGTACTAGAACGTTAAAAGTTATTATTAATGGAAAAAAAAATTCCGGGTATTGTACCTCTACTAATAAGTGTTTCTTAGGATTCAATTCTCTGCCCATTCCTATTTCTAGTCTATATTAATGATTTACCTTCCCTTGTAGGAATAATCATGTTATAGCATTATTTACTGATGATAATTTATTGACTCTTAAACTTAAACGGCAATCAATTCATCACTCATCATTACAGCCCTTCACATGTCCACTGATGAACATAGGCCCAAGAAATGCCACAAAGCACGGTCCTGAGCCATCTGCATCCATCGACTTCCTGCATGTCTTACCAGGTCGTCATTCCATCTAGTGGGGGGACTCCCTACACTTCGTCCGCCGGTACGAGGCCGCCACTCGAGAACCTTTCTTCCCCATCGGTTGTCGATTCTTCGAGCTATATGGCCGGCCCATTGCCACTTCAGCTTACTAATCCGTTGGGCTATGTCGATCATTCTGGTTTTACTGTGGATATCCTCACTTCTAAGTTTATCACGTACACTAATTTACGGCAATCATTTAAATATGACGATTTGAATATTGCTACATCCAAATTAGTGTATAGATTTAACGTTAATAATTCACATAACAACACCGAATGTTAAAATCTGAATACCAATGTGTTTTAAATGGGAAAGAACTGAGCCTTGTCGATTCCACTATTTTTCTTGGCATTACTCACGCTGCAAAGCTTTAGTGGAGCCGTCATATATTTAGACTACCAAGCAAACTAAACTCTGCAGCTTATGCTGTAAAAAAGATGAGAAATCTCACTAGTGTCGAGACAGCTAGATTAGTTTAATTCAGTTATTTTTTTCTTGCTGGTTCTTCCCAGAACTGAGGTTTTTGCTGAACCAGTGGTAAAAGTAAAAAATACTTTAAATAAGAACTAAATGTAATATACATATATTGAATAAAAATTATTTGAAATATTAATATAGTACTACAGGAAAGTATACTATAAAAAAGATTATCGAATAAAGAACTAACCGAAACAATGTTTTATTAATGTATTTATATATATATATTATATTTTTTAAAGTATACTTTTGTGTAGAATTACACAAAAGTAATCTATAAAAAAGATTATACTCCTCTCCGGTCCGCTGGTGGCCCGTATTATTCTATGACGCTACACGTCCTGCTGAATACTATCTACTGAAGCCTTCCGTTTACTGTACATAGAGTAAGGATTTTAAGCAATTGATTTATTGGGAGCGGATGATACTTACCATTGCTTTATTCGGAAGGAACACAAACATTGTTCTTGCGACAATAATTTTCAATACATCTGCACTGCGGCTGGCACGGCACTACGATACCGATGCGACCAAACTTCGGACATTTTCCAGAAGACGTGGCTGAGCTGCAGTCATCAGTAGGACAGTACGGAGGACAAGCGTCAAAAATTTCGTTACGGCCACAAGGAAAAGGTGCTAAGTGAAAAAATTGCATAATTAATATTCATATTACGTGATATTACGAATAACAATAATAAACATTTTTGACCCATTGCAGAATTAAAATATTATTAGAAAAGTATAATTAGTTTTCTATAAACTTATCTAATAACTCTATATTATTAAATAAGTTTATAGAAAATATTCTATATTATTAGGTAATACTCTATGTTATTAGATAATTTTATAGATAATTGATTAAACATTCGAGGTTTTAATTTAAGTTTAACTACTTATTTCTTTGTAAACTATTTAGGTACTTGAAAATAGGTGCGGTTGTAAATGAATTTATATTTTTATTAAAAAGTTTATTTTTAAAATTGTTTAAAGAATGATATTATTTTTGATTGAGCGATAGTAATATAAATTTATTTATATTTACGGCATTGACTTGTAGGGATGCAACTCCCGTTTTTAGCGCGGCTGTAATTAAAACGGCATTCGCAGCGTGGAGGAAGCTTAATGTCCAGTGTAATGGAAGTTGGGCAAGCCTTTTTGATGGTCTTTTTATTTACAGGACAGAACTGATCACCGCATGGCGAAGGATTTTCCACAAGTACTTCGTTCATTTCACATTTTAAATTATCTGTAAATATATTAAATTAAAAATAAATTTATTAAAATTAAGACGTTGATAACGAAATTAATGAGCATAAACCGTTTTACTGATGATGTGATGTGAGTAACACGTTCAGCGTTTTTTAGAGGTAGAGCCAAATTGCAGCTATATTATGTTTGCAGTACGAATGGGTCGGCTCGACCGGGGAAAACCACGGTTTCACTAAATACCAGCTTAAAATAGAAGATTGATTATGTTGTTGTGTAGAGAACCGGATACCCTTTATACTGGTAACGAGGCATTCTATCTAATCCGTCAAGGGTGACAATGTATCTGCATTTTGATTATAATCGAAAATAGATCTAGGTGTCTATGTACCTCAGCATTCATTTACAACATGCGATCAATAAGTTCGTTTGTCACCCTTAATCTATAAAAAGACAAGACACATGACAATGCATCTGTAGCCTTTTTTGTATGTTGACTGATGTCACCAAGGAATACAGTAGCCACTAACTATGAGGCGGACTGTAAGTTTGTTTGTCAATACAGTTTTATAAAAAAAAGTTTCTCTTGTTTTCACTATCTTAGAAACGGGGAAAATCACAAACAATCAGGTCCGAATACCAACAGTTTATGTTATGGACTTTTTGGACAAATGTTAAGTTTAAATTCGAATCCAGCATCTGCGACATAGTAGCCAAGTATCCTGACCACTAGGCCACGCAGTCGTTGTTATTCCTATTAATATAAATGTAAATTTTCGTTCGTATAAATATAATCTTAAATCTTCGAAAGTTCTTTAGCGATTACTTTGAAAGATTTTCACAACGTTGCATTCGAATATTCGCTGGGTTTTATTATTGAAGTAATATGTACTAGGTTCTAGAAAAGACGCCAAGGCTTGGTTGTTTGCAACACGCGTTAGAGCCCATGGACTCAAACATTATAGTCAGTTCCAAAAAAAGGTACTCTGCGCCTCTGACCACACGCCTCGCATTGCCACATAGATTTTGTTCGCGGCATCTGTCTACGTAGTACATGTTAATTGAATGGGTTTTATCTGTTTGAGACACATCAACGGTTGGCCGGATATAGCTATATGTATTGAAGTGACCGTGATCTGCGTAGAAAAATCGAAATTATTCCAAAAAGATCTCATAGAATCCAGCAGATATATGTATTTGGTGGTTGTCCTATTTGGTTGGGCCGTTCCAGTACGTACTCGTATAACTCCTGAGTTAAAAAGACAATTAATTCGATATTAAAGGCAGACACTTCAATTTTATTTATATATGAATTTTATTTATATACAGACATTATCTTACCGCACATTTCGCTTGTCACACAATCTCCTTCGTCGTTCCTATAAAATCCCTCTTTACAAATACATTCATTTTTGCAGACCTCTGTCGCGTTATCAATGCAATCAAATAGAATGTCACGATTTTGACATGTTTTCGCCGGCGGACATGACTTCATACATTTTAGCTCCTCATTAGGCCTAGTGCACATCGTTTCATCTGTAAAAGATGCTGTTATTATTGCCTTATTTATTTTTCTCTGTGTGATAAGGGTAGAAGAATAATCCGTCTTCACATCTCGTTACATGGTGTTTTGTAGTCAACCCCATGGTATATAGAAAACATTATCTTTATGCGACTACATCTTTTTTACAAAAATTCGAACTTACAGCCCACCTGATGGTTAGTGGCTTCTAAAGTCCATGGACATCTGCAGCCAGCTGGAAACCATAAAAGGCTACAGATGCGTAATTACCCATGAATGACTAAGGTGGAATGCATTTAAAATTACATTATTATTTAGATGTTTGACATTTGGAGTTTTTGATTTCATACATTTAGTTTAAGTACCATTTAAATGCAAATTATTGACATAAAGCCAATTTTCTAATTCAGATATAGAATTATTTACTTCTTAAAATTTTAGTAATTATCGTTCTAATTTGAAAATTAATGAATTATCATAAGCAAATAATACAATATCATAGTTATCCCCTACTATAAATCATTAATATAAACAATAAACAGAAAGGGACCGAGAAGTGAGACCTGAGGCAAGCCCATTTGTACTATCGACCCGGAAGAACTTATATTATTAATGACAACTTTTTGCGTTCTGCTACTTAAATATGAAATAATAATTTTAAGAGCGTTACTTGTTACACCGTAGTGTTGAAGTTTCCTGATAAATTTTTCATGGTAAACACAATCGAAGGCTTTGGATAGGTCACAAAATATATACAAAGAATCCTGTGAATTCTTTCATGCATATCTTCAATGCAATGATTTGATTTTTATGATGTAAATTATTTACCTTAAAAAAATTGACATTAGATCAAGATAATTTTTTCAAGAATTTTAATTAATGTTGACAGTATAGAATTAAGTTAGAAATTTGCGGGGTCCAATGTACTATCAGATTTAAATACAGGTGCTATTTAACTATGTTTCATCAAATCGGGAAACACACCAGTTTCGATACTAGTTTCAATAATAATAGCTAGTTGAGGTGCGAATGTATTTATTAAACAGGTTGGTCCAAACAGTGAGGTTATAATTTTTTTTTTGATTCCTCACACCTAGGGGTATCCGAAAATACCCTATGTATGTTCCGCGATTTTTTGTAGTTTTCGAGTTATGATTTTTTATCCTTTTTGAAAATGTTCACCTAAACAGCCTAACATTTTAAAAATGTAATTGTGTGATTTTTCCAAGTTTTTTTGTTTGTAGCATGATTCTTATGAGTTGCCCTATTATGCATAAAATAATTAGCTTCCTAACATTCACCGAAGATACAATAATTTTAATCGAAAATTAAAAAAATTCTGTCAGGACAGTGGGGCTTGAATTTTCAACATTAAATGAAAAATAGTAATAAATGATTTCATACTTTCTAATTAATTTTAAAAACTTGGCAGTACCTTCATTTTTCATAATAACATTAAAAAAATGACACTTAATAGGCCAGTTTTTCTGTTACAGATTTCTGAAGTTACTCAGGCAGGAAACTACCTGAATAGTTAATTTGATTTAAAAAATCTTTTTATCATTTCTAGGGCTAAACTAAGATAGTAAATGCTTCAGGTTAGCAAAAATAACATCCAGTGTGTTTACTTATTGTTTAAAATTTATTGACTACAAAATTGCCGGCAAACTTCTTGAACATTGACCTTGACTGCGCAGAGTCGGTTTTACATACAAAAATGCGTGCGCAAACCTTCCCCCACTACGCTTATTGTTCCAGATGTTTGCCGGGAACTGGACAAATGATTTCAAGATTCAAACTAAAACTAGTAAATAATTTAAGATAAATTTATTTAAAGTAAATTTTCGAAATGGCGGCCATTAACTTCGATACACAGTCTACATCGTCTTAAAAAATTTGCTTTTAGTCTTCGAAAAGCATTCGTATTTTCTTTGATTTTTTCTGCGCACTGTCTCAATTTTCCCCTTAATTCATTTTCCGAATTAATTTCTCTAGCATACACCATCTCTTTGTAGAATCCCCAAATAAAAAAATCTATAGGGTTTAAATCTGGTAAGCGTGCAGGCCATTCGATTGGCCCTGCACGCCCAATCCACCTTCCTGGGAAAGTTCTGTTGAGGTGCTCCCTCACTTGTCTTTCAAAATTGCAAGGAGCACCGTCATTTTGAAATATCATATCCCTCCTCGTTTGTAAATTAACTTCAAACAATAAACCATTTAGCTTATTTTGTAGAAAGTTCAGGTACTGGGACCCGTTCAACCTAGCCGACAATTCAAAGGGCCCAACCATTTCTCCATTTATGACTCCTGACCACATGTCGATACTAAATCTGTTCTGAAAATTTGACTGCCTTGCTTTTTTTGGGTTTTCAATGGCCCGGCTATGATAATTGTGAATGTTAAAGACGCCAGTCCTAATAAATGTCACGTTTTAACAATAAGTAGTTTTCTTTGCTAACCTGAAGCATTTACTATCTTAGTTTAGCCCTAGAAATGATAAAAAGATTTTTTAAATCAAATTAACTATTCAGGTAGTTTCCTGCCTGAGTAACTTCAGAAATCTGTAACAGAAAAACTGGCCTATTAAGTGTCATTTTTTTAATGTTATTATGAAAAATGAAGGTACTGCCAAGTTTTTAAAATTAATTAGAAAGTATGAAATCATTTATTACTATTTTTTCATTTAATGTTGAAAATTCAAGCCCCACTCTCCTGACAGAAAATTTTTAAGTTTCGATTAAAATTATTGTATCTTCGGTGAATGTTAGGAAGCTAATTATTTTATGCATAATAGACTCATAAGAATCATGCTACAAACAAAAAAACTTGGAAAAAATCTCACAATTACATTTTTTTTAATGTTAGGCTGTTTAGGGTGAACATTTTCAAAAAAAGGATAAAAAAATCATAACTCGAAAACTACAAAAAATCGCGGAACATATATAGGGTATTTTCGGATACCCCTAGGTGTGAGGAATCAAAAAAAAAATTTATAACCTCACTGTTTGGACCACCTGTAGATGCAATAACTTTAACGTAAATCCCTCACAGATTTGCGGTTTTCTTAATATCAATAGTTTTAAAATATTTAACAATATTTTTTTATGATACTATATGAAATATAAAACTCTAAATTTTCCAGCGTATTTATAAAAAGCCTACTACTCAACCAAATTGATTTTACTGTACTAAAGTCTATTTTCTAAATTTATTTTTACAAAAATGTATTATTATGTAGAGTGCGACGGCAAAATTAACTATATGCCACGCTTGGCAAGTGCGTTGACAACCGCAGTTTTTTTTATTTCGGTCGTTATTAGGGAGACGCTGCTGCCTATCTTCTGATTTGTTTCATTCCGTCGCTTCTTACGATCTGATCTGATCGATATGGGGTAGTGGATATTCTTACAACGCCACTACACAGTTTAAAAATGCGTATTAAATCTGTAGCCTTTTTTGCATGATGACTGATGTCACTATAGCCACTTACAATGAGGTGGACCATAAATTCGTTTGTCACTACAGTTTTATAAAAAAAAAAGGTTTGGATACACTGTTTTAGACACAGAAAAACTCACAAACAATCAGGTCCGAATACAAACAGTTTTCATTAAAGACTTTTTGGACAAATGTTAAGTTTTAATTCGAATCCAGAACTTGCAACGTAGTAGCCAGGTATCCTGACCACTAGGCCACGCAGTCGTTCTTATTCTTATTAATATAAATGTAACCTTTCATTCGTATAAATATAATCTTAAATCTTCGAAAATTCTTTACCGATTACTTTGAAAGTTTTCACAACCTAGCATTCGCTGGGTTTTATCATTGCAAATATATGTACTAGGTACTAGAAGAGTAGCCAAGGCTTGGTTGTTTGCAATACGCGTTAGAGCCCATGAGCTCAAACTTACGTAGTATGTGCCATAAAAAGGTACTCTGTGAATCCAACCACGCGCCCTGCATTGCCACACGGATTTTGTTTGCATTGTCTGTCTATGTATTACATGTTAATTCAATGAGTTTTATATATTTGAGCCACATCAACGCTTGGCCAGGTATTGCTATATAATATATTGCAGTGAACGTGATCTGAGTAGAAAAATCGAAATAATTACAAAAAGATTTCATGGAATCAAGCAGATATATTTGGTGGTTGTCGTATTTGGCTGGGCCGTTCCAGTACGTATTCGCATAACTCCTGAGTTTAATAGACAATTATTTCGATATTAAAGGCAGACACCTCAATTTAATTTATATGTGAGTTTTATTTATATATAGATATTATCTTACTACACATTTCCCTTGTCACACAATCTCCTTCATTGGTCCTATAAAATCCCTCTTTACAAATACATTCATTTTTGCAGATCTCTGTCGCGTTATCAATGCAATTAAATTGAATATCACAATTTTGACATGTTTTCTCCGGCGGACATGACTTCACACATTTCAGCTCCTCATTAGGTCGAGTGCACATCGTTTCATCTGTAAAAGATGCTGTTATTATTGGGTTATAATTAGTTTTCTCCAAGTGGAAAACGACTGAAGAATAACCGTCATCACAGCTCGTTACGTGGGGTGTTGTAGTCAACCCCATGGTCTAGAAAACCTTATCTTTATGCGACTACGACATCTTTTTATAAAAATTCGAACTTACAGTCCACCTGATGGTTAGTGGCTCCTACAGTCCATGGACATCTGCAGCCAGCTGGAAACCATAAACGGCTACAGATGCGTAATCACCCATGAGTGACTAAGGTGGAATAATGCATTTCAAATTACATTATTATTTAGATGTTTGATATTTGGAGTGTTTAATTTCATACATTAAGTTTTAGTACCATTTAAATGCAAATTATTGACGTTAAACCAATTTACTAATTTAGAGATAGCATTCTTTACTTTTCAAATTTTAGTAATTATCGTTCTAATTTGAAAATTAATGAATTATCATCAGCAAATAATACAATATCATGGTTATCCCCTACCATAAATCATTAATATAAACAATAAACGGGTTAACAACCGCAGTTTTTTTAATTTTAGTCGTTATTAGGAAGACGCTGCTTATCTTCTGATTTGTTTCACTCCGTCGCCTCTTACGACACCCACGGGATAATATGGGGTAGTAGACATTCTTACAACGCCACTACACAGTTAAAAAATGCGTATTTAATCTGTAGCCTTTTTTGCATTATGACTGATGTCACTATGGAATGCAGTAGCCACTTACGATGAGGTGGACTATAAATTCGTTTGTCACTACAGTTTTATAAAAAAAAAAAAGGTTTAGATACACTGTTTTAGACACGGGAAAAATCACAAGCAATCAGGTCTGAATACAAACAGTTTTCGTTATAGACTTTTTGGACAAATGTTAAGTTTTAATTCGAATCCAGAACATGCGACGTTGTAGTCAGGTATCCTGACCACTAGGCCACGCAGTCGTTC
The DNA here is from genome assembly GCA_029286625.1 of Parnassius orleans. Lineage (NCBI taxonomy): Eukaryota > Metazoa > Arthropoda > Insecta > Lepidoptera > Papilionidae > Parnassius > Parnassius orleans. Next base: position 8,275,506 of record JAGSMP010000038.1, on the reverse strand, counting down.
TTATTCCTATTAATATAAATGTAACCTTTCGGTCGTATAAATATAATCTTAAACCTTCGAATATTCTTTAGCGATTACTTTGAAAGGTTTTCACAACGTTGCATTCGAATATTCGCTGGGTTTTATTATTGAAGTAATATGTACTAGGTTCTAGAAGAGACGCCAAGGCTTGGTTGTTTGCAACACGCGTGACAGCCCATGGGCTCAAACTAACGTAGTCTGTGCCATAAATAGGTACTCTGTGCATCTGACCACGCGTCCTGCATTGCCACACAGATTTTGTTTGTGGTGTCTGTCTACGTAGTACATGTTAATTCAATGAGTATTATATATTTGAGCCACATCAACGCTTGACCAGGTGTAGCTATATAATATATTGTAGTGATCGTGATCTGCGTAGAAAAACCGAAATAATTCCAAAAAGATTTCATGGAATCAAGCAGATATAATTTGGTGGTTGTTGTATTTGGTTGGGACGTTCCAGTACGTATTCGAATAACTCCTGAGTTTAAAAGACAATTATTTCGTTATTAAAGACAGAAACTTCAATTTTATTTATATGTGAATTTTATTTATATATAGATATTATCTTACCACACATTTCCCTTGTCACACAATCTCCTTCATCGTTCCTATAAAATCCCTCTTTACAAATACATTCATTTTTGCAGATCTCTGTCGCGTTATCACTGCATTTAAATTGCATGTCACAATTTTGACATGTTTTCTCCGGCGGACATGACTTCACACATTTCAGCTCCTCATTAGGGCGAGTGCACATCGTTTCGTCTGTAAAAGATGCTGTTATTATTGGGTTATAATTAGTTTTCTCCAATTGGATAACGGCTGAAGAATAACCGTCATCACATCCCTTTACGTAGGGGTTGTAGTCAACCCCATGGTATATAGAAAACATTATCTTTATGCGGCTACGACATCTTTTTTAGAAAAATCCTAACTTTCAGTCCACCTGATGGTTAGTGGCTCCTACAGTGTATGGACATCTGCAGCCAGCTGGAAACCATAAAAGGCTACAGATGCGTAATCACCCATGAGTTACAAGGTGGAAGGGCTTACAGCCTGCATTTATACTGACTCTTATACCCTTCAGTCCACAACAGGAAGCGCCGCTATTTGGTGACAGAAATAGGTAAGAGGGTGGTCCTATCCAATCGGACTCCTATGCAGGAAATGAGTTCTACGAACTAGAAATTCTACGTCGAAGTCGACTTTAGATAGAATTTCTTTGACTTAAATAAGACATTCACGGAAGGAGATACGGAAGTATGACTAGATCTTATGACCTATATGGATAGCCATCATGTCAACATATAATATAAACATATGTGTGTGTGTGTGTGTGTGTGTGTGTGTGTGTGTGTGTGTGTGTGTGTGTGTGTGTGTGTGTGTGTGTGTGTATGTTATGAATAATGCCCAATATGATCAGACAATATGATGAAATCTATTGAAATTATTAAATTGACCGGGCTTTATGAGTAAAGTCCGTTACTTATTGGCCAGAATAATAAAAAGATTAGGCTAGGTTAGATTGGGTTAGGTTTTTTTTGATGTCAAATATTTAACACTTCACACACAATGGGAATAAAGTTTTTCATTAAACGTATTTTTTCATTGTAATGCAAATGAAGGAATACCCCATTGCTGATATTCTCTCTCGATATGTGGCCATTCCTCAATTTCTCTACATAAAATCATTCTTATACTTTTAGCTAGACATCAAATCCATATTATTATGAACGTTACAATAACTGCAGACATTGAATTATAAGATTACTTTATTTTCTAATTAATTTACTTTAGGTTACATAACAAAAAATGTAATTGAAAAAATATATGCAAAGCCGTCCGTTGGTCTGTGCGTTGGTGAGTCTTCTCGCTTAATAGAAATGTAAACAATAGTTTGAGATGTATTGTATTAAATAAGATTCCATAAATTTTAAAAATCCCTATTGATTTTTGTTATTGACTCAACACCGTATAAAAATTATTAATGAAAGTCGACCAGATTGTCTGTTTTTTTTTTCATCAAAATTAAATGAAACGCTCATGAGGCGTGCACTTTTGGGTTTTCCAAACTATTTGATACTGAAAAGTGGTTTTCCCTTTCTTCACATTTTTACACTTGTTAATTTCATATTTGGTACATTGTTAAAGTATTGTCTTAATAGTGATTAACATGGTTAGGTTACCATAATGATTTCTTATATTTACGCGAATACTACACATGGAATAAAACTAATTTTACGGGTTTTATCGTGTTTAACTTTAACTTTTTTAATTCCCGACGTTTCGTGCACTTTCCACCGCCTATGGTCACGGGGGGACTGAGGTGTTTGACGTCCCGATGTCATAATTAACGAAGGCTACCTTCAAATTTTAATTATCAATTTTGGTCCGATCTTAGTTAAAATTATACGCGATAAATTCCGTAAAATTAGTATTATTTCATGGATAGATTAGGTTAGGTTATATCCCTCCACCTACCAGAACGGGTTCCCGCCTTGTCGTGGGGGGAAGGGAGGTTAGTAGCCGTGGTTTGGTCACTCACGGTGAACAAAGAGATCCCACGTGGCTGGTCTGAGGTGTAAGGCCGGCCCAAGGTGGCCTCTCCGAGTTGGCTTGCCTAGTCTACTCCTTTCCCGCCGCGGCCAAGATGGAGTCGCGGGGGAAGAAGAGTGTTAGTATGGTGATACGTCACTCGCCCTATCCTCCGCGAATGATGCGGTGGTGGTGGGGCCGTGGGATTATAGGAGTGTTAGTATTGCGAGGCGCCGCTCTCTGCTCTTGGTTGGCGGCGGATTCACAGTTACCAGATCCGCCGCTGGGGTCATTAAATGGTGCTTCCGAGTTCGTTTTTTCCTGGCACCATGGCTATCGGACTCAGGGGGGTCCGTTGCGCGGTGGAGTTGGAGGCCGCGGAGGTGCGCCTTACCTGATAAAGAGAAGGGGGAGGGGAAGTCCCCTCCTGAGGAGGGACTGCCACGGGGCGACCGGCGTAGGTGAGGCCGCGAATGTATGCGAAAGCTTTCCCGTGGCCCTGTCAATATGTGGTGAAGGTGAAACACCATGGGGTTTTAGTGGATGCGAGTCCGACATAACCCGTCCTTGGCAAGGCGAGTATTTCCCCATGTAAATTAGGTTATGTCAAATTGCCCAACAGTTTCGTAGCAATATTCGTAATGACCAGACTATCAAGTACATAGCCCCATTTGTCTTGTTATTAGTCATATTACCCGGGCATTCTAAATAGTACTCTGATTAATCACTTGGTCAATGACGTATATATTACGTATATCTTTTTATTTTAAAAAACTTACTGAAATCAGGAGATTCGGGACACTGATTCATCGGTATGCAGGTTGAATTTAAATCCATTCTAAGGAACCCGGATTCACACACACATCCCGGCTGACCCTGCTCATTTGAATCACATCTATATTTCGCCACGATAGATTGACAAATTTCAGGCGGGCAAGACTTTTTGTTAGGTTCATACAATTCATTCGGACCGCTGCATTTTTTATCTGTAAAATTAAAAAAAAAATCTACACTGTGACTGAACATTTCTAAGTCGAAGAACCAACAATCGATGACCGACGAGTAGAATAATTTTTTATTCAATATAGATTACATGTGTAATTCTTATTGAAAGTCATTTTTTACTTTACCACTGGTTCGAAAAAAAACCTCTGTCGTGGGAAGAACCAGCAAGAAACCCAGCGGGACTTTTTTTTTAAAGTAAATTTTACATTAATGGTTGTACAAATTATTTAAATACAAAATTTATTTTAGAAACTGCTTGGAAGCGACCACCTCATTCCCAGGGGTTATTATCAATCATGTATTCATTTATACTATAATAACCCTTTTATACAGTTTCAACAACAAAACATTTAAACTTGGTAATAGAGAGAGCCTGTACACTTTCCGGCACCTTGTTCTAATAGCGTATACATTGCCCCAAGAATGAATTACTGACTCTGTGGAGTCGACAAACTGGCTTGTGTTTGTTCCTAGTGTTTACAGAATGTATATCACTTTTTTTACTAAAACTACCTTTGTTTTTGTGAACATACATTAAATTTTCGTAAATTTTCGTAAATATTTACAATTTTCGTAAATATAATTCAGTTTGCTGATCCGTTAAGCTATGTCGGTTATTTTGGTTCTAATGCGGAGATCACCGTTACGGATTCCGTTCACGCAGAGACTCCGAGCCCTCGCTGATCTAATATTAGAAAAATTAGACTTGTATTAAAAAGTAAAAGCTTCTTCAAAGAACTAAAATAATAAAATGATTTCCTGAATGAAAATGGAAACAGCAAATAATTAATTAACTGGGATCTTCAACCTTCAAAAAGAAGGAAGATCTCAATTCGAGTGTTGTTCTTATTTATGTTACTCGATATCTTCGTTCAATTATGGACCGATTTTTGTTATTTTTCATTTATTAAATAAGTTATACTTCAGGAGTGGTCCCGTATAAATTTGGAGAAAAATAGGAGTTGAAGTTTTAAATGAAACTACTAAGACGACATTCCAGCTACTGATATTTCTTAGTAGCTACACTTAAAAGGTTAATGAAAATTATACTTTTAATAAAAAGAAACAGCCTACTTCCTAGAACTAAAAAAAATATTTGCGCATAATAAAATTATTTATACACACCTTACCCCTTATAACTATCCTGCTTAGTTCATAACTTGCTGTTCCCACATCATGAAATAAAAATAAGAACAACACTCTCCAGGATTAGTTTGCTAATCTTTGGCATCGTAAACACTAGGCAAAGGAGTCATGACAACACTTCAATGTCCTTTTTAGCCTAAGAGTTCATCCGTATTGATCCCATCCTCTTAACAACTTCTGACGGTAAACCAAAGTGCACCCAGGTATTTCATCCTAATCCTCGGGAGTGACAACGCATCTGTAGCCTTCAATGTTGGATGTTGAATGCCGGTGTTTATAGGGTGCAATAGTCACTTACCACCAAGTAGACTATTTATCACTTTAATATTATAAAAAACCTACATTATAGAGTCTTCTTCTGTCTATATTATATCGAAAAACCCAGAGCTGGACATGGGCGTATCCCGAAGGAATAGCCTGATGACGATCGCAGTACCCTTGACACTTTTGTGTGTGTGTGTGAGCACCTTTGACACTGCTGTCCGTCGCTGGTCTGGGTTTTTTACACAAGGTGTAAAGAGATGATTATTCCGCCAAGTAACAGAAGCTATAAGATCTTTTAGGCTTATCGAATAGTCTCTTACGACACCCAAGGTAAGAAATAGGGTGACGTCGTCACATTGGCCGCCAGGCGTTTGCGCGAGAGTGACGTGTTGTCTGTCATAGGTTGTGAACATGGACGACAAACTTTTATTATTAATCGAAAATTCTTACCTAAAGTGGGAGATAACAAAAAGTAAAATTGGTGTGCACGAAATTAATAAAGAAAGAGAACTGGCAGAGGGGAATAATAATCATGCGAGGCGAGTCCATTGGGTTGAATGGTCGATCGTTTGAAGCGACAAGTTCAAAATTGTTGACCTTACCTAAAGCGGCGAGTCAATCGCGCGCTCCGCCGCTAGTTTGACGTGAACACACATAAACAATTTCATACATTTGATATTGCCGCATGCGCGCCGCGCGCGATAGTCGCCAGCTTGCCCGCTACTTCCACTGCACCTGCGTTTTGTACGTGAACACTTGGATATAATGCTATGTTTTTGATATTTCGTGACCACATGGCAGGTGGATTGATGATCGCAGTACCAGACGTCCAGCACCTTTGAAGCTACCGTATTGAGTACACGACTAAATATTATCAGCGCAAAGGTTCATGGCCGTTGTATTAATATACAGACGGAATAACACGACTAAAAATTCTCACCGCAAGTGTCCTTATGTAAAAAACAATTAACTGTTGTGTTATGTACAGTCGGAAAAACACGACTAAATATTCTCACCGCAAAGGTCGCTTGTGACGCAGAAGCCATCAGAATTTCTGTGGAAGCCATCGTTACAAACGCATTTATTTTCACAAACTTCGTTCATATTATTGGCGCATTTATAAAACACATTCCGATTTTGACAAGTTCTCTCAGGCGGACAGGTCTTAACACATTGAAGCGACTCATTCGGCTTATTACATTCTGGTTCCTCTGAAATGGATATACACTTACAAATACTTACAGTTTTTATAGAAAAAAAGTGAAAAATGAGCACACATTTTACCTGGCAATAGGTGGATGCTGTGCCTCATAGACATCTATGTCTATACTCGAAGAATCAAAATGTAGATGCATTGTCACCCCTAAAGGCCAGGATAAAATGCCTCCTTACCAGTAAAAAGGATCCCTGTCACTCCAAACATACAACTAACACACGTATTTCACGCTGATATACTGTAAGCATGTGGTCCTCCCCAGTCGAGTCAACCTATCCGTGCTCAACCTTAATATAGCTGCGGCGTGGCTCAATAACATAATTCACATATCGTAGAATGTATTTACAACGCTTATCTAGAAATTATAGTTACAGCGTTATATACGTCCCACCGCTGGGCTCAATCCTACTCTCATTTCCAAGAGGGTCATGGAGGACACATTTTGAAATATTTTAATACCTAAAAATGCAGCATGCAACAACACCCACAGGATGAAATGGGAAGATAGATTATTTTATGTCGTCACTCGACAACACACGGCAATATATTATACAATTCGGGGCTACCAGATCAAAATGAAAATTGCCTGGTAAAAGGTTCTGCTCAGAGTAAAGTTATTGTGGTAAACATAAATTTCTTAACATATGCGAGTAAATCAATGCGTAGGGATTTTATCGCGTTTAATTAAAACTTATTTTGAATTCCTGATTATTCGAATTTGCGTTGCATTGAATCAGTTCACGTATACAATAGCACTGATTTTAAGAGGAATCCCCTCTTAAACTCAGTGCTATTTTAATTTGATATTGTAATCAATAAAAAATACAATGAATTGGTTACAACAAAAATACCGAATACTAGACACGAAGCTAAAATGTCGAACAGTTTGGTAATAAACGGCACACCTACTGGAACGAGCGAACGAAACACTAGTAGATACCGTGTAGGGACGGAGAATGAGAATCCACTCACACATATTATTATAGTGTAATTGAACAGAAGATGGGCAGCAGTATCTTTCTGATAACAACTCAAAATTATAAAAATCTGCGGTAGCCAACCAGCCTGCCAAGCGTGACAATTGTGGCAAATATTCCCTTTAAAAGGCAATCTACATTAGAGGCCTCAGATCAGCAGCGGACTTTCGATATGCAGTAATTAATAAATGTATAAATCAACATTAAACGTCTTACGTTTTCTCTAATAATCCGCTTACCCGTTTAAAAATTATACTACACATTACTTACGTGAATTAATTAGTTCAGGACACTGCTTTGTCGGAATACACGTGGAAGTTAGATTCATTCTAAGAAAACCCGATTTGCAAACGCACCCTGGCTGACCCTCTTCTTTGGGATCACAAGCGTATTTTGATACAATGGAACTGCATATTTCCGGGGGACATTTCTTTTTATTTGATATGTATATTTCATAGGGTCCCGTGCATTTCTTGTCTAAAACAAAAAAAACTAACGACTTACATAGCACTGGTGCTAGCAGTTGTGGCACAAAACCTCCCTCATTTAGAGGATTTTATCTTCACTTGCCCTTAAAATTTTCTAACGATTTATTCTTTCATCGCTTAACTAATAATAAATCAACACTAACAAAATTGTGATTAACAATTTCAGTAGTACCGGCGAGAATAGACATCGGGAAAATTTGCGTCTAATCCTCCATGTTATGGGAGAGGTCCAGAAAGCGAACTATTTTCAGACTAATATCCAAATAAATAGACAAGTAAAATTTGGTCATGCTTGTGCATGTACTTCCGACCAGAGTGAACGGGGTACGGTAGCTACATACAAGCGTCGCACCACACGCAAACAAGTGTGGTGACATCTACAATAGCAGACAGAGAAAATAACGCGATGCACGTGTCGGCAATACTAAATATTGTTCACTCTATTCCGAATGTGGACCAATAATAATTGTTAGTAAAATGCATCGTTAGCCCGATTTCTATCGCAGACCAGGTGGTTCTTCTAGTTATTGGATTCATACGGATAATGAAATAAGCGATACCTCCTCCATGAAGCTATTAGCTATGACTAAAATGACGGCTCAAGTTTACTAACCACAAAGCTCACTAGTAACGCAAAATCCATCAGTATCTCTGTAGAAGCCATCGTCGCAAGCGCATTCATAATTGCATGGTTCAGTCTCATTAATTAGACAATTATAACGTTTATTACGATTTTCGCACGTTCGCTTCGGTGGACACGATCTTACACATTGAAGGCTCTCGTTTTCACGAAGACATTTCATATTTTCTAAAAGACAGTGAGTGATATATCAACGATTATTTAAAACGCGATGAACATCAGAAAATCATGATTTAAGAAGTTTTAAATAAAGAAAAATTTTATAATAGGTGTGATTGTTAATACTAAAACTACACTCATTTTAAAATTCATCATCATCATTACAGTCTCAAAATCCATTGCTGAATATAGGTCTTCGTCCTTATTTGCTATAGATGCCACGAGTTGCAAGCGGGTTGGCAACCGTAGTTTTTTATTTTTATTCAGCTGTTATCAGCAAGATGCTCCATCCCATCTCCTGGTCCAGTTTCCTTCTGTTGCCTCTTACGACACTAACGGGATGATATCGGGTAGTGGATACTCTTACGTCACCTCTACACGGCATTTTTAAATTAAAATGCAATAAAAGACACAAAATTTAAATTAAGTATTAACTATTTTGTGAAGATTTAAGTTAATTCCATGTCCTACATGGAATTAACTTAAATCTTTAGTATAGCTATATCAATGCACGAATGCAAAAATTAATATTTGATTTTAAATTAAATACAATGCATTAGCGTCCACATATCCAATGCAAAATGTTTTTAGTTCCAGTATGTACAATTTAGTACCTAACTCCAATTTTTGTGTTATTAATTGCCTTTTAAAGAACGTACAGCTAAATTATTTAGTCTATAATTTAACAGAATTCGATAGTATTTAATATGACATGTATATATATAGCTGTTATATTATGTATTTATATAAACAACATTTATAATAAATGCATAATAATAATAATAAATAGGCGTAGGGAAGTGACGAACCCATCGCCCGCTGACGTAACGGTTATGTGACAAAACTGCTACGTCAGCGCAGTCAGTCAGCGCCTTGCCATGAGGTGTTAGTGCCGTGCCTCGGCAAAACTGAAGGTGCAAAGGCCCGCTTGTGCACATGGCCTCACCATGAAACGGTGCCGGGTCTAGGCGTCTCCCGTTAACTGACGCCCATTACATGGATGATGGAATTTCGGAATACGCGCAAAGGGCCGCTGCCTGGAGGTCGCCAGGGCGCGTTGGAGCTGGCGCTGGACGCGACAGCATGCGAACCGCCAGCCGATCACGAGGAGCTGCACGACCACCCAGCAGACCCTCGCATCCATCATCCCCACCAGCTTGCTTGGTGTCGGCAGGGTCTTTGCGGGCCCAGCAATCGGCACCCGCCACTGGTGGAGTACGCCGCATGCGATGGACAATTCAAATGAACAGCAACGCATTGCGGGCGTATTTTAGGGCGAAAGGGGGAGAAGTTGGAGGTTTTGCGTACCGGGCTAGGATGCATCGACTTTTTGCTGAGCTGGAGCTATCTATAACCGTCACCGAGCAAAACCTGGCAGACCGAGTTCGGTATATCTTGCGCCCAAACATATTTGATGGCACCGAACTCGAACGGCTACGACGTGAGGCTGTTTCCTCATCGGATGAAAATACTACGACTGTGAATGCGGCGCCACAAGTTGCAGAGCAACCCGCACACGTGGATGCCGCCGTGAATCTCCCAGTTGTGGTTGATTCAGACGATGATAAAACAATCGCCCAGGAACTAGAACTAGAGCAAATGTGGAGTACATTGGAAGAGGCGATTGTAGAAACGCGCAGTACGCCTCTCGAAAATCGACCGCGACTTCCTCGCATAACCCTAAGCAAGCGGAATCGGGATGTCGTGACAGCCCTGAACCCATTTCTGGCAACCTATTTGGAAACCAGCCGGGACCTTTGCGATACGGACTCAATACTCTTTGGCGCCGCTTTGGCAGTTTGCCGCATTGTTGGTGCCAAACTTCCCACGTCTGGACGTGCTACTGGGCAAAGTAGCGCTATCCCAGCCTGGAGAAGAAGGACTGAGGACCGTATCGCAAAGGCAAAACCCATCGGCAGACTGATAAGCTTCAGGTTGGGCAATAATAGGCCGAGAATTGTGCGCACCGTCAGGATGGCGTTTGCTGGAACAAATGTCAGTTTGTCCCAGCCGGATATAACGCAAAAACTGACGGAGCGCATAGACGACCTGAAGCAGAGGATCGCTGCTTGGGGAAAGCGGATTCGGCGATATACCGAGAGGTCAAGACGGTTCAACCAGAATCGTCTCTTCCACGGTGACTAGAAGAGGCTCTATGAGTCATTGGAGCGACCAATGGTACGTGGAACGGGCCCAGCAACGAATCAGGCCGACACTGTCGCATTCTGGCGCGGCCTGTGGTCAGAGCCCGTAAACCACAGCGAGGGCCCTTGGACGGAATTTGTGGCGAGTCAGTGTGCGAGTGTTACGCCCATGGACCCCGTCATCATAACGCCGGATGACGTAGCTGGGGCGGTCCGTAGGGCCCCGAACTTGAAAAGTCCGGGACTCGATGGACTGCATCACTACTGGCTGAAGGGGTTCGTGGTGTGTCACGCTGTACTTGCCCGACAGTTTCAAGAGGCTCTCGACCAAAAGTCGCTCCCGAGCCTCTTGACTACTGGAATCACTCATTTGGTTCCTAAAGACCATGATTCCACAGACCCTAGCAAATACCGCCCCATAACGTGTCTACCCATCATATATAAGACACTGACATCCATTTTGAGTACGCGAATCATTCATCACCTGGATTTAAATCAGGTGATGTCGCGCGCTCAAAATGGATGTCGGGGCGGTGGTCGTGGAACCAAGGAATCACTCCTCATTGACGCGGTCATTGGCAAAGTGCTTAAACGCAACTGTCGGAACTTCTCCGCCGTCTGGATAGACTATAAAAAGGCATTCGACTCGGTGCCCCATACATGGCTAAAGAGGGTCCTCGAGCTGTACAAGATTGACTGCACAGTTAGAGACTTTCTCGGGCAGTGTATGGGGCAATGGAGTACAATCCTTTGTCATCTAGGCGAGCGGATGACGGATGCGGAAAGCCACATAAGGATAAGAAGGGGTATCTTCCAGGGCGATTGTTTGAGTCCAATCTGGTTTTGCCTCTCCCTGAACCCTCTCAGTACCTTACTGGAGGACTCCGGGAGGGGATTTAAGCTTCGGAAAGGAGGTACAAAAGTGACCCACCTTTTCTATATGGATGATCTCAAATTATTCGCCTCCAGTCGCTCCCATCTTATGGAATTGCTAAACATCACTTGTGATTTTAGTAATTCTATTAGAATGGAGCTGGGGACGGATAAGTGTACGGTCCTATGCCCATCAACATAAGGACCCTTTCTGAGGCTGAAACATACCGATACCTGGGTATGTCACAGAACATCGGTATCGATGAGGCGGGTATGAAGCAGTCAGTTTGCGATATGTTTTATGCACGCTTGACCAAAGTGCTTAACAGCCTTTTGTCCGGTGTGAATAAGACACACGCATATAACGGTTGGGTCATGCCTGTTCTCATATATACCTTTGGCATACTTAGGTGGACTCAAACTGAACTTAACGCCCTGGATAGAAAAGTCCGCACTACTATAACGTCCCATAGGATGCATCACCCGAGATCGTCGATTATGAGAGGCTGTACTTGCCGCGGAAACATGGTGGGCGTGGCTTTTTAATGCATAATCGCGAAGTGTGCAGCCTCCGTAATTACTTTCTGACGAGATCGGATGATCCATTCTATAGGGACGTCATTTCTTGTGATAAAGGACTTACCCCTCTATCCTTAGCCAACGAGCAATGGCAAGACCCGACAGTACAGAGCATTTCCGACCGGGAGACCGTATGGAAGGGGAAGGAGCTCCACGGGAGGTTCTACAAAGCTCTACATGTGACTTTCGTAGACACAGTTGCCTCCCTCCACTGGCTACGTTTTGGTGACCTCTTTGGGGAAACCGAGGGTTTTGTCTGTGCGATACAAGATCAGGTTATTAAGACCAACAACTATCGGAGATACATCCTAAGGGATAGCACCGTCGACATGTGTCGAGCTTGTCGCCATCCCGGTGAGTCACTTAGGCATGTCATCTCCGATTGTTCGGCGCTTTCTAACTCTGAGTACTTGCACAGGCACAACTTAGTAGCCAGAATTCTACACCAGGAGCTCGCTCTGAAATACGGTCTCGTGGACCGGAAATTGCCATATTACAAATACTTCCCGGAAGCCGTGCTCGAAAATGACCGCGCCAAGCTCTACTGGGACCGGGCCATCATCACAGACAGGACTATTCTTGCGAATAAGCCTGATATTGTGCTGATGGACCGGGCACAGTCAAGGATATTTTTGGTCGACATTACCATTCCGTATGACGAGAACCTCGTGAAAGCCGAAACAGATAAGCGAACAAAATATCTGGACCTGGCTCACGAGGTGACCGACATGTGGGGTGGACTGCCGACCGAAATTATACCTGTAGTCGTCTCTGCGAACGGGTTAATCCCAGTCAGCCTCTCGGGTCATCTGAGGCGACTGGGACTCCGTGACGGACCGCTCCAAGCTCAAATGCAGAAGGCGGTGCTCCTCGATACCGGCCGCATCGTCCGCCGGTTTCTCTCCCTTTCCCCCTAACCCTCGGCCGTTTGGTCCCCCCTGCCGAAGGTTTCCATCTGGTTGGGTTTTTATTTATGTATTATTTATTTATTTATATAAGTATATTAAATATATATCTATGTTTATCTATTATTTCCTTTAAAATATTTATTCAGCCCAATCAGATGAGAATACTATATAAATACCCATAATAATAATTTTACTTATTTATCATGGCATATATATATATATATATATATATATATATATATATATATATATATATATTAAAGAAATTAGACCACCACCCTCCATTGAAGAATTCCAAGAGTAATAGTAAAATTTGTAATAAAATTGGTAATAAAAATAAAAATGTTAGAAATGAAAAGCAAAAAGTTGAAAACTCCATTTTGAAAATAGGTATATTTAATGTGTGAGATCCCTTTCTTCAATTGATCGATACTTACAACTTAATTATGCACTAGAAGAAATCGATTTTGATATACTGGGATTATCCGAAGTAAATAAAACTGTCTACAGCAATGAAAAATATCGAGAATACATCCTATGTTATATTGGGCAAACAAAAGGCTTACATGGAGTAGGATTCCTGGTAAAGAAGAAACAAACATATGATATCTAATTTCACAGGGATCTCTGAAAGGGTTGCTCTACTGCAACTAGAAACAGAGGGATTTAATATATCTATAATCCAGGCATATGCACCAACAGAGGCATCGCAAGAAGAAGATATCGCAACTTTTTACAGCAATATGGTAAAAGCACACTCTTTAGCAGATAATATAATAATAGTTATGGGTGACTTTAACGCTAAAATAGGGTGGCCCAAGAAAGAAGAATGCTTGTGAATGAGAAGCTACGGTTACGGAGAACGCAATGAAAGGGACGAAAGACAAATAAATTATGCTCTCGAACACAAGTTGTCTATCATGAACACATTCTTCAAGAAAAAAGCCAAAAGAGGATGGACCTGGACGTCACCTAATCAGAAGATCAAAAATGAAATCGACTTTATTTTAACTAATAAACCTAACTAAACCAAGTCAAATTTGCTTCGGACCACAGATTACTACGAACAACGTTTCATTTATACCAACCAAAAATAAAGCAGAAAAACATTTCAAACTTCAATAAAAAAAACCCAACAACAGATTACGAAATTAAAAAATACACTGAAAGCCTGAAATCCAATCTTGAAGACAATATATTTACCACACCTGAGAATGTTCAAACCTTCTATGACTTACTTGAGAAAACATAATATCCAGCTTAAAAAAAAAAGACACTCAAAAGAAACGATATACAATACTTAACGAACATACAAAACAACTAATTAAGAAACGCACAGAATTAATAAACACAAAGAATAAAAACAAAGAAAAGAAAAATAAACTTATCTCAAACTCTTTAAAATCACCAATAAATCAATAAAACTCGACTACTTTAAACATAGAGAACTGATAATAACAAAAAATATAAAAAGCTTTAGAAGCACTAAGAGAGCCTTCAAGGAACTAACTCTTCAAACGAAATGGATACAAAAACTGGAAAACAACTCGGAAGAGACTAAGTCAAGAAAAGATGTGATAGGACGAAGATGTGATATATATATATATATTATATATATATATATATATATATATATATATATATATATATATATATATATATATATATATATATATATATATATATATATATATATATATATATATGTATTTGTGTTATTCGAACATCCTTACCTTTTTTCATTATTACTTTATTTTTGCTGGACTACCTCCCATATGTTTATCTCTGCTTAGCCTAATGGTTGACTGGGAGAGAATGCCTTATGGCTTCAAGTCCGCCATATGTGCGATTTTATTTTTGTGCATTAAAGTGTAAATAAATAAACAAATCAATAATATTTATAAAAATAAAAATTGTACAACATTAAAACATAATATCTGAATCGAACCAGAACCTCAAATTGATTGCCATTAAATTATTATGATCAGATCACGATTCTTATTGCAATTGAAATTGATAATAAAATAATAAAGATGTTCTATGCTATGTTCAGGAGTGTAGACAGTGTAGGCTGAAATGGTAATCAATACGAATGACAAAAGAATACAATCAAGAATTTTTAAATGTTTTGTAAGAAATATGTTTTAAAATCATTTAAATAGTAATATTTTCGTTTTATGTTCCTATGTCTATTAAGAGTAATAGAAATTGGAGTACTTGTTAGAATCGTGTACATGTTTTTGCGTGTTCCAGTGTCTTACAACGTTAAAGGTGCCCTGAATATTTGTCTAGCAATATATGAAATAGCTTTATTCGCCAACTATCGGCTGCCAAATGTCTTAGTCGGTTTTATAAAATCTATAGCAAAAAATGCGTAATCGGTATTCACAATATTTTCAGAGATCTGGGGAAAAAGTAGAGTTCGACTTAGAGCCGATCAATACAACCAATCATTAAACAATAGTTTTCATATTTTAAGAAGAATAATTAGTTATCAATACTTCGCAATTTTGTGCACTTCATTCTTTAATTTTTGGGTGTTTTACATCATTCACGTAAGTAGTGCCCAACAAAGCAATGTCTTTCTTCTTTTCTTAAATAGAGTAGAATAGAATAGAATAAAATGGAGTGGAATGCAATATAATGGAATAGAATGGAATAAAATAGTATAGAATAGAAAAGAATAGAATAGAATAGCATAGAATAGAATAGGCTAAACTAGAGTACAGAAGAGTAGAGTAGACTAGACTATACTTCAGAAGAGTAGAGTGGACTAGAGTAGATAAGAGTAAAATAGAGAAGAATAGAATAGAGAATAGACTTTTAATTCACTATAGACTATTACATAATACTTATAGAAAGTAATTTTTATGTTCCACTGATTCGGAAAATACATCCTGTATTCCCTGGAAAGAACCAGCAAGAAACTCAGCGTGTATTTTACATTAGTCTACAAATATATTTGTTACAACAGAATTCGTACGACTAATTAGTTTAAAAATATTATCTATATCTTACCACACATTTCGCTTGTCACACAATCTCCTTCGTCGTTCCTATAAAATCCCTCTTTACAAACACATTCATTTTTGCAGATCTCTGTCGCGTTATCAATACAATCAAATAGAATGTCACGATTTTGACATGTTTTCGCCGCCGGACATGACTTCACACATTTCAGCTCCTCATTAGGTCGAGTACACATTGTTGCATCTGTAAAAGATGCTGTTATTATTGGTTTATTTAGTTTTACTGCTAACAGCGAATTGTGATTAACACTTATTGTTATATGTGTTAACATCTGTTAACACATATCACAATAAGTGTTAACAGAAGAAGAAAATCCGTCGTCACATCTCGTTACGTGGGGTGTTGAAGTTAACCCTATGGTCTATAGAAGAAATTATCTGTATTTCTTCATTTTTATTTATCCAAACTTACAGTCCACCTGACGGTTAGTGGCTGCTACAGTCCATGGCCTGAACCATGACATGAACAGTCAACATAAAACAATAAAGCCTACAGATACTTTGTCACATCTGAGGACTAAGATGGAATGCCTTACAGACTGTACTTATACTGGTATACCAGTATAGTACAGACTGGTATACCGGTATAAGTACAGTCCAGTAGCAATAACCAGTCCACAACACAGAAGGGTTGGTGGCAGAAATAGGTAAGAGCGCGGTACCTATCCAGTCGGACTCCTATGCAAAAATGAGTCCTACCACCTAGAAAATCGACGTCGAAGTCGACTTTAGATAGAATTCCTTTGTCTTAAATAAGACATCTAAAGACAAAAGATATGGAAATATGACTGATCTTCCCGATCTTATGACCTCCAATAGAAGGGGGATAACCATCAAGTCCGTTGACTGGATTTAAAAAAACCGTCATGTGGCTGGATAAATAGCGTCATAAAATGTTCATATTGTAGCATAAAATGTTATAAATTTAGGTGTCCCACGGGAAGAAATAGGGTGATAGTTACTTTAACAAGGCAGGTGGATTGATGATTACAGTACCAGTTGTCTTGCACCTTTGATGCTATAGTATTTAGTAAACAAACCCGTCGCAAAAAAAATTAAGCAATTGACCTTGAATCAATCCCGAGAGTACAAGTATCAGTGGAGTTAAGTTTAATAACAGAGAATAAAATAATAGGAATAAAGTAATTTATCGTTTTATAAAACTCAAACATATTATAAAACAAACAAAATAATTATTCATTATTTATTTTATCGCCTTTGTACAACAAACCTAGCGCGTTCGCTCGATGACGCAGCCAAACGAAGGTACGCGTGCAGAAGGTATATTTATGCTTGCAGTTAACGTCTCGAATTATTATAAAAAATTTATAGGCAATTATAGCGTAGGTACTTTTATTACAGCACTCAACTGTATGCCAAGAAGCTCTAGATGATCAGTAACCTCCGTCTTTTGCACTGGATATGAATCTCTGTGTGACTGTGCTGTCACCTGCTTACCCAACAATACCTGGTAAAAGTAGGTCATTGATGTGCAGCAGGAAGAGAGTCGCAGAGAGAACAAGCCCCTGAGGAACTCCGGCATTAATATGCATATGTCAGAAAAGCAGGCATCTATGACTACCCTGATCGACCGTTCACTAGAAAGTCAGATATCCAGTTGCAAAATGCGACATTATATTAGATTGAATTATAAATTATAAAGATATATGTACATTCGGCAGATAATCTGAAACTACATCCAGTATTTGATAGGGCTGTTCCAGTACAAATTCGCATAACTTCTAAGTTTACTAAAAGACAGTAATTTCGATATTACAAGCAGACACTTCAATTGCACATACATACATATTGAATGTATGTAAAATGTAATATGTACAATTGAATGTATGTAATAGTAATTTTATATATATATATATATATATATATGACGGCACCAGCACCATTGCACGTGCGGCGGCGTCGGTGTAGCTAGTCAGAATTCTTGTAAACAACACGTGCACCGCACACCTGCGCCAATGCACCTGCGGTGGCGCCCGTTCTGGTTGTATAAAACGGACGGAGTGGCCGCCGTTAGGGCAGTCTTGGCTCTGGCGTGGAACGGTGCGCTTGTTGTATTCCGTTACTAGCTTATCCTTGACTCGTTGGATAATTAATTCGTGCAAACGAATTAATTATTATTCTTAACTACAAAATTAGTCTCGGTACAATTTATAGTTGTATTACGTAATCTATTGTAAATTAACCTTATTTAAAAGAAAAGTCCCGCTGGGTTTCTTGCTGGTTCTTCCCAGGACAGAGGTTTTATCCGAACCGGTGGTAGTAGTACTATATTGAATAAATGTGATTCTATTCTGTTCTAAAAGCCTTTTCATGTGACTCTATACATCATAATAACATCCTTTCTACATATATATATATATATATATATATATATATAGGCTTTACACATCCATATCGGAAGCGTGCTTAGTAGCGTGCCTTGGGAGAGGCCAAGTTTCGGTATTCTGGGACTAGGACTACCACAATCTTATGACGATGAATGCACGTCAAATAAACTGTTCATATTCAGAGTAACCGACAAAGCCCATTGGATTAGTAAGCTAAAGTAGCAATAGGCTAGCCATACAGCTCGAAAAACCAACAACCGATGGACAAGAGAGAAAGTTTCTCGAGCGACAGTTTCCTAACCTTAAGCTAAGTCGGATGGCCCGTCACTAGATGTAGTGACGACCTAGGAAGTTGTACAGGAAGTAAATGGACAGAAACGGCTCAGGACTCTGCTGAAGCAATTCTTGGGGGAGGTCTATATTCAGCAGTGGACTTGTGATGAGCTATATATATATATATATATATATATATATATATATATATGTGTGTGTGTATATATATATGTGTGTAATAATTATTAATATATAGATATTATCTTACCACACATTTCGCTTGTCACACAATCTCCTTCGTCGTTCCTATAAAATCCCTCTTTACAAATACATTCATTTTTGCAGACCTCTGTGTCGCTATCAGTGCAATCAAATATAATGTCACGATTTTGACATGTTTTCTCCGGCGGATATGACTTCACACATTTCAGCTCCTCATTAGGTTGAGTGCACATCGTTTCATCTGTAAAAGATGTTGTTATTATTGTTTTGTTTAGTTTTCTCCGTGTGATAACGGCAGAAGAATAATCCGTCTTCACATCTCGTTACGTGGGGTGTTGTAGTCAACCCTATTGTCTATAGAAAACATTATCTATATGCGACTACGACATATTTTCATAAAAAGGCTAACTCAAAACAAATTGCACCACATTATATTATCCTAAATATAAACTAAATTTTCGTTTGTCTGAAATTTTAATATATGGAAATTTTAATACATTAATATATTTAATGTATGTTATAGGCACTCGAAAAAACAGACGCCGGCAGGACATTCTACTCTTTGGCTGTGCGTATTATAAAAGATGAGTTATATCGCTTAATGCGAATATTCGGAATGTCAACCAAGTGTGGATGGTAACCTGCAGTACGTCTGGTACTCCGATAGGAGAATGGAGATGACGGTTCGAGCTTATGAAGCTCACAGGCACACTTTTCGATATACAATCTGTAGATGACCGCCAAACAAGCAACTTGGTGGCGGTGAGCTAAGCTATCAAGCTTAGTTTGCACCAGCTTTTTATCGCCGATAAGCCTCTTGGCTCTGCGTTCCACTGAGTCGAGTGCCGCAAGTTGATATTCTGCTAAGCAATCCCAAAAGTGACCAAAACACTCCATGCATATTCAGACTTGAGCTTTGTATAAAGTTAGAAGCTGTTCCGGCGTGAAGTATCGCTTCACCTTGTTTAGAATACCCTGTTTTTGGCCGCAGTTTGTGCTTTCGACTCAATTTTAGCGCCAAAGTTTAGGTTAGCACTCAAATGTATGCCGAGAAGCTCGATATGATCAGTAACCTTTATAAATATACCTCGGAAAGTCATATCAAGTGGACTCCGTTTTGCGGAGAACAGACAGGCCTGCGTTTTGGCGGCGTTGAATGTGACCAGATTGTCGTGACCCCATTGGAAGACTATACTTAAGGTCGCATTTATCCGCTCCACCCTGGCCTCTCTTAATGAACGTATTATTGCCCCTCCGTCTTTTGCACTGGACATGAATCTCTCTGTGACTGTGCTGTCATCTGTATACCCAACAATACCTGGTAGAAGTAGGTCACTGATGTGCAGCAGGAACAGAGTCGCAGAGAGAACAAGCCCCTGAGGAACTCCGGCATTAATATACATATGTCAGAAGAGCAGCCATTTATAACTACCCTGATCGACCGTTCACTCAGAAAGTCAGAAATCCGGTTGCAAAATGCGGTATTAAATTAGATTGAATTATAAATTATAAAGATATATGTATATACGGCAGATAATCTGAAACTACATCCAGTATTTGATAGGGCCGTTCCATTACGTATTCGTATAACTCCTAAAGCTTAATAAAGATAGTTATTTCGATATTGCAAGCTGACATTTCAATTGTATATATATATATATATATATATATAATATATATATATATATATGTTAGTATTATTTATAAATATATATTATCTTACACCGAGTGAAGCCGGCCACAGTCGAGCGTGTGCCTGCTGTACTACCATATGTCAGAGCTGTCACAGACAAGATTGGCTACATCTTGAAGCGAGCTTCTATTAGAACATTCTTCAAGCCGCCGAAGAAGATTAGTCAGTTCTTACCATCCGTCAAGTGCAATATCCCTCTACAAGATGCAGGAGTATACAAGCTTGATTGTGAATGTGGTCTCTCATATATAGGGCAAACAAAACGACCTATCAAAACCCGCGTAAAAGAAGACATAGCTGACGTGAAGCACCAACGTTCCGGGAAGTCTGCAGTTTGTGATCATATCCTAGACGGCCCCCGCCATTACATTAGATTTGACAAACCACAGATTCTGGCGAAAGAACATCGATTCATGCCAAGGATGATACGTGAGGCTATTAAAATTAAAAAACATCCTAATTTCAATAGAGAGGGAGGCTGGATACTACCACCTGCTTGGGATCCTGTTATTAATAAAATTAAAACTAAGCCCAAGCATACCACTGCAAAACTTCAAGACACAGTTAGTTCATTCTGCGTAGATCGGACCAAAATTAATAATTAAAAAGCTGAAGGTACTCCGGATTAACTCTGACATCGGGACGTCAATCACCTCAGTCCCCCGTGATCTCGTGCTGTAAAACACCTAAAACGTCGGGAATTAATAAAATAAGTTAATTAAACGCGATATAATCCGTAAAAGTAGTTTCTACGGCCACTGCTGCTTCACGACAACGCAAGACCACACACTGCACAACAAACAACCACTAAGTTAGATGAGCTACAATTGGAATATCTGCGACATCCACCGTACTCCCCGGACCTTGCTCCAACAGATTTCTTTGCAACTGCATAGTGCTCAAATCGGTTTCCGAACTGGGCTTTCAATAGAGAGTGCCGTGCTGTCCCTCAAGCGAACCGTCGAGTACCACACGGACAGACATACGTCTGTGTATGCTTGTTTTCTAGACCCGCGAAAGCCTTCGATTTGGTGTCCTATGAAATATTGTGGAGTAAGTTGAGAAAAACCGAAATACCAGCTGATTTGTTATGATGTTGGAGTATTGGTACAACAATTAAATAAGTAATTCCAAATGGGTTGTGGTTTAAGATCCCCGCGTGGAATTGTCAGTCCTCTCGTCGGTCGCGTCCCCAGGGGGTGGATAGGGGAACGTTCCCATAAATAAGTGGTAGTGGGAAAACGCCGCGGCCTAAAACTGGTCGAGGTTGGGCGTACCCGTGGACCCATAAGAACCAGAAACGGCCGGGGCTTAGTGCCCTAAAAGGCGGCTTGTCATCGCTGCCAGTATCGCTCTTTGAAGGGAGTGGACAGGGGACGTGACACACGCGGCGATGTGCCAAGTGCAACAACAAGTGGTACAACCCGAAAGCCCACTCGAGCCCGGAGGCTCCCGCAGGGCCGCGAGGATGAAAACCTCTTCAAAAATTACCCATATCTTATGGTCTAAGGTGCCGAGAAGATGAATGGCTGAGGTAGAGCCCAGTCCTTTTTTTACATGGGGAAATGCCTACGTATACCCGCCTCACGGGGGCAAGGACGGGTTATGTCAAACTCGCACTGACTAAAACCTCATGGTGTTATACCTTCGCCGCATATTGGCAGAGCCACGGGAACGCAACAAGATCGCCATACCAACACTCCTCTTCCCCCGCGACGCCACCGTACACTTGACAGATTTTGGCATCTAATCAGTCCGCCAGAAGCGGGCGGTAACCGGAGGACTCCTGCTGGAGAATAAGGATTCGGATTGCAGCGCGAAGGTGGAAAAGCTGGCGACCAAAATTCATGAGGTGCTCTCAGATCTGAACGTGCGAATTAATCGGCCAATTAGAACAAGCGACGTTCAACTGAGACACCTTGACGATGCCGTCAGCACATTGGAGATTGCAGTGACGATGGCTGAGGCAGGGGATTGTTCGATGGATGACATAAAATTCGGGGAAATCCGTCGAAGCCCAACTAGCATAGGGACGCACTGGGTGCAGTGTCCAGTTGCGGCAGTCCGTAAGATTGCAGCTGTTGGGCGAGTGCGCGTTATTTGGGGGTCTGCTCGAGTTGAATTACTAGAGCCGAGGACCATGCATTGTTATCGGTGCCTAAAAAAGGGGCACAGATTTAAGTGTCCTTATGTAAAAAGCAATTAGCTTTTGTGTAATGTACAGTCGGAAAAACAAGACTAAATATTCTCACCGCAAAGGTCACTCGTCACGCAGAAGCCATCAGGATTTCTGTAGAAGCCATCGTTACAAACGCATTTATTTTCACAAACTTCGTTTATATTATTAGCGCATCTATTAAATACGTTCCGATTTTGACAAGTTCCCTCAGGCGGACAGGCCTTAACACATTGAAGCGACTCATTCGGCTTATTACATTCTAGTTCCTCTGAAATGGATAATAAATCTTACTTTTTTTATGAAATAAAAGTGACAAATGAGCACACATTGCACCTAGTATATGGTCGCTGTGCCCTATAGACATTTATATCTATACACGATTAAGGATCAAAATGCCTCCTTACCAGTAAAAATGATTCCTGTTACTCCAACTATACAACAAATATACGTCACGCTGGTATACAGTGAGCACGTCATTATTCCTCAGTCGAGCCGACCCATCCGTACTCAACCATAATATACCTGTGGCATGGCAAAATTATGTATAATTCACATATCGTAGAAAATGTACAAAGCTTGTCTAGAAATTAAAGTTACAGCGTTATATACATCCCACCGCTTCGCTCAATCCTACTCTCAGTTCCAAGAGGGTCATGGAACAATTTGTCTACGGCGCTGCTCCACTAAGTGTTGGAGGACATATTTCCGAGAAATATTTGAGATATGATAATAGATTATTTTATGTCGCCGCTTGACAACATACGGCAATATTTGAATAATAATCGGGGTTACCAGATCAAAATGAAAATTCTAAGCAGCAAACCTGATTATGGGGGTCTCTTTAATAATCAGTGCTATTTCAGTTTTATAGTAAACCAATAAAAAATACAAGGAATAGCTTCCAACAAAAATACCAAACACCAGACATGAGGCTAAAATATTGATCAGTTCGGTAATAAACCTAACACCTGGCAAACCTTGTGTCTGTTTTGCCAGTTGTTCAGTTATCAGGGTGTCAGCCCATTATTTATGAGTAATGCCGCCGTATAGGGGCGGAGTAAGAAAATCCACTAACACATATTACCACAGTGAAATTAAACAGAAGATGGGCAGCAGCATCTTCGTGATAACCTAAGTTATAAAAATCTGTCGGTTGCCGGCCTGCCTCCCAAGCGTGACAAATGCGAAAAATGTCCCCTTTATAAGGTAATCTATGTGGGAGGCCTGTGATCAGCAACGGACTTTTGATATGCAGTAATGTATAAATGAATAAATCAACATTCAACGTCTTACGTTTCCTCTAATAATCCGCTTACCCTATTAAGAATTATACTACACAGTACTTAAGTGAATTAATTAGTTCAGGACACTGCTTCATCGGCATATACATGGAAGTTAGATTCATTCTCAGAAAACCCGATTTGCGAGGAAGAAGAAAAAAGAAGAGGGTCAGCCAGGGTGCGTACGCACCTGGCTGACCCTCTTTTTTAGGATCACAAGCGTATCTTGATACAATGGAACTGCATATTTCCGGGGGGCATTTCTTTTATTTAGTGTTTAAATTTCATAGGGTCCCGTGCATTTTTGTCTAAAACCAAAATATTAGGTGTAACCGTACGCACACAAGTGCGGTAGCACCTACAACAGCAGACAGATAAAATATAGCGACATTTAGTACTGCCGATGCGGGCATTGAGTTATTTTCTCTGCTTCTACTGTAGGTGAAGCCCCCGCTTGTGTGCGTACGTTGCGAGACGCTTGTATGAAGCTTTCGTGCTCTTCGTTTCGTTCTTTCGTTATACTTCTTGACCAATAACAATTGTTAGTAAAATACATGGTAAATCCGATTTCTACCGCAGACCAGATGAATCTTCTAGTTATTGAACTCAAAGGAAGAATGAAATATGTGATATACCTCCACCATGAAACTATTATCTAAGACTAAAATGACAGCTCAAATTAACTCACCACAAAGTTCACCAGTAACGCAAAATCCATTAGTATTTCTGTAGAAGCCACTGTCGCAAACGCATTCATAATTGCATGGTTCAGTTTCATCAATTAGACAATTATAACGTTTATAACGATTTTCGCACGTTCGCACCGGTGGACACGATCTCACACATTTAAGACTCTCGTTCATACGAGGACATTTTATATCTTCTAAAAGAAAGTGACATATAAATGATTATTCAAAACGTGAAGAAAATCACAAACTCTTGATTTAATTTGAGAAGTTTGAAATGGTGAATGTTTGTGATTATTAATTCTAAATAAATTTACACTCTGAATAAAACTATTTTTACGGATTTTATCGCGTTTGTTTTACTACTTTAATTCCCGACGTTTCGGGTGCTTTACAGCACCCATGGACACGGGGGCGACTTTTATTCAATGTGTAGTGTTCGCGTAAATATAAGAAATCATTATAAATTTACACTCGTTTTGAAGTTCATCATCACTACTAAAAATATTAGATAGGCCTCCGTCATAGATTTCCCCGTAGCATAATTTCTTTGATTACCACTCTCGACTGACGGGTCGAAAATCGCAGATTTTTTTAATTTTGCGTGCCCTCTGACATCTTTTTCGACACCCACGAGGTAATATGAATATTAATAATAAAAAATATTGTAATTTTTTTATTTTAAAACTTTAAAACAATATTTTATGCAGCAAACCAGAATTTCAAATTGCTTGCCATTATAATATTATGATCAGATCACGATTCTTGTTGCAATTGAAATTAATAACAAAATAGTAAAGAATTATTATTCTAATACTGTTAAAAATTATAAAAACAAAGTATTTTGTCATTATTTTACTTTAAAGCAGAAAGAGTAATAGAAATTGGAATATTAGACTTGTGTACATATTTTTTACGTGTACATAACGTCAACGGTGCACTGAATATTTAAGATCTGGCGTTATTGGAAATAGTTATAAAACCATGTATCGGATACCAAATAAATAAAAACCTTAGTCGATTTTACGTGTGATCATAATTTGCATTATTCTCTGAAAAAATCTAGAGAAAGAGTGTAAGCGTCAAAACTGGAGACGATCAAAACAATCGATATTATTAAAGAATAGTTTTCATATTTTACGGCTACACTATATATTTCTTCTTCCTCTTTATTAGAATAGAATGAAATGGAATATTTTTATTCAATATAGATTATTACATAATAACTTTCAATAAGAAAGTCAATTATTTATTTACCACTGGTTCGAAAAATACATTTTTCTTGGGAAGAACCAGAAAAGAACCCAGCGGGATTATTTTTTTAATCATAAGATATATAAATTATAAAATAACTAGCATTATAGCGATTAAAACGTGCCAGCCCGGCTAGCATGGGCGGGGGACAAAAATTTTATCCCTCGATTATATCAACTGACAAGAGATAAAATTATTTTGTTATGTCAAACGGGGAGAAGTATATCCCCGTTTGACATAACGAGTAGACATATATCCCCCGTCCGTAGCATGGAGCCAAATGAAAGATAAAAAATTATGCTTTCTTGACATTTGAAAGGGACAATTTTATCCTAGTTCATTGGACGTGGGTTGAAGTTTATATTCATACAAAAAAGTCTATCTCCCATTTTATCTACTGTGGATATTATATCCACCGGTGTGCCCATGCTCTAAGGGTGGATAAAACTAAGCGAGGGGATAAACATTTTGTCCTTTCCCCGGGGATAAAATTGTCTCCTGCCCATGCTACCCCTGCAGATCTAGATAAAATCTACATTTTGATTCTCAAACGAGGATAAATGTAGATGTCTATTGACCACAGCGTCCACTTACCGGCAACGACGATCAAGTAGTCTATACTTGATCGTTCATCACTCTTATCTAATATAATATAAAAATTAATTTTTGTTTTTTTTTTTGTATTTTATGCGCTGCCATACCTTTCATCAGATTGTGGTAAAACTTTGTCAACATATGGCTTGCACTTCCGCGAAGGTTATAAGCATAGTACAATTAACTTACACGCAGTGGCACGCAGTACCGACAAATTTATTTGAAAGTAATATTTCATTCAACTTCATTAAATTTATTATCATTCCTAATTAAACAATATAGGTAAGTCTTTCAAATTTGAAACGATATTTCCACAATTTATTTTTTCTGCAGCAGCAACGCGCAGCTAGTGTAGTATAAAAGCAAACTTGAAAATTTGGTTCCTATATTTTATTCTCCCTTACCTGGAAGTACTAATTCACCTTTAATCGTACTGCCTCCTGTCTCTTCCGGAATAGTACTTCTGTCATTTTGTTCAGTGTATTCATTTATTATTTTATAGACCGTTGTCATACCACTCTCATATGCAAAACTGTATGCTAAAGTACCAGAGTACCATTGATCTTCTTCATTGTTTGAATAATATCCTGTAACAACAAGAGAATAACATAAATAAATGACACTTACGTTTTTGTTGGAGCACCTACTTTATCGCGACATTTGTTATTTGAACTAAGAGAAGGTCAAGTGTTAGGTAGAAGAAATTTCTATACGTGGTAGAGACATTTTGCAGCAATATTATTATATTATTGTTGTATCAACTCATCCAGGGAAGGACCACGCTCTCGCTGAATACCAGCGTAAAACTACTGTTTTTCGGAAGCTGATTATAAAAAAACGAAATCTTTTTTACTGGTAATGAGGCATTCCATCTTATTCCTCAGGAGTTGCATCTTCATTCTGATTCTTAATCAAGGATAGATATCCATAAACATCTACATGTTTATGGGTCACAGCATCCATCTACCATCGGATTGTATGCTTGTTTATCAAACTTATTCTATAAAAAAAAGTTTTGTCTGTGAGTACCTCGTAAATTAAAAATGCACTTGCGAATTCTTGAGACCCGAAAAAATTCTAGACATCCGAGAAATTAAAAATGTCGAGAAATTATAAACTCTAAACCATGTAATTATTAACTGGTTAACTGAGTACTGCCAATTTAATAAAAAACAAGTATTATATATAACGGCTAAGTGACGCGCCTTGGGAAAGGCAATTATAAACATAGGCCTTTCCCAAGGCGCGCGCGCTTTGGGAAAGTCCTATCAGTCCAGCAGTGTACTGCCGCAGGCTGATAATAATGATGACGATAATGCATTTTACCTTAATACGTCTTTGTAAGTGATATATATATATATAGATTCAGCTCTTTGTAGGAAATCCGCCTAAAAATATAACTATCCTCTGCCTTTTCAGCTGACTTCCAAGAAGGAAGAGGTAACAATATTCGATTGTGTTATTTTTTTGTATGTATCTTATTTATATATGAATTGATTTATTTAACAATTTATTTACACACAAAGTAATGTTATAGTGTAAAACTAAATAGATATTACAAAGGCACTATTTTTTTCATATTGAAATTTCTTCCAGAAGCCCGATAGGTACTGGATAAATTCAAAGAAAAGCAAATTTAGTGGGCACTCTCATGATAATTATTAGGTCCTTACATATGAAATTGGCGTTTTGTACGGGAGGAATATAAAGTCATTTTTTTTTTTGTAAAATATATTTAATTAATCAAAGTAAGTGCACCGTTGTTATTTATGCACTTTTGCCATCGCATAGGTAGTTCATTGGTTCTTTACTAAAAAAAACCATGGGGGCGAGAATCAATAAACTTTTTGAGGCGGTTTGGACTGCCGCATCGGAGTTGAATTTTTTTCCTTGTAAGAAGCTGTCCAAATTCCGGAAAAAATGGGAATTTGTTGGAGCAAGGTCCGGGGAGTACGGTGGATGTCGCAGACATTCCAATTGTAGCTCATCTAACTTAGTGGTTGTTTGTTGTGCAGTGTGTGGTCTTGCGTTATCGTGAAGCAGCAGTGGCCTAGAGCGATTGACCAATCTCGGTTGTTTAGCAGCTAGTTCTTCCTTCATGGTTTGCAGTTGCTGACAATAGATATCTGCCGTAATCGTTTGGCCAGATTTTAGAAAGCTGTAGTGAACGACACCGGCGCTAGTCCACCAAACACTCACAAGTAACTTTTTCTGAGTCAATTTTCGTTTAGGGCAGGCATTTGGCTAGGTCTCCAGGGTTCAGCCATTGCGACGAGCGCTTCTGATTATCGTACCGTACCCACTTTTTATCACAAGTAATGATTCGATTTAAAATCCCTTCATTATTGTGTCGGTTGAGCAAAGTAACACAGCAGTCGACGCGTGTTTGCAAGTTCGATTCACTCAATTCATGAGGTACCCATCGTTCAAGTTTTTTTACTTTCCCGATTTGCTTCAAGTGGATTAAATCAGTTTTATCACTTACCCCGAAGCCTGCAGCTATCTCTGAAGTGCTTTGTGATGGACCCGCTTCCACAATAGCCTTTAATTCTTCATTTTCCACTTTGATCTCCGGCCGTCCACGGGGTTGGTTCTGAAGGTCGAAATTTCCAGAACGAAAACGTTGAAACCAAAAACGTACCGTGCTTTCGTTTGCGACACCAGCGCCGTACACATCATCAATCCTTCGAGCTGTTTCTGCAGCACTGGTGCCACGGTAGAATTCGTACTCGTAAATATACTGATATTTCATGTTTTCCATTGTGCGGTAATAAGCGACGCCAAAGAATAAAATAATGAGGAAAAAACAAATGTATGACTGTTTTCATATACCAGCTAAATGAATTTATAAATTTGAATTTGGAATTCTTAACCAAAGAGGAGATATTTCAGATCAAAGTGGTCAGTACGACAAAACGCTAATTTCATATGTAAGGACCTAATATTATAATATTAATATACACGATATAAAAACGTATATACATCTTTCACATTTTTAATATTAGCTAGTAAGATAGAGTGACAAACTAGCTAACAGACATCTTGACGGTAATCGGCAACTGCTGCTCATGAAAATGCAACCAATATAAAAAAAAAGTCCAAATCCGTCGCCACCTTTGAGGACTGAGATAATATGCCTTGCAAGCGGCTATTAAACTTGCTCTTTATACTTTTTAAACCGAAACAACAGTGTTACGCATTGTTGCTTAAACGCAAAAATAGATAAGAGATTATTAACCTCCTTGGACTCGTAGGAGCCCTACTTTTCTAAAATAATCAATGGAAGAAGTTTATTGGTTAAAAATTCTTTTAATAAAAAGTAAAGGCCTTTAAGCAGCTATAAGAATAAAACAATTTCACATTCTGAAGTTGGTGCTAAGACAATTTGTTAAGAATTAAAGCTCCAACTTCAGAATGTGAAATTATTTTATTCTTTTTAGTTGTTTGAAGTTGGCTTTTTCTTTTTATTAAGTTTTTACCCGGCGACGGCGGCGGTGGTAGTGGTGGTGATGGTGGTAGTGGAAAACAGGGGAAGACATTTTTTAATGTAACTATAATATTGACGGCGTTCTAGTTGTCACCTTGAGCTTGTTATTGTTGCAGGAGTTTTTCGATGACACAAATAATGTTAACTAAATAATATAAACCATCTAAAAACCATAAATTTTTGTATTATAATTTAATATAGCAATAAATCATAATATGTAACTTTTGACTTATTTAATTAATTATTTAAATTTAAAAGTAAAAAATAAATATGTTTAAATTCCCAGACTGGAAATTATTTTATTCTTTAAACTTTAGATACGGTATAATTTTTTAAAATAATTTTACCTTTTTTTGTTTATTATTTAATTTAGAAGTATTTATGTTTTAATTTCATTTGGTTATAAGTTGTATACCTTTATTTAAATAAATAATCGAAAAATTAAAAAAATGTGTTTCATAACTGTATGTAATTAAATAAACGGCCTTTCTAAGCCCACCAGCATGGTAGAGCCATGCTGAAGCGTATTATGGCTGCAGTACAGCACAAATGTTCGATCGGGGAAAGACCATGCTCGCACAGAATACCAGTACGTAATAGCAGCAAATGATGATGTGTTACGTAGTGACGATAACGGGAAGTCCCTTTTATTGCTAACGAGATTCTATCTCAGCCACCAGGGTATCCATGCATTTTCTACCGACTTCAAAAAGGAGGATGTACTCATTTCGACTGTATGTTTTTTTATGTGTGTTACCTGATAACTTTATTCTACGTGAACCGATTTCGATGATTTTTTTTTATTTGAAAGCTGATGCTTCTCATGTGGTCCCATATAAATTTGATTAAGGTCTGACGAATAGTTTTTGAGTTATCCTTAATAATATATATTGAAGGCGGTTGTACAATTTTTTTTTATTTTAAATTTTAATTCTTAAACTTATCCTCGTTTGTATATGTAGGTGCCTTTGGTTCACGGCTTGTTGTGTAGTGGCAAAGTAATAGAATTACTAAACCCGTATTATCGCGTGGGTGTCGTAAGAGGTGACAGAAGCAAACAAAGCAGGGGATGGGCAGCCGCATATTCCTGATAACAATATTAATTTCATATATTTACGCGAATACGTCATACATATATTTTTAATTTTTATTGAATTAAACTAATTTTATGTATTTTATCGCGTTTAATTTTATTTCATTGCCTTTTACAACCCACCTGCCAAGCAACAATGGCAACAATGACAAATTACTTCTATCTATGGGAGAGGCCTATGTTCAGCAGTGGACATTTAATAAGCTGTAATGAATGAATGAATCCACGACTTTTACACGTTTTACGTTGTAAATGACAAAAAAGTATAAAATTGTAATAAATTAATAATATTAATATGTTTACGGATTTTATGGCGTTTAATTTACTTATTTGAATTCCCGACGTTTCGGGTGCTTTACAGCAACCCAATCCCCGCACTTTACGTCAGATTTGATAGACCACAAATCCTCGCAAAAGGACACCGATTCCTACCAAGGTTGATACGCGAGGCTATTGAAATTAAAAAACATCCTATTCAATAGAGAAGATGGATGGGTGCTGCAATCTGCTTGGAATCCTATAATTAACAAAATCAAATCCAAACCCAAGCATACCACTGCAAGACTTGAAGATACTGTGAGCTCATTCTGCAAAGATCGAACCAAAAATTAATATTCAAAAACTGAAGTTAGCCGAGCTAACTATGACATCGGAACGTCAAACATCTGCACCCAAAACGTCGGGAATTAAAATAAGTAAATTAAAAGCGATAAAATCCGTAAACATAGTTTTATTCAATGTAGTGTTCGCGTAAATATAAGAAATCATTAAATAATATTAAATTATTTTTTGATCATTCTGAGATGCGCATTAAGCGGCACCCTCATTGGGAAAGTCATTATTAACCATTCTGCAAAGTGTGTCGACAAATTCTTCCAAAATTGGGAGCAGCTCTTCGATTATATATCAAAGGATTAGCTTATGGCTTAAGTCAATAAACTTGCTGATAGCGATTGAACCGGCAACCTTAACGTCACGACCGATGTTAAAATAATTATTGTTATTTATAAAATACAAAACAATTACTATAATACAAGAAAAAACTAATTGGATACGAAATATCATAACTTTGATATCAAATGGTAGAGCTTCATGCCAATGCGTCCGTTCGGATCGATATCATTTTCTTAACTATGTTTGCTGTATTTAGATTTAAAGAGTGAGAGAGCCAGTACAAATACTCCATCTTTATCCTTTAAGGTCATACACCATTTGTGGCCTTTTTTCCTGGTGTACATGATTCACAGTGCAGTGGCGATGTAAGAATATCGTAACAGGCGACAGAGGGAAACAAATCATGAGATGGCCAACAGCATCTTCCTAATAACGACTAAAAATAAAAAAACTGCGGTTGCCAACCCGCTTGCCAAGCGTAGCAACTATGGCAAATATCCCCCTATGAGGCAATCTATGGGGGAGACGTATGTTCAGCAGTGGACCTTAGTAGGCTGTAACGGTAACATAAGACGCAGTAACCACTTACTGTCAAGTGTACTGTCAACTTGTTAATCTATATAGTTAGTATTTAGAAATATAAAAATTTATTTACCTGCGTTTACTCCGTAAAATATGCAATAACTTAAGAATAAAAAGACCTAACCATCTTGATAAACTAAGCGCGTCTGCCAACGGTTAAACTCGTTCGTGCAGTTATATACTCGTAGTATATCTAACAATACCTGTTATATGCTTATAAATTATATACATTTCACAATGTAATCTCAAGGTCACGTTGTAAAAATTAAGTGATAGAGCTAGGCTGCAAATGTACTGCTGCACAACCGAGGATGGACTACGCTCGCACATATGACTCACGTGTGTGGCAGTGAAATGGTTAAATAAAACAAATTTTAACTAGTTATTGACGCCACCCTTTTTTATTGGTAACAAGGCAAATATAAAAGTGGTAAATAAATAAATAATACTTTAAATAAAAACTAAAATAACACGCTTTTGTAAATAACCGAACTAAATAGTAGAAAATAATTTTCAATAAGTTTAAAATAAGAAAATAGTAATTAACATAAAAAATTCATTTTATTGTAAAAAAGCGTGCTTGTTATTCCGAACGGAAATAAACATATGTGTGTGATGTGTTCACGGAATTCCGTTTCGGGATTCCGTTTCGATATTCCGATTCGGAATTCCGTATGTATGTGGCCGGCCTAAGAGTCCCACTGTCGTTACTATGCCCGTTGGGGTATTCTACTAGTGTAAGCAAGGAAGGTCGTGTCTTACATCAGAATTGGCCGTATCTTTAAAGTGTAAAGTAAAAGTATAAATTGAAATATTTTAAGCCAAAAGTTAAATCCTTTTGTTTAATAATTTTATTACGTTCGTGAACGACTATAATGTGCTTCGCATTGATGCCTTTGTTTTTATGTTTTGGGTTGTAATGAAAGCTGTCCTATTTACAACATTGATGTACCACTAAAGTGTAAAGCCCGCTTTTCACAATGGGATATAATATAATATATATTACATCTCAAACTACAAATATTTTTTCGATCGACCGAGCGATATTTTCATATTATATTTCGCCCCCTGTACCCCGCACACCGTTCCGCACCACCGCAGAACCGTGTGCGGGTACAAAATAATCAATGACGAACACACACTGGTTAAAAGATATATTTCACAGTGTGAAAGCCAATCGCGGGATATAATGTATATTTTGGGATATAATATATATTATATCCCATAGTGAAAAGCCAGCCTAAAGTAAAAGTTTAAAGTCAAATGTTTGGAGCAAAAAGTTAAATCTTTTTGTTCGATTTATATTAAGGGTATCCGCAAGTACTTTTCTTATTCCTTAACGTACCCAAATATGTTAACAAATGTTGAAAGAAATATTGAAAAGAGATATTCTAGATGAGTTATAGTTTGCATTCAGTGGAAATTTAACTAGCTCCAGTTTTGTTATAATTTGATAGTTCATACGAAATGTGACTTACATGGGCTACATTTTGAAGTTTAAAATGTTTAAGCAATGTATCAAAATAAAGGATTAACTTTAACGTGCTATGAATTGAAAAACTAAGTAGCCTTTTCGTATTCTAATGTGTTGATAAGTGTTACAGTTTACTCCAAATAGTCGACGACTAGTCTCCAAATAGTATGTGGCTATGCTGCTGCAGCCTGCTGTTTCTTGGCGGATCTTGTGGCGCTACGGCTCGGGCGGCCGCCGAGCACATGGTGCTTTGGCGCGGCAAATGGACGTCTGACGCTTGCTCAGCTTTCCATATACATTTCCAGCCATGTCACGCGGATATCTATCCGACCGAGACTATTAAATGACTATTGCAATTGGTGTGATGCCGTTTTTGCAATGTGTGAGATTTTCATACAGTTGCTTTTTATATTTGCAATCTGTGTAGTGGCCTACGCCTCTGCATGCAGTTGCCTTTTGCAATGCGTAGATCTTGCGCAGTTTCCTCCTTCTCTTTGGAATATGTCGTGGGATCAGTCTCTCCACATAGTTGCCGGTTTTGCAATGTGTGCAATGGTTTGCGAGTGCCATGTCACACAGTTGCAGTTTCTTAGGAGAGTGTGTGGTGAACTTTGGAAGCCCCAAATTCTATGGTTCGCAATACATTTACCTCTCTTTCCTTTAATTTTTAATTTTGTAAAGCAGATTATTTATTTATTTCAAGCACCTGAAACGTTTTACATCTATTTCAATATTAAATTACTTTGGATACCTATTTTGCGAGACCTGTGTTGGATTTACTTAAGTGCACGCTTGTGCATCTGACGTAGTTGTTTCCATGTCTTTTGCTTTTACCTGGTGTACTCTAAATTTTACATTAAAACTACTTAAGAGTAAAATCCAATGTTTAAAATGTTTTAGATGTAGTAGTTAACGCTAACTTTGTGCTTTGCCTATGTCAACAGTCACTGGGAGCCACTGGAAGGTATGCAAACTTGGTGCCTATGTCTACAGTGTTGAAGTCTGCGACAGCTCGCTGGCGTTGGTGCGGTGCTGCGGCTTTCTGGCGCTGGTGCGGCGCAGCGGCTCGCTGGCGCTCGTGCGGTGAAACAGCTCGCTGGCTCGAACGCAGCGTAACCGCTTGCTGGAGCGCGTTTAGCTGGGTGCCCTGTGTCTTCAGTATATAGTACGATCTGTGCCGTGTGCGCAGTGTTCCTCAGAGAATATTGTGTTATCTTTTTTTATAGGAGAGGGGCAAACGAGCATGCGGCTCACCTGATGGTAAGTGACTACCGCCGCCCGCGAACAACTGCAACACCAGAACCAGAGAATTGCAGATGCGTTGCCGGCCTTTTAAAAGGAGTAGGCTCTTTTCTTGAAGGTCCCTAAGTCGTATCGGTCCGGAAAATCGCTGGTGGTAAACTATTCCACAAGGAAGTTGTGCGAGGAAGAAAACGTCTTCTAAATCGCACAGTGGTGGACCGCCAATTATCCAGATGGTGTGGATGGTATCGGAGTTCTGCCGCGATGTGCGTTCGTGAAATGTGGCTGGGATTATCAAACAATTCCTCAGAGCACTCCCCGTGGTAAATGCGAAAGAAAATGCAAAGAGATGCAACATCTCTTCGCAGCGCCAATGAATCGAGCCGATCGGAAGGACTCGGTCGTCGACGATTCGAGTCGCTCTGCGCTGGATGCGGTCAAGTGGAAGGAGCTGGCACTGGGAGCCCCAGCCAGAGATGGGAACAGTATTCCATGAGGCCGAACCTGCGCCTTGTAAAGTTGCAGGCGTTGTGCCGCCATGATAATGTCCCGCTCTGCTGAGCACGCCAAGCTTTTAGAGGCCAATTGGCTCTTCAAGTGACCGCGAAACTGCGTCACTCGATATGTCGACGCCGAGGTTCCGATACTGTCTGAGGCAACAAGGAGTGCCTTGAAACTGACGAGATACGACAAGGGGTTCTTTTAGCGATAAACGCGCAAACTTGTGTCTTCTGAGGATTAAACTGGACTAGATTTAGTCGCCCCAATCCGAGACTTTGTTCAGCAAAGACTCGACTTCAGACACAAGTTTGTTCCGGTACTCGGCGACGTTTTCCCGAGAAATATTCGCACGGCCGGCGTATAGAGCATCACCAGTGCTATCATCCGCATAGCAATGAATGCTACCGGTTTGCAACATATCATTGATATGCAGAAGAAACAGCGTTGGTGATAGCACGCAGCCTTGTGGAACACCAGCGTTAATAGGCATGTAGTTGGAGCATGCACCGTCTACAACGACCTTGATGCTCCGATCTGCAAGAAAGCTGGTGATCCAATTGCACATTTCTCAGGAAGCCCATAGGAAGGAAGCTCGAAAGAAGCGCTTTGTGCCAAACCCGATCGAAAGCCTTCGCAATGTCCAAACTAACGGCAATGCCTCCCCTTGGGCTCTACTGCCTCCGCCCATCTATGAGTCAGGTAGACCAGAAGATCACCAGCTGATCGACCCCGACGAAAACCGTATTGGCGGTCACTAATCAGCTGGTGATCCTCAAGGTACCGCATGAGCTGGCAGTTTATAATGGATTCCATTATTTTGGAGACCAAGGGGTGATGGCGATAGGCCTGTAGTTGAACGGGTCTGAGCGGTCGCCTTGTTTAGGATCGGTTGGACAAAAACTGTCTTCGATGATTTCGGGACTACGCCTAGGGAGTAGGTGTACCGGAAAAGACGCGTTAGAACCGGTGCCAACTCCGGGCACGTCCTCAGCACAATTGAGGGATTCCGTCAGGCCCACTCGACTTGGGGATGTCCAGGGAGAGGAGTGCTTTGCGAACCGAGCGCTGTGAGAACCGAACATCCGGCATGGAGCACTCACACCGCGGGATGGCCGGCGGTGTGTTCTCCCCGTCATCAAGAGTCGAGTTGGACGCAAAAAGTGAGCCTAAAAGGTCGGCTTTCTCTTTTGCGGCGTGGGCCAGTGAGTCGTCCTCCCTGTGCAGAGATGGTAGTGATGGCTTACAGAAATTCCCTGGACATCCTTGGCGAGACCAGAATGGGTTCCCGAAGGAAGGCGAACTAGTTTCTCGCCAATTCTGCCTATGTGCTCTGACTTTGCCTTGGCAATAACACTTTTGAAGGACCTGGAGGCGAAGTTATACTTCTTTTTAAGCATGCTGGTGTTTACATCCCGAGCCGCCGAAGCCTCAGCCCAGGCCTGATAGCACTCCTGCTTACTGCGTAATGCAGTCTTACAGGAGCGACCAAACCAAGGCTGCGATCTGCCTCCGATGGGTACCACAGATGATGAAATAAATAGTTCCATTCCCTGTAACACCACATCAGTGACAGAGTGAGCAACAGCGCTGGGATCATCCGGCGAGAAGCAAACCCGCCCCCATGAGTAGGATGCAAAGAAAGACCGCATTCCGTCCCAATCCGCCGACCTGTAATGCCAAACACGGCGGCAACCTGCAGAACGCAACCGCGAGGGGCGTGAGTGGCACCACACTCAGGATCAGACAATGGTCCGAAGAGCCGAGAGGGCATCGACGGAAACCTGATATCCGTCCGGATGAGAGGTCAGCAGAAGGTCCAACAGGGAAGGTGTATGATCCTTCATCTGGAATCCGCGTAGGTGAAGTAACCAGCTGTGTCAGACCATATGCCAAGGCAAAGTCATAAACAGATCTCCCCGCATGATCGGTTAAACGTGAACCAAGCCATTCGGCGTGGTGGGCGTTAAAATCGCCAAGGATCACGATCTCTGCGGATGGGACCTGTTGTAGCAAGGAATCTGTAGCCATTTGGACGTAGTCGATGAGTCGGTCTGTTTCGGCATTACCGCTATGGGACCTAGAGGCACCCGTAGACGCGCGGATGGTCGTCGCTATCTACGCGTAGCCAAAGGATGGACAGGTCCGAACCTTCAAGACTGCCGAGGCGTCGAGAACAGATACGCAAACTCCAGCCCGAGGCACAAAGGTGTACCAATTTGTACCCGGGTAGGAGAGATACAGTATCAGCCGGAGAGGACACCTGCGTCTCAGTCAGAAAGAGCAAGGCCGGCTTCGCCGTCTCGAGATGGTAGTGGACGGCGTTTAGGTTCGAGTGAAGTCCCTGATGTTGCAGAAATCCACGGATAGCGTGGCGGGGTCGCCTTGGTCTTGTTGCTCAGTTTGCCCGAGCAG
Organism: Parnassius orleans; assembly: GCA_029286625.1. Classification (NCBI taxonomy): domain Eukaryota; kingdom Metazoa; phylum Arthropoda; class Insecta; order Lepidoptera; family Papilionidae; genus Parnassius; species Parnassius orleans. The sequence goes on along the minus strand of JAGSMP010000038.1, from coordinate 8,237,305 downwards.
TTATTGTTTTGAGCGGAATTTTGCCTCCAGAATACGCGGGGCAGCCTGAGCACCCACGCTCAGGAGTGGAGTAGCATGGTCGTGGATGCTCAGCGAGGATTCTCCAGGGTGCTGGTACCCTTCTGGGCGTATTCTAAAATTTAATTCCGCTACCATGTTGATGGGGAGAATTGGGCCTCGGTCACCTGCACTCACCAGACGAAACGCAAAAGCAGAGCTTCACTTCACGCCGGTATTCTGTGAGGTCGTGGTACTAAGCCGGCCCATACGTGCAACAGCAAAACTGCTCTACCGTGCATTAGACTCTTGTAGGAAGCGTTGTACCTATACTAAAATCTGATTTGGACTAGTTTTTCAATTCTGTAAGCTTAGTCTGTATGAAATTTATTCAAGAGCTCACACATTGTGTGCTGTTAAATAAAAATTGGTAAAGATTTGAAAACAAGAGTTTATCGTTTCATGGTCAGAAAGGGCCGAGACGGGAAAGTTACATTAGCCAGTAACGTTACTTTAGCCTTGACACGAGGTGTGCTTGCCTCATGCTTGCTTATAGGGTGAGTAGTTACACATGTGTCAGAAACAGCTAACGTAGTGCTTCCTTTCTGAAAAAGTAATATTGAGATACGCTAACGTTGTGCCTCTTTCTCAAAAGTACAAGGCGGACAAGCTAACGTCGTGCCTCTGTCTTCGTCGTGCCTTTTTTCGTGGAAATCCTCATGGATACCTTCCGCTGAGGGGCAACGAAAAGTTGCCGGATTCATACCGGCTAAAACCCCACGGTGGTCACCATCAGCGTATACGAGGTCCCAGGATCTCCGTTCGGAACGCAACCGGGGCTCCTCCATCGCTTTCTACACTTCTAGCACGTCCGAGGACAGTACTTGCTGCTCCCAGCACCCTCGCAGTGCTATCATTATGTCTCGAGACCACTTCGAGTCATCGTCCTCCTCAGGGTTACATAACTAGGCGTTCGAGGCCCCGCCCGAGCGTTTGCATTGAAGGCCCCGTTTCTGGTGGGAACACCGTTTTCAAGAGGAGGGCCGTGACGAACGCCTTGGCGATCGTCTCTGCACGGGATCGGGAGGGCTGCCTCCTTAAAAGCCTCCTTCTGAATCATAACAGATTCACAAAAGGTGGCTACGGCCCTCCACGCCGAATCCCCGCTCAGCATCGCTGACACGACTGATGCTAACGTCGTGCCTTTGACTTGAGTAGATGTTAAGTTATGCTATCGTAATGCCTCTGACTAAATCAGTTATTTTTAACCAACTTCAAAAAAAGGAGCAGGTTCTCAATTTGACTGTGTTTTTTTGTGTGTTAACTCAGAACTTTTTTCTAGCTGAGCCGATTTTGATGATTCTGTTTTGTTTGTGAGTTAGTGCTTACCATGTGGTCTCGTATAAATTTGATCAAGATCTGGCCAGTAGTTTTTGAGTTATTCTTAATGATGCGTATTTATTAATATTTGACTTTTAACTTCCTTTTATTTATATTGAAGTCGGTTGTACAAAAATTTTAACTTTACCTCTTGTGTTAAGTTATGCGAACGTAGTGCCTATGACTTTACTCTGGCGACACGTTGTGCTAACGTAGAGCCATTGCCAAGTCGCCTGTGACCTACGTGGTGCCTGCATCCCCTGCATGCCGTTGATGGAGACTAATATTTAAAGTTAAAGGGAGCCCGAGGACTGACTCCTGTCAGGAGAGGCCGTGTTGAGGTATGAGGGTAAAAAAATAAAAGGAAATACAAACAAATGAAGGTAGAATGGTAATCTTCCACCCGAAAACAGTATTTTTTATTATAATCCACTCAGACCAACAAAGAAGATAGACGGAGAACAACGTACAATTCAAGTGATGTCAAAAACCATGCTCAACTTCTCGAAATCCTCACCTACACATCTTTCATCTTGCTTTTTTTCAGCTAGTTAAAGTTCACTGCTGGACGCAAGCACACGTATGCACCTAAAACCATGTTGTAGGTTGCAATTTTTTTTAGATGCACATATTATGTGTACGAGAGTTCGTGTTCATATAATAATTGTACGGAACGTACATAATTTTATGTTGCCAACTTAGCAACCCATGTCGGCATGTGTTACCGCCGCACATATTTTATAAATTGATCAATGTACAATAAAACTTCTTATCAATGACGACTTATTTAAATTAGTTCAATAACTTCAGTACACTCACAACATATTTCTTCGGGTTAAACAACTACACAACTAATTGAGGTGAATAGAAAATTTCTCGAAAATTTCGTGGTGCTTGTATATCACACATATTTTATAGATTACACACCGAATGTTTGGTATGTTTTCGACTATATTATAATCTTGAATTGCGTAAAAGTAAAACACGATAACATGTAATTTATTCGATAGAAAAAAATTGTAAAGTGGGCTCTAATTAGTTACATTTCTCCATGCCACCACAATATTTTTATGAATTAGTTCATGGAATTATTTTGAAAGCATAGTAAATAATCATATCTAAGTTCACATTTACCAATTTTTTAATCTATAATGTAATTTTGTAAAAAAAAATCATTCGGCGCTTGCGTAGTTTATTTCCGAGCGCGTGTTCGGTATAGCTATCTCATAATTTGCGTACATTAAGTAATTACATCACTTTCATTTTGACACTCCTTCAGTCGTCCGTTAACTTCATCGACTAAGTGACGCTCCCAAAACTACGATCCATTTTCAAGGTATCCTCTTAAAAGAATAGGAACTGCAAACTGTAGCTTCTACAATAAGTTAAGCATGATTTTGGCTTGGTTTTGCATCACTTGAAGTGTACGCAACCATCTTTCTTTCTTCCTTTGTTGGTCTGAGATAATCTATGTAATAAAATAAATATCGAATGCAAAAGAGCTTAGCTCATAGTAAGGTTCAATTAGGATTTCGAGCGGTGAGCGGTTTCTCATCTTGAGATGAGAAGACGTGTCTGCACAGTCTGCTTTTTATTTTTATCCCCAAGCTTTCTACATACAAGTTAAGATGACAAACGAGCTAACAGTCCACCTTATGATAAGCAGATGCTGTGTCTGTGTCTGTGTGTCATATACACCTAACATCTGTCCTCTATTAAAACTCAAAATACAGTTGGTACACCCTCGTGGTCTAAGATAGAATGCCTTGTTAGTAAAAAGATTCTCCAGTTCTCGTCAATATACAAAATACAACAGCAATATGCTGCTGTTTAATACTGGAACTTTGTGAAAGCGTAATCTGATCCTTCCAAACAGACCCATTTGTGCTGCAGTCATAATACAGCTGTAGCGTAGCTCTACCTACTAAAAAGCTAGGTAGGCGGGTAAGTGATCATTGGACAAATGCACACTGAACTCCTAATTTGCGCCTAGGAAATAATGCATAGTTGTTCCACAAAACAGTGGTAGCAGGGACGGCGCAAGACCTAAATTTGGTGTAGGCAAGTTGAATTTTGCGAGGCCCCTGGCGACGAATAAATATTTTAAAAATTGTATTTGGATTTCCATCACTAGTCTACTGCTGAACATAGGCCACCCCCAACGACTGTCACGGTCTTGAACCACCTAAATTCAGCAACATCCTGCATGTTTTACCTAGTTGTTCAGCCTCCATTTAGTGGGGGGTTTCCTCGCTCCGCTTACCAGGAAGCTGCCACTCGGGAACTTTTCTTCTCATTGGGTTGTCGGTTGGTAGTTCTGTTGCAGAAATATTCGATATGGATTCTGCACAGCCCTTTCCATACCTTGCAGAACGTTTTTAAAAGCTTTTTTTTAAGATTTTGAGTTGTATTGGACAACCCAGTCGAGTTCGATGACCACTTGGCCGAAGTTGGACTTGCCTAGTGGGATTATTTCTGCTATTTACTTGCAAATAAATAGTCGAGTAAATAAGCAAGTAAATAGTCTAGTAAATAAACAAGTAAATAATCAAGTAAGTATTCAAGTGAATTATCAAATAAATAAACAAGTAAATAATCAAGTAACTAAATAAATAAATAAATAAGCAAGTAAATAGTCAAGAAAATACAAAGAAATAGTTAGGTAAATATGCAAGTAAATAGTGTAGCATATAAGGAGGTAAGTAGGCATGTAAATAGTCGTGTAATTTTACAAGTACATAAGCAAGTAAGTAGTGAAGTATAAGCAAGTAAGTAGTGAAGAATAAGCAAAAACTTAGCCGAGTAAATAAGCTTGTAAATAGTCAAGTAATTAAACAAATAAATAAGCACGTGAATAAATAAGTAAATATGCAAGTAAATAGTCAAAAAAGGACTAGTAAATAGTATATACAATCAGGAATGTAGACAGGTAAATATGTAAGTAAACAGTGAAATAATTAAGCATGTAAATAGTCTGATAACTTGTCATTTAAATAAGCAGATAAGTGGTCGTATAAATAAGCTAGAAAATAATTAAGTAAAGAAGTCAGGTAAATAAGCAAGTAAATAGTTAAGAAAATAAGCAAGTATATAGTCAAATATATAATGAGGCAAGTTGACACACTGCCATGAGTTTATTGTTGCTTTCAACTGAACGGGTGTTGCCTTTTATTTTGTATCTTGTACCTTGTCTTTTGTAGAAGAACAAAGAAAATACAAACTTTCTTTGCTCTTCACGATTTGTTTTCTATGAATGTAGTAGTCATTCCACAAAATTTAATCATCATCATCATCAAACAACCCAATAAAAGTCCACTGCTGAACATAGACCTCCACCATAGATTTTCTCATAGGGGAGATATTTGCCATAGTTCCTACGCTTGGCAGGAGTATTGGCAACCGCAGTTTTTTTATTATTGTTTTGAATTGTTATCAAGTAGATGCTGCTGGCCATCTTCTGTTTCATTTACCACTGTCGCCTTTTACGACACCCACAGGATGATATTATGGGTTAGTGGATACTCTAACATCGCCACTACACGTTGTGAAAGTTTCATAAAAGTATTAATTTCTATGAGGAGAAACATTCTTCAAAAACATTGTAATCATAATTAAGTGGAATTTAGTAATTTGAAAGGGAAGTTCTCCGGAATGAGGTCGGTCTAAATGTCGTTAAGTATTCCATTGAAACGGTGTTAAAGCATTTGTTATCCTTTAGTAATTAATAAATTATTTCAGGTTTGAGTTTAATATGGCGGCACCACATTACTTAGAGACTAATCATGTGGTAGAACCATGCTGTAATTATTGTATGATTGTAGCACGAATAGGGCGACTCAGCCGGGGAAGGACTACGCTCTCACAGAATGCCAGCGTGAAATAGCATCTAATGCTGCAGTTTTCTTATATGGTGAGTGGAGAGAACCGTGTAGTGGCGGTGTGAGAATATCCACTACCCCATATCATCCCGTGGGTGTCGTAAGAGGCGACAGAGGGCAACAAATCAGGAGATGGGCAGCATCGGCTTCCTAACGACTAAAAATAAAAAATTGCGATTGCCAACTCGCTTGTCAAATATCCCCCCTATGAGGCAATCTTAGGGGAAGGCTATGTTCAGCAGTGGACTTCAATAGGCTGTAACGGTAACGGAATGGAAAAATCGGCAAAGTTTTTACTGGAAGCGAGGCATTCCATCTAAGTCCTCAGGAGTCTTCGCATCCGCATTTTTATTCCTATTCGAGGATAAATGTAGATGCCTATGGGCGACAGCTAGGGCGGAGCGAGACCTAAATTTGGTGTGGGCAAGATGAATTTTGCGCAGCATGGCGACGCGTACCTAAATCTGGATTTTATATATCAAATATTTATAAATATTTTTAATTAATTATTGTAATATTAAATGTTTCATTTCCCCCGTCAAAAGTCCACTGCTGAACATAGGCCCTCAAACATCCTTGTTCGACAACTTCACCGTTGCAAACCTGACCGTTGGCAGACAGTATGTAGATTAAACTAAACATTCCCCACGAACGGGTCTCGTCGTGGGGGGTCTAATAGGCTTGCCCGAGGTGGCCGCTCCGTGTTGATGAACTGTGGCGGGAGGGATATCCTCCCATCGCAATCAGAGTGGACTCGCGGGGAATGACTTACCGGTACGAGGCTGCCACTAGAGAATATAACTTAAAAATAAACCTTCGTACATAAAAAATACCTTAAATTGAATAAAAATTAGGTAAGACGACCATAGAAGCTTAAGTCTGGCTCTCAACAATATTATCAAATAAAGTGAGCTATCGAGAGAGGAGATGGAGTGACGACCCTTGTTGATAACTATTTAATTTCTTTGGTTATCATTAGATAAATCGGAAGTCTTCTGAATTTTTTGTACGACCCTTCCGGATGACCCGCGGACGGCTTCTATGCTAGGAGAAATCCACCGAAACCCAGAAGGATAGCAGCCCTAATTAGTCGTCGCTTGTCACGAAACTAGTTTCCATACACGTAGATAATAACATAAACAATAATTACTGACGTCAAGATTTTATTTTAGACTCAAGTAACACGTAGAGATTTGATAGATAGAGATGAGGTAGGTACATATCGTACTAAAATGCAATTAAATACGACAGTAATTATTATTTTAGTATAGAAACCTACTACCAAACCATAGCTATTACCAAGCTATTACTAATTTGTTTTGTGTTGTTAATTGTGTAACGTATATTAAGAATGAAAGCTGTTATTTAAAAGATCCGTGGGTTTCTCGCTGGTTCTTCCCAGGACAGAGGTTTTTTCCGAACCAGTGATAAATTAAAGAAATGAGTGACTCAATAAGTATTATATATACAATGTCCCACTTCTGGGCACCGCTCTCCTTAAGTCACTGAGAGTTTTAGGACAAAGAAGCCAAGTCTTCACAAGTCTTCGAAATATTTTTATAATTTTTCACATGCAGGTGTCCTCACGGCGTTTTCATTGACTACGGAGCACGTGGTAAATAATAACTTAAATTCCACTAACTAATTATTATTTGATTTGTGCCGGTGAGGATCGGACCCAGCGGTATCGGTACCTCGGCATACAGTGAACTTTATAAAGGGCGCTTAGCTACCACGGCTCAATGCTTCATAAAACATATGTATATATTCCGTCTATTTTTTTATAATGAGGGTGACAAACGACCACACAGTCCACCTGATGGTAACCTAAGGATGCTGTGGCCCGTGGAGACATCTACATTTATCCTCAATCAAGAATCAAAGGAGTCGGTCTTTTTGGGCCCACTAGAAATTTTAACGACCTTAATGGTATTACATACAAAAAAGTTACCAATTTATTATAATAAATGGCTTATAGATTTTATAAATATCTAAACGGAATCAAGAAATCTAAAAAATTGAGTGGTTTTGATATTCCGTGTTCTGTTAATGTAATATGGGAAAAATACGTAATGAATCATTTTGCAGTTTCTATTAAAAGAAAAATGTTTTTTTTTACCAAGATAACTTACTATATTATATATTCATTACTAAAAGGATACCACTGAGATTTTTATCCTATTTCTAAAAGTTAGCTTATATCATATAACATGGTTCAAAGACACCGTGGAACGAAACGCTATTTTGTCATTAACTTCCGTGCTGGGTAGTAACCGACGGCCATATTATCATAATATAAGCATCATATCTATGTCTGTGCCGGCGGCCGGGTATTACTTTACGGCATTGACATTCGTCACGCTGCTGTTTTTTGTACTTATTTGCAATTTTAAGAAAATTGCATCTGGAACATCAGCATACACTGAAAACAATTAAATAATATTTGTGGATTTCAACGCACTGTGCGAAGACAACTAGCCGAGACAGGAGCAGATGTGCCAACTTTTATATTTGTGGATTTCTCAAGAGGTGAGTATCTTATCTTATGGAATGCGCAGAATTCAACTGTATAAAACCTACAATTGATTTAAAGTTTCAAACTTATGTGAAATATATCTTATTTTGTCACTCTGAAGTTCTAGTCCAAAATATACTACGGAAACGAAAACTACTAATTTTCGTTTATAATGTATTACATTTTATTTTATTTTACTGAATATTGAGATATGGTACGATTTTTAGAAATAATAATAAACGACCCACACCCACAGACACTTAACGATCTATACATGTTTTAGTACTTAATTATTTTAAGTTTGTAAAAATACTAATAAATATCCTTCATATTACTGACAAATTCATATGTCAATGTTTAATCAATGCAACAAGTGTTGGATTATATTACACAGTTAGCCAAATATTCCACATTTCGCCAATGACATTCGAAATGAAAACTGACGAGTTTAATTAAAATTATACTCTCTCCTAGTCCGAGACGGTCTTTACAACATGTAGTACGCCGTATTTTATACCAGTACCATCACAGTTATCCAAGCTCCTAAAAAAAAATTGGAACGGCAGAATGTATGTACAACACTATATCCCCACGTATGTCAAATGCAATGTCATTACGTTTTGTGCCAGCTGTCACGGTGTGTTTTTATAAATTTTGTTATAAAATCAAATATGTTGTGTAATATTAAATGTTTTGTATCTAAAACCTACCACAACTGTATTTATTACATGCTTGCGAGGTAATATTAGGTTATACTTTGAAAAGAAAATATTCAAAATGGAGCAAACTGATTAAAGGTAAACAAGAATCATCTTGTTTCGGAGGTACGTGTAAAATCTAAAAATCACTTATTAATAAAGTCAGATTCACTGTCACTGTCACCAGAAACACTTAATAACAAGTATGATTAATTATCAATGAAAATCCACTATTAAGCTTTAATAACATAACCTCGTCACCTGTAAAATATGAAATAATAAATAGGTATTTCCAACCAATAAATGTAGGTTGAGATACAGGGTATTTTGAAACGCTCCCGAAAACGAAGACAGACGACAGTACTAACTATATCTTAGATGATGGGTGAAATATAAAATCCATCCTGATGAAAAAAATCATCTTTTCACAACGTTTTATTAGCTTTATTCACGCTCCATCGTGTTAGTATAAATCATCGTGTTAAATAAAACGTTAATTTCATTAAAATAAAACATGAAAATACTTAAACATAAAAGCAGCAGGAATTACTGAATTACAATCAGCTGACTAGGGTCAATGTACGCGCGAACGCCGAATTCGCGCGGCCCGTAACTAGCGATGGTACCACAATACCTAATAATTTACAACACTTGTCTAAATACCTAACTTATCTACTTAACCTACTAATTTGCCACTGTGCTTGTCTCCACGTAGCCACTTTAATTGAATTCACAGGTTAAATAAACCAAATAACTGGTTCGATTCCCCGCTAATGAAAAAAATACTTAAATAAAATGTTAACAAGGTTAGAGTCATGCTTTTTATCCATTGTGTAGGTATATTTTTATTCTGATGTATTCAGTTATGTACCTATTCAGATCAGTTCAGTACTAAGTTATTTAAAAAAATAGGTTAAATAAACCAAATAACTGGTTCGATTCCCCGCTAATGAAAAAAATACTTAAATAAAATGTTAAAAGGTTAGAGTCATGCTTTTTATCCATTATGTGGTATGTTTATTATTCTGATGTATTCAGTTATGTACCTTTTCAGATCAGTTCAGTACTAAGTAATTTAAAAATTAGGTATGAAACGGCTTACCGATCCTCCGTGGCCTTATGAGATTCTCAAGGCACATTAATATGTTGCCGTATTCACGAGCACTATAAACGTACGCGTTAGGCATTATTAAAACAAAAAGAAACACAAAACGTAACAACAAGAATAACACGTAATAACAAGCATGTAATACCAAGTAATAACAATAAGAATTTAATAAACAAAACCAATGAACTGTCGCTCGCGCATGCGTGTCCAAAGTCAGCGCGGAACTGTCTCAAAACTAAAATTAATAGTGAATCCCGCCAAACTGAAGCCTACTGCGTCCTAACTAACGTCCTTGCGGTAAACACTTTGAACATTCCCACAGACCGTCAAATGTTATGACATTGCCAACTTTTATTTTATAAGTTTAGTTTCCATATGATCCCTACGACTAGTCTTTCATATGGAATTTAGAATTATAGTTGTAATTTTTTTAATACAATTAGACAATCAATTGTACCCTGACGAAACAAGCAGTTCGTTACTACAAAAATGATATTGAAATTAATAAACGTACTTACTTGGGTTTGGTTATCTTTGATTTTGTACAAGAAAATAGAAATAAAATGGTATTGAATAATTTAATAGTTAAAATCAATTGCAATTATGATCGACAGTTAATTAATCTAAAAAATAATTATTTTACTTTACTTTTATTGACTTTCCGTTTTTAATCCTTCCAATACTTTGATTTGAAAACAGGTACGTCAAAACTATTACAAATTACTTGCAAGTTTTATTGTAATTGCCGCCTCTAATTCTTATGTCGCTTGCAAACAAATCTTAGTAGGTAAATTTGGGGAATTCCCCATATGTTGGCGCTGACGCGAGGTGACACACAGTCGGCCGGGCGGCGGCAGCGCGTGGTACGAAGGGGGCGCGACGGGGGAATGCTCGCCAGTATTGTTGTGCGCGCACGCTATTGGTGCGCGCACAACAATACTGGCGAGGCGAACATATACGCATTCTTGCCGCGCTTTGAAAAAGCGATGTTTCCCAATATACAGTCGCACACACAGCTTTCTATGCACGACGCGCGACGATGTTTTTAAAAAGGAAGGAAAAAAATATTATTTATATCTATTGTTTTATGACTGAACTAGTGAACGAAAAGGTAAATAGAAGGTGAATGGGGAAAATTGTGCAGTAAAGTTAAATTTATTGAGGAAGAATACCGAAAAAATTACCATGTGGTCAACCTGATGACGGAAACATTTATCATTCGCATTGATGATGATGATTCTGATGAAGTAGCATCCAGTAACACCAACACACCATCGACATCCGGCTTCCATGTTCCATGTTCTAACGGTATAATGGACGGCGTGTCACCCTTAGCTTAAGTTTTCTTGTTACAAACTACTTTATTTTACGATTGAAATAAAAAATAATGCTCAAGCATACATTATCCATTTTAATTTCAACCTCTTCCAAAGTTCTAAGAAGCTAGTAAAGTAACTATTATGATTCTACAAAACCATTAATTACTATTATAGTATTATAAAACAACAGCCTAGTACCATGTAGTACTTTAGAACGACTGTACCCATGCGCAAACACACCCCTCCACTGTCGCTCAGCGTCGTGACGGGACCTGTACGGAGCTAGATAAAGAGTTTGGCTTCGACGCGGATATTGACCCTAGTCAGCTGATTTTATGATTTATTTATTTTAAATTCCACTGCTGGTTTAATATTTAAGTATTTTCATGATTTTTTAATGAAATTAATGTTTTATTTAACTATATCAACACGATGGAGCGTGAATGAAGCTAATAAAACGTTGTGAAAAGATGATTTTTTTCATCAGGATCGATTTTATATTTCACCCATCATCTAAGATATAGTTAGTACTGTCGTCTGTCTTCGTTTTCGGGAGCGTTTCAAAATACCCTGTATATATATGTGGTGATATTTCAAGAATTTGAGACGAAACACCCACTTTTATACTGCTTCTTTATTTTCATTAAGTCCCAAAACCATTACATCTTGCTATCTTGATTACAATGACATTTTCCTAAAGTGACCTTACAATTTTATTTTCAGTTCAATAAACCAAGGAGGTCAATATTCTACAACAAACAATAAAACAACTACTCATTGCTAAATTATCCCACACGGCGTCCTGATCATTCATCTGACCCAGATGAATCGTCTTCCGCGAAATCCACGGCTTCATGAGATCAGCTGAGGTGGTTGTATTAATCGGCCTTCGCTTATACCAATCTTACAACATAACGATCGTTCGAATTGCATTTAACAACTTCAGGGTCCTAAGTACTTAGGACATAATTTACCCTTGTGAGAACTGTGTCTTTTTATGGCTACCAAATCTCCAATATTAAAGGGTATTGCTTCCCTTTTTTTATTATAGCTTTTATGTTCTCTTCTTGTACTTTCTGTATAGATTCTTTGGCCTTCTTTCTAAGTTCTTCTCTTTCTCGTTAAAATTTGTATGCTTTCTTCTTCTATTAATTTCAGTTCATCATCTTTATCTCATTTTAGTGCCAAAAGCAGTTCAAATGGTGTTTTCTTATACTTCTTTGGTATGTTCCATTCAAACATCGTTGTACTTTGGACACACGGCGATACCATTTAGTCGGGTCATAAGCACTTAGTTTGCTCAACACGGCTATGATAATCTGATGGATGCGCTCAACTTGGCCGTTTCCTCTGGGTTGTCCGGTGGTAATTGTATAGTGCGTTATATTTTCACTCTTACAATACTCCCGGAAGTCTCTTGAAGTAAAAGCAGCGTTTCGATCAGTAAAAATTATTTCAGGTGCTCCAAAGGTTTGTTGTTGTAGTCTTAGTTTCTCTAAAGTCTCTTCCGTGGTAACTCTTAACAGGGTAAATCCGTGTAAATTTCGTATAAGCATCCACGACGGTAAGGATGTATTTGTAACTCTTGTGAGTCGAAGTCATTGGTCCTAGATGATCCACATGGTATGTCGATAGTGGACATTACCTTTGTCTATCGGGTGTAGGAATCTTCTTTTACCTCTTTTGCGACATGAGAATGCATTCAATACAATTACTTATGACTTTTTTTATTTTTTCAGTTAAATTTTCAATGAAATATTCCCTATTAATCAGTTCTTCAGTTTTTAAGATTCCAAAATGTCCTTTTTCGTGATTTTTCCTGATTATTTCATACTGCATTTTCTTAGGCACAACAATCAATTTACTTCCATCTTTCTTTATATAGTATTTCGTTCTGTATGATATAATCCTATTTTTCTGTTTTAAAATTTTTAATCAGTCTCACATAGTCGTCTTCATTCTGTGCTTTCTTTAAACGAGCTGTAGTTTCAGTAAGTATCATACAGATAGGATATCTACTCAGTGCGTCGGCGTGTCTCATTCGTGTTCCTGGTCTGTGTTCGATCTTGTAGTCGTATTCTTCTAGAAGCAGGGCCCAACGAGCGACTCTAGGTGGTAAGTCCTTTTTTTGTAGTGTCATAGTAAGAGCAGAGCAATCTGTAACTATTTTAAATTTTATCCCAAGAAGGTAAACTCGAACTTTTATGGGCAACAATAGCTAAAATTTCTAAGTAATAACTATGGTATTTTCTTTCAGCTGGAGTTGTTTTTACTCATAGTGCACGGGTGAAATTGATTTTTAGGGCTTTTGTGTAGAAGAACAGCTCCATAACCGTCAGTACTCTGCGCGGTGTGTAATTCTGTCTCTAAATCTGGATTGAATATTCGAGAACTGGTGAGTTACACAATATTTGTTTCAATTCTAAAGCTTTCTCACCTTTCATCAAAATTGAATACAGCATCTTTCTAACAAATCCGTCATCGGTTTTGCAATCAGGAATAGTTTTTATAAACTTTCTGAAATACCCTGTCAGTCCAAGGAATGACTGCACAGTTTTTATATTATTTGGTTTCTTGAAATTCGCTACAGCCTTAATCTTTTCTGGAGACGGTCGTACTTCATTGTCACAAATAATGTATCCAAGATATTGATTTCCTTCTTTAGAAAATGGCATTTCTTCCAATTAAACTCTAGACCGAATTCTTCGCTTTTAAATACTTCTCTAGCTTACTTATTCCTTCTTCTTCTGTTATCGAGGGTATGATTAAATCATCAAACACTAGCAGTGTCCCATCGGTAATTAGATAGCTGAAGATATCGTTAATAAATCTTTGAAACACAGATGGCGCTGTACATAATCCATAAGGCATTCTTTGAAATTCGTACCTTGGGGGTGTTACGAATGAGGTGTACTTTTGACTATCTTTGTGTATCACATAAAAAAGCCATTCTTCAGATCAAGGGACGTGAACATTTTGGCCTCCTTCAACTTGTCTATCTGGTCTTCTATTATAGGAAGGGGAAATCTTTCTTTAATTACCTTTTTATTTAATCGTCGATAATCTATACACATTCTACGTGACCCATCTTTTTTATCAGCCAGAACTACAGGACAGGCGAAATCAGATTTGCTAGGTTTGATTATTCCTTTGTCTAACCATTCTTTTACTTGCATATTCACGGCATTCATTTCTAAGGGTGACAAACGTCGGGGATTCTGAAAAACTGGTTCTTCATCGGTAAGTATTATTTTCAATTCAACGTTACTTTCTTTCTTCTTTTCATTAGGTCTGTACTCTTCACACATCTTACGAATCTTTTCCGCGTATTTAGAATCTCCTATATCATATTCTTGTTCATTATCCTTTCCTCCATTAGAAGTGTAAGATGCATAATCTTTGTATAAAGACACCTTCAGGAGTGAAACACACTTCGAAATCTTTAAGGATAGGATTTCCAATCAGTAAAGTTACCGGTATCTCGTTGTCTTTACAACATGAAACTTGACATCTGTGTAGTAATTGTCAATTTGAACATTGGCTGTAAACATTCCTTCAGTAAGAATTTGTTTTCGGCTATTCCTGTTATACACTTTGATTCTGTTTTATAATCTTTAATTCCCTTTAACTCTTCCTCGAATTCTGATTTTGTTATGAGGTTAATATCACTTCCAGTATCTATTAAGGTAACAAATTCTACCATTAATCTTTATCTTTTGTAGGGTACTTTCTCTTCTTCACTTTTATTTCTAATTTTCAGCGTCTTCTTAGCTTTGCTTGTACATTCAGTTGATTTGTGACCAAATTCATTGCATTTAAAGCATTTGACTCCCTTTGGACAGGTGGGCGATTGAAGATCCAGTTCGCCACAGTTGTAACATCTTTTTACATGAGTCATCTTACGGGTTGAATGATGCCCATGTGATTGGCCAGACTGTGCCGATTTGTTAGGCATCTTCGTTCTAAAAGCACTGTAGATTTCCAACTTCCTGCGAAAATCCTTTATGTCTGTAGCACCATATAAAATAACTTTATTGGTCTCTAGATCACGAATACCATCAATGACATACTCAATCAGCGCAGCGTCTTCAACCTTGCCATGAAGTGCTAATTCTTCATAGACAGGAAATATTGTTGGTAAGTTTCATCGTTCTTCATCTTACGCGATGCAAGTTTCTTATGTATGATTGCTATTAATCTTGGGGCCAAATTCTTCCTTAAGTGACTTTTCAAACTCGCGTAGTCCTTCTCTTCCCAAAGATCGTAAAATAGCTTGGCAGTACCGTCTAAAAGTCTCTTTGCATAGACCAGCTTCTCGACTTTAGTCCACTTCATAATTTCGGCAGTATCTTCAAATTCGCCAATAAATTTCTCAATAGGATAGGTGTCATCTCCGGTAAAATGTTCATTGACTTCTCCAAGTCTTTAAATGAAATCTGTATATCTAACTCCTGCTTTCATTTCTTTTACATCTTTCTTCGGCGGCATTGTGGTTGTCAAACTAGTATTAGTCTTTCTTTTCTAGTCGTGCAAAATGATAGCTTATTTGAACTCATTAAGTCTTCAGTCCTTAAAATAAATTTTCATATCCAAATTCCAAAACGGCACTTTCTGTTAAATGACTTGTAATAAATCTGAATCTTTAGTCTGTCTCGCCTCAAATTTTTGGCTATCCCGGACGAGCCCCAGTTGTGGTGATATTTCAAGAATTTGAGACGAAACACCCACTTTTATCTTTTCTTTTATTTTCATTATTGTCCCAAAACCATTACATCTTGCTATCTTGATTACAATGACATTTTCCTAAAGTGACATCTTACAATTTTATTTTCAGTTCAATAAACCAAGGAGGTCAATATTCTACAACAAACAATAAAACAACTACTATTGCTAAATTATCCCACATATATATATAGATACGTTGAGAAATTGGATATATATTTAATATGTTTTTATACTTTCGTGTTCAATTCGTCTTTGAGCATTAGTTTGCAGTCGCCATTTATCATAGTCATTGGGCAAAATTGCGCACATGCAGGTGATTTTGGGACAGTATTGCAAATAGGAAAAGGAAAATACCAGGCTGATACACTATCATCATCTTGTTGGACAAGATATTATGCAATACTGAGATACAAAAATAAATACTATGGGCTTTAAACTGCTGGGAAAAATATATTACATGCGTTATATGGATATGCTAAAATAGACCATTAGAACCATTACTTGAATATATATGGGTTCATGTATATAATAAAATAAGAAATAAAATGCCATCAACATCTTGGGATAGGATTTTCTGGTTTCTGGCAGAATTACTGAGGACTTAAAACTGTTGGAAAGAATATCTAGCATAAGTTATATAAAATGCTATATACAGACCATTAGAGCTATCACTTAGAGGATATACATGGTATAAATTACTCAGGCCATTAGAGCTATCACTTATGAGGATAGACATGGTTAACTATTCATACCTTAGAGCTATTACTTAAGAGGCAGAAAGGTTTTGAATTGATATATAAAGCGCTACCATTAGAGGAAAGACATTAAGAGGGGCTAGACCGGAAGACATCACTGCTGGCTTTAAACCATTAGAGCTATCACTTAGAGGATAGACATGGTTAACTATTCAGATCTTAGAGCTATCACTTAGGTTTTCACTATCACTTGAGGTTAAACAGGTTTTGAATTGACATACAAAGCGCTATCACTAGAAAGTAAAACATTGTGCTGTACTGGAATTTAGAATAAAAATAAATAATGGTATAATTTTTATTACAAAGGTGACTAATATTATGACTACAACATAATGAAAAAGTTGTTACAAAATTACAGATGTAAAAATATCAGAAAGTCAGGGGGGTTCGTCAAAAGAAGTCCAAAATTGTCAACATAGAGAACCCCCATGATCGCTGGGCATCAAGATAGCAAATTATATTCCAACATACCAAACATCTAAAAGGCAGCAGGTCCCGAAATTATATACCTGAGATTGCAACTAAACTTTTCATTATTTTATCAGAAGATTCTGATTTGGGAAAAGAATAAGTGCTATTAATAAACTTAACTTATGGGAAGGTTATGTAAAACTTTGAGGACCCTAAAATTGGCAGAATACGTAAGAAATAATAAGTGAGTTCTGGGACAAAACTACCTGTTGCTCAAGGTGAGAGTCAGTTTACTAGTCCTAAAATTGTAATTCCAAACAAATTATGAGAGATTTATAGATACATGTTAAAATTTAAAGACAGTATATTATTACATATTATATTACACTTTTAAAAGTTAATATTCATCCACCTTCTGTGTCGAAGGAGGGAGGCCTATGTTCCGCAGTGGACTTATAGGCTGCAACGGATGGATGGAAAATATGACATGGAAGTAAGAAAAGATGTGATATGAGGACCGTTTTACTTTGATATTGAATATCAAGAGGTTACAGGTTTAAATAGTCTTAAAAGATTATACATTTTAATCTAACTGTTTCGAAAAATCTGAAAGATTGAATATAAGCTATTATTTTAATTATATCCTCTTGGATTTACTTGGCTCCATACAGACTTATGAAACCAATTTTGCATGTCTGCAAAACAAAAATATGTCCACCATCAGATGAAATTACAATAATTGTCTTAAATTATTAAAAGAATAATAAAAGACACAGCCTGTAAATTTTTCAAGACCTTAGTTTTAATGTAAATTTTAAAATTAACAAACTATAATTAAAAAACTCGGTAACAGAAAGTAAACACCGAATTATTATTATTGATGTAATAAAACTATTTAAAAGAAAGTCATTGAAATCAAAAATTAGCCTATGAGCAATTTTCTATTGTTAGGCACATTCTAGCCATACTATGATTAATGAATTAAATTTAAACAAAGACACATTGTTGCATCCGAGCTGTATTATGTAGCTTAGTATAACCTAAGTTACAAGAAACAGTGTTTAGCAGCATTAGGTTTTAAATATAATAATGAGGTGCAAAATGCATCAAGGGCTTGCGGTACATAAAATATCTTTTGGGAAAATATAAGACTTACAAAATTCACTACTTAAAACAATTGTACATTGAACAATTAAAAGAAATTTCAAAATGATTATAGTAAACAATTTTACTATTATAAGGTATGTAAAGGTTATGACAAGTTAAAATATAAGTTATATGTTAAGTATGTATATAGTAAAATGATTCAGTTATTTTATGTAGGGTTTCATGCCTACCAGGTTATTACTACCTTCATATAGTGAAATAACTATGGTAAACATACATACAATAGAGTTATGTCTGACAGATGCATAAAATAGATTACCAAAGATGTTAGCAACAAATAAATTTGCTGTAAAAGGAAATTATGGAAAAATACTTATACATAATTGTGATATGAATAGCTACTCTATATTTGTTATAAGCCATTTAGGTTGCTATCAGTAATATAAGGTTAATAATGTTGTGTTTTTAACTATTATGTACATAATAATGTATATGGAAGGTAATATATTATATTCAGTTGCAAATTTCTGATCTTAGATGGTAGTGAATAATATTGCAAATAATAAAATTATTAAAAAGCATAAAGTTTTTTGATATAAAAACGGACACTTCTCAACTGGGTGGAAAGAAGCCATTGGAACTGAGACAATTTTTTGGGTTTTAGTCCTTCATTGTGAGGAAATTACATATATTATTATTGGATATGATTGGATATGATTTATATTATTATTGGATATGAAAGTAGTATATGCTTATAATTTTGAAAATTGTAGAACACTCAAAACCTTTAAAACAAAACAATAATATAGATATTTTGAATAATACTTACTACAAATAAGTAATACTTATGGTGTACAATTTTACTCAGAGTTGATAAAACCACTGCTTTATACATTGACAAGATAGAGAGGGTTCTCTTTCATTAATTATTGAGGATTCAATTCTATCAATTAAATGAAAAATATTGGAAATTATATATCGATCTGAAATTGAGCCAAGTAAACAAAGAATAGTCATAAGAAGTCTTTCAAGTGTATTCAACAAGATCATAAAACGGTGTCAAAACTAAAAATTGATCAATTTGTACCGAGAAATAATAATACTATTACACAGAACAATCGTTTCTGCAGGTATGACCCAGAAACCATGGCAGTTATATTAGATTGGGGGTGATTCTTCTATGCATTTCCACTAGTTGCTATGCTGTTAATATGCTGTCAAAAAATTAAGTTTATAGAACCATAGGTTTTTTGGTTGTCCACATGGGGGGGGTGAATGTGAATCAAGTGCAAAGGCATGTTAAATAAAAGATTCGAATTATTCATTTTGAATAAAATAACAAATTATTAACACCACTTTACAGAGAATCATACACTACTATTTCATGTTACTATCACCTCATAGGCATCTCACACATATAATACTATTATGTGAAGCATTTTGTAAAAGTATGGCACTCCAAATTCATACTCATACATAGTGAACTCTCCTTTGTCAAATACTATAAATTATTAAATTATTATTTCTCTATAGTACCAATTTTGCAGTAAGTGTAATGTAATTCCTTACTGGGCTTTTGTGATTTTTACTTTGGATTTTGTTATAAACATAGACTTAATAAGTTAGTTTTATATTATTAACATCAAAATGTTGCAATAAAGATTGAGATTACAAAATTTACAAAACTAGTAACAAGCTTAGCTGTGATGAGTCACAGGTCATAAAATTTATTAAATATTGTCCTTCATAAATATTACATTTATTCAAGTGGAGTTCAGAGTTATAGTTAAGATATAAGGTGAATTTCACTTCAACAGCGATTGCATGGGAAAAATAAATGAGAGAAGCTTAAGCCTTTCCTGTGAATAATTAGTAGAAAGCATAACACAAGATATTGATAAATTTAACATTAACTCACAAAACCCATTTAGAATAGAAAAGCATTTCTCAAGTTATAAGATGTTAAATTAAAATTTACTTAAATTAAGCGAACAGATATTCCAGATTATTGTGTTTTTACAATTATATTTCTTCTACGGGCCACTTCTGCTGCAATTAAGGTGGCCTTACGTGTATATGGAATTGTTATAAAATAAAGATAATTTATTTTATGTTATTAAATCAAATATGTAATATACATATTATACTTTCAAATTTTTTTATAAAATAAGGAAAATTGCAAATTTTTCCATTCATTGGTATTATAATTCGCAACCCTGGCTTCAAACATCTACATGTTGTAAGAACGTCTCGGACAAGGAGAGTATAATTAAATGGTTAAACGAACTTACCTTAAGTGAAGTTCAACCATAATTATACAAGCTCCTTGTCCGAGACAACCTCAGGCCAACCCTCCTGGGTTAGGGTTGCTCATCTAATCCCCTTTAAACTTATAATGACATTGCATTTGACGTACAGGGGATATAGTGTTGTACATACATTCTGCCGTTCCAAAATTTTTTTAGGAGCTGGATAACTGTGATGGTGTACTGGTAAAATACGGCGTACTACATGTTGTAAAGACCGTCTCGGACAAGGAGCTTCGTATAATTATGGTTGAACTTCACTAAGGTAAGTTCGTTTAACCATTTAAGTATATGAGTGTATAATACAAGTTTACTTTTGCTTCTAGAATTTAGGAAAATCTATAATTTATGTTGAATTGCCTAAAACAAATGACAAACACAATTTTATTAGTATGATAAAAGGTTAAAAGTGTCAAAGTATTGAAGTGTTATGTTATTGGTAAAACCTAAATTAATTAATAGATAAAATAAAATCACACAATATATACACAAATCTATGTTAAAAGTGTCTGTCAGAGTAACTATATCCACAACCGTTACATCCTATCAAAGCCCATTGCTGAACATAGACCTTCCTCAGATTTCCTCAAAGGAGGATACTTTATAGTTATGCTTAGTAGACAAGTCAGCAACCACAGTTTTATTGGTAGTTGTTAATAGGAAGACGCTGCTTAAATTCAGAAGGAATGTACACACATTCCTTCTGAATTTAATATTATAGATATAGATAATATAAAAATAAATGGATGTTATTAGGAATACATATTAGTGTTAATATTTGACTAAATACATCTACTATTTATGTTTATCATATTTAAACTCCATCAGGAAGCAAAATTTTGCTTACATTATTTTATTTTATTTTGTTGATTGTAGGTAATGTACATTCTTTCTGAATTTAATATTTCTTTACTTCTTTATTTTTTATTTGCATTCCCAATTTTTCAGTTACATCTACTTGATGCAGTTTGTTGTAACTGCCAAGAATATTGCAAGAAAGTATTGAAACTGCTCATTCCATTAGAAGATTTGTATTCCATGTGGATCTTCAATTTTAAGAGCTCACACACACGGGCTGTGCCAATTAACTCAGCAGAAAGAGATATTATTTTGCAGTGGATACCATCACACCAGGTACTTACTTTACTTTAACAGCCTGGTAATCCCCTGCCTGAAATAGGCCTGCCCGGAGGAGTTGGCAATAATCGCTTTGACACAGATTGATGTTTGTAGTATCATACACTTCGCACTACAAACAATTTGGCTACTCACCACCAGGTTCTCTTTAACTTTACAGCCTATCAAAAGTCTACTGCTGAACATAGACCTCCCCACAGATTGCCTTATAGGGAGATATTCGATAACCACAGTTTTTTTTCTTTAGTTGTTAAAAGATAGATGCTACTTCTTCCTTACCTTACCCCATATATGTATGCCTTTGTACTTAATACACAAGTAATATTTTTACCTTAAATGAAATTAGTGTAAATATAACGTCTTAGAACTTGTACTTAACCAAATAATGTTATAATTCTAAAATAACTACTTCACTTGTTTACCTTTCTGATTTGATGTATTTTTATTTCTTTTTACCTTAGTGGAATCTGGTTTACTACAAAAGTATTATGAAGGGAAACGAGTACATGCTATTTATATATAATTTAAGAGGCATTAAGACTGTTTATTAGTAATAAAAATTGAAATAAATAAAATATTAATAAATATTATTTTTTAGGTGATAGACACTGTAAAACTATAGTCTGTTTGGTTAGTTGATAAAAAAAACACTTTTCAGGTGGATCATTTAGAATGAGTCTGCAATCTTGTCGGCCGAGAGCTTCTACAACTGTATGGAGACACAAATGATAACAGGGATATGGAATTACAATTCATGAATATTGAAGACATCGGTAACATCCCACAAACACCCCTTATGCCTGTAACTGTAACTCCTGCCATTTCCAGAGCGGCATCAACAATTACTATAATAATATGCAGACCTTTTCTATCAAAGGTTTAAATTATTTCTTAAGCAAAATTGTCTAGTAAGGGTTATTATACTACTAGAGAGTACATGACTGATAATAACCCCTAGGAATGAGGTGATCGCTACCATGCTGTTTCTAAATGTTTTCAAAACAACTGTATAAAATATTATATGTAAAATGTGCTTTTTTAAAAAAGTCTCGCTGGGTTTCTTGCTGGTTCTTCCCAGGACAGAGGTTTTTGCGACTTTTAATAAGTATTATGTATTGTAATCTATATTGAATAAAATGATTCTATTCTATACTGTGGCTAGTTATAAGCGTGCTGCTTCTACTTCCCGTCACTGTATTTTTAAGTTATGTACTCATTTATCTAGATTCTTAATACCTAAACTAAAAGAACTACTAACTAAAAGAGAGATTGCTGATTGATAACTCATTTTATGTGCCACTGTGCCTGTATTTGTGAATACCACTAAATGAACCTCACAATGATTGGAATAATTTATACACAAGTAGTAATGATGCATATTTATATAGTAATATAAATAGTATAGTAATATAAATATGCATCATTACTATATGGTAGTTTTGCCACGGTTACGCTTGTGGCAACCAAAGCTTTGTGGTATTCTATAGGAGATGTTGCTGCTCATCTCCTGGTATCTTTATTTGACTCTGTTACGACTTTTACGACACCATACGGGACGAAACGCGATGGCAGTTGACGGAAGGGCTATACAATATTTTACATTATATATTTAATTTAGGAAGACCTATGTTCGGCAGTGAATTGTTGTAATGATGACGAATGATAATCAATAAAACTTGTAATTATTGTTGCTTACTTGACCTGTTTCTACTATGTCCCTTATTATAAATAAAGCGCTAATTTATAAATAAACGCCGAGCAAGTTGAATAGATGCTCTGGTGCCTTTCGTATCTCTTTCAATTAACAATCTCCTTTTGGTTTTTTTTTTATAGAATAAGTGTGACAAACGAGCGCACGGTCCACCTGATGGTAAGTAGATGCTGTGGCTCATAGACATCTACATTTATCCTCGTTTAAGAATCAAAATGCAGATGCATTGTCACCCCTGAGGACTAAGATGGAGTGCTTCGTTTCCAGTAAAAAAGGACTCCGGTTCTCTACACTCACCATACGAAACACAGGAGCATTAAGCTACTATTTTACGCTGGTAGCGTTTTCCGTGAGAGCGTGTCCTACCCCGGTCGTGAATGTCTTACCAGGTCGTCACTCCATCTAGAGGGTAGCCGCCCCACACTGAGCTTACCGGTACGAGACTGCTACTCGAGAATTTTACATTTTAGCTTCAATTGTGGTTGGATGTAAACATGCTAATCAATCAACACATATTAAAAGAATGTCCTGGCACTGCACCTCGCGGCCTGTGATACTATAATAGACTGCTTTAAGAATATGATGATTTTACAATAATAAACAATAAAAATGCAGTGACAATACAGTGTTTCTTTTATCCTAACACAAATAGTTCAAAACACCTACATGCTATTTATTTTTCGTGGTTAATATCGTAAAATCGGATATGTTACTATCCAGTCATTTTGGTTTTAATGGTGCTTGAATGTAAAACATGTTATTCAATCAATACTTAATAAGAATATGATGATTTTACAATAACAAATACAGTGACAATACAGAGTTTTTTTTATCCTAACACGACCAGTACCAAAACATCTTCGAAACATCTTACATACTTACTTACATCTATCTATTTATTTTCTCAATCGCTGTAGCGGTAAAACTCGCAAAACACCCCTTAGAAGTTCACTGTTGGACGCACACATGCACCTAAAACCGTGTAACTGGTTGCAAATGATATTAGATAAATAAGTACATGTGTGCTTGTTTTTAGAATTAATTGAGCATAGTTTTGGCTTACTTTTTGCTTCACTTGAATACATTTGTAATGTATTCTGTGCTTAGTATTCAATACACCACAATAAATAATAAATACAGTTAAGAATCAATACATCACCGCGTCTGTTTATTCGTACTGTTTACTCCGGTACTACTAAAAAAAAATCCATCCACCAAATAGTACTTAAGAATTCGAAGAATCTACAACTTTTTTATACTTTTTATTATTCACAGTTTTTATTATAACATAGGATATCAATAAAAAACTATTAGACAGTCGCCGTATGGGATTTTAGGTTATAATGAGATTGCCGTTTGATTGTTATTTTCTCAGTATTCCCTTTATATATGGTACAACTAATATTACTATAGTAATCTAGAGATTATAAGGAATAAATCTGCATACATTTCATTACGAGTTATCACAGTATTTGGTGGGCCCATTCTCCATACAAAAAGAAACTGTCTCCTTTTAGATGCGTTGTGACCCCTGAGGACTGAGATGGAATGCCTCGTTTCCAGTATAAAGGGTCTCCGGTTCTCTACACTCACCCTATGAAACACTCACTCACTCACTATTCTGTGAGAGCGTAGTCCTAAACCCAGTCGAGCCGACCCATTCGTGCTACAACCATGATATAGCTGCAGCGTGGCTCTAGCACGTAGATTATAATATAATTATATAGGAGCATACCAACAAAGAAAGCCTTGAAAGGTTTGAAATTTTTATAATTATATTAATACATGAAGGAAAAAGTTTTACCCCGTTTTTAAGCATACTGCGCACTCGGAGTAGTGTAAGATTTGGCACAGTTAAAGTTCAGACGGAAAAAGGCACTCCTTTTCCGTCTAAACTGAAAAAGCTAAAATTTATATACAATATGTGTGACAAATATATTACATATAATTTAGAATTAAAAGTTTTGTACAACCGACTTCAAAATAAATTATTAAGAATTATTCAAAAACTATTGGTTAGACCTTGATCAAATTTATATGGGACCACATGTCGATTCTTTTTTTTAAAAAAGAATCATCGAAATCGGTTCACCCAGAAAAAAGTTATGAGGTAACACAGATAAAAAACATACTAGCGAATTAAGTACCTCCACCTGTTTGAAGTCGGTAGAAAATAAAATGAAACATTCATTGTTCATGTTCATACTGTCAATGCCAAACACTTACAGAACACTGTTACTCTCTACCGAGAGCACTTAATAGTTTGTGGTCAAACAATTGCACAGAGTAGAGATTGTCGCCATAGATTTATATATATTAATGTGAAGTTGAAAGCATAGATAATGTTATGTATATAATTATACTGAAAGTCGAAAGTGAAATGATACAGTTTGCGTAATATACAAACTTAAAATTTAATGAATTACGGTCGAATTTCGACCACTAGGCGCCCACAAGTTATTAATTAGTACACAAAAATATTTTCCAGGACATACATACAAGTGAAGTTAAGCATGCAGCATGGGCAGGAGACAATTTTATCCCCGGGGAAAGGAGAAAATGTTTATCCTCTGGCTTAGTTTTATCCACCCTTCGAGCATGGGTACACCGGTGGATATAATATCCACAATTGATAAAATGGGAGATAGACTTAGATAGATTTTTTGTATGAATATAAACTTAAACCCACGTCCAATGAACTAGGATAAAATTGTCCCTTTCAAATTTCAAAAGAGCATAATTTTTTATCTTTCATTTGCCTCCATGCTACGGACGGGGGATATATGTCTACTCGTTATGTCAAACAGAGATATACATCTCCCCGTTGCCGTGCTTTGGCAAGATAATTTTATCTCATGTCAGTGGATATAATCGGCGAAATTCCGCGCGACTAAAACTGCTCGGGGCCATCGGAGCAATACGACCAAGGCGACCCCAGTCACACTAGGTCCCATAGCGTTAATGCCGAAACAGACCGACTCATCGACCACGTCCAAATGGCTACAGATTCCTTGCTACAGCAGATCCTATCCGCAGAGATCGTCATCCTTGGCGATTTTAACGCCCACGACGTCGAATGGCTCGGTTAACGTTGAACCGATCATGCGGGGAGATCTGTTTATGACTTTACCTTGGCGTGTGGTCTTACACAGCTGGTTACTTTGCCTACGCAGATTTCAGATGTAGAGAATCACGCACCTTCCCTGTTGGATCTTCCGCTGACCTCTCATCCGGACGTATATCAGGTTTCCGTCGACGCCCCTCTTGGATCCTCGGACCATTGTCTGGTCCGGAGTGTGGTTCCACTCACACTAATGTCGCGGTGGCATTCTGCAGGCTACCGCAGTGTTTGGCACTATAGGTCCGCCGATTGGGATAGGATGCGGTATTTTTTTGCATCCCACCCTCGCCGGACGATCCCAGCGTTGTTACTAATTCTGTCGCTGATGTGGTACTTCTGGGTATGGAACTTTTTAATCCATCCTCTGTGGTGCATTGGAGGCAGATCCCAGCTATGGTTTGGTCGCTCCTGTAAAATAGCATCACGCTATAAGCAGGTGTGCTACCGGACCTGGGCTGACGCATCATCGTTCCGGGATGTAAACACCAGCGCTCTTAAAAAGAAGTATAATTCCGCCTCCAGGTCCTTCAAAAGCGTCATTGCCAAGGTAAGGTCAGAGCACATCGGCAGAATTGGCGAGAAGCTAGTTTGCCTTCCTTCGGGAACCCGTTCATTCAGGTCTCTTGCCAAGACTGTCCAAGGGAACTTCTGTCAGCCATCTCTTCCCTCTCTGTACAGAGAGGACGACTCACTGGCCCATGCCGCAAAGGAGAAAGTCGATCTGTTAAGCTATCTCTTTGCATCCAACTCGACTTTCGATGACGGGAGGAACATACCGCCGACCATCCCGCGGTATGGGTGCTCCATGCCGGATGTGTGGTTTACACAGCGCTCGGTATACAAAGCACTCCTTTCCCTGGACGTCAACAAGTCGAGTGGGCCTGATGGAGTCCTCCCATTGTGCTGAAGACGAGTGCTCCCGAGATGGCACCGGTCTTAACGCGTCTTTTCCGGTACTCCTACTCCCAAGGCGTTCATGGAAGACAGCTTTGGTGCACCCGATCCCTAAAAAAGGTGACCGCTCCGACCCGTCCAACTACAGGCCTATCGCCGTCACCTACTTGTTCTCCAAAATAATGAAGTCCATTATAAACTGCCAGCTCATGAGGTACATACACCAGCTGATTAGTGAGCGCCACTACGGTTTTCGTCGGGGTCGATCAGCTGGTGATCTTCTGGTCTACCTGACTCATAGATGGGCGGAGACAGTAGAGTCCAAGGGGAAGGCATTGGCTGTTAGTTTGGACACAGCGAAGGCCTTCGATCGGGTCTAGCACAAAGTGCTTCTTTCGAAGCTCCCTTTCTATGGGCTTCCCTAGAAATTATGCAATTGGATCACCAGTTTGTGCTGATCGGAGCATCAAGGTCGTAGTAGACGGTACATGCTCTGATTTCAAGCCCATTAACGCTGGTGTTCCACAAGGCTGCGTGCTATCACCAACGCTGTTTCTTCTGCATATCAATGATATGTTGCAACATATACTATATAAGTTTGCAAACTTGTACATTCATTGCTATGCAGACGACAGCACAGTTGATGACCGGCCATGCCAATATTTCTCGGGAAAACGTCGCCGAGTACCGGAACAAACTTGTGTCTGAAGTCGAGTATTTGCTGAACAAAGTCTCGGATTGGGGCGACTAAATCTAGTCCAGTTCAATCCTCAGAAGACACAAGTATTCGCGTTTACTGCTAAAAGAACCCCTTTGTCGTATCTCCTCAGTTTCAAGGCACTCGTCTTGTTCCCTCAGCCAATATCGGAATCCTCGGTGTCGTCATATTGTGTGATGTGCAGTTTCGTGGTCACTTGGAAGGAAGGCCAAATTGGCTTCTAAAAATTGGCGTGCTCAGCAGAGGGCCAGTATTTCATGCCGGCATCGTCTTAACTTTACAGCGCAAGTTCGGCCTCTTATTAATATTTTTCATCTCTGGGCGGGCACATCAGTGTCTGCTCCTTCCACTTGACCGCATCCAGCGCAGAGCGGTTCGAATCGTTCGAGTTCTTTCTGATCAGCTCGATTCACTGGCGCTGCATAGAGATGTTGCATTCTTTGCATTTTCTATCGCATCTACCACGAGGAGAGCTCAGGAATTGTTCGATTAATTCCAGCCGCCAAATTTCACAAACGCACATCGCGTCAAAATTCACGATACCATTCTCACCATCTGGATGCTTGGCAGTCCACCACTGTGCGTTTTACTAGGAGTTTTCTTCCTCGTACAATTTCTCTGTGGAATTGTTTACCACCGGCGATTTTTCCGGACAGATACGACTTAGGGAGCTTCAAGAAAATAACTTACTCCTTTCTAAAAGGCTGGGAACGCACCTGCAATTCCTCTGGTGTTGCGGTTGTTCATAGGCGGCGGTAGTCACTTACCTTCAGGTGATCCGCATGCTCGTTTGCCCCCTCTTCTATAAAGAAATCTTTTACTTAATAATTTAATATTAATTAAATTAATAATAAAAACTTAATGAATTTCGACCACTAGGCGACCACTAGTTATTAACTAGAACGCAAGAATATTTATTTGCCAATACACTTTGTCAAAATTTCATAAATAATTAGATTTCAAAAATATACGAGGAAAATAAATTCTCAGTGAAATCAAAGCATTTGAAAAAACCCACATCATATATTTCTAACTTTAATTTGTACTTCGTCATTGCCCGTTACAAAAATTCTGGCTGTCGTCGTTGAAAATCTTGCCTATGTTACAACGCACTTACGATTTCTTAGGTATTCTATACATTCATACAATAAATACAATAAATTTAGTCGTAGTAGATCAAGGACTAAGCGATCGCTATAAGCTTCACAGTATGCAAGTAACCCGGGTTCGAACCCCAATGGCACTATTAAAATCGTTAATTGCAGTTCAAGGGCGGGTTATGGCGGACTCGCACCGACTACAACCCCATGGTGTTCCACCTTCGCCGCGTAGAGGTAGGGCCACGGGACGCTTACCCCCAGCCCCACCAGCACTGGCCGCCCAATGGCAGCAGCCCCTGCCCGAGAGAGGACAACTCCTCCTTATATCCTTCTCAAGTAAGCCGAACCAGAACAAATGGCGCGCTTTCCTCCGCGACCTCTTACTTCACCTGCGCTTACTGAGATTTGGCTGCGGAGAGTAGGGAGAGCGGCGCCTCGCAGTACCGTCACTCCTCTCCCACCGCAGTCCCAGCACCACCGCATCAAGGGTGTGGCCCTGCTAGAGTCGCGGAGGATAGGGCGAGTGGCACCTCGTCATACTAATACTCCTCTTCCTCCGCTTCTCCACCTTGGTTGCAGCGGTAGGAGGAGAGGCAACCCCTCTAGCCGTAGTCCACTAACACACATCCGAAGTAGAATCGCCAAGCCCACTCGGAGTGGCCATCTCGAGTCGGCCCTTCACCTCAGGCCAGCCATGTGGGTTCACCGTGGGTGACTCTCACTACCCACGACAAAGCGGGAACACGTTTGATAGGGAGACATGGACACCAGTAGCCAACTTCAAACAAAACAGACTACAGATGCGTTGTCACCTCTGAATGCCTCACCGTCTGTAATTATACCGGCTCTCTACACCCCTCACAACGAAACACTGTAGCGCAAGTACAAGCACCGCTATTAACCGACAGAAATAAGTAAGATTATAAGTTAAGCGTAGACAGGAAAATATTAAGTCTAGCAATAAACTATCAAATTTAGGAAAACACACTATCTTACCTGTTTCCAATCAACAAATACCCGAATGTCCTACATCAATATTAGGTGCGAGGTATTCCCCTCGAACATATACAGCGTTCATAATATATGCTTGTAAAGTGTGATAATTTTCAATGTGCATCGAGAAATTGATTAAGTCAGTTGGTGTCGTTCTGTTAAAGAAAATACTGGAAGTTCCCCGAGTATATTTGCATAATACTAGTTCTATTATCAGCATAAAAATGCGGATTTTTTTTTAATTGTTACTATGATTACAGTTTCCTAGCGTACTGTTATAGATCCCCTTTTATAGGGATCCGCTGACACAAAGCACGGTCAGCACCTCTTAGTAGCTTCAGTACTTTCTCATTTTCAAGACTAGCAATACCAGTCAGTCCGTCATACTCTCATCCGAAATACTCGCCTCTCAAATTCAATTCTTAATTTGTGTCTTTCTATAATAAAATACAGTTGTAATTTCTAAATAGTTTTTAAAAAGACATTTCGTGAAGCCCATATAACATTGGTGGCAACAGTGAGGGATCTATAAAGGTCCTTGGTGCCTCTGAGGACTCAATTGTGCAATTACTAAAACATTCTGTGTTGTGATCTCTATAAATACTTACCGCTTAAAACTCGTTTCTTCGCTGAACTTCCGAAAACGATACCCGCCTGGCCGCATGAAAATTTATGCTAAAGTCATACAACTGAAAGAAAAAGAAAAGAAAGAAGAATACCACCCAGCATCTGCACATCATTCGCAAACCGAGTCTACAGAAGT
This sequence comes from Parnassius orleans, assembly GCA_029286625.1. Lineage (NCBI taxonomy): Eukaryota > Metazoa > Arthropoda > Insecta > Lepidoptera > Papilionidae > Parnassius > Parnassius orleans. The sequence goes on along the minus strand of JAGSMP010000038.1, from coordinate 8,206,669 downwards.
CAGCAGTGCTGCACACTTTCTGTTTTCTACGCTGTCGCCGTGTTCTGAATCCTGATCAAAAAAATACAAGTACATAAACCCGACATGTTCCTGTAAGTCCGCTCCAGTTTTTATACAATATTATAATGATACAGTCTTAATATTTGTGAATAATACTGAATATTTTATAAACTTTACAAAATATAAGTTAATTTATTTAAACAGTCAAATCAAAAAAAAAAAAATACAAAATTAATTCATATTTCAATTACACTGTCATTCATTCATTTTAGCATAATTCATTGTATATCAAGTGTCTTTTAAATATTATATTTTAATTGTGTGCCATTGCTTGTATTCGAGACCAGTGCAACGCTTATCGCTACTACTCCCGCGAAACGCCGAGTACCTTATCTTTGTTTTGACTAACCCTCGTCCGTCACAATGCCTAAAGACGACCCTACACCGTTATTTCGACACCAAACATCGATCTCAATATTCTTTGTAAATTTATAAGTAAGTTTGACGGCAACCGAGAAAAATTAATGCCATTTATTAATAACTGTAGTAATGCTATGAACCTCGCGTCAGATCAACAACAGGATATTCTTTTAAAATACATACTTAGTCAATTAGAAGGACGCGCTGAAAGTGCGTGCTCGATTAAAATATTTGAATCTTGGTCACAGTTAGAAGACTTTCTTAAATCCCAATTCGGTGACAGAAAACATTACGCTGCACTGCTCTCAGACCTACAAAATGTCGTCAGTCCAATAACGAAACGGTCAACCAGTACGCCCTACGAATAGAGACGTGTTTGTCTAAATTATTAACAGAAATAAATATATCAATACCTACTAAAAAAGGAGAACTGGCAGGCCGTCTCGCGGCAATGCAGGACTTAGCGTTACACACTTTCGTGGTTGGCTTAAATCCTCGTCTATCAACAGTAGTTCGATGCCGCGATCGATACGCTCAATGATGCTATTAATTTTGCCGTGTCTGAAGAAAAATATTCCAGGTGACTCGACGCCATCTTAGTCAAACAAATACCCAGGATTCAAACCAAAGACGCTTTACTAGTCGTAATTTTCAACAAAACCAAACAACCACGCGAGAGGCCTTTTAATAATTCAGCTGGGTCTTCCTCTATGTTCAGAACTGATTATCCAGTGTGCCGATATTGTAAAATACCCGGTCATACATTAGAAACATGCCGCAAACGCGAGTCTAATAATCGACGACGATTTGGTAATGTTCAAAACAATTATAGTAATAATGTTAATCATAATAACTACAATAATAATGGTCCACCGCCTCACACTTTCCCGAATCGTAATCAGTATATCAATGCTGCTATTGCAGACGATCAAAATGTCGATAACACCAACCATCATTTAAACGCGGAGGATTTCCGTCCAGTATCGCGCAGGAAGACTAAATAGCGAAGCCGATACTCACCCATTGCAATCATAACACAGCATTTCGCTCATTTTCTATTCCCGTTCAACTCAATCTAACCGACAGGGTATCCAGCCCCAAACCGACGGATTGAAAGTTAATACTACTTCCATTACAAACAGCCTATCAACGGCGTCATATCGAAGAATATTTCGTCTCCTGCATCTATTCCCGTTCCAAGTCAATCTAACCGACAGGGTATCCAGCCCCAAACCGACAGATTGAAAATTAACAATTCTACTTCAATTACCAAACAGCCTATCAACGGCGTCATATCGAAGAATATTTCGTCTCCTACATCTGAAAAGAAAGAAAACAATATTAAAATATATAACATCTCTACAAATCCATCAAAAACTACCTTTTATAAAAGTTCAAACTTCTGTCTCGTCGAAATCCTTATCCTTGCTCGTCGATACCGGCGCAGCTATCAGTATTATAAAGATTCTGCTGTAGAAAAATGCCTGAAATAAACAACAATACTATAGAAATAATTGGTATAGGAATGACTCTGTTACATCCCTTGGTCCATCCCAATTGAATTTTGTTCCTACCAACATAACTTCTACGTACTTCCGGCGTTTGATTTGCCGTATGATGGAATCATCGGTAGCGACTTCCTATCAAATTAAATTGCAAAATTAATTATGACAACAACACTAAAATATATAAAGATGAAATAGAGCTCTGTTTCACTAAGCCAGTCTATACTATTGCACCTCGATGTGAAACTATCATAGAGTGTTCTGTTAGAAATCCGGACATTAAAGAAGGACTTGTTCTCGATCAGAACCCCGTAGACTCGCTCTAATAGCTAACTGCATCGTAAAGTGAAGTCAAATTCAAAATTAATATTTCCGTTGTAAATACTTCCAAAGCGAATTAATCGTCGATTCCGATCTAAAATTAACGCTACAACCTTTGGAAAATAAATATAATCATCAAATCTTTTATACTTCTTCGGACGGTTCACGAAATAACGCCCTTACTCGCACCGATCAAACTCTAAATCTCTTAAGATTGTCACACCTAAACAAGAGAGAGAAAACTACGCGATCTTTGCTGTGCTTACTCCGATATTTTCATCTGCCTGGCGACAAATTAACTAACACAAACGTCTTGCAACAGAAATTCCTACTTCATCTTCTATACCAATTAACACTAAGTCTTACCGCTTCCTGACATTCATAAGCCAGAAGTAGAACCAAATAAATAAAATGCTTGACGATGGCATCATCAAACCTTCGACATCACCCTGGTCATCACCAATTTGGATAGTACCAAAAAAACCGATGCGTCGGGCAACGTAAATGGCGCGTAGTCATGATTACCGTCGTCTGAACGACATCACTATAGGAGATTCCTATCCGATACAACATAACAGAAATTCTTGACCAGTTAGGAAATGTAAATACTTTAGCACTTTAGATCTTGCTTCTGGCTTCCACCAGATAGAATGTCCGAAAAGGATGCTCCTAAAACTGCCTTCTCCGTCCCGCAAGGACACTTTGAATTCACAAGGATGCCTTTTGGGCTAAAAACGCCCTTCAACATTCCAAAGGTTGATGAACACTGCCTATATCTGAAACACAAGGACTCAGTGCTTCGTCTACCTAGATGATATCGTTATTTACTCATATGATCTTCAAACACACATAAATAATCTTTCTAACGTTTTGACAGACTCCGACACTTCAATCTTAACTCCAGCCAGATAAGTGCGAATTTCTCCGAAAGGAAGTATCATATCTTGGTCATATCATTACCAACGAGGGTAAAGCCAAACCAGAGAAATTAAAGCTGTTCAACAATTTCCCCAACCTCGATGTCCAAAAGACATCAAATCTTTCATGGGACTAGCGTCATACTATCGAAGATTTATACCAAATCTATCCAAAATTGCAAAACCTCTTACAAACCTTCTGAAGAAAAATGTTTCCTTTCGATTGGCAAAATGAGCAACAATTAGCCTTCGAAACTCTAAAAATTGACTACTGCTCCAATATTAGCCTACCCAGACTTACAAAACCTTTCGTGTTGACTTGTGATGCATCAAACTTTGCTATTTCGGCCATATTATCACAGGGTCCCATAGGAATGATAGACCTGTCGCTTATGCTTCAAGAACTTTAAATAAAGCAGAGTGTAACTACAGTATAACAGAAAGGAATGCTTGCAATTCTTTTCGGTACTAAAATATTTAGGCCATACCTGTGTATGGTCGTTTTCAAATATTACCGACCACCGCCCACTTAAGTGGTTATTTAACTGCAAAGACCGGGGTCAAAATTAGTAAGGTGGAGGCTAAAATTAGAAGAGTTCGACTACGAGTCGAATACAAAAAACCAAAATTAACAGTAACGCAGACGCATTATCCCGTTTCCTGTTAATCCGGTTGTACAAAATGATACTATCTCAGATCCGCAACCTTCCACCTCCCACGAAAAGACCCCAAACTACTCAAGATTCCGAACTTCCTTCAGACATTCTCGAAGAACTCATTGAACTGGGTGACTTGGATCTCAGCCCATCGGAACTCCTGAATCCCGAACACACTGATTCAATTCCATTAGACGCAAAATCCCCACAAAATTCCTGTAATGAATCAAATAAAGACTCTGAAAATAACTTGGCCCACTGCAACGACGATTACTCTATATTCCTTAAAACGTTTTCTAAAAAGGATGAGACATTTAATACTTATATAAAAGAGTATAATGAGAGCCTTTTAAAAAGTGACTGCAAAACAATCCTAGTCCCTGTATCTATCGATTTTGACGAATCAAATCCCTACCTTGAAGATATTCTTTCCGGTTTAAGTGACACAAAGGTCTTAAACGAAGAACGAGAACTTCACTCGTTTAAAAAGATAGAGTCTAAAGGCAAAATTTATTATCTTCTCTTCACAAAAGTATATTATTTTGATGACTGTTCCTATCCCGAAATCTTCAAGACCTTAAAAGCCGCTAGGGACGACATTATACTTTCAGGTAATATCAGTGAAATCGCAATTTCTGATTTTAAGAATCTGTTCGAACAACATTCGTTTGTCAAAATATACGGCATGCTTATGTATTTATATAACAATACAAATATAACAATAAATATACATCATAACTCCATAATATACCCTGTACCAACAGAGATATCGAAAATTCTAAAAGAAAATCATGATATACCAATAATGGTCACTTAGGATCAAATAAAATGTATAATAAATTAAAGAACGTTATTATTGGAAACATGCGCGCAGATATAGAGAGGTACGTACAAAATTGCAAACTTTGCCAAACAAATAAACCGTTACGCAAGATTAACCGGTCTCTATACAAATCACAACCACTTCTACTCCCCATTTGAGAAAATAAGTTTAGATATAGTAGGCCCCTTACCTGAAGCGGGTTTCACAAACTCGATTTATACTCACTCTCCAAGATGATCTAACCAAATTTTCTACAGCCTATCAATTTCCAATGTCACCAGAAGAAGAAACAGAAGCTCTAGTTCACTTCATTTCACAATTTGGGATCCCAAATCAATAATCAACGATCAAGGAACAAATTTTGGCTGACCTTTTCAAACGCACATGAATTTTTAAAAATAAGACAGATATGGTCTTCTCATATCATCCCCAGACTCAAGGTGCTCGAAAGACCATGCACTTTGAAAGAGTATCTTAAGTCCTTCGTGAACAAAACCAAACCGATTGGCACAAATACGTCATACAGCAATGTTGGCCTACAACAGTAACGTCCATACAACAACTCAGTTCCTCCTTACGAACTTCTTTTTGGTCATAAGCCGTATATTCATGCTATTTTCGAATCAAAGGTAACGTTACCTATCCGATTACATTAAAATGCTCCAGCATCGATTAAAGATTTCTCGAGGAAAGCCCTACAAAATATACAAATTTCAAAAGAAAGGTCTAAAACATACTACGACAGAAACTCCCACGGTCAAATATAAAATAGGAGATTACGTCTACATCAGAAATCATCTTCGTCTTCGCAAAGCCCTCTCCCTATTTGGAAGGGCCTTACAAAGTCGTCAAGGTCCACAGTAATATACCCTTACTCTCCTTATTAACAGACGCCATGTTAAACACCACTTCGACAGTAAAACTCGCTCATGAGATAAGTTCTTAAATATCAAAATTACATTCGTTTTAAGACATATATTTTAATACTTACAATTAATTTATACACTTTCCTTTTACATTATATACACATTATTATACAATCTAGACTTAGTAAGCTTTTAATTATTATTTACAGAACCACCATCGCATTTTCATATTCTTTGCAGCAATGGTCAATATGTTGAACGCATCGACAAGAGCCCTGGTATATTCTTCGACCCTGTTGGTACATTGAGGATAATTAATGATCAATTTCACATCGTTATACCAGTAGACGTACATCCAATCCAACATCATTTGGAAAACATTCATGAAGTGTTTAAAATAGTCCGATTTCAGTGTCGTGAGTGCCGAAATAGATTATACTCAGTGTGAAAATATGTTACAACCCTAGAAGCACTTTAACGACATCTTAAGAGATTTTAATGCGATTTCCATATTATCTTAAACGGTATGTCCAAGAGATCTGCCTGGTTCTCAGGTATTGGCACGGTATTTAAACACATTTTCGGTACACTGGATGAAGATGACGCTGAAAACTACAACAAAGCTATTCATGCTCTGTTTAATAATGAAAATAAACTAGCAGAATCTATCAAAGGCATATCTTAGTTTCTAAATCCGCTATTTCTAATGTTAATAAATCCCTGGAGGAATTAAATGACAATCAAATAAAGTTAAATAGCGCCATTGAACTCTTATCTTCTACTGTTAAAACGCATCTGAAATGTTAAATATACTCAGTTTTCAAACGAAACTATCAAATGTTTTAAATACCTTGCTATCTAATTTACTTACAATGTCCTTCAAAGTTGAAGATTTGTTAAACTCAATTTTATTTGTAAAACCAACACCTTACATCCATCTATACTAAGCCCAACTCAAATGTATAATGATATAATTAGTAACTAAGAATTATGCCAAAATACAAAGATTTTCCAATATCTCTAGAATTAAGCAACATTCATACTTTAATTAACATTGCCGATTTAGTATGTTATTATTTAGACAGTAAGCTTATTTTATCATAAAATTACCCTTAGTCAGTTTGTTAGAATATAATATATATAAAACCTACCCTTGCCAACTCCACATGCTCGAGATCGAGCAAACTCTTTGCATGATCATCCCTTCTGAAAGTTTGTAGCGCTAAGCAAAGATAAAACAAGTTATGTTTATCTACAAGACATAAATAATTGTAAAATATCCCGACAAATACCTACCTTTGTGATGTTATAGATGTAGCTACAGTATCCAATAATGTACCCTGTGAAATAGAAATTATGACGAAAGCCTTGATATCAATCCCAGATAACTGTCCATTTAGACTTATTTCCGGTGATCTGGATATATGGCATAAACTATACAACAACAAATGGATTTTGTTCAAACCAAACCCACTAAGTTATCAATGGAGTGTAGTAACAATTTAACCGAATACACTCTATCCGGTACAGGTTTACTCACAATTCCACCTGATTGCGTAGCTTTCCATAAGAATCTGAAATTAGAAACTAAGCTCTACCCTAGTATAAATGTTCCCGGAATATATTCGGATTTTAATATAATTAATGATAGCTGTTGTAAGTTAAGTAACTTTAACAAATTTTCAGTTAACCTTACGTCTTCTATAAATGTAAAACCTTGAATTTAGAAAATTTAAAATCGTACGACACTGATTCCGATCAGATTATCAAACGACTAGACACCCTAGAAAGTCCAAATTTGTATAATGTTAGTTTCTCTATAATAAGTCTTATATCTGTAGCACTTTGCATATCTTTTATAACCTATATAATTTGTAAGAGAGGAAGTCTTTCAGAGAGCATTTTAATTTTAACAGAAAATACAGAAAGTCATCATCACGCTGATCAACCACAGCTACATAGGTAGCCGTAAACTCACTCAAGGGTGAGTTTCCTCTTAACGGGGGGGTTGTTATAGATCCCCTTTTTATAGGGATCCGCTGACACAAAGCACACGGTCAGCACTCTCTTAGTAGCTTCAGTACTTTCTCATTTTCAAGACTAGCAATACCAGTCAGTCCGTCATACACTCTCATCCAAAATACTCGCCTCTCAAATTCAATTCTTAATTTGTGTCTTTCTATAATAAAATACAGTTGTAATGTCTAAATAGTTTTTAAAAGACATTTCGTGAAGCCCCGTATAACAGTACGCAGGTACTTTATATTGTTCTATTTACGAAATTTTTCTTTTAAATCTATTATTCATTAGGTAGTTGATAATCTATACCTATACTTATAAATAAAATTAAAGTGTATGTGTGTAATATCGAAATAACTGCCTTATATTGAGCTAAGGGAGTTACCTGCATGCTAATAAGACATGAATAACCATTTTTAAAAATTTTGTCTGTGTGTCTATATGTCTGTCTCTATGTCTGGGCTAATCTTCGGAATGGTTGAATCGATTGTAATGAAACTTTACTGTTCGCGACGGCAAAAGTGTTTCAAAACATAGTGATTAAAAACAATATTAAAAGTGTAATTAAGAAAAGTATTAGTGACAAACCTAAGTGAAATGTGCAATAGTATAATTTTACAACATGTTTACAACCTTAGTATTATAGTATAGAGCATCGTTTGGTAATAGCTAAGAAAATAACTCTTATTTTTACAAACAAAAGTCGACCAATCAGACTCGCGACAGGTTATAGAACATTCTAGAAATTATTAATTAACTGCGTAATATTCAGTCCCGAAAATTATGGAAATAATTTTTATGCTCTAGAAGAATTGTAAACATGGTATTGAATTAGATTTATAGACTAAGGAAATAAAAGAATATTTAGTGAAACTTATTTCCTACTTATGGTAAAATTAAAGAATTAATGTATCCAAATATTGTAAAATTTGGGATATTTTGGTTAATAACTTTTACATTGTTAATATATTAAGAAACCTTTACGGTGTGCTAATGATAACTGAATTACCGATTTGGCAATGTATAGTACATTAGCGTAAAAAGTAATCGTGTATAGAAAAATTGTAATTTAAGACAATTGTATAGGAAAATGTTATACGATAAAGAGGCAAACGGACAATGGCAAGCGGCTCACTTTAAAGTAACGCTCGAGTCTACCTTATGGCTTCGGGGCCCAGTAACATTGTATTAGCTGAAGTGACTAGTAGCAGAACCAAGAAAGAAGTAGCTGAATATAGTGATCATAGTGAATGGTATCTAGCAACATAGTAGCTGATAATAGCAGCTACACAAGTGATAGTAATAGCTAGTTGTACAACATAGTAGCTGATAATAGCAGCTGGACAAGTGATAGTAGTAGCTAGTAGTACAACGTAGTAGCTGATAATAGTAGCTAGTAGAAAAGTGATAGTAGTAGCATAGTACAACGTAGTAGCTGATAATAGAACCTAGTAAGCAGTGATAATAAAAGCAGATAGCACTAGTAGTAGTAAGTTACTACCGAACAATTTAAAGGAATAGTCAACTGAAGAAATCATCTGAAAAATATAGTGACCAACCGATAGTGAACCAACCGTAGTTGACCAACCGTATTCAACAACCGTGGTCAATAAATCAATAGTCAGAAGATTTCCGCCGAACAGTTGAGCAGTCGAACCGCTGGCCACTGGCACTAAAACGAAATGTATAAAATTCATGACTCCAAATGTCAAACAATTAAATACTAATGTGATTTTAAATGGGGAGGAACTGAGTCTTGTAGATACCACAATTTTTCTTGGAATCACACTAGACGCGAAGCTTCAATGGAGCCCCCATATATCAAAACTAGCAAGCAGACTTAGTTCTGCAGCATATGCTGTAAAAAGATTAGAAATCTTACCAGTGTTGAAACAGCTAGACTAGTTTACTTTAGCTATTTCCATAGCATAATGTCGTATGGTATTTTGCTATGGGGACACGCAGCTGACACTGAAATTATATTTGTTTTACAGAAGAGGGCCATAAGAGCAATTTATGATTTAAAGCCTAAAGAGTCGCTGCGACAAAAATTTAAGGAAATTAATATATTAACTTTGGCCTCTCAATACATTTATGAAAATGTAATGTACGTACACAAAAATAAAAGTAGTTTTACAAAAATAAGTGATATTCATTCTGTAAATACTAGGAACAAACACAAGTTAGTAGTACCAGTTACTCGACTCCATCGAGTCAGTAATTCATTCTTGTATACGCTTTTACAACAAAATCCCAGAAAATATGCAAAATTTGACCCTTTAAAACTTTAATAAACAAAGTTTGTATAAAAGGGTTATTATAATATTAAGAATTTATGGATGATAATACCCTAGAATAAGGTAATCTCTACCAAGCTATTTCTAATTTGTTTTGTGTTGTTAATTGTGTAAAATACATGATTGTAAGCTGTTATTTTAAAAAAGTCCTGCTGGGTTTCTTACTGGTTCTTCCCAGGACAGAGGTTTTTCGAACCAGTGGTAATTAAACAAAAGAGTGACTTTCAATAAGTATTATTTATAATCTATATTGAATAAAAAGTATTCTGTTTCTGTTTCTGTTTCTGTTTCCTGGCTGGAAGACGCCGCAGCCAAGCAGCAGCCAACTCAAGACGCAACTACCGGAGGGGCCCCTTATTAAAACAGTACCAAAGCCACCCCGGTTGTCGTCCACCTCAGTGAGCCGCAACAGGAGCTTACACCAGGATCCTATCCAGCAGATGTACCCAAGAATCTCATGCCACAGAAGCTCAACCGGGAACCCTCCACCAATGAAGGCAAGGGCTCCGACCATTTATAGTAGAGCTCACATCCGCTATCGCCGCACTCGCTGACAAACCAAAACCAGAGAGTGCATTACTATCGTCGCATACTTTCGTAGCATCGAAAGTCTATAATGACACTGCCAAGCTTCAGCGGAGTACACACCAATAGCTTTCATTCCGTGCAATCTACGAGACAACCTGAGGCTACTTCTATGATATTGATAACACAGCAAGACTAAGAAGAAGTCTACAGGAAGAGCCTTGAAACAGTCAGCTCAAAACTCATCGGGCATGCTAATCCAGATGAGATCATGCGTGAGCTGGAGCTACAATTTGGACGTCCGGATTCAATCGCACAAGCAAAGACCGAGAAGTTACGAGGATTAGCACGCTGTACAGAAGCACCTAGAGACATCTGCATATTCGCGAGCAAAGTGAGGAGGCGTCTTCACACTTCGAGCACTGAAGAGACCATTAACTCATCAACGCAGAGCTACTACGACATCTCACCGACAAGCTGCCAAACTCTACGCGCCCAGTGGTATAGAATATACACCGAGAAGTACGACTCCAGACCAGACCTCGGCTGCTTCAGCGATTTTATCACCGAACAAGCTCGCTTCTGCAGAGCATTTGCACCTCCAGAAATTATAAATGAAGCGCAGAGCAACCGCCGTCCTGTACATAGAACACACGTAGCTACTACCAAACCGTCTCCGAGATGCAGAGTGTGAAAAAAAGGTCACTACGGATCCGACTGCAACAAAGTTAAAGAAGCAGATGTCAGCAAAAGATGGAAACGCGCAAAGAAAATAATTTATGTTTCCGCTGTCTACGCAACAGAAATCAATCACACAGATGCAAAACCATCAAAGTTTGAATAGAAGGATGCACCGCGACACACAATCGACTTCTCCACTGTAATAAAAGGAGAAGACAGAGGTTATAGAAAACAACCACAAGAAACCGTGGACAGCTCATTCAATGTGTGAAAGCATCAAGCCTATCTAAAAATAATTCCAGTACGAGTAATTGGACCGGCGGGTGCTGTAAACATACACGCCCTGCTGGATGATGGGTCGACAGTCTCATTAATATATGAAGAGATTCGAACAGATTAGAGCTACAGGGCGGTTGGACCCCTTCAAGATCACCGCTATCGGAACACTACTCTCGATTCAGCGGGGTCCCGAAGAGTCAAAGTTACGCTGAAGAGTAACGACAGCAAAAGGTGCCGTTCAGAGCACGCACGGTCACAAGCCTGAACTTGGGGCCACAGACTATGTGCAGCAGATATAGCAAAGTGCAATCACTTTAAACACCTAAAGGAGCAGCTGACGTATGACTTCGGCAACCTGAGGATCCTGATAGGACAGGACAATTAGAGATTTCTGATAGCCACTCAAGTCCGCAGAGGTCCACCGCACTAGCCAATCGCCTCGCTCACAGAACAAGGATGGGTGCTACACGGGGCACACACTAAAGCCCTGCATCAACGCGTCCACGCAGCCAATGAGCTGCACACGAGTGAGGAGACCATAGATGATCAACTCCGCGAATATTTCGCGCTAGAATCTCTCATCATCAACCCGAGAAGACCACAGTCCAATCCAGAGAAGAAGGCTGAAGACATACCTAACAGCAGCGCCCCACGGTTAGAAAACGGGCATATAGAAACGGCACTTCTCTGGAAGAAAAAGGATATCGAAATGCCTGGCAATTATGAAACAGCAATCGAGGAACATAGTAAAGTGGAGGACTGGCGCTGGGTACCTACCAAATTGAACATAGCTGACATCGCCACGAGGGAAGTACCACCGAACTTCAACTCAAATTACGAGTGGTACAGTGGCCCATCGTTTCTGTATGAAGAACCATCAGCATGACCAACCGAAAGACCCATGTCGTCCAAACCTACCGGCGAGGAAAGATCATTGATCATCACAGAATCGCGTCGTGCCCGCAACCTGAAAATCCGTCCCCGGTCCAGTCAAGTTTTCTAGATGGGAACGGTTATTGCGAGCTACGGCCAGACTGCTACAATTTATAACACTCTGCCGCAAAACCATAGATAAAACCTTCTACAAAAGGTCTAGAAGAAATAAAGAACAAGATCACGACTGGAGGAAATCGAAAAATAATCGCGACACCTCGCGCAACCTCCCAGTCGAGTGAAAAGTACAGATGACAAAAAATACATTACACTCGAAGCCGAATTCATCAGAGAGACCGAAAACCTCCTAATACGTGTCATCCAAGAAGACTCCTTCAAACAAGAGATAGCTGATCTCCGTAAAGATAAAAGCTCGCCCATGACAGCCGCCAACGACCGCTCCAAATAGAACTGAAAGACGGGATAATCATTCATAAGGTGCGCCAGCAGCGGATCTGATCTGTGGCTCCGCCGCCTCTAACTTTGGCCGCGGAGGGTAGGGAGAGTAAAAGTAAACACATAGTAAAGGTGGAAACAGTTATAAACAAACTAACATTCCACGTAGTGGTAAATATCTATTGAATTCTTTTTTATAGAATAAGGCCCAAACATTTACATCTATCCTCGATTAAGAATCAGAATGATGTTGCGTTGCCATTCCTGAGGTCTAAGATTCTTTACACTCACTATACGGTAGCGAAGCCTCCACAGAAGCCGAGAAGCCGGGCTTACTCTATCAAACTGCTCAATCAATAATATCAACTAATAAAATAACTCGTAAACTGTTTCAAACTATTTCAAATTTCCCGCGCGCTTCTCTGTCGCTGTCGCTGACCTGTTCTACACAGGCCTTATAACGTCAACACGCGGTAAAACTGCGCGATACTGCTGTCATAAAGTTAGTCGTCTCTCGCACTCGTGGATTTTACCGGGCTTTCGAGAAGACGATCGCTCCCTTTCTAACCTGTGGCAAAATGTTCTATAATGAAATATAACTACGATTGTTTATATAGCAATTTGTATGTAGCGAAAAGCCCGGCTTTTAGTGTGAAATTAGTCATTAGTCAAGCGCGGGCTATACCTTTGCAAGTTTACTTCACATTTCAATGTTTACTCTGTGTGTTTACTTGAGCGAATAAATATTGCGAGTTGAAAATTTATGCTTTTTTATAGATTTTTAGTGAAAATGGAGGATAATAGTGTTCCTTGTGATGAATTAAAGTGTGTTAAAGTGCTAATCGGCGAAGAAAAGGTAAAATCGAAAAAGAGAAAAGGTAAATTTTTATAAAACTGCTAAAAACAACAAAACCATATCTTGGGCTTGCCCTAGTTTGGAGCCCTAGCTTCGCCACTGTCACTATATGAAACATTACGCTACAATTTCACGTTGTTATTCTGTGAGAACCTGGTCCTTCCCATATTCGAGCCGACCCATACGTACTACAAACATAGCAGCGTGGCTCTACCATATATTTGTTAATGATGCCATCAATGTACATAGAGAAATCAAATCTATGGAATCTAACAGATGGCGTATTGAGACAATTTTCAAAAACTGGTAGGCAGTAATACATTTAGACAGGTTACGAATTTAGTAGAGGCTCATGTCTAACTATGTAATGTTAAATGAATGTTATAGCTTGATGAATACTCTGACAAAATATTTTATGAAAATTTTATTACAATTGCTTATTTTATTAAAGGATTTTTGTAACAAGCCAATCAAATACCAGTTTTATTAAAAAATTAAGAAGGAAATAAACAACAAAACGAATCAGATAAAACATCAATTATATAACGCTGTGTTTGTTTCAACAAGGAAATTCAATATTAATATTATTATGTGTGCACATATCAGTTTTTCTAAACAACTGTAACTGTCAATTTAATAACAAAGACGATGGTAGAACCATTAGTGATCCAAGTGTCATTTTCTCAAAATAGTGATTTGGTTATGTAGTTACGAAGATCAAATAATTCTTCCCTGCCACACTAATCCAAGGGCATTTTTGTATAATTTTCCTTGAAAAATTCTAATCTCTTACTTTAGAATTTTTGGAATTTGAATTGAAAATCCTATCTTGCCATACTGATCTAAGCGACAAAAGTGCACTTGGATCATTACGGCTCTGATTTTATCAAAATATAACAAACTGATCTATATACAAACTATGTATACAAATAAATGAAATTGAAGTGTCTGTTTGTAATGTCATATAACAGCTTTTTACTGAATGCTTATGAAAGTATATAAGGTACTTAGAACAAAAAAATAATTCTTACAATATTTGTCTGTCTGTTTGTTCCGGCTAATCTCCGAAATGACTGGACTGATTTTGACGGGACGGGGACTTTCATTGGCAGATAGGTGATGTTATAAGGAGTAACTAAAGCTACAAATATTTTAGAAAAATAATTAGGGTTCCGCACTAAAAAATTAAAAAGGCATGAAATCCAATTGTAATAAATTTCACGAGGGGAACATCTAGTTGTAATATAAACCTTGTATTTATATTACAACTGCATGTGTTGTCTATGTCTCTGCGACTGTGTCTATGATATCAGCTCGTGCGGCAGTGTTTAACTTTTTCGACCTCTAGTTTTTGAGTAAAAGGATTTGTACTCAACAGAAGAAGAACGGCCATATAATGAATCCTTATGTTTACGGGTACACTACACATTTAAATAAAACTAGTTTTTATGTATTTTATCGCGTATATTAACTTATTTTATATTCCCGAGATTTCGAGTCACTGTCACAGGGTTACTGAGGTGTTCAACGAATTTTGGACAAAAAAATTTATAATTTTAATCTGAAGGTAGCCGTGGTTAACTATGACATTAGGACATCGACACCACTGTCTCCCACGTGACAATGAGTGCTGTAAAGTAGTTTAAAATAGTAGTAAAAACTAGATTTATTTAGAATCGGCCAAATAGTCAATTTCTCATCACAACGAGCTTTACTCAAAAATTCTTTTAACCGTATTAAATTATGATTTGAAAAGTAATCTTTTTATATTTTAAAACTGCACTCATGGACAAATTTATGGGAACGCAATTTTTTTTTAATTTCTCCTATTGTAATTTTTATACGTACTTTTTTATAGCAGAGGGGGCAAACGAGCATGCGGCTCACCTGATGGTAAGTGACTGCCGCCGCCCATAAGCAACTGCAACACCAGGAGAATTGCAGATGCGTTGCATGCCTTTAAAAAAAGAGTAGGCTAATTTTTTGAAGGTCCCTAAATCGTATCGGTCCGGAAAAATCTCTGGTGTCGATTTCACAAGAAAGTTGTGCGAGGAAGAAAACTTCTTCTAAATCGCACAGTGGTGGACCGCCAATCATCCCGATGGTATGGATGGTATCGCGAATTTTGTCGCGATGTGCGATGGTGAAATTGAGCGGCTGGAATTAGTCAAAACAATTCCTCAGAGCACTTTCCGTGGTAGATGCGATAAAATACGCAAAGAGGTGCAACATCTCTTCGCTGTGCCAGTGAGCCAAGCCGATCGGAAAGAACTCGGTCGTCGACGATTCAAGCTGCTCTGCGCTGGATGCGGTCAAGTGGAAGGAGCTGGCACTGCGGAGCTGCTGCCCAGAGATGGGAACAGTATTCTAGTAACTTTACAAGGGTGGAACCTGCACCTTGTAAAGTTGCAAGTGGTGTGCCGGCATGAAATACTGTCCCGCTCTGCTGAGCACGCCAAGCTTTTAGAGGCCAATTTGCCCTTCTCTTCCAAGTGACCACGAAACTGCACATCACACAATATGACGACACCGAGGATTCCGATATTGGCTGAGGGAACAAGGCGAGTGCCTTGAAACTGAGGAGATACGACAAAGGGTTTCTTTTTAGCGGTAAACGCGCAAACTTTTGTCTTCTGGAAGTTGAACTGGGCTAAATTTAGTCGCCCTTGAGACTTTGTTCAACAAAGACTCGACTTCAGACACATGTTTGTTCCGGTACTCGGCGATGTTTTCAGAATGTTTTGAGAAATATTGGCACGGCCGGTGTATGAAGCATCACCAGCGCTATCGTCTGCATGGCAATGAATGTTACCGGCTTGCAACATATCTTTGATATGCAGAAGAAACAGCGTTGGTGATAACACGCAGCCTTGTGGAAAGGCTTGTAATCGTAGCATCACCGTCTACTACGACCTTGATGCTCCGATTTGCAAGAAAACTGGTGATCCAATTGCACAATTTCTCGGGAAACCCATAGGAAGGAAGCTTAGAAAGAAGCAAGTGGTGCCAACTCCAGAACACATGTCTTCAGCACAATAGGAGGGATGCGCGAAATTCTGGGAAGAAGAAGAATTAGGCACCATCGCAATACATCGTTTCGACTAATAAAATTTATTTCACACGCATATATTTAATAAACAAAATCCTACCACTTTTACGTATCAAAATCCACTTCAAACCATTATTTAAGCGATAGTACAAAAGCAACACTCTACCGGTAGTCAAGTTCTCACCCAAACTCTCGATTTATAAACTTTTTAAACAATAAAAACCGAGTTCAAAAACTAAGAATACTACAACTACTACTAAAAACTTTTACAAAAACTAAGAATTCTACATGATAGCTTATGAAGTTGGTGCTTAAACATAGTGTATCAAAGAATTAAAGCTCCGAACTCAGTAGCGTCGTAAAAAATAAAGTTTCTGTTTTTAGAAAAGGACAAAATCTCTGCTAAAAACTGATATGGATCAGAGACCATAATATTATAATTTCCTAGATACAATGGGGATTACTATGGAGAAGGAGGTCTATGAGGCAATATTACCTTTATTAAAACCATCGATCACTTATAAAAAACTAGATACACAATCAGTGACAAAAAATCTCCTTACCGAATGAGCGCCCACTAGAACATTAGGGTGCGCCTTTAATTTGTACGTAGCTTTGTGAATACAACTTTAGGCAATGCATTTAAGGTTGAATTTACATTAATGTATATTTGTTTCAACTAGAATCACGTCAAAACAATTGGCGACAGTTTTTAGAGAACTTTTGCATGGGATTGTATATCTAGTTTTTATTAGTGATCGATTATTAAAACCAATCCATAAAAAATTACATCTATTACAGAGTATTCACAACGGAGTTTAATTTACACTTTTACGTTCCTAAAGCAAACATGTAAACGTAAAACGTGTGATATGATTGAATTATCAATAAACTTTCCATTTCAGCACAAGATCATTTAATATTTGATCACGTGAACTCACTGCTGACGCCTGCGAAGATAGGATGCAAAGTTTTTCAGTTTTTCTACATTTGGTCATTATAACACAGTTCGCGGATTTATGCGTTATATTGTTTCTGCTAGAGTGATTCAAGTGTTTTTTTTGTAAATCCAATATTTTGCTACTTTTAATATACTTTTGTTAGGATTAAATTAAAGAACTTTTAAAGTACTTTTAAAACAGGATTCTAAGTTTATTTTTGAACAAATGTATATTCCATACACTTCTTGAAAGCTTTATGCTACTTCCTAATTGAATTATGTAAGCATTGGTATATGGAGGAGGTTTTATGGATGGAAGGATTTATATAGAATTAAGTTAAAGTCAGTCATGTTCACCGTCGCTAACCCCAGAATCTTAACTTTGAGAGCATGATGATTTAAATTTGGGAGAAGAGGATTTACCAGTGCGAGTTAACGAACCTTTACAACATGTTCTTACTTTTGAATATTTCTCAAATCCTCGAAAATATTTTCAATATGCATGCTTGAATTTGTAGTTGAAATTTGGTGAATACTGGTTGATCTCGTTTGACTGATAGCGATAATTTTTAGATTTTAGTATTACAAGTACTGGCCATAACGATATAAAGCCGGATTACGGAAGTCAATATGTGTAGTAGTCATTAACTCAAGTATCGATACCTCACATAATATCAGGAATCAAAGTTAATCCTACAAAGCGAAGAGATCAGGACAAAAATGCCCGAAATAGGATTACCGAAAGAATATAGCGTAGGCTATTTTCATCGTGATGTTAATCAGGCATCCCCGGTCTTATCTTATTATCTTACTATCACTTAAAATAGAATCATTGTCAAGCGTTCGTCTATTCGTACTCAACTATCGGTCCGTAGGTTTCAAGTAGGGTGAAGTTCTTAAAGGAACTCTATCCGCCGACGTGTCGTCGTCGTTGGTGATTAAAAGGTTAGCTCTTTTTTCACTCAAAGGATAAGTACAGCTATTCAGCAAAGAAACGCATTCAGCGTACTTGGGGGGTAGGACTGAATGATGATTTAAGTTTTCAGTTTTAGTTTTTTTTAGTGGTAAAAATCAATTGCTATCCGTTAGTCTAGCTAAAACTCGAAACTGGCTCGACCGATTCTGATGAAGTATTTTGGTTCACAATTGGACCCGGTAGGATGAGCTGTTATCGAGATCCAGAAATCACCCGTGCAAAGCGGGAGTGGATCGCTAGTATTGTATATCTTTTAATATTATCTTTTTCAGATCCGATGAGATGTTTTAAACGCAACGAGATGTTAGACTGCATGTCGCCTTGTCCAGAGAAGACCTGTCAAAATCGGGACATACAATTCAACTGTTTGAGACAAAGAGAATATTTGCAGGGTTAAATGTGTGTGTTAACAGAAATACTATAGAAATTCAAATTATGACTGTGTTTCAGCTAAGGAATGTGGTGAGTAGTGGATTTTTTTTAAATTTTATTCTTTTATTGGAATATCTTGTATATATAGATTGTCTCATAGCGAAGATAATTTTATTTATTTACTGCGGATATTATCGTCGCGATAAAATCCGTAAAAGTAGTTTTATTCAATGTGCATAATTCTAATAAATCACATATTACAATGTGATATTGTTTTTTAAAGATGAATACATTATAGAATAGTGATAACCCTCTGATTACAGAAAACAAGCAAATGAAAGCTGGCTAATATTTTTGGCACTGAAGATGTGTAATCTACCATACAATAACAATCTGAAGTAACATTAAATGCCGTTAAAATAACTATTATTATTATTATTCAAATCTCTACTTATTAATACATCTATACATATAATTAAAGGTAAGCAAAGTGTACTCCCACTAGATGGAGTGACGACCTGTTAGATTTGCAGAAAGTCGATGGATGCAGGTGACTCAGAACCGTGCTTTGTGGCATTCCATGGGGAGGCCTATGTTCAGCAGTTGACTTGTGAGGGGCTGTAATGATGATGATGATGATGATATTATTAAAATTGAAGTGTCTGTCTCTAATATACTAATATAATATAATAACTGCCTTTTATTGAGCTTAGGGTTTATTTGCAATCTATTAAGACATGAGACACCATTTTTTTAATTAATTTGTCTGTCTGTCCGGGCTAATCTTCCGAATGACTGCATCGATTATAATGTAACTTCACGAACAGATATGGAGCAAAGCCAGAAGTGATCTAAGCTATATTTTATCAAAAACTTGTAGTATTTATTGTGAAATTTAAAAAAATTATAAAATAAATGATCATTGATGATTATTTAAATAAAATTAAATTACCACACTATTAAGATTAATAGATCGGGGCCGGTCGCTAGATACAAATAAGATATTGTGTTCGATAGTTTGTCATTCTTTTACGTAGCAACAGGGCAACGGACTTTTTTTTAGTTTTTAGTATATGGGCCAAAGTTTTTCATAGGCTATTTTTATACTGGAAAAATTGTTGCTGTTGTTTTTCAAAATTATGTCCTTTTCCGACCATCACGCGTGCGGAGCCATGGCCAAGTTAGTTTTATATAAAAATGAATGTTTCTTAGTTTGTAGTCTACGAGTTCCTATACCATTCATCCGATTCTGATAAAACTTTGGTTTATTGTGTACGCTTCCGCGAAGATTTCTAAATAAACATGAATTTTCGTTTGTTTCTTGGTTAGTTTTCTAATTTATTTATCAGATTACATTGAATCATTGGCAAGATGTTGTGTGCACGCACCCTCGAAGGTTTCTAAAAAAAAAGGACATTACAACGCATGCCATGCACGGCTCTTGATTAATAAAAGACATTGCATTTCATAATAACCATATATTTTTATATCATATTTTATTTTTTATTTTATTATTTTGAACCCATTTTGCTGGCACATTTTCAAGGTCTTTCTAATCTGAAAATGAAAAATAAACAAATTATCATTTATAAAGCTAATAATAATAACTATTAGTTCTTTATACAAAATACAACATAGCAGAGGATGATATGACAGTGTCTGTCTTTTTACTCGGTTGACTACAAAGTGAGTGCCTTAATGAAAACAGTTTTTTGTTAATCCCATGATACACACGCTTGTTGCTAACAGGTACTCGTAAAAGATCGTCATCTTGGAGACACACACATTATAATAGTATGTAGACAGATGCTGACAAACTAGTTCGCTCTTTTGATGTAGGCATTATGAACGACGAAACAAACCGTTTAATTTAAGTGCATGGTATGTCGACAACAAAGACCAGTAAATAAAGCACTTGTCTATAAATTAAAGTTACAACGGTATATAAATTTATGTTTAGGTATTATTTTGCGTTTAATAAAAACTTATTTTAAATTCCTTATTATTCAAATTTGCGTTGCAGCTAAAATTAATATATAATAAAATATTGAACCGGTAATAAACGGAATACCTGGCAAGCCTGACATAAGTTTCATTATTTATGACTAACAGCCATCATGTAGAACCGGAATAAGAGAAACAACTACCACATTAGACCAGGGAAATTAAACAGAAGATGGCCATCAGCGTCTTTCTAATAACAGCTCAAAATTATAAAAATTGTAAAATTTATAAAAAAGATTTCCGGTCTGCTGGTATTGCTCTATGAGGCTACACGTCCTGATGAATTATATCTACTGAAGCCTTACGTTTACTGTACATAGAGTAAGGATTTTCAGCAATTGATTTACCGATTGATTTGCCGATTGTACCGGCTTTGTACTCGTTAGGAATGATCGTGTTGGAAAAGGTGGAGGTGGTGTAGCCATCTACCTACACGCATCAATTCCACACAAAGTTCTTTTAACATCTCCTTCCTGCTATTCCGCTTCTTCTGAGTTTTTGTTTGTGAAACTCGATGTCAAGGGCATCAGGATGCTTCTAGCGGTAGTAAGTAGAAGGGTATTGCTCCCCTTCGACTGACTGCTTCGTCACTTTAGATATCAATCATGGGTGACTTTAATACAGATCTGTTGAAAAAAGAGGGCTTTTATAAAGCCTCTCCCAAAAGTTACTACTCCCATTCTTCCCAATCATTTTTGCCCAATATCCATTCTACACTTTCTTTCCAAAATTTTAGAATCCTGTGTTTACAAGCAAATTTCTACTTTTATTTCGAAACATAACCTACTGAGTATGTTTCAGTCTGGGTTTCGCCCTGGTCATAGTACCACTACTGCTTTAGTTAATGTTACTGATAATATTAGACAAGGTATGGAAGAAAAAAAGATAACAATACTGGTACTAGTTCATTTCTCAAATGCTTTCAACACAGTTGATCATGAAATCTCCTTTCCATACTGTCTCATCTGAATTTTGGTCCTACTGCTGTGGAATGGTTTGCATCCTATCTTCGCGGTCGGCAGCAATCAGTCTGTGTGTGGCAAATGACCTCATCTTTGGCTGATGTGGATACTGGTGTGCCGCAAGGCGGTATTCTTTCTCCTATAATTTTTTCAATTTTTATAAACTTTATTACCTCCATCCTCGACTGCTCGTACCATTTGTACACCGATGACCTTCAGCTTTATGTGCAAGCTGAAATTGGGGATATCCATAATGGGATCAAAAAACTTAACGACAACTTATCAACTATCAAAGATTAGTCTACTCGTTGTGGAGTTTTGGTCAATCCTTTGAAATGCCAAGCTATACTGGTGGGTAGCTCAAGGATGTTGGCTAAAATTAATCTTGCAAATGTACTTCCTATTTATTATGATAGTATTATAATTTATAATTCCGTTCAGTAATTCTGTTAAAACATCGACCTACACATCGACAGCAGGTTGAATTGGAAAACCCAGGTTTCAGAAGTGAGTCGTAAAGTCATTACCACTTTATGCTCTCTGTGTCGTTTAAAACATTTTCTTCCCACAAAATCTAAGATCACGTTTGTCCAATCGCTCATATTAGCCATAATTGATTATGCAGATGTGTGTTACCCAGATCTGTCCCAAGATCTTCTGAACAAGCTGGAACGCCTTCTCAATAACTGTATAAGATTTATTTTCGGGCTTCGTAAGTATTACCATATTTCGCAATATAGATCTAAGCTAAATTGGCTAACAATCCGGCAGAGGCGCAATTCCAGAATATTGCTTGTTCTTTTTCCATATTAAATGACTCATCTTCGCCTTCTTATCTTAAGAGTCAATTTCACTATCTTTCCTAATCTCATGATAGGGTCCTTCGTTCTTCTTCTAACAACAAAATCTGTATCCCTGTTCATTTCACCGAGTTCTATGGTAACTCCTTCACAGTTCAAGCTACACGCCTTTGGAACTCCTTGCCCGATGACATCAGAAAAGCACCCAATAAGTACGCTTTTAAAAAATTGGTCCGTAATCATCTATTGAAGACAACGTATTTTACATGATCCATCCATTTAATATGTATTGCTAAACACACGCATATATTCATAGTTATTTGTATGTATTAATTATATATGTATTTAAATATGTATATTTGTATTTATATGCTTGTATTTATATACTTGTATATATATGTATGTATAGGTCATATATGTATGCAAAGTTTATTTATTAGTAAAATGTATATATTATGTAGTTACAACCAACACACCAACGTCAAATTCTCACCACTCCGTGGGTTGACTGGTAGAGAATGCCTCAAGGCATTAAGTCCGCCCATTGTATTCTTTTGTTTTAAGGAATGCAATAAAGAATAAATACATAAATAAATAAATAATGTATTAGGAGCGGATGATACTTACCATTGCTTTGTTCGGAAGGAACACAAACATTGTTCTTGCGACAATAATTTTCAATACATCTGCACTGCGGCTGGCACGGCACTACGATACCGATGCGACCAAACTTCGGACATTTTCCAGAAGACGTGGCTGAGCTGCAGTCATCAGTAGGACAGTACGGAGGACAAGCGTCAAAAATTTCGTTACGGCCACAAGGAAAAGGTGCTAAGTCAAAAAATTGCATCATTAATATATATTCAATTATGTGATATATGAATAAAAATAATAAATATTTTTGACACATTGCAGAAATAAAAATTTATTAGAAAAGCAGAATTAAACATTTTGATTCAGCGATAGTATTAATAAATTTTTTTATATTTACGGCATTGACTTGTAGGGATGCAAGTCCCGTTTTTAGCGCGGCTGTAATTGAAACGGCATTCGCAGCGTGGAGGAAGCTTAACGTGCGGTGTAATGGAAGTTGGGCAAGTCTTTTTGATGGACTTTTTATTTACAGGACAGAACTGTTCACCGCATGGCGAAGGATTTTCCACAAGTACTTCGTTCATTTCACATTTTAAATTATCTGTAAATATATTCAATTAAAAATAAATTTGTTAAAATCTAGACGTCGTTAAGAAATTAAACTATAGAGATAGAGCCAGACTGCAGCTATATTATGTTTGCAGTAGGAATGGATCGGCTCGACCGGGGGAAAACCACGCTTTCACTAAATACAAGCTTGAAATAGCACATTGGTTCTGTTGTTGTGTAGAGAACCGGAGACCCTTTATACTGGTAACGAGGCAGTCTATCTAATCCGGCAAGGGTGACAATTTATCTGCATTTTGATTATAATCGAAAAAAGATGTAGGTGTCTATGTACCTCAGCATCCATTTACAACATGCGATCAATAACTTCGTTTGTCACCTACAATCTATAAAAAGACAAAACACAAGACAATGCATGTGTAGCCCTTTTTGTATGTTGACTGATGTCACCATGGAATACAGTAGCCACTTACTATGAGGCAGATTGTCAATTTGTTTGTCACTACAGTTTTATAAAAAAAGGTTTCTTTTGTTTTCACTATCTTAGAAACGGGGAAAATCACAAACAGTCAGGTCCGAATATTGACAATTTCTGTGATGGACTTTATATTCGCTGGGTTTTATCATTGCAAATGTATGTACTAGGTACTAGAAGATCAGCCGAGGCTTGATTGTTAGCAACACGCGTTAGAGCCCTTGAACTCAAACTTACGTAGTCTGTACCATAAAAAGGTACTGTGTGCCTCCGACTACGCGCCCTGCATTGCCACACAGATTTTGTTTGCGGTGTCTGTCTACGTAGTACATGTTAATTCAATGAGTTTTATATATTTGAGTCACATCAACGATTGGCCAGGTATAGCCATATAATATATTGCAGTGACCGTGATCTGCGTAGAAAAATCGAAATAATTACAAAAAGTGGTGGTTGTCGTATTTGGTTGGGCCGTTCCAGTACGTATTCGTATAACTCCTGAGTTTAAAATACAATTACTTCAATACTAAAGGCAGACACCTCAGTTTTATTTATATGTGAATTTTAGTTATACATAGATATTATCTTACTACACATTTCCCTTGTCACACAATCTCCTTCATCGTTCCTATAAAATCCCTCTTTACAAATACATTCATTTTTGCAGATCTCTGTCGCGTTATCAATGCAATTAAATTGAATATCACAATTTTGACATGTTTTCTCCGGCGGACATGACTTCACACATTTCAGCTCCTCATTAGGACGAGTGCACATCGTTTCATCTGTAAAATATGCTGTTATTATTGCTTTATTTAGTTTTCTCCGTGTGATAACGGTAGAAGAATAAACATCATCACATCTCGTTACGTGAGGTGTTGTAGTCAACCCCATGGTCTATAGAAAACATTATCTTTATGCGAATACGACATCTTTTTTATAAAAATCCAAACTTACAGTCCACCTGATGGTTAGTGGCTCCTCAGTCCATGGACATCTGCAGCCAGCTGGAAATCATTAAAGGCTACAGACGCGTAATCACCCATGAGTGATTAAGGTGGAATGCATTTAAAATTACATTATTGTTTAGATGTTTGACATTTGAAGTTTTTAATTTCATACTTTCAGTTTTAATGCCATTTAAATGCAAATTATTGACGTTAAACCAATTTACTCATTTACATATAGCATTCTTTACTTCTTCAAATTTTAGTAATTATCGTTCTAATTTGAAAATTAATTAGTTATCATCAGCAAATAATACATCATGGTCATCCCCTACTATAAATCATAAATATAAACAATAAACAGAAAGGGGCCGAGAATTGAGCCCTGAGGCTCGCCCATTTGTACTATCGACTCAGAAAAATTCATATTATTAATGACAACTTTTTGCGTTCTGTTACTTAAATATGAAATAATAAATTTAAGAGCGTCACTTCTTACACTGTAGTGTTGAAGTTTCCTGATTAATTTTTATGGTAAACACAATCGAAGGCTTCGGATAGGTCACAAAATAAACACAAGAATCCTGCGAAGCCTTCCATGCATATCTTGAATGCATTGATTTGATTTATAATCTAAATTATTTACATTAAAAAAAATTACATTTGATCAAGATAATTTTTTCAAAAATTTTACTTAGTTTTGGCAGTACAGAAATAAGTCAAAAATTTGCGGGGTCCAATGCCCTACCAGATTTAAATACAGGTATTATTTTACTATGTTTCATCAAATCAGGAAACACGCCAGTTTCGATACTAGTTTTAAAAATAATAGCTAGTTTAGGTGCGATTGCATTTATTATAGATACAATAACTTTAACGAAAATCCCCCAAAGATTTCCGGTTTTCTTTATATCAATTGTTTTAAAATATTTCACAATATTGTTTGATGATACTTTATAAAATATAAAACTCTAAATCCTCCAGCGCGTTTATAAAAAGCCTACTATTGAACCAAATCGATTTTACTATTCTAAAATCTATTTCCTAAATTTCTTTTTACAAAAATGTATTTAATTACGGTCGCTTTTCTCTCTACACTCGCCGAACTCTACGTAGAGTGCGACTGCAACACAAACTACATGCCAGCCCTGGCAAGTGCGTTGACAACCGCAGTTTTTTTTTATTTTGATCGTTATTAGGGAGACGCTGCTGCCTATCTTCTGATTTGTTTCATTCCGTCGCTTCTTACGACACCCACGGGATGACATGGGGTAGTGGATATTACTTACAACGCCACTACACAATTAAAAAATGCGTATTTAATCTGTAGCCTTATTTGCATGATGAATGATGTCACTATGGAATGCAGTAGCCACTTACAATGAGGTGGACTATAAATTCGTTTGTCACTACAGTTTTATAAAAAAAAAAAGGTTTGAATACACTGTTTTAGACACGGAAAAAATCACAAACAGTCAGGTCCGAATACAAACAGTTTTCATTAAAGACTTTTTGGACAAATGTTAAGTTTTAATTCGAATCCAGAACTTGCGACGTAGTAGCCAGGTATCCTGAACACTAGGCCACGCAGTCGTTCTTATTCTTATTAATATAAATGTAACCTTTCGTTCGTATAAATATAATCATAAGTCTTCGAAAATTCTTTACCGATTACTTTGAAAGTTTTTCACAACCTAGCATTCGAATATTCGCTGGGTGTTATCATTGCAAATATATGTACTATGTACTAGAAGAGTAGCCAAGTCTTGGTTGTTTGCAAAACGCGTTAGAGCCCATGAGCTCAAACTTACGTAGTATGTAACATAAAAAGGTACTCTGTGTCTGTCTACGTATTACATGTTAATTCAATGAGTTTTATATATTTGAGCCACATCAACGCTTGGCCAGGTGTAGCTATATAATATATTACAGTGACCGTGATCTGCGTTGAAAAATAAAAATAAATACAAAAAGATTTCATGGAATCAAGCAGATATATTTGGTGCTTGTCGTATTTGGTTGGGCCGTTCCAGTACGTATTCGCTTAACTCCTGAGTTTAATAGACAATTATTTCGATATTAAAGGCAGACACCTCAATTTAATTTATATGTGAGTTTTATTTATATATAGATATTATCTTACTACACATTTCCCTTGTCACACAATCTCCTTCGTCGTTCCTATAAA
Organism: Parnassius orleans; assembly: GCA_029286625.1. Taxonomy (NCBI): domain Eukaryota; kingdom Metazoa; phylum Arthropoda; class Insecta; order Lepidoptera; family Papilionidae; genus Parnassius; species Parnassius orleans. The sequence goes on along the minus strand of JAGSMP010000038.1, from coordinate 8,179,301 downwards.
ATCCCTCTTTACAAATACATTCATTTTTGCAGATCTCTGTCGCGTTATCAATGCAATTAAATTGAATGTCACAATTTTGACATGTTTTCTCCGGCGGACATGACTTCACACATTTCAGCTCCTCATTAGGTCGAGTGCACATCGTTTCATCTGTAAAAGATGCTGTTATTATTGGTTATAATTAGTTTTCCAAGTGGAAAACGACAAAAGAATAACCGTCATCACAGCTCGTTACGTGAGGTGTTGTAGTCAACCCCATGGTCTATAGAAAACCTTATCTTTATGCGACTACGACATCTTTTTTATAAAAATCCGAACTTACAATCCACCTGATGGTTAGTGGCTCCTACATTCCATGGACATCTGCAGCCAGCTGGAAACCATTAAAAGCTACAGATGCGTAATCACCCATGAGTGACTAAGGTGGAATGCATTTCAAATTACATTATTATTTAGATGTTCGACATTTGGAGTTTTTAATTTCATACATTCAGTTTTAGTACCATTTAAATGCAAATTATTGACGGTAAACCAATTTACTAATTTAGATATAGCATTCTTTACTTCTTCAAATTTTAGTAATTATCGTTCTAATTTGAAAATTAATTAATTATCATCAGCAAATAATACAATATCATGGTTATCCCCTACCATAAATCATTAGTATAAACAATAAACAGAAAGGGGCCGAGAATAGAGCCCTGAGGCACGCCCATTTGTACTATCGATCCGGAAGAACTCATATTATTAATGACAACTTTTTGCGTTCTGTTACTTAAATATGAAATAATAAATTTAAGAGCGTTACTTCTTACACCGTAGTGTTGAAGTTTCATGATTAATTTTTTATGGTAAGCACAATCGAAGGCTTTGGATAGGTCACAAAATATAAGGTCCTTTGGGGTTATTACGAAAATGGGGGAATTCCGATATTTACAAATTATGACTAAACTAGGCAATATTTTTTGCTCTGGTAAATTTATTCTAGACGACATTTTATTTATCTCCCTCACTTCAGTCGTTTCAGGTAGCTAGTCTCAATAGTGCGCGTGCAAAGTTAACTTTTCGGTGGAAACAGCTTTTTTCAACTCTTTTCGGTTTTTCGGAATTACCCCGCGTTCATTATCTTAGGAACTTGCTAAGTAATTTTAATGATTGTTTGATTATATGATAGATAATCGTTTTTAAAGCTTTATTTTATAGGTTAGGATTAGCCAGCTATTGTTTTTGTGTTTTTTTCGGAAATACCCCACAGGGTTAATTACGAATTAATAGACTATCGAACTACTTTTCCATTGTAGTTTCCAGTGGCTGTCAATCTTTCGTCAGCATAAATTGTTATTTTGGATAAGTTTAACACGTTCGTGAATTTAACCAACGGGAGTGGGCAAGGCGTACCTACCGCTATGTCAAATATATAGACACAGCCCAGGAGGAATAGGCGCATGAGTACCGAAAACTATTCCACATCATTTTTTTATGCGATTCCCTTCAAATTGTCCTACTGATGATATAAATGCATGTTGCCATGGGGCAACTCGATGCCATAGGTATTGTTTAAGCCGATTTATTTTTCAATTGCAAGGAGTTGTTATTTTCAAACGGGACAATTTTTTTATATTTTTTGATAAAATACGAATAAAAAAAGTCCCGTGACTTTTTACGATAAAGTTAATAACTTCAAAGTTATGAATTGTTAAAGGCATAAAGAAAAAGAATAAAGTATAAACAATATTTTTTTTATATTTCTTAGCAAAATATAAATAATAAAGGTCCTATAACGTTTTACGATAAAGTTAATATTTTCGGAGTTATGACTTTTTAAAGATTTTAAAAATCCCGAATTCGGATACTTTGACTCATTAAAAATATATAAAGAAATGTATAAAAAATTTGTTTATTTTTATTTTCGCTTACCTGTTATAAAAGTTTGAAGAAACATCTTTAACTAGCCTAATAACTGTCCAACTACGGACACGCAAGGTGCGCTGCCGTGGTGGTGCCTTAAATGTTTAGAACCACTGGACTTTATGTGGGGTAATTCCGAAAATTCAAGTGAGCAAAATATAGTTCAATTAGAAACATAAAGTATGTAGCAATGCTTTTGTAGAAGGTATAGACGAACGAAAAGTAAATCCAAACCTTCTGTCGAAAGTCAAAAGGACCACTTTACCGAATTTTCGGTTTTACCCGCGTTATATCGGAATTATACCTTATCCACAAGAAAAATATGTCAAATTTTAAATGATCGTATTTACGCAATCCAAAGACATTTTATTAAGATGAATAACAAAATAATTAGAATATGTATTTCAATAAATAAAAGTGACATGAGTTAGTTGTAAACTTGGATAGATTTTTTAAATAATTATTCAATATACATCGTACCAACTAATCAGAAAATATGTCGGATTTACCCCAAAGAACCTTACACAAAGAATCCTTTGAATTCTTCCATGCGTATCTTCAATGCACTGATTTGATTTTTATGATGTAAATTATTTATATTAAAAAAAATATTTGATCAAAATAATTTATTCAAAAATTTTACTTAGTGTTGGCAGTACAGAAATAAGTCAAAAATTTGCGGGGTCCAATGTTCTACCAGATTTAAATACAGGTATTATTTTGCTATGTTTCATCAAATCAGGAAACACACCAGTTTCGATACTAGTTTTAAAAATAATAGCTAGTTGAGGTGCGATTGTATTTATTATAGATGCAATAACCTTATCGTAAATCCCCCACAGATTTGCGGTTTTCGAAATATTAATCGTTTTAAAATATTTCACATAATGGTTTGATGATACTTTGTGAAATATAAAACACTAAATCTTGCAGCGTATTTATAAAAAGCTTACAACTCAACCAAATCGATTTTACTGTACTAAAATCTATTTCCTAAATTTATTTTTACAAAAATGTATTTATTTACGGTCGCTTTTCTCACTACACTCGCCGAACTCTACGTAGAGTGGGACTGCAAAACAAACTATATGACACGCTTGGCAAGTGGGTAGACTAGTAGTTTTTTTAATATTAGTCGTTACTAGGAATACGCTGCTTCCTATCTTCTGATTTGTTTCACTCCGTCGCCTCTTACGACACCTACGGGATGATATAGGGTAGTGGATATTCTTACAACGCCACTACACGGTTAAAAAATGCGTATTTCATCTGTAGCCTTATTTGCATGATGACTGATGTCACTATGGAATGCAGTAGCCACTTACAATGAGGTGGACTATAAATTCGCTTGTCACTACAGTTTTATAAAAAAAAAAAGGTTTGAATACACTGTTTTAGACACGGAAAAAGTCATAATAAATCAGATCTGAATACAAACAGTTTTCGTTATAGACTTTTTGGACAAATGTTAAGTTTTAATTCGAATCCAGAACTTGCGACATAGTAGCCAGGTATCCTGGCTACTAGGCCACGCAGTTGTTTTAATTCTTATTAATATAAATGTAACCTTTCGTTCGTATAAATATAATCTTAAATCTTCGAAAGTTCTTTACCGATTACTTTGAAAGTTTTTCACAACCTAGCATTCGAATATTCGCTGGTTTTATCATTGCAAATATATGTACTATGTACCAGAAGAGTAGCCAAGGCTTGGTTGTTTGCAACACGCGTTAGAGCTCATGGGCTCAAACTTACATAGTATGTGCCATAAAAAGGTACTCTGTGCCTCCAACCACGCGCCCTGCATTGACACACGGATTTTGTTTGCGGTGTCTCTCTATGTATTACATGTTAATTCAATGAGTTTTATATATTTGAGCCACATCAATACTTGGCCAGATATAGCTATATAATATATTGCAGTGACAAAAAGATTTCATGGAATCAAGCAGATATATTTGGTGCTTGTCGTATTTGGTTGCGCCGTTCCAGTACGTATTCGCTTAACTCCTGAGTTTAGAAGACAATTATTTCGATATTAAAGGCAGACACCTCAATTTTATTTATGTGTGAATTTTATTTATATATAGATATTATCTTACCACACATCTCCCTTGTCACACAATCTCCTTCGTCGTTCCTATAAAATCCCTCTTTACAAATACATTCATTTTTGCAGATCTCAGTCGCGTTATCAATGCAATTAAATTGAATGTCACAATTTTGACATGTTTTCTCCGGCGGACATGACTTCACACATTTCAGCTCCTCATTAGGTCGAGTGCACATCGTTTCATCTGTAAAAGATGCTGTTGTTATTGCTTTATTTAGTTTTCTACGTGTGAAACGGCAGAATAATAACCGCCATCACAGCTCGTTACGTGTTGTAGTCAACCCCATGGTCTATACAAAACCTTATCTTTATGCGACCACGACATCTTTTTTATAAAAATCCGAACTTACAGTCCACCTGATGGTTAGTGGCTCCTACAGCCCATGGACATCTGCAGCCAGCTGGAAACCATAAACGGCTACAGATGCGTAATCACCCATGAGTGACTAAGGTGGAATGCAATGAAAATTACATTATTGTTTAGATGTTTGACATTTGGAGTTTTTAATTTCATACATTCAGTTTTAGTGCCATTTAAATGCAAATTATTGACGTTAAACCATCAAATTTTAGTAATTATCGTTCTAATTTAAAAATTAATGAATTATCATCAGCAAATAATACAATATCATGGTTATCCCCTACCATAAATCATTAATATAAACAATAAACAGAAAGGGGCCGAGAATAGAGCCCTGAGGCACGCCAATTTGTACTATCGATCCGGAAGAACTCATATTATTAATTACAACTTTTTGCGTTCTGTTACTTAAATATTTAATATTAAATTTAAGAGCGTCACTTCTTACACCGTAGTGTTGAAGTTTCATGATCTATTTTTTATGGTAAGTACAATCGAAGGCTTTGGATAGGTCACAAAATATACACAAAGAATCCTGTGAATTCTTCCATGCGTATCTTCAATGCACTGATTTGATTTTTATGATGTAAATTATTTACATTAAAAAAAATTAATATTTGATCAAGACAATTTTCTCAAAAATTTTACTTAGTGTTGGCAGTACAGAAATAAGTCAAAAATTTGCGGGGTCCAATGTTCTACCAGATTTAAATACAGGTATTATTTTGCTATGTTTCATCCAATCAGGAAACACACCAGTTTTGATACTAGTTTTAAAAATAATAGCTAATTGAGGTGCGATTGTATTTATTATAGATGCAATAACCTTATCGTAAATCCCCCACAGATTTGCGGTTTTCGAAATATTAATCGTTTTAAAATATTTCACATAATGGTTTAATGATACTTTGTGAAATATAGAACTCTAAATCTTGCAGCGTATTTATAAAAAGCTTACTACTCAACCAAATCGATTTTACTGTACTAAAATCTATTTCCTAAATTTATTTTTACAAAAATGTATTTCTTTACTGTCGCTTTTCTTACTGCGCTCGCCGAACTCTACGTAGAGTGGGACTGCAACACAAACTATATGCCACACTTAGCAAGTGGGTCGACAACCACAGTTTTTTTTTATTTTAGTCGTTACTAGGAAAACGCTGCTGCCTATCTTTTGATTTGTTTCACTCCGTCAGTTCAACATATTATATTTATATATATATATATATGTGTGTGTGTGTGTGTGTGTGTGTGTGTGTGTGTGTGTGTGTGTGTGTGTGTATATGTTCAGGACCAAGTGATTAAATAGGGCATTATTAATAATGCCCAATATGATCAGACAATATGATAAAAACTATTGAAATCATTAAATTGACCGGGCTTTATGAATAAAATTCGTTACTTATTGGCCAGAATAATAAAAAGATTAGGCTAGGTTAGGTTGGGTTAGGTTTTTTTCGATGTCAAATATTTAACACTTCACACACAATGGGAATACAGTTTTTCATTAAACGTATTTTTTCATTGTAACGCAAATGAAGGAATACCCCATTGCTGATATTGCATGCCTCACAACGTGAGGGAGTGCTCTACTCTCGATATGTGGCCATACCTCAATTTCTCTACATAAAATCGTTCTTATACTTTTAGCTAGACATCAAATCCATATTATTATGTACGTTACAATAACTGCAGACATTGAATTATAAGATTACTTTATTTTCGAATTAGAAAATTAATTAATTTACTTTAGATTACATAACAAAAAATTTAATTAAAAAAATATATAGAAAACCGTCTGTTGGTCTGTGCGTCGGTGAATATAGTTTGAGATATATAGTATTAAATAATATTCCATATATTCTAATAAATATTTGTTGAACTCAACACTGTTTAAAAGTTATTAATGAAAGTCGATCAGATTCTCTGTTTTTTTTTTTTCTTGTAAATATTCTCGTCACTATTTTTATTTTTTTTCATCAAAATTAAATGAAAGGCTCATGGGGCATGCACCTTTGGGTTTTCCAAACTATTTGATACTGCAAGGTGGTTTTCCTTCCTTCTATTTCATAACATGGTTAGGTTACCATAATGATTTCTTATATTTACGCGAATACTACACATGGAATAAAACTAATTTTACGGGTTTTATCGTGTTTTTTTTTTTTAATTCTCGACGTTTTGGGCATTTCCAGCGCCCATGGTCACGGGTGGAACTGAAATGTTTGACATCCCGATGTTATAGTTAACGAAGGCTACCTTCAAATTTTAATTATCAATTTTTGGTCCGATCTTAGTTAAAATTATACGCGATAAAATCCGTAAAATTAGTTTTATTCCATGGTTAGATTAGGTTAGGTTATATCCCCCCCCCCCACACCCACCAGTACGGGTTCCCGCCTTGTCGTGGGAGGAAGGGGGATTAGTAGCCGTGGTTTGGTCACTCACGGTATACAAAGAGGTCCCACTTGGCTGGTCTGAGGTGTAGGGCCGGCCCAAGGTGGTCTCTCCGAGTTGGCTTGCCTAGTCCACTTCTTTCCCGCCGCGGCCGAGATGGAGTCGCGGGGCAAGAAGAGTGTTGGTATGACGATGCGCCACTCGCCCTATCCTTTGCGAATGATGCGGTGGTGGTGGGGCCGTGGGGCTATAGGAGTGTTAGTATTGCGAGGCGCCGCTCTCCGCTTTTGGTTGGAGGCGAAGTCACAGACCAGATCCGCCGCAGGGGTCAAGAAACCTGGTGCTTCCGAGTTCGTTTTTTTCCTGGCCTCATGGCTATCGGACTCAAGGGGGTCCGTTGCGCCGGTGGAGTTGGAGGCCGCGGAGGAAGGCGCGCCTGTGTACCTTGTGCGACTTTCCTGAGAAAGAGTAGAGGGAGGGGCAGTCCTCCCCGAGGAGGGGCTGCCACGGGGTAGCCGGCATAGGTGGAGCAGCGTATGTGTGCGAAAGCGTTCCCGTGGCCATTCGTACGTAGGTACGAATATACCATGGGCGAAAGTAGAACACCATGGGGTTTTAGTAGGTGCATGTCTAACATAACCCCTCCTTGCCCTGACGAGGCAGGTATTTCCCCATGTAAATTAGGTTATATCAAATTGCCCAACAGTTTAATAGCAATATTAAAATGACCAGACAATATGATAAATAATGAAGTTTAAATTAGTATTAATTACATAGCCCGATTTGACTTGTCATTAATGATATTGCCCGGGCATTATAAATAGTGCCCTGATTAATCACTTGGTCCATAACATATACTCGTATATTATGTTTATCTTTTTATTTTAAAAAACTTACTGAAATCAGGTGATTCGGGACACTGATCCATCGGCATGCAGGTTGAATTTAAGTCCATTCTCAAGAATCCGGATTCACACACACATCCAGGCTGACCCTGTTCTTCTGAATCACATTTATATTTCGCCAAGATAGATTGACAAATTTCTGGCGGGCAAGACTTTTTGTTGGGTTCATACTTTTCATTCGGACCGCTGCATTTTTTATCTATAAAGTTAAAAAAAATATTTCTGAACTGTCACTGAACATATTGAGCTCGAAGAGGAAGGCGGTAAATGCATGCGGCCCAGAACCGCATTTTATAGCAGTCATAGGACACAAAACACGGTCCTGAAGTCCTGAGCCACCTCCATTGATCGACTTCCCGTATGTTTCATCAGGTCGCTATCGCTATCGCATCAGGGGCCTAGGCCTAGGACATAACCGTTAAGCTATGTCGGTTACTTTTTGTCACTTTAAGGTAGACTATTTGTCACTTTAATATTATTAAAAAACTACATTATAGAGTCTTCTTTTGTCTATATTATATCGAAAAACCCAGAGCTGGACATGGGCGCATCGGAAGCTTTACGAGAGCTCTCAGGCTGACGAAAACTTGATAATTGATAATTAAAAGAGATAAATAAGCTTTTATTACGTGTAAGGTACGTAATGCAAATTAATTGCAATCATTCATAGGACGCATTTCTTCTACAAAAAAATTAAAAATTCTAAATTCTGCGTAAAGAGATGTATTAGAAGCCGTAAGTTCTTTTAGGTTTATCCCATAGTTTCTATCGACACCCACGGTAAGAAATAGTGTGATGGATTCTATTACACTACCACCACACGGCAGGTAGATTGATGATCGCACTATCAGACGTCTCAGACCTTTGAAGCTACAGTTTTGAGTATACACGGCTAAATATTATCACCGCAAAGGTCGTTATTCATCGCCGTTGTATAAGTACAGTCAGAAAAAACACGACTTAAATTTCTCTTATATAAGTGTCCTTATGTAAAAAGCAATTAGCCGTTATTTAATGCACAGTCGGAAAAAAACACCACAACATTTTCTCACCGCAAAGGTCGCTTGTGACGCAGAAGCCATCAGGAGTTCTGTAGAAGCCATCGTTACAAACGCATTTATTTTCACAAACTTCGTCGATATTATTGGCGCATCTATAAAACACGTTCCGATTTTGACAAGTTCCCTCAGGCGGACAGGCCTTAACACATTGAAGCGACTCATTCGGCTTATTACATGCTAGTTCGTCTGAAATGGATAATAAATGTTACTTTTTGTATGAAATAAAAGTGACAAATGAGCACACATTCCACCTAGTGGTATATGGTCGCTGTGCCCTACAGTGTGTGCCCTATAGACATCTTTATCTATACTCGATTAAGAATCAAAATGTAGATGCATTGTCACCCTTGAAGGCTAGGACAGAATGCCTCCTAACCATAAAGAGGATTCCTGTCACTCTGTCTACACAAGTATAGAACAAACATACGAGTACGTCACGCTGGTATACTGTGAGCACGTCATTCTTCCCCAGTCGAGCCGACCCATCCGTACTCAACCATAATACAGGGACGTGGTTCAATTCCATAATTTACATATCGTAGAAAATGTACAAAGCTTGTCTAGAAATTAAAGTTACAGCGTTATATACATCCCACCGCTTGGCTCAATCCTACTCTCAGTTCCAAGAGGGTATTGGAACAATTTGTTTGCGGCGCTGCTCCACCTAGTATTGGACACATTTTCTCGAAATATTTTAATACTTAAAAATGCAGATGCAACAACACCCACTGGATAAGATGGGATGATAGATTACTTTATGTCGCACGGCAAAACACGGCAATATTTGAATAATAATCGGGGCTACCAGATTAAAATGAAAATTGCCTGGTAAAAGATTCTGTTGAGAGTAAACTTACTGTGGTAAACATAAATTTCTTAAATAATCTATCACCTAAAATCTATGTTTAGGGATCTTATTGCGTTTATTTAAAACTTATTTTGAATTCTTGATTATTCGAGTTTGCGTTGCTGCGAACCTGTTCACGGGTGATCCCTTTAACAATCCGTGGTAATTCAATTTAATATTTTTAATCAATAAAAATATACAATGGATTGGTTCCAATACAATGGAACGGCATACTTCAGGGGGACATTTCTTTTTAATTGGTGTGTACATTTCGTTGAGTCCCGTGCATTTCTTGACAACAACAAGTGGTAAAATTAAAAATTTTGTACAACCGACCTCAATATAAATTATTAAGAATAACTCAAAAACTATTGGTCAGACCTTGATCAAATTTATATGGGACCACATAAGAAGCACCAGTTCTCAAATAAAAAAAATCATCGAAGTCGGTTGACCTAAAAAAAAGTTATGAGGTAACACACATAAAAAAACATACAGTAGAATTGAGTACCTCCTCCTTTTTGAAGTCGGTAGAAAAAGTAAATACCTACATAACACTGGTACTAGCTATTGGGGCACAAAGCTTCCCTCATTTATGAGACAATTTTAATATGTTATATTTCTTTCACCGCTTAACAAATGATAAATCAACACTAATAAAAAAGAGTGAGAATGACTGAGAATTTCAGTTGTGCCGGCGGGGATCGACATCGGGAAAATAAAGGCAAGTCCCTACCTGATACGGTTTTATACCAAAGATGGCTATTATGGCTATTCCTCCATATCATAGAAGAGATCAATAGCAGATCAATATACAAAATAAATAAAAAGATAAGTAAAATGTGGTCACCATTGCGCTTGTACTTCCAACCAGAGTAAAAGAGAGTGCAGTAGCTTCATACAAGCAGACAGAGAAAAAACGAGACACTTAGTACTGCCGATGCACGCATTATTTCCGCTGTTTCTACCATAGGTGAACTCCGCGCTTGTTTACGTGAAAAGTGCAACGTTTAAAGTGAACTGAATATTTATCTAGCAACACTTGAAATAGCTTTATTCGCACGTCTATCAAATGCCAAATGTCTTAGTCGGTTTTACAAAATCTATAGCAAAAAATGCGTAATCGATATCGACATTGACATTCTCAGAGATCTGGCGAAAAAGTAGAGTTCAAACTAGATCCGATCAATACAACCAACATCATTAAATAATAGTTTTCATCTTTTAACACAATTAAAATTATTAGTTACCAATACTTTACACTTTTATGCACTTCACTCTTTAATTTTTTGTGTTTTACATCATTCACGTGAGTAGTGCCCAACAAGGCAATGTTTTTCTTCTTTCTCTTTAATAGAATAGAATAGAATAAAATAAAATGAAGTGGTATATAATGGAATGGAATAGAACGGAATGCATTTCAATGGAATAGAATGGAATAGAATTGAATAGAATAGCATAGAATGACATAGAATGGAATAGAATAGAATAGAACAAGTACAATAGAAAAGATTAGAATAGATGGAATAGCATAGAATAGAATAGAGTAAATTATAGTATAGAAGAGTACAGTGTACTAGAGTAGATAAGAGTAAAATAGAGAAGAATAGAATAGAGAATAGAATTTTAATTCAGTATAAACTATTACATAATACTTATAGAAAGTCAATTTCTATGTTCCACTGATTTGGAAAATACATCTTGTATTCCCTGCGAAGAACCAGCAAGAACCTCAGCGTGTATTTTACAATAGTCTACAAATATATTTGTTACAATAGAATTCGTATGACTACTGAGTTTAAAAGTATTATTGAAATTTTACCACACATTTCGCTTGTGACACAATCTCCTTCGTCGTTCCTATAAAATCCCTCTTTACAAACACATTCATTCATGCAGACCTCTGTCGCGTTATCAACGCAATCAAATAGAATGTCACGATTTTGACATGTTTTCTCCGGCGGACATGACTTCACACATATCAGCTCCTCATTAGGGCGAGTGCACATCGTTTCATCTGTAAAAGATGCTGTTATTATTGCTTTGTTTAGTTTTTTTTTATAAAGTTAGAAGCTGTCCAGACGTGAATTATCGCTTCACCTTGCTTAGAATACCCAGTTTTTTGGCCGCAGTTTGTGCTTTCGACTCAATTTTAGCGCCAAAGTTGGTAAACACTCAACTGTATGTCGAGAAGCTCAAGATGATCAGTAACCTCTACAGATGTACCTCGGAAAGTCAGATCAAGCGGACTCCGTTTTGCAGAGAACAGACAGGTCTGCGTTTTGGCGGTGTTGAATGTGACCTGATTGTCATCACCCCATTGGAAGACTAAACTGGAGATCGCATTTATCCGCCCCACCATGGCCTCTCTAAATGAACGTATTACTGCCCCTCCGTCTTTTAAACTGGACTTGAACCTCTCTGTGACTGTGCTATCATCTGCATACCCAACAATACCTGGTAAAAGTAGGTCACTGATGTGCAGCAGGAAAAGAGTCGCAGAGAGAACAAGCCCCTGAGGAACTCCGGCATTAATATGCATATGTCAGAAGAGCAACCATCTATGACTACCCTGATCGACCGTTCACTCAGAACGTCAGATATCCAGTTGCAAAATTCGATATTGAATTAGATTAAATTATAAATTATAAAGATATATGTATATTCGGCAAATAATAAATAACTACTTAAGGTATTTGACCATATCAAATACTTTAGGTAGTTTCAGTTCCAGTACGAATTTGAATAACTCCTAAGTTTAATAAAAGCCAGTTATTTCGATATTACATGTAGACACTTCAATTGTATCTATATATAAATATATGTAAATATTATTTATATTTACATATATTTATAGATATTATCTTACCACACATTTCGCTTGTCACACAATCTCCTTCGTCGTTCCTATAAAATCCCTCTTTACAAATACATTCATTTTTGCAGATCTCTGTGTCATTATTAGTGCAATCAAATATAATGTCACGATTTTGACATGTTTTCTCTGGCGAATATGACGTCACACATTTCAGCTCCTCATTAGGTTGAGTGCACATCATTTCATCTGTAAAAGATGCTGTTATTATTTCTTTGTTTACTTTTCTCCGTGTGATAACGGCTGAAGAATAATCCGTCTTCACACCTTGTTACGTGGGTGTTGTAGTCAACCCTATGGTCTATAGAAAACATTATCTATATGCGCTTACGACATCTTTTTATAAAAATCGAAAATAGTAGCTCAGGAGCTAACTCAAAACATATTGCACCACATGTTGTCCTTAATATAAACTAAATTTTAAACCTCGGAAAGTTCTTCACCGATTGGTTTGTAATTTTCACAGAACTTTTTATTTGAATACGCACGTGTTTTTTTTAACTCTTTTAGCCATAGAAACGCGTTCGGGTTCAGCTAGTCATTAATAATAATATTAAATATTTTTAACACTGTCAGACCATAGAAAAATTTAAATCGTTCCAAATAGATCTCAAGGAATCTGGCACATTTTTTTAAATTAAAAATGGGCTCACTCTTGACCATCTCTTGGCCCGAGGGCAAAGATTAAGTCAACGATGGAGCGAGTTTGCCCAGGAAAAGCATTTTAACACGCACGTTGAAGAGGTCCAGGTTATAGGCACTCGGAATAACAGACGCCGGCAGGGCATTCTACTCCTTGGCTGTGCGCATTATAAAATATGACTAAGAGCGCTTAATGCGAATATTCGGAATGGCAACCAAGTGTGAATGGTAACGTTGTTATTTTGCTGAGCCATCCCAAAGGTGACTACAATACTCCATGCATATTCGGACGTGAGCTTTGTATAAAGTTAGAAGCCGTCCAGGCGTGAAGTACGCTTCACCCAGTGGCGTAACAATAGGGTGGTAGGTCGGGCAGTCAGCACGCCACAGGTCCCCAGCCGGTAAGGGCCCCCTGCCCGAGAGGGCCGTGAGCAAAGGAGGATCTTAACATTTATTATTACAACATTTAGTAAAATTTATTAGTTTTATCTTTCATTAATTTAAATGACCTACCTACATGCATACACTAGTTAAACAAAGAAATGTTTCAAAATTTCAATGCATTACACCTAATCAGTTTTTGAATTTGCTAAATATTTTAAAAAGACGTTATAGAAATGCAAACATTCTTTGAAACTGTGCAACAAATTAATATTTTTTTGCATAGTATTAAAATATGGAATATACACTCATTGACAAACTTAGAGGAACGCAAAAAGCACCCATGATCACGGCGCGGCGGTGACTGTGTTCGACGTCCCAATATCATAGTTAACCACGGCTACCATCAGATTTTTTCTTTTTTTATAGGATAGGGTGACAAACGAGCACACAGTCCACCTGATGGTAAGTGGTTGCTGTGACCCATAGACATCTACATATATCCTCAATAAAGAATCAAAATGCAGTTGTGTTGTCACCCGTGAGGAATAAGATGGAATGCCTCTTTTCCAGTAAAAAGGGTCTCCGGTTCTCTACACTCACCAGAAACACATCAGTATTAAGCTTCTATTTGACGCTGGTATTCCCTTGTCGAGCCGACCCATTCGTGCTACAACTATATAATTAATATAGCTGCAGCATGGCTCTACCACGTGTTAGAACGTTCTGCGAACGGTTTAATCCCAGTCAGCCTCTCGGGTCATCTGAGGCGACTGGGACTCCGTGACGAACCGATCCAAGCTCAAATGCAGAAGACGGTGCTTCTCGATACCGCCCGCATCGTCCGCCGGTTTCTTTCCCTTTCCTCCTAACCCTCGGCCGTTTGGTCTCCCCTGCAGAGGGCTTCCATCTGGTTGGGTTTTTGTTTATTTATGTATTTTTATGTATTTATTTTATTTTATTTATATTTATATATATTTATCATTTTCATTTACAATTATATATTTATACAGCCCAACCAGATGAGAAAACTATATAGATACCCCATAATAATAATAATAATCATTTACTCTTATACATCTTTTCAGCCCAACCAGATGAGAATACTTTATAAATACTCCAATAATAATAATCATCTAACGAAAAACACGAAATATAAACGTCATCATCTATAAGAGAACTTGCTGATTTATTAATCATGAACAATCATTTTCAAGCTTTTCTGAATTGTGCACTGCATTTCTGTTATTTTTAACCATTCCTGTGACTGAGGCTAGAGCCAAGCCATCATTTTCAAAATTGAAATTGATAAAAACCTTTTTTAAAAATTCTATGGGACAAGAAAGATTACGCAACTGAACTAACCGTCGAACATTTCATGGCCCGAAATTTGAAATTTTATGATGTCAATATCACTTTTGCTGAACAGAACGCCCAAAAAATTAATTTTAATAATAAAAATTTTGCACGAAACCAGAAATTGTAATTTCAGTCCAATGCGCTCTTTAAATTTAAGTAACTTTAAGTTTTATGTACCTATTTTATGTGGTGATTTGTTGTGAAAGAAAAAAATTACGTTGTTTGAGCTCCTTTATATTGGGTAGGAGAGGGCCCCATCCGATTAATTTGCCACGAGCCTCTAACGGTATATTTATGCTACTGGCTTCACCTTGTTTAGAATAACCAGTTTGTGCTTTAGAATCAATTTTAGATTTGCGGGAAACAATGTGACCAGATTGTCGTCACCCCATTGAAAGACTAGACTTAAGGTCGCATTTATCCGCTCCACCTACATATAAATGAACGTATTACTGCCCCTTCGTCTTTTGCACTGGACATGAATCCCCCTGTGACTGTGCTGTCATCTGCATACCCTACCTGGTAAAAGTAGGTCATTGATGTGCAGCAGGAAAAGAGTCGCTGAGATAACAAACCCCTGAGGAGCTCCATCATTAATATGCATATGTCAGAAGAGCAGTCAGGTATGACTACCCTGATCGACCAGACTCAGAAAGTTAGATATCCAGTTGCGAAATGCGGTATTTAATTAGGTTGAATTATAAAGATTTATGTATATACGGCAGATAATCTGAAACTACATCCAGTATTTGATAAGGCCGTTCCATTACAAATTCGTATAACTCCTAGGTTTAATAAAAGACAGTTATTTCGACACTTCAATGGTATATATATACCATTGAATTGTCTACCATATATATATAAGAGTAGTCAAATTTTAAACTGTAGTTCAAATATACATATCAAGATAAACAGTTATTTTAGTTTTTGAAAATACGGGTAAATAAGGCTTCTACTTTTATTTGAAATTATCCCAAATTGAATGTGATTTATGGGCAATAACGTTTTTGCCTACCGATCGACCCTTACGAATGTGTGTGTGCGCAGTAAAATCAGTTAAAATAATGCATTACCATGCATTTTGAATTTAATAGATAAAAAGGACAGAATGTTTGAATTTTTTTTATTAATTTTTCTTCACTATTTACCTATATTACTTATTCTGAACCTTCTCTGGTTCTTCTTCTCTGGCTTTAAAATTTGGCCGGTTATCGCAAAATAACCCTGTATATATATAAATATATGTAAATATTATTTATATATAGATATTATCTTACCACACATTTCGCTTGTCACACAATCTCCTTCGTCGTTCCTATAAAATCCCTCTTTACAAACACATTCATTTTTGCAGACCTCTGTGTCGTTATCAGTGCAATCAAATATAATGTCACGATTTTGACATGTTTTCTCCGGCGGATATGAATTCACACATTTCAGCTCCTCATTAGATCGAGGGCACATCATTTCGTCTGTAAGAGATGTTGTTATTATTGCTTTATTTAGTTTTCTCCGTGTGATAACGGCAGAAGAATAATATGTCTTCACATCTCGTCACGAGGGGTGTTGTTGTAAACCCTATTGTCTATAGAAAATATTATCTATATGTGACTACGACATTTTTTCATAAAAATCAAACATTGTAGCTCAGGGGCTAACTCAAAAAATATTACACCACATATTGTATTAAATATAAACTAAATGTTTATATAAGCTATTCGTTTGTCTGAAATTTTAAACCTCAGAAATTTCTTCACCTCAATCCCAGGGGTTATTTTCATTCATGTATTCTTTGATATTATAATAAGCCTGTTTGTACAAATTTTCTTTGATAAAACATTTGGACTTGTTTATGTATTAACAGAAAATGTATAAAATTTGTCATATTTTGTACATTTTCTGGGATTTTGTTGTAAAAGCGTATACATTGCCCCATAAATGAATTACTAATTCTGTGGAGTCTAGTAACTGGTATTACAAGCTTATGTTTGTTCCTAGTGTTTAAAGTGTGAACGTCTTTATTCTTATCAAAGCTATTTATGTTTTTATGTACATAGAGTTTCATATATATTTTGCGATGTCAAAGTTAGTATGTTAATTTCTTTAAATTTTTCTCTAAGGGACTCTTTACAATTTAAGTAATAAATCGCAAAACAAATATGACTACAATGTCAGTCGCATTACCCCATAGCAAAATTCCATACGCTATGAAAATAACTAAAATAAACTAATCTAGCTGTCTCAAAATTGGTGGGACTTCTAATCTTTCTTACAGCATATGATGCAGAACTAAGTCTGCCTGCTAATTTAGATATATGGGGGCCCCATTGAAGCTTCGCGTTAATAGTAATACCAAGAAAAACAGTGGTATCTACAAGACTCAACTCCTCCCCATTTAAGAGCACATTGGTATTTGAATGTTTAACATTAAGTATTGTAAATTTAATACATTTTGTCTTATTGGCGTTTAAGAGCAAATTAATGGTGTTAAACCAATGTACTAATTTCGATAGAGCATAATTTAGATTATAAAAATTAATTGACTAACGTTTGAGTTTGAAAATTAAAGAGGTATCATCAGCAAATAATACTATATCGTGATTGTCCCCTACAAGATAAGGTAAGTCATTAATATAAATTAAGAACATGAATGGGCCAGGAATCGAGCCCCGAGGAACGCATATTGATACCACCAATCCGGAGGAACCGTTAACATTGATAACAACTTTTAGAGTTCTGTTATTTAAGTATGAAATAATAAGTCTAAACGCAATATTTTTGACACGGTAATGTTGTAATTTCTCACAAATATACCTAAGGCATAAAGTGGATTTTGTAAGTTAATAAAATATAAAATTATTATAATTATGTAAATGTTATTTATTTATATATATATATATATATATGTTAGTATTATTTATAAATAGATATTATCTTACCACACATTTCGCTTGTCACACAATCTCCTTCGTCGTTCCTATAAAATCCTTCTTTACAAATACATTCATTTTTGCAGACCTCTGTGTCGTTATCAGTGCAATCAAATATAATGTCACGATTTTGACATGTTTTCTCCGGCGGATATGAATTCACACATTTCAGCTCCTCATTAGATCGAGTGCACATCATTTCGTCTGTAAGAGATGTTGTTATTATTGCTTTATTTAAGTAGTGTGATAACCGCAGAAGAATAATATATCTTCACATCTCGTCACGTGGGGTGTTGTTGTAAACCCTATTGTCTATAGAAAATATTATCTATATGCGACTACGACATTTTTTCATAAAAATGAAACATTGTAGCTCAGGGGCTAACTCAAAAAATATTACATAAAATATAAACTAAATATTCGTTTGTCTGAAATTTTAAACCTCATAAATTTCTCCACCGATTGCTTTGTAACTTTCACAGAACTTTTTATTCGAATACGCACGTGTTTTATGTACTTTTTGAGCTACAGAAACGCATAGACAGGTACAGCTAGTCATTAATAATATTAAAATATTTATAACCATGTCAGAGCATAGAAAATTTGAAATCGTTCCAAATGGATCTTATGGAATCCGAAAACTTTTATAAAATGGCTCACTTGAACTTCATCTGGCCGAAGTGCAAAGATGAAGTCAACGATGGGGCGAGTTTGCCTCGAAGTACCATCTGTAGAAGACCACCAAACAAGGAACTTGGCGGCTGTGAGCTAAGCTGTGAAGCTTATTTTCCACCATCTTTTTATCGCCGATAAGCCTCTTGGCTCTGCTTTCCACTGAGTCGAGTGCGGCTAGTTGTTATTTTGCTGAGCCATCCAGAAGGTGACTACAATACTCCATGCATATTCGGGCTTGAACTATGTATAAATTTAGAAGCTATTCAGGCGTGAAGTATCCTTCACCTTGTTTAGAATACTCAGTTTTTGGCCGCAGTCTGTGCTTTCGACTATATTTTAGCGCCAAAGTTGAGGTTAGCTATCAACTGTATGTCGAGAAACTCGAGATGATCAGTAACCTCTACAGATGTACCTCGGAAAGTCAGATCAAGCGGACTCCGTTTTGCAGAGAACAGACAGGTCTGCGTTTTGGCGGTGTTGAATGTGACCTGATTGTCGTCACCCCATTTGGAAGACTAGACTTAAGGTCGCATTTATCCGCTCCACCATGGCCTCTCATAATGAACGTATTACTGCCCCGTACGTCTTTTGCACTGGACATGAATCTCTCTGTGACTGTGCTGTTATCTGTGTACCCAACAATACCTGGTAAAAGTAGGTCATTAATGTGCAGCAGGTAAAGAGTCGCAGAGAGAACAAACCCCTGAGGAACTCCAACATTAATATGCATATGTCAGAAGAGCAGTTATGTATGACTACCCTGATCGACCGTTCACTCATAAAGTGAGATATCCAGTTGCGAATTGCGGTATTAAATTAGGTTGAATTGAAAATTATAAAGATTTATGTATATACGACAGATAATCTGAAACTACATCCAGTATTTGATATGGCCTTTCCATTACGAATTCGTACAACTCCTAAGTTTAATAAAAGACAGTTATTTCAATATTACAAGCAGACACTTCAATAGTATTATATATATATATATGTATATGTATATATATATATATATATATATATATATATATATATATATATATATATGTTAGTATTATTTATACATAGATATTATCTTACCACACATTTCGCTTGTCACACAATCTCCTTCGTCGTTCCTATAAAATCCCTCTTTACAAATACATTCATTTTTGCAGACCTCTGTGTCGTTATCAGTGCAATCAAATATAATGTCACGATTTTGACATGTTTTCTCCGGCGGATATGACTTCACACATTTCAGCTCCTCATTAGATCGAGTGCATCATTTCGTCTGTAAGAGATGTTGTTATTATTGCTTTATTTAAGTAGTGTGATAACCGCAGAAGAATAATATATCTTCACATCTCGTCACGTGGGGTGTTGTTGTAAACCCTATTGTCTATAGAAAATATTATCTATATGCGACTACGACATTTTTTCATAAAAATGAAACATTGTAGCTCAGGGGCTAACTCAAAAAATATTACATAAAATATAAACTAAATATTCGTTTGTCTGAAATTTTAAACCTCATAAATTTCTCCACCGATTGCTTTGTAACTTTCACAGAACTTTTTATTCGAATACGCACGTGTTTTATGTACTTTTTGAGCTACAGAAACGCATAGACAGGTACAGCTAGTCATTAATAATAATATTAAAATATTTATAACCATGTCAGAGCATAGAAAATTTGAAATCGTTCCAAATGGATCTTATGGAATCCGGAAAACTTTTTTATAAAAATGGGCTCACTCTTGAACTTCATCTGGCCGAAGTGCAAAGATGAAGTCAACGATGGGGCGAGTTTGCCTCGAAGTACCATCTGTAGAAGACCACCAAACAAGGAACTTGGCGGCTGTGAGCTAAGCTGTGAAGCTTATTTTCCACCATCTTTTTATCGCCGATAAGCCTCTTGGCTCTGCTTTCCACTGAGTCGAGTGCGGCTAGTTGTTATTTTGCTGAGCCATCCAGAAGGTGACTACAATACTCCATGCATATTCGGGCTTGAACTATGTATAAATTTAGAAGCTATTCAGGCGTGAAGTATCCTTCACCTTGTTTAGAATACTCAGTTTTTGGCCGCAGTCTGTGCTTTCGACTATATTTTAGCGCCAAAGTTGAGGTTAGCTATCAACTGTATGTCGAGAAACTCGAGATGATCAGTAACCTCTACAGATGTACCTCGGAAAGTCAGATCAAGCGGACTCCGTTTTGCAGAGAACAGACAGGTCTGCGTTTTGGCGGTGTTGAATGTGACCTGATTGTCGTCACCCCATTTGGAAGACTAGACTTAAGGTCGCATTTATCCGCTCCACCATGGCCTCTCATAATGAACGTATTACTGCCCCGTACGTCTTTTGCACTGGACATGAATCTCTCTGTGACTGTGCTGTTATCTGTGTACCCACCAATACCTGGTAAAAGTAGGTCATTAATGTGCAACAGGTAAAGAGTCGCAGAGAGAACAAACCCCTGAGGAACTCCAACATTAATATGCATATGTCAGAAGAGCAGTTATGTATGACTACCCTGATCGACCGTTCACTCATAAAGTGAGATATCCAGTTGCGAATTGCGGTATTAAATTAGGTTGAATTGAAAATTATAAAGATTTATGTATATACGACAGATAATCTGAAACTACATCCAGTATTTGATATGGCCTTTCCATTACGAATTCGTACAACTCCTAAGTTTAATAAAAGACAGTTATTTCAATATTACAAGCAGACACTTCAATAGTATATTATATATATATATATATATGTATATATATATATATATATATATATATATATATATATATATATATATATATATATATATATATATATATATATATATATATAAACATATATACATATGTACAGGGTTATTTTTCAACAGTTTTTGAAAATACGAGTAACTAAGGCTTCTACCTTTATTTGAAATTATCCCAAATTGAATGTGATTTATGGGCAATAACGTTTTTGCCTACTGATCGACACTTACGAATGTGTGCGTGTGTGCGTGCGTAGTAAAATCATTTTAAATAATGCATTACCATGCATTTTGAATTTAAAAGAAAAATGGACAGAATGTTTGAGATTTTCAATTATTTTTTCTTCACTATTTGCCTATATTACTTACCCTGAACCTTCTCTGCAAATTTGGCCGGTTAACTCAAAATAACCCTGTATATATATAAATATATGTAAATATTGTTTATATATAGATATTATCTTACCACACATTTCGCTTGTCACACAATCTCCTTCGTCGTTCCTATAAAATCCCTCTTTACAAATACATTCATTTTTGCAGACCTCTGTGTCGCTATCAGTGCAATCAAATATAATGTCACGATTTTGACATGTTTTCTCCGGCGGATATGAATTCACACATTTCAGCTCCTCATTAGATCGAGTGCACATCGTTTCGTCTGTAAAAGATGTTGCTATTATTGCTTTATTTAGTTTTCTCCGAGTGACAACGGTAGAAGAATAATCCGTCTTCACATCTCGTTACGTGTGGTGTTGTAGTTATCCTTTAGGTCTATAGAAAACATTATTTATATACGACTACGACATCTTTTTATTAAAATTCGAACTTACAGTCTACTATAGTCCATGGACGTCTGCAACTATATTGAAACAAAAACTGCTATAGACGCGTAGTCACCACTGAGTGTCTAAGATAGAATGCATTTTAATAAAGCTGCACCAATGCTCGAATGCAAAAAGATAAGCAGCTCGCCCTCATACAATGTGCAGATTGATCGAGCGATTGATTCAAGTCTGCATCCGAGTTGTCGCTGTCACCGAGCGATACTGTTATAATGTATCTATATGAGTGTAAAATTAATCGTTTATTGTTTGAATTGTTATATGTGAGTTTCGTAGTGACAGACGATTGTCTTTGTGTGCGCAGACTTCCCCCCGCAAAAATGATAGACAGTTCTGTATCGGGAAAAAACGCTAATGGCTACTCCCCTCCGGTCCACCGCTGGCCCGCGTTGCTCTATGGCGTTCACATATTTAATCCAAAATGTTTTTTAGCCTCTGTATATACAATTTAGTATTTTACTTTAATTTTCAAGTCATCAGTTGCCTTTTTAATAGATAAATTGTTTAGTCTAAAATATTGTTACAACAGCCAGTTGCGTATTGCATCCCATGGCACGAGGATGTTCCCGACGATAAGAGTCAATGGCCTCTGTCAAGTAATAAAATGTGTAGGCATAAAATTAGATAACGCTCAAACTAATGATGCAAGCAAAACGCAACCTTATGTCTACGCTATTAAAGCCTTTTCTCCTTTGGATATTGTAATCGTTAAGTAATCACGAGTGTTCTAGTACTTTCCGGTTGAAAGTGTGGAAAGACCTGGATTGGCCTAAAAAGTTCTATATTCTTTTTATTGAGTACTAGCTGTTCCCCGCGACTTCGCCCGCGTATAATTTTGGGTTTTAATTATGTTGCGTGGAACCCTAATTCTTTTTCTAAAATATAAGTAGCCTAAGTTACTCCCTATTCCTTAGCTGATGCTATCTACCAGTGAAAGTCCCGTCGAAATCGATCCAGCCGTTTCGGAGATTAGCCGGAACAAACAGACAGACAGACAAAAATTTAAAAAATTGTGTTTTTGTTACAAGTACCGTATATACATTCATATGCATTTAGTAAAAAGCTGTTATTTTGACATTACAAACAGACACTTCAGTTTTATTTATTTGTATAGATAAAAGCGTGTACAGGCGATCGGAGACTGAATTATTTCGGGAACGCGAAGCCTACGACATCTACGATTATTAAGGACCTCGCTGAAGAAGTTAAGCAATTTTGGACGACGTAATTGTATACTTAGTGTGTGTGTGTGTGTGTGTGGAAGAATACATTAATTTTTCATCCTAATCGACATTTTTACTCGCCTTGCACGTAACAATATAATCGAATTCAATAGGTAGTATTAAATATGTCATGTATGAGTATAGCATGTTATATATAACAATAAAAATACGTTAGAATATTTATAATAATAAAAATTATTGTAGTTTATATTTTTTTTTAAACTTTAAAACAATATATTATGCGGCGAACCAGAATTTTAAATTGCTCGCCATTTCAATACATATTATGATCAGATCACGATTCTTGTTGCAATTGAAATAAATAAAAAAAAAAAAGAATTATTATTAGAATAGGGTTAAAAATTATAAAACATAAAATATTTTGTCATTATTTTACTAAGAGTAATAGAAATTGTTGTATAAGACTTGTATGCATATTTTTTGCGTGTACACGACGATAACGGTGCCCTGAATATTTAAGATCTGGGATTACTTGTAATAATTATCCACCATCTATCGGATACCAAATGTCTTAGTCGATTTTACGTGTGATCAGAATTGGCATTATTCACTGAAAGAAATCTTCATCTGGAGAAAGAGTTGAAGGAAAAGAATCAAAACTGGAGCCGATCAAAACAATCGATTTCATTAAACAATAGTTTTCATAGTTTATGACTACTACATATTTCATCTTCCTCTTTAATAGAACATAATGAAATGGAATATTTTTATTCAATATAGATTATTAGTAATAATCTACTTTAATAATTGACTTTCTTATTGGAAGTTATTATGTAATAATATTACATAATAACTTTCAATAAGAAAGTCAATTATTTATTTACCACTGGTTCGAAAAATACATTTGTCATGGGAATAACCAGCAAAGAACCCGGCGGGATTATTTTTTTTATCATAAGATTTTACGCCTATAGTATACAATTATATATATTATAAAAGAACTAGCATTATTGCGATTAAAATGTGCCACATCTAGATAAAATCTGCATTTTGATTATCAAACGAGGATAAATGTAGATGTCTATTGACCACAGCGTCCACTTACCGGCAACGACGGTCTAGTTTATACCTGATCGTTCATCACTCTTATGTAGTATAAAAACAAACTTGAAAAGTTGGTAGGTAGGTTATATCCTCCCTTACCTGGAAGTACTAATTCACCGTTAATTGTACTGCTTCCTGTCTCTTCCGGAATAGTACTTCCGTCATTTTGTCCAGTGTATTCATTTATTCTTTTATAGATCGTTGTCATACCACTCTCATATGCAAAACTGTATGCTAAAATACTAGAGTACCGTTGATCTTCTCCATTGTTTGAATAATATCCTGGAACAACAAGAGAATAACATAAATAAATGACACTTACGTTTTTGTTGGAGCACCTACTTTATCGAGACATTTGTTATTTGAACTAAGAGATGGTCAATTGTTAAGTAGAAGATATTTTTTATAGGTGGTAGAGCCATTCTGCAGCTTTATAATTGTTCCATCTCGAATGGGTCGACTCATCCAAGGAAGGACCACATTCTCACAGAATACCAGCGTAAAACAGCAGCAATAATATTACGGTTTTTCGGAAGGTGAGTATAAAGAAACGGAGATCCTTTTTGTTGGTAACGAGGCATTCCATCTTATTCCTCAGGGGTGACAACGCATCTTCATTTTGATTCTTAATCTAGGATAGATGTAGATGTATAAACATCGCATCGTAGATGGACTGTATGCTCTTTTGTCAAACTTAATCTTTAAAAAAAAGTTCTGTCTGCCAGTACCTCGCAAATTAAAAATGCACTCGCGAATTCTTGAGACCCGAAAAAATTCTAGACATCCGAGAAATTAAAAATAACACACTAATGATAAACTGTAGTCCATGTAATTATTAAGTGGTTAACTGAGTACTGTCAATTCAAAAATCAACAAGTACTATATACAATGTATCAATAATGATGGATGCGTGTAACTGATGGCCGAGCTAAGTGGCGCTTTGGGAAAGGCCTATGTCCAGCAGTGGACTGGCTACAGACTGATGATAATGATGGCGATAATAGGGTTTACCTTAGTACGTATTTGAAGTGATACAATAGATTCAGCTCTTTGTAGGGAATTCGCCTAAAAAAATAACTATCCCCCGCCTTTTCAGCCGACTTCAAAAAAAGGAGGAGTGTAACCACCTCCTTTTTATATTATATCTTCGGTTGTGTTATTTTTACAGGTTTATTTTTCAATAACCGGCCAAATTTACAGAGAAGGTTTAGAATATGTAATATATGCAAATGGCAAAAAAAATAATTAAAAAAAATTTCAAACATTCTGTCCTTTTTATCTTTTAAATTCAAAATGCGTGGTAATGCATTATTTTAACTGATTTTACTGCGCACACACACATTCGTAAGGGTAGATCGGTAGGCAAAAACGTTGTTGCCTATAAATCACATTCAATTTGGGATAATTTCAAATAGAAGTAGAAGCCTTATTACTCGTATTTTCATAAACCGCAATAACGGTATATCATTATTTATATATTTGAACGTTAGTTTAAAATTTGGCTACTCTTTGTAAAATAACTCTGTATATGAATTTATTTAATTGCCAATTATTATTTGCACACAAAGTAATGTAATATTATAAAAATAAAAAGATATTTTGTACAAAGGCACGGCTTTTTTCATTTTGATATTTCTTCCAGCAGGCCCGATACTGGATATATTCAAAGAGGAGCATATTTAGTTTGCACTCTCTTAGTAATTTTTATAATATATATACAATATACAATATAGATAATAAATACTCTTACGTATATACGTCTTTCACATTTTGAATATTAGCGAGTAATATTAGAGTGAGAAACTAGCTAAAAGACATCCTGACGGTAATCGACAACTGCTGCTCATGAAAACAAAAAAGGTCCAGATCCTTTATCACCTTTGAGGGCTAAGATAATATGCCTTGCAAGCGGCTATTAAACTTGCTCTTTATACTCTTTAAACCGAAACAACAGTGAAAGAATTGCTGATTAAAGGCAAAAATTTATTTCTATTATTAACCTCCTTGGACTCGTAGGAGCCCTACTATTTCTAAAATAATAATAATAATGTCCTCCAGACCGAAATTCGGTCACGGCGGCCAGTCTCAACGGAGACTAGCCATCGGTGCAGGACAGGATTATAGTGCCCAAGTGTATGCGCAAGCAAGCACAGGTGCACTCTCGACTCCCTCACTCTCATAGTCCGATGGGACGGTAAACCGACACGACCGGAGAGAGATCAGGCGCAGGACCAACGGCTTTACGTGCTTTTCCGAGGCACGGGGGTGAGACACCGCCAACTTCCTGACTCCGGGCAGCTACTGAGAATTTCTTGATGGAAAAGCTCAATAACTGATTTCTTTTGGCCTGACTCGGGATTCGAACCCGGGACCTCATGATCAACAGTCGCACTACTACAACCACTAGACCAACGAGGCAGTCAGTTTCTAAATTAATCAATGGAAGAAGGCTAAAAACTGTTTTAATAAAAAGTAAAGGCCTTTAAGCATCTAAAAAAAAAATTAATTTCACATTCTGAAGTTGGTGCTAAGACAATTAGTAGAAAAGAATTAAAGTGCCAGCTTCGAAGTCGGCTTTTTCTTTTCATAAAAAATCTAAAATAGTTCCATCAAAAGCTTTATCTCGTATTTTGCGACCGTTCTGGTTGGATTTTTCCAAATGCTGGACCACTCCTAAAGTATAATATAAATAATATAATATAATGTAAAAAAACCTATGTAATAAAAAAGGAATCATCAAAATCGGTTCACAATTTTCGAATATATCACTTAGCATACGTAAGATATATTTTATATTATTACAAAGGTATTATTAAAATAACAATTATATTAATTTATATAAAAACATAATAGGTAATTACAACCTAGCGAGACCATTAAAATTAATGTTAAATGTGAATGCTCACGTTTAAATATATCATAGTTATAATCACGCATGTTTTTTTTTTATTTAGGATAACAACAGCCTTACAATATTATAAAAATCAAATTTTACAAATAATTATAAAGTTCGGCCAATAACAGCTATCCACTAACTATACTTAATATAGATATGTGCTAGCAAAACCATTCGAAATATAATTATAAGGAATAAAAAAATAAAAAATGAAAAATGAAAAATAAAGCGCTCTCTCACTAAATATGAATCACATAAACAACGTTATAATTACATACACACCATAATAATATTTAAAGATTTAAGTGTAATATCATATATTGTAATAATATGAATATTAATATAAAATTTAAAATGCAAAAGTAATAAAACAGAAGAAATAAAAACAATTGTGTATATTTAAGTGAAATTAAGCTTAATGTTTTGTTTAAATGTGTCCTTAGAGCCAATGAAATGTTTAAAAGGTGTACCCAAAGAGTATGTAATCACTATTGGGTGTAGGGCGTATCTTTAAAACTTAAAAACTGGCATGCAAGGCACATATTATTATGCACTCAGTTGTTTCTTGACACTTTTGCACACGAACACTTTGAATAGAAACTTCATGGTTATTAACAGCAAATGACGTCATAGTTTTTTGTAGTCGAATAAACAGCCTATTTGTGTAAATTAAAATTAACTTAAAATGGGAAACCGGACAAATTTTTAGCATTTATTCATCATCATCATCATCATTACAGCCTATCAAAATTCCACTGCTGAACATGGGCCTCCCTAATATTATTTATTTTGATTGCCTCATAGGAGTAATATTTGCTATAGTTGCCACTAGTTTATTATTTTCAGTTGTTTATTGGGAAAATGCTGCTACCCATCTCGTGTTTAATTTCCCTCTGTGGTCTCTTACGACACCCACGGGATGATCTTATGGAGTAATGAATATTCTTACGCCATTACTACACGGCTTATTAGCCAAATTAAATTGAATTTTGCTATTGGACACATTAATATAAATAGCAAATTCAAAGTATATTACTTATGAAAAATTGGTGTGGTGGAGATGGTGATAGTAATAGTGGTAGTGGTGGTGGTGGTGGTTGCGGCGGCGGTGGCGGTGGTGTTGGTGGTGTTGGTGGTGGTTGTGATGGTGGTGGTGAAAAATAGGGGAAGATTTTTTTTAATGTAACTATAATATAGACGGTGTTCTAGTTGCCACCTTGAGCTTGTTATTGTTACAGGAGTTTTTCGATGACACACTTGATGTTAACTAAATAATATAAACCATCTAAAAATCTAGATATTATATTATAATTTAATATAGCAATAAATCATAATATGTAACTTTTGACTTATTTAATTAATTATTTAAATTTAAAAGTAAAAAATAAATATGTTTAAATTCTCAGACTGGAAAATTTGTATAATTTGTATTTCATAATTGTATGTAATTAAATAAACGGTCTTTCTAAACGCACCAGCATTATAGAGCCATGCTTAAGCGTATTATGGCTGCATTACAGCACAAATTAATTTTCAATCGGGGTAAGACCATGCTCGCACAGAATACCAATGCGTAATAGGAGATAATGCTGTGTTACGTAGTGACGACAACGGGAATTCCCTTTTATTGCTAACGAGATTCTATCTCAGTCCCCAGGGGCATCAATGCATTTTAATTCTTAAACGAGGATAAATGTAGATGTCTTTGGTTCACGGCTTGTTGTGTAGTGGCAACGTAATAGAATTACTAAACCCATATCATCTCGTGGGTGTCGGTAAGAGCCAGTATAAATACTCCATCTTTATCCTTCCAGATCATACACCATTTGTGACCTTTTGTCCTGGTGTAAGAATATCCACTACACCTCAGAAACAAATCAGGAGATGGGCAGCAGCGTCTTCCTAATAACGACTAAAAATAAAAAACTGCGGTTGCCAAACCGCTTGCCAAGCGTGGCAATTATAAAATATCCCCCTTATGAGGAATGTATGGAGGAGGTCAATTTGAACAGTGGACTTAAGTAGGCTGTAACGGTAACATGAGATGCAGTTACCACTTACTATCAAATGGACTGACATCTCGTTAGTCACTCTATAAATATTTAAAAATATAAAAATTTATTCACCTGCGTTTACTCCGTATAATATGCAGATGCAATAACTGAAGAATAAAAAAGACTTAACCATCTTGATAAACTAAGCGCGTCTGCCAACAAATAAACTCGTTCGTGCAGTTATATATTCGTAGCTATCTAACAATACCTGTTCTATGCTTATAAATTATATAAATTTCACAATGTAATCTCAAGGTCACTTGTTAAAAATTAAGTGTTAGAGCTAGGCTGCAAATTTACTGTGCTGCTCAACCAGGGATGAACTACGCTCGCACACAATAGTTAGACAATCGAAATGTTCATATTATATGACTCACGGAACAGTGAATTGATTAAATAAAACTAATTTCAACTAGTTAGTGACGACACCCTTTTTTATGGGTAGGAAGGCAAATATTAAAGTAGTAAATAAAAATGACTCAATAAGTATTATTAAGTCATTTTTATTTAATAAACTAAACTTATTGAATAAAAATAATTCTATTATATTCTATTCTATTCCAATAGAATAGAAAAGAATATTCTATACTAGAGGATAATCAAAACTTACAATATCAACGAAATAAGATTGCAATTTTTATAAGTAATATCTAATAATAATTTTATCTAGACCAACAGTCCAAGATATTACGCATTACAATATATTCTCAACAAGTAATGTTAGTATAATTAAATATTAAAGAGAGAACCCAGACTTTTGGATTGACAGGATTCCAAGAGAACAAAAACCATGATGTGTGGTTTGCCGAAAACAGTATTTTTTATTATAATCCACTCAGACAAACTCTTTGTTTGTCTTGTTTGTTGATAGACGGAGAACAGCGTACAATCATCCATCCGTTAAATCATCCTGTCCCGATCGGCCGACCTATAGTGCCAAATACGGCGGCGATCTGCAGAACGCAACCGCGATGGGAGTGTAAGTGGCACCATGGTCCGGATCAGACAATGGTTCAATGAGCCAAGAGGGGCGTTGAAGGAGACCTGATATCTGTCTGGATGAGAGGTCAGCATAAGGTCCTACAGGGAAGGTGCACGATCCACCACATCCGCGTAGGTGAAGCACCTAACCATTTGTGTCAGACCATATGCCACGGCAAAGTCATAAATAGATCTTCCCGCATGATCGCTTAAACGAGAACCAAGCACCTGGTCGTTAAAATCACCAAGGATCACGATCTCTGCAGATGGGACCTGTTGTAGCACATAGTCTGCAGCGATTTGAACGTGATCGATGAGTTGATCTGTGTCGGTATTACCTATAGAGGCACCCGGAGACGCGAGGATGGTCGTCGCTGACCTTCAAGACTGCCGAGAACAGATGTCCTCTCTGACGTATACGCAAACTCCAGCCCGAGGTACAAAGGTGTTATAATCTGTATCCCGGATAGGAGAGAAGTATCGACCGGAGAGGACACCTGCGACTCGGTTAGAAAGAGCAAGGTCGGCTTCGCCGTCTTCAGATGGTACCTAGTGGACTTCGTTAACGTTCGAATGAAATCCCTGATGATGAGCACCCGCGCTAAGGAAGAGTGGGGTAGCTTGGGCGTGGATGCTCAGCCAGGGCTTCTCCAATACCAGGGTGCTGGTACCCTCCTGGGATGGTTTCTTATTTAATTACACTACCATGTTAAGGGAAGAGGGGTTAGGCCTGACCACCTGCACTTAACAGGCGAAGTAAACTTTACTTCACGCTGGTTATCTGTAAGGTCGGGTCTCCGGTTCGAGCGGTCCACCCATTCATTACATTCATTCATTACAGCTCTTCATTTCGTGTTTTACTAGGTCGTCACTCCATCTAGTCTGGCGCGACAACAAAAGCTGCCGTGTGGCTCTTCCACTGTTGTGTTGTCTGCCTATATTATTAACTGTTATCTACTTCCTCATTGTTATGCGTTACACATAATACTTAGTAGTAAGTAGCTTTGCTTTATTTATGCCCTGCAGTGGGCGACAAAGAGCTGATGATGAAGTAGTTTTGCACCTTTAAAGTATTTAGTTTAGTTTAAATAGGGCCCCAATTTCATTTTTGCCCCGGAGCCCCCGGTTACACAGCTACGCCACTGTCAAAGATGTCAAAACTATGCTCAACTTCTCGACGTTCTCACGTACACACCTTTCTTCTTGCTTTCTTTATCACCTCGTAAAAGTTCACTGCTGGACGCACGCACGCGTATGCACCTAAAACCGTGTTCTAGGTTGCAATTTTTTTTAGATGCATATATGTATACGAGAGTGTGTCCATATAATAATTGTACGGAACGTATATAATTTTATGTTGCCTACTTAGCAACCCATTTCGGCACGTGCCACCGCCGCACATATTTTATAAATTGATCAATGTACAATAAAACTTCTTATCAATAACGACTTATTTAAATTAGTTCAATAACTTCAGTGTACTCTCAAAACATATTTCCTCGGGTTAAACAACTACTTATCTAATTAAGGTGAATTGCAAATTCCTCGAAAATTTGGTGTTTTTTTCTGTATTACACATATTTTATTGATTACGAACCAAATTTTTAGTATATTATGTTTTAGACTATATAATCCTCAATTGCATAAAAGGAAAACACGATAACATGTACGTAATTTTCTCGATAGAAAAAAATTGTAAAGTGGGCTCTAATTAGTTACATTTCTCCATGCCACCAGAATATTTTTATGAATTAGTTCATAGAATTATTTTGAAAGCATAGTAAATAATCATATCTAAGTTCAAATTTACCATTTTTTTAATCTATAATGTAGTTTTATAAAAATAAAAAAAATATTGTTCGGCGCTTACGTAGTTTATTTCCGAGCGCGTGCTCAGTATAGCTATCTCATAATTTGCATACATGAAGTAATTACATCACTTTCATTTTGACACTCCATCAGTCGTCCGTGAGCTTCATCGACGACGGGCTAAGTGAAGCCCCCAAAACTACGATCCATTTTCAAGGTATCCTCTTAAAAGAATAGGAATGCAAACTG
Source organism: Parnassius orleans (assembly GCA_029286625.1). NCBI lineage: Eukaryota > Metazoa > Arthropoda > Insecta > Lepidoptera > Papilionidae > Parnassius > Parnassius orleans. The sequence goes on along the minus strand of JAGSMP010000038.1, from coordinate 8,146,980 downwards.
TAGGTCCTATATTTTCAAAAATTCGACAAATTACGAGCTTCTTTAAAGAGTAGCTCATACTCACCACGCTGCGCTGGTTGGTTAAGCTAAAAAGGCAGATCTAAGTAAATACTCAAGTAATTAAGTAAATAAATAAGCACGTTAATAAGTAAGTAAATATGCAAGTAAATAGTCAAAAAATGGACTAGTAAATAGTATATACAATCAGGAATGTAGAAATGTAAAAATGTAAGTAAATAGTAATAAATAAGCATGTAAATAGTCTGATAACTTGCCAAGTATATAAGCAGATAAGTGGTCATGTAAATAAGCTAGAAAAAGTCAAGTTAATAAGCAAGCAAGTAGTCATGTAACAAATCAAGTAAATAAGCAAGTAAATAGTTAAGAAAATAAGCAAGTATACAGGGTTATTTTGCAATTACTGGCCAAATTTGCAGAGAAGTTTCATAATACGTAGTATAGACGAATAATGAAAAACATTTAATAAAAAAATCTTAAACATTTTGTCATTTTTATCTTTTAAATTAAAAATGCGTGGTAATGCATTATTTTAACTGATTTTACTGCGCACGCAAACATTCGTAAATGTCGATCGGTAGGCAAAAACGTTGTTGCCCATAAATCACATTCAATTTAGGATAATTTCAAATAAAAGTAGAAGCCTTATTTACTCGTATTTTCAAAAACAGCAATAACGGTATATCATTATTTATATACATAAAATATAAACATAAACAATCACGCCTGTCACCCAAAGGGGTAGGCAGAGACTACGGACTTCCATTTGGCACGATCCTGACACACCCTCTCGCCTCCTTTACATCTGTGCCGGACGGGCGAAACTCTCCAGAGTAAATGTTAACAGAGATACTCCGTGAGTCGCTCACATCCTACACCTATAGGTTCCGGAGGATACTTCTACTGCCGTCTTTGTGGGTGCGGCTGGGGTACTGTGGACTGACGTTAAATCAAAATGCACGAATTAGAATACAAATGGCAAGGCAGTGGCCAGCGGTTCGACTGCTCAACTGTTCGGCGGAAATCTTCTGACTATTTGTTATTGACCACGGTTGTTGAATATGGTTGTTCAACTATGGTTGTTCTATATCGGTTCTTCACTATCGGTTGGTCACTATATTTTTCAGACGATTTCTTCAAGCTGTTTGGTAGTAACGTATTTCTATTAGTAGTAGCTACTTTTATTATCACTGTTTAACTAGCTGCTATTATCATTTGCTATGTTCTACTACTAGCTACCACTATCACTTATCTAGCTGCTATTATCAGCTATTAATATCACTTCACTAGCTGTTTCTATCACTTGTGTAACTGCAATTATCAGTTACTATGTTGTACAACTAGCTATTACTATAACTTGTGTAACTGCTATTATCAGTTACTATATCATTTACACATAACACATCTATTCCTCTATCATACAGATGTGTCTCGCCAGCAACGCAAAGTCAGGAATTTGCATTAAGAAAAAGCCAAAATTAGGGTCTTTTTTGGCTTTTTCATTGTGTTTAAAAATTAGGTGCTCTAAAATTTTCACCGCAACGAACTGTTGAAATTTGCTTTGCTGGCGATTTCTGATCGAGGATAATGAGACATGCCTATGGGCAGCAGCTAGGGGCGGAGCAAGATCTAAATTTGGTGTGGGCAAGATGAATTTTTCGAGGCCCCTGGCGACGCGTATCTAAATCTGGATTTTATAAAATATAATATATTTTCAATTAATCGTACAATTAAATGTTTCATTTCCCCCGGGAAAAGTCCACTGCTGAACATAGGCCCTCAGACATCTTTGTCTGCCAACTTTAACTTCACAATTTCCCCCTGAACGGGTTTCCGCCTCATCGAGGGGGGTGCGCTAAGTAGCCGTGGCTTGGTCACCTACGGTGAACAAAGAGGAATCTACTTGGCTGGCCCGAGGTGGCCGCTCCGTGTTGGTGGACTGTGGCGGGAAGGATGTCCTTTCCCCCTTCCCGTTGCAACCGGGAGTGGGTATTACTTAGAAGAGAAATCATTTCTTCTTCATAAGGGCGTTATCGTTTTTCTTTTCGCTTTTGATTTTGAACTGCGTTTTTTTTTTGTTATTTGATGTTTTAAGATGCTGAGGAGCCGTTCTAAGCTAATTCAGATTGACGTCCGGGACTACTTCATGATAATGTAGAATGAGACTTGCACTTTTTCTTTTCATTTTCAAAGTTTTCAAAGATTCAAAGTATCTTGTCGCCAGCAACGTCGTTTGAGCTGTTGGTCTTCAACTTAGATTTTTTTCTATAGGACAGGGGGCAAACGAGCATACGGCTCACCTGATGGTAAGTGACTACCGCCGTCCATGAACAACTACAACGCCAAGGGAATTGCAGGTGCGTTGCCGGCCTTTTAAAAAGGAATAAGCTCTTTTCTTGAAGGTCCCTAAGTCGTATCGGTCCGAAAAAATCGCCGGTGGTAAACTATTCCACAGAGAGGTCATACGCGGAAGAAAACTCCTTGTGAAACGTACAGTGGTGGACCGCCAAGCCAAGATGGTGTGGATGGTGTCGGGAGTTTTGCCGCGATGTGCGTTCGTGAAATTTGGCGTCTGGGATTAATCCGAACAATTCCTCAGAGCACTCCCCGTGGTAAATGCGAAAGAAAATGCAAAGGGATGCAACATTTCTTCGCAGCGCCAGTGAATCAAGCCGATCGGAAAGGACTTGGTCGCCGACGATTCGAGCCGCTCTGCGCTGGATGCGGTCAAGTGGAAGGAGCTGGCACTGGGGAGCCCCAGCCCAGAGATGGGAACAGTATTATATGTGAGGCCGAACCTGCGCCTTGTAAAGTTGCAGGCGGTGTGCCGGTATGAAATACGGTATGGTGAGAGGCACACTGAACCTAAACGTTAAGTTGCAGAGGTCACGTCTAATGAAGTCAACGCTCCGTCCCCCTCGTGCTCTAATTCAAAGTCCCGAAACCTTTCAGCTCGAGCTACGAAACCGTTTTCAGTGCCTAGAAGATTGCAATGCAGTGGACGATATGAATGACAAGCTCGTGGAAACTGTCCATGCGGTCGGAGCTAAGTTTTGCAAGACCCACCGCAGAAGAACACAAAAACTCTCCGATCACACTCTTAATCTCATGGCTGTTAGACGGGATATGAAGCTGCAGTCTTCAGTAGATTTGACAGCATACAGGCAACTGAACAGATAGATCTCCAAATGCATGCGGCAAGACTTACGCAACTTTAATACTGCTCATATTGAAGAAGCGATCGAGCGGAACCAGGGCTCCAAAGTCTTTGCTAGAGATCTGTCTGCCAGAAAGAGCCAACTGTCGAAGCTGAGTGTGATTTTGAGTGAGATTGAGAGGTTCTATGGGCAGCTGTACACATCATCGTTGGAGCCACACGCAAGTGTGAGTAACGATCCAAGAGCGAGTCTTATCTGACACTATTCCGATGATATCCCGGACGTCAGTCTGAGCGAGATTAGAATGGCTCTCCAGCACCTTAAAAACGGCAAGGCCCCAGGCGAGGATGGAATTACAGCGGAGCTTCTGAAAGCGGGTGGAAAACCGGTACTTGAAGTCCTTCAGAAGCTCTTTAATTCCGTCCTACATGGTGGCATTACACCGGAGGCGTGGAGCAGAAGTGCGGTAGTCTTGTTCTTCAAGAAAGGCAACAACGCTCTCTTGAAGAACTACAGCCCGATTTCCCTTCTGAGCCGCGTCTACGTGCTGTTTTCGAGAGTCATTACGAATCGTCTCGCACGCAGACTCGACGACTTCTAGCCTCCCGAACAAGCCGGTTTCCGAAAAGTTGGAGGTCGCTGGAGGACCTAAGCACTATGCTCAATGACCTCAATAGTGCCTCCCAACGGATAGGTCTTAAAAAAAAGTAGGTCATCTTAAGATGAACATGGACAAAACAAAGATCATGTTTAATGTCCATGTCACACCTATGCCGGTAGTTGTTGGGAGCACTAAGCTCGAAGTTGTTGACGAGTATGTTTACCTGGGACAAATAGTCCGACTAGGTAAGTCCAACTTCGACCGAGAGGTCAATCGACGGATTCAACTCGGCTGGGCAGCGTTCGGGAAATTACGGCACATCTTCTCGTCAGGTATACCTCAAAACTTGAAAACGAGGCTGTACAACCAGTGCGTGTTGCCAGTGATGACCTACGGAACTGAGACGTGGTCCTTCACTGCTGGCCGGATGAGGAAGCTCAAGGTCACTCAGCGAGCTATGGAGAGGGCTATGCTCGTGGTCTCACTGCGTGATAAACTTAGAAATGAGGATATCCGCAGTAGAACCAGAGTGACCGACATAGCCCAACGGATTAGTAAGCTGAAGTGGCAATGGGCCGGCCATATAGCTCGAAGAACCGATAACCGATGGGGAAAAAAGGTTCTCGAGTGGCGGCCTCGTACCGGCGGACAAAGTGTAGGGCGTCCCCCCACTAGATGGAGTGACGACCTGGTAAGACATGCAGGAAGTCGATGGAGGCAGGTGGCTCAGGACCGTGCATTCCTTGGGGGAGGCCTATGTTCAGAAGTGGACTTGTGAAGGGCTGTAATGATGATGATGATGAGTAAACTATCTTCAAATAATTACTTCTAATTACATTCAAGTTCTCGCAAGCTATGCGCTATTGCGTGTTAGTCGGCAAGATCAGGAAATATTGAATCTAATTTTCTATCTGAAAATGTAGGAAAATTCCACCTTAATCGTAATTTCGAAGAAATCGATAGAGCACTACGTAAGTAGTTTCGATACGTAAGTATTATTTTTCATGAAGTTGTCAAAATTTGCCTCATTTTTGTTTGTAGTTTTTCAAAACTATAGTAAGTAACACAAAGAATTATCTACGTTGCTTTTTTGTAGAAAAAAAGTATTGTATGTTATACTAACTATATTTTACGTCGCTTATTAAATTAATAATTTTATCGTATGTAATACATTCGATTTTTTACGTGGTTCGAATATATGTGTACGTTAGTCTATATGTAAGTTAAGATTAATTACGTCGATAAAATATGTATTCATTGCTATTGTAATATTTTATTACAATTGTTTACGTAGGTATTGCAAAATAAAATTATATGTTATGTACTTCTTTTGTTATTTTAAAGCTTTCTGGAAACAAGAAGATCATCAGAGATATTTGGTATTTTCAAGCCACTGAAAACTCAGTTGAAAATCAACTTATTGTATGCACAAAGCAATTTTTATTGACATTGGCGATAAATGAACAAATAGTATACACTGAGATAAGTACAAGAAACTGACTCTGACGATGTCATCAGGCATCGTGGTGATCATTATGGGCGCAATAATCACTCTCGTTAATTAAACGAAGAAGTCAAATAAAGGTTATGTGACCACATTAAATATTTACATCCGGTAGAATCTCATAACATTAGTAACACTCACTTAAAGAGTGACCTAAACTTGTATTAGGTCTTTGTTGTGTATATTGAATGTTTTGATCCTAATACTTATAAAATAGACCGTGTAGTGGCGGTGTAAGAATATCCATTACCCAATATCATCCCGTAGATGTCATAAAAGGCGACAGAGGGAAACAAACCAGCAGACGGGCAGCAGCGTCTTTCTAATAACAACTAAAAATAAAAGTGCCAACCCGCTTGTCAATCGTGGCAACTATGGCACATATTCCCTCTTTGAGACAATTAATGGGGAAGCCTATGTTCAGCAGTAGACATTTAATAGACTGCAACGGTAACGGTAACTTATAGAGAGAGGTAAAGCTGATACACTGCGTCAGTACAAACTTTAGTTAATGATCATCTTAAGATAAGCTTTTTCAAGCCAAAGAAATACCAGTGCGACATGTGTTACATACACGAGCAATGAAAACCACACAGACATCAAACGTGAAAGTTACACTTCTCATATTTTGAAAAAAAAATTATGTCTTGAGGTACTAAACTCTCCCTATAATGAAGTAAGCATATTTTATTACAAAAGAAAATTGGGTTCTATGAATTTTACCGTATTTAATCTTGCCAAAAAATAGCCACTTGCTTTAAGAAGCTCAAGGCAAAAGAGGTCCAAGGGAGATGTCCAAAGAAATAGAAACCGAGTTTAGGTTTTGGTCCGACAATTGGCAGGGCAAAACTGGAACAGGAAAATATTCGCTACGTATGTGATATTAGCGCAAAAATACAATTTCACTTTAAAACACACATTTTTAGAAAATGGCCATAAAGGGTAAGGTGATAGCGTTCATGTCTTATCGAAAGATGTGCCAAGCCCCCTTTTGAATGGATCACATTAGTGCTAAACAGGACGAAATACCTTACAATGTTGTTGAGATAGACCAACACCATTTTTTTATTTCAAGTCAACTTTAGCCTCAAGAAATTGGACAAAAAATTTACACGGTGGTAGAGGAACATAAAAGAAATAAGATTCTTCCTACTGACCCAAATAAACTACATTATAAATGTAATTTTGATGAATCTGAATGTATGGGTATTAGTCTTAATTGCTTGAAGACTAATACCAGATGGGACAACTAAACAACACTAATGTCCCCTTATTTTGTAGCCATGCATTGCCTAATTTAAAAGCTAAAAGAAATGATTTTTTTAAATTGTGTAACAATGATACAGCCTATTAAAAATTATTGATCTTTTGAACAAAGTACTAAGTGAGATATGTTTATTATAATTTTTATTTGAATTTGATTTATTATTTTAAGTAGATTCTTTTTTTTTTTTTGCTTACTAGTTGTTTATCTTCTACTGTTTAATTATATCAAGAAGAAAACTATTTTAATTGCAAATGTTATTTTAACGGAGTCGATGTTTATGGCGCCATCGTGGCACGATAAACATCGACCTGTTAATAATAAAAATATAATATAAAAATGAATTTGGACCAATACTATACAAATGTACAGAGACAGTGCTTAGTGAAAATAAATGATCACATTCATCATTCATCCAAGCATTCCATCCCAATCGGCCGACCTATAGTGCCAAACACGGCGGCAGCCCGCAGAAAGCAAGCGCGATTTCAGCGTGAGTGGCACTCACACCCGGACTAGACAATGGTCCGAGGAGCCAAGAGGGCGTTGACGGAGACCTGATATCTGTCCGGATGAGAGGTCAGCAGAAGGTCCAACAGGAAGGTGCATGATCCTCCACATCTGGAACCGCGTAGGCATAGTAACCAGTTGTGTCAGACCATATGCCAAGGCAAAATCATGAACAGATCTCCCGCATGATCGGTTAAACGTGAACCGAACCATTCGGCGTGGTGGGCGTTAAAATCGCCAAGAATCACGATCTCTGCGAATGTGACCTGTTGTAGCAAGGAATCTGTAGCCATTTGACGTGGTCGATGAGTCGGTCTGTTTCGGCATTACCGCTATGGGACCTATAGAGGCACCCGTAGACGCGCGGATGGTCGTCGCTGTCTACGCGTAGCTGGCTTTGGACAAGTCAGGTAGGAGCGATACGAAGTATCAGCCGGAAGGACACCTCGTCTCGGTCAGAAAGAGCAAGGCCGGCTTCGCCGTCTCGAGATGGAAGTGGACGGCGTTTAGGTTCGAGGAAGTCCCTGATGTTGCAGAAATTCACGGATAGCGTGGCAGGGTCGCCTTGGTCTTGTTGGTCAGTTTGCTCCGAGCAGTTATTGTTTTGAGTGGAATTTGCCCTCCAGAATACGCGGGGCAGCCTGAGCACCCACGCTCAGGAGTGGAGAAGCTTGGTCGTGGATGCTCAGCGAGGGATTCTCCAGGGTGCTGGTACCCTCCTGGGGTAGTCTTCATTTAATTACCACGCTACCATGTTGTTGGGGAGGGGATTAGGCCTCCGGCCACCTGCACTCACCGGACGAAACGCAGAAGCAGAGCTCACTTCACGCCGGTATTCTGTGAGGTCGTGATACCAACCCGGCTCGCAAAGCTGCCGCGACTCTACCACCGTTAAACGATAGATAGCCCACAACAACCACTTCTGATTTCGTTTTAACCAACTAATGAACCGCGCTAACACTGAATAAGCGGGGCTGTTTAATCTTAATAAATTTTGTTTGTCACGACATCCCCATGCTACTCTGCTTCGTCAACCGCCAGCGCTAGGTAGTAGACACTTCAATGCCGGCAAATGTTATTACACCAAATTTTAAAGTAAACTACAAATTTAGGACGTATTGCGTGTTAGTTGCAGAAAGCATAGATAAGAGTGTATTATAGATGCCTTGACTTTTCGTCGTTATAGCTTAATATTTTTCTGGAATGTGTTTTCATTGAACTTTTGGGATGCGAGGCTATCTTGGCCTCGTGTTCGTAGGCGGTCGCCCAAGTCGCCCACACCTTGCGTCGCCACTGTGTGGTAGCTCATGGGTTAACTGCCGGCATCTTAGTAAAGGAAACTATTGCGAGTGAACCTTCATCCTTGCGCAAATAAAAGTATTGTTAGGGATAATATGTGAAGACCGACAATTCACTGAAGTATCGCAGCGGTTACACAAATTAGAGAATGATTGTTTCAAAGAACCATGATACGAGGGCGGGTCAAAAAGTTTGCGGAATGGAGGGGTTAGAAAGGGGAGAGGGGATTTTTTTTAATTGTCACTACTTGGTTACTCGATACAACTATAAATACCAAGATTCAGCCAGATCGGTTCATTAACTTTTAAGATATCACGGGATAAACAAGTCAATCGGGAAGTGAATACTAACTATGGAGAAAATTAAGTTTCGTGCCGTGATTAAGTTCCTCATTTGGCAAGTAAAAACGCCACATTATGTGAGAGATGTCATTTGTTTACGGGGACTCTTGCCCTGGAAAAACGATGATTTATAAGTGGCATAGCCTTTTCAAGCAAGGCAGAGACTCAATTGAAGACGATCAGCGATCAGGTCGACCGATTGTCGAAAAAGTTAAAAAACTTAATCTTGAAGATGCTCGTCTGAAGAAAAAACAGAAATTACTGGAGTAACATCTAAGACCGTATTAGACATTCTCCATGACCATCTTGGCATGTCTAAGGTCAGTGTAAGACGGGTGCCAAGAATGTTCACACCGCTTCAGAAACAGCAGCGAGTCGAGTGTTCGCGTGAGCTTTTGGACCTCTTTAGTGAGAACAGGGACGAAATAATGAACCGAATTTTGACTGGGGATAAAACTTGGGTTCATCACTTTGAACCTGAGTCAAAGCAGGAGTCCATGCAGTTACATAAAAAGGCGCATCACCACCTAAGAAGTTCAAGGTGTCCATAAACGGCTGGAAAGACCATGGCTTCAGTTTTTTGGGATTCAGAGGGGATGTTAGTGATCAATTATAAAGATACCTAAAGGTGTCAATATCACTGGTCAGTATTACGCTACCTACGTTAGAAAATTAAAAGATGCGATTAAAGAAAAAAGAAGGGGAAAGTGGTTTCGAGGTGTGCTCCTTTTGCACGTCAACGCATCCGTTCACAACTCATGTTGCGATGACTTCCTTACACAAGTGCGGCTTCGAAACTTTAAACCACCCTACCCTCCTTATAGTTCAGATTAAGTCCCTTCGGATTATTATTTGTTCTCAAATATGAAAAAATAGCTTCGGGGAAAGAAATTTACAGATAACAAAGAGGTGAAGTCAGCAAATTCTGTCTATTTTTAAGAGACTTGGCAAAACATTTTTTTCGCAGGTATAAATAAGTTATTTGAATGGTCTGAGAAGTGTATTAGGGTTAATGGAGAATATATCAAAAAGGAAAAATAATTTCATGTTTATTTTCAGCCCCTATCTCTTTCATACCGCGAACTTTTAGAGCTCCCCTCGTATCATTGGCATAGCATGACTTTCTGCCGCCCTGATCGTCTCTGAATACCGGCCTAAGACATCTCTTACGTCGGCATTCACATTTCTAAATAACATTTTCAAAAAAGGAACGTACAATTTTTTTCTTGTTTCTGATTGTCCCAACAACTACATAAATTGGAGATATTCAAAGGTAAGTCCACCGAGAAGTCAATCGACGGATTCAACTCGGCTGGGCAGCGTTCGGGAGATTACGATACACCTTCTCGTCCTCAAAACTTAAACAAGATTGTACAAACAGTGCGTATTGCCAGTGATGACTTATGGATATGAGACGTGGTACTTCACTGCTGGCCGTATGAGAAAGCTCAAGATCGCTCAACGGGCTATGGAGAGCGCTATGCTCGGGATTTCTCTGCGTAATAGACTCAAAAATAAGGTTATCCGCAATATAACCAGAGTAACCGACATATACGGATTAGTAAGCTGAAGTGGCTGAATGGGGAAGAAAGGTTCTCGAGTGGCAGCCTGGTACCGGTAGACGAAGTGTAGGGCGTCCCCCCACTAGATGGAGTGACGACCTGGTAAGACACGCAGGAAGTCAATTGATGCAGGTGGTCTAGACCGTGCTTTGTGGCATTCCTTGGAAGCCTATATTCAGCAGTCGACTAGTGAAGGGTTGTATTTTGAATTAATTAATTCATATCAAATAAATGGTGTGAAACGACCGCAGCGTCAAAGCTGCAACCCATCTGTTATTTCGATCGCCAATCATATCATACAAGTGGCAACTACAGTAAACCCAAAAAATATCACTAGCTAGTTTTGTTGTGAGAATTAAAAACAGTTAGTTTGAAGCAGTGAGATGCCTGGTATAAACTGCAAGAAGTCTAAACTGATTTTTAATTGGTAACATTATGTGAGGTTTTATAATCTGAGATGTGAGGTGACCAATTAAAATTAGTATTATTTATACTGCTATACTATGTGCATTTAAACATACTAAATTCTAAAATTTTTAGGAGCCAGTAGTAGACCAAACTGGTAATATTAAAATTTTCCTTAACGATAAAATAATCCTTTTGATTTTATATTAAATTATTTTTGAAAGTTTATCACTTTTAATTAGTTTTTTTTTATTAAGTAAGTAAACTTAAATTTTTAATTTTATACATTTTATCAAACAAAAATTGTTTACTAAGGGTACCTACATGTTTTGATAATAACCCCTAGGAATGAGGTGGTTGCTACTATTCCGTTTCTAAATGTTTTCATACTTATTTGTATAAACTATTAGATTGCAAATTAATGTTTAAAAAAAGTCCTGCAGGTTTTCTTGCTGGTTCTTCGTAGGACGGGTTTTTCTGAATCAGTGGAAAAGCTTAAATGACTTTCAATAAGTATTCTTGTCATCTAAGTTGAATAAAATCATTCTATTCTATTTTTTTTACTTCATTACATTATTTAATTTGATAACTTCTTTTTAATCTGCCCTCAAGCTAATGCTTTAAATTTGAATTGCTAATACTTTCGATTTGAATTGCTAATGCTTTAGAATTGGAACATTTTAGTTTCTAAAATACCTTAGATAACAGTACTAGTTTAATCCTTTATTAATATTTTGGGGACTAAAAGAATTGTTGATATAATGTCTCATATAATTATATATTATATAAAATCATTTTAAAATTAATAAATAAAAAATTTAATGTAGAAACTAATTATTTATTTATTATTACTATTATATTTATATTTACTTTTATTAACATTACAGATATAATTTTACTTTACTATATTTATGTGGTAATACTTTTTGTCATTTTCGGATATTACATTTGGAGCACCAGACAATGGGTCTTTGCCTTCATGGGACTTTGGAAATGCTATAACATCTCTAATTGAGTCAGCATCACAAGCTAATGTCATTAACCGATCAATTCCTAGCGCAATTCCAGCATGAGGTGGGCAACCGCTTTTTAAAGCATTCATAAAATGAGTCAGTTTATTTGGATCTATGTTCAACATTTTTAATAGTTTTTCTTGCAGGTCAACATTATGAACTCGGACAGAGCCACCTCCAATTTCATTACCATTCATAACAATATCATAAGCCAATGACCTAACTTTTAGTGGTTCAGAATCCAACAAATGTAAATCATCAGGATGTGGTGCTGAAAATGGGTGGTGACATGTTTCTAATCCATTTTCACCCTTCACAAATAAAGGAAAATCCACCACCCATAATGGTACAATACCCTCTTTGATCTCAAGAAGCCCTTTTGATTGTAATAATCCTCTTAAAAGTTCCCTAACTTCTCCCAAACATAAGCACACTTGCTCATTGTCACCAATAGCAATAACTGATGAGTTACATTCACCAACAGTGTTTTGTATTTTATTACTTAAGTCCATTGAAAGTTCTTTAGAAATATTTTCATTTAAAATAATTCTTACTGCATACTTTTTCTTCAATTCACTTACTTTTTCTTTATACTTTGCAGTTAATTTTCCTATTTTACTAGGATATGGCAAAGCAAAAGCTTTAAAACCTACACAATCATTGGTTTCACTAAATAAATTTGTGACGTTTTTTATCTTCAACTCGTATGTCATATTTGGTTTATCAGTGCCATAGTTTTCCAAAGCATCCGTGTAAGTCATTCGCATAAAAGGTGGCTTAGGAAGCTCTTTTATCATTGTCTCATAGAGTAATTCTTCAACCATAGTTAAGATATTATCTAAATTAGTGAATGATTGTTCTATATCAAGTTGAGTAAACTCTGGTTGCCTATCAGGTCTTGTGGCTTCATCTCTATAGCATCTTGCAATTTGAAAATATCTATCACAGCCTCCCGCCATTAGCATTTGCTTAAACTGTTGTGGACTTTGTACTAAGGAGTAAAACAAGCCAGCATGATGGGTGGGAACAACAAATTCCCTTGCTCCTCCTGGAGTTTGACAAAAAAGGGTTGGCGTTTCAACTTCAACAAATGCATGCTTCTCAACCAGTAATCTCCTCATATTGTGAAGCATCAAAGACCTTTGTCTTAAGTTTTGTTGCATTTTAGGAAACCTTAAATCTATATAGCGGTGCTGCAACCTTAGTTGTTCCTTAGGTTTTTGGTAGTCCCTCAAGTTAAATGGTACATTTTCAGCTATATTTAGTATTTCCAACTTATCAATATCAACCTCTATTTCACCAGTAGTCATATTATTATTTATCGCGGCTGTTGGTCTTGCCTGCACTTTACCATCTATTTTCACTATTGTTTCCAAAGGGATATCATTCAAATTAATACTATCATTGTTGATTATACATTGAGTAACGCCATAGGAATCCCTTAAAAGAAGAAATTTATTCAGGCGTAAATACTGCACCCAACCACATAGTGTCACTTTTTCACCAATATTAATTGATCGAAGCTCACCACATGTATGAGACCTATACGTAAATGTATTGCAATTTTTTATTGTCTTGATTTCATCTCTGACTACTTGTTGATGTTGCTGAGCTGTAATTGTTTGTTTACATCTATAAGTTAGTAAATGACCAAAGCGTATCTTCTGTATATATCCACATTTTTTTATTCTATTAACATATTGTATTGGCGTCTCAAGTGACACACTAGACAGTTTACACAAATTCAAAACTCTACTACCCAGCATTTTTCATTAATGAATAATTATGTTAAATTATTCCTAACAAGAATAATTTATGAACATCATGAACAGGTAGTAAATAAGGACGTAAGGTTATATCGTAATTTAGCTATACTGGCTATTGATTCCCTTTCTTATATTGATTAAGACGTTTTTAAGTTTGTCTGTTATTTGTTATAAGATTATTGTTCTAGGAAATAAGTTATCTTTTAGTTTTATCAAAGTGCTATTAGAAGTTTAGAAGTTACAAATTTACAAATAAAAAAAAATAGCTTTGGTAGCATTAGCAATTTAGCAATAGCCTCTAGAGATGAAGCGTATATACTAGAACAGCTCCAGGCACTAGATATTAAACGAGACTAGGTTGCACGGTTGCACCTGTTCCAACTTTTAAAAGACTTGATCCACCTAGTCTCACTGTGCCTGCGCGTCGCACGGCACCGGCGCTGCATGGCGGCCCGCTCGAAACGAACAAGTACCGGGTACCGGCGCGACGGAGCGAGATAGCATTTTGTTGCCGTAGTTACTAGTCTGCTTTGCCGCTCACTCGTGTTTTCTTAAATCATTCGTGTGTCAGTCATTTGAATTTGAACTATATTTCAATGTATATAAAAGTAACGCGACGCACACTCATGTTGTGTAAGAATATATTCTGTCCTTTTTTAACTACACTATTCCGCAATCTTTCTATCTTTGTCTGTCAATACTCGAGACTAGTCGGGACTAGTCCCGAGGACTTCAACCAAATACTAGGCAGATTTTATACACTAGGTACTTGTAAATACTCGATGCGAATGGAGACCATATGGTGCAGTCAAGTGTCTAGTACGGACTTATGCAAACGTGATCTCGGCACCGTATTGATACCTACTCGATTTATTTATCAATAGGTTTTCGTAACGAAGTATTGTTAAGTGGTTAAAGAACTTCCGATTTATTTTTTATTTAGACATTAGATTAGACATGTAACATTTGTAAAATACAATTTAGATTTAAAAATTATTAAGATTATTTTTATGCGCGTATATAAAAAACAATGATTGTAGACAATTATATATTAAAATAATGTAGATTAAAATAAACGAAAAAAATGAAAAAAATCGGATAACTCTGAAAAAAAAAATTATTTAAACCTTATACGCCAACAATCTAGATTTCTAGAATGTAGATAAATCTTGACGTTGACAGTCTTAAGCCTATGTAAAGTTGAATGGATGATTACTATTCATTACCTTCACGTATCGGCTGTACGTTAAGATAAGCATACTTTAAAGTGTAAGCTATTCCAACAATACCAAACTTTATGCGTACTTCATGGACTAGGTGGAACATGTATTTGGATCGAGTATTTGCACGGAAGCCTACATTAAAACCACAGAGTAATTTTTTTATATGTATAACATAGATTACTGTATATATACCATAGACCTAGCATATACCATAGACTTAGAATATACTGGCGTATAGATCACCTGACAGCCCGAAAACGCGTGACCAATTTTGATTTGTCATTGTGTGCGTTAGCTAGTGATGTATATTTTACTTAAAAGGACTATCGAAAATGATTGTTAAGGAAGCGGTAAAAAGATTATAAAAAATTGTTTAGTGCATGAAGTTGAATAACTTCAAAAAATTAACTGAATTTTACCACGATAGTTCTAAAATAATTAAAAAATATTCATATAACATGTTCCTGGGAATAAGCTGAACCTACCTGCCTTTTGTTGGATTTTAATTCAAATGTATAAAATCCCAGGTGACTTGAAAAAAACTCCCCAATAATCAGATCAGAATGTTGTAATTTCGAGCTATGATCTTTGGAGAAAAATATTTACTGCCGTGGGCAGTTTCCCCGGAATTTATTTTGTAACATATTGTTAATATAAATAGGTAGATACTTAACTAAGTATATAACTATTTATATTTTATATATTTTATAAAATGTTTTGATGGGGAAACAAAAACGGGGACACGGAGTACATAATGGCTGCTTTATTTTTCATATAAGTATTACTTGTGATAATTACAAACATTTAATAATTAATAATTAAATAGATTATAGAAGTTTATTTTAACATTCGACTTAAGTATGAATGTAAACTTAATAATTTAAGGAAGGAAACTTGTAGGAATCAGTTAAATAAGATTGCTCTGTTTAAAGGCCAATATGTTTATGAGGCTTCATCATGCTTCATGTTTATATTCTTTCATCTGTCCCTGAAAAGTATAAAGTAATAATAAACTTATTATCATTTTAGCTGCATGAATTTTAAAACATAATGATCTTAACACAGTAAAGTGCACTAAGTGTCTGAGGATACAGATGCACTCTATTCTCTCAATCTCGGTATATTAAGAAAATGGTCACTCATTCATGGACTGACCGCGGCAAGTGCAACTTAATTTCGCAGATCTATTGATCTGCGCAGCTATTACTTAACCACGAGTTCCTCTTCTATGACTAACGCTGTAGGGATGAACCACGCCATTTAAGCCCTCGCGACAATGTCTTCGGCCATCAAGCATGAATCGGGCATCGAGCGTTGTGAGTATCAAATACTATGGAATTTATACTATCACGTCTCATGCGCGGTCGTCTAGTAGCGCTTGAGGAGCATTACTAAATATCTATACCTAACTACGCTAAAAGTTTTATCGTTATGATTTGGGAATATAATCCGAAGTTCCAATCCACTCAACCCTTGGGGAAAATAGCATGATGCTATGAATATTGTACTAGTGTGACCGTGAGGCTGTGCGGTTGGTTAAGCAAGATTATACATTTATTTTGGTTGTTAAATAGATACTTAGTTGGGTATATAAGAATAAATGTCGATATTTATCTTGAATGTTTATAATGAATACCTATATATAACCTACACAACAAGAAAATAAATCCTCGGTTTGCGTTCTAAAATGTAATTTTATTTTGCCGTTTTCAAACAGATTCCTCGGATTCTATAATTAGAAAAAGTGGGTAAGGTTCATTGGACAGGTTGGTTGGAATGCAAAGAAGAACTCAACAATTTGCAGCAAACATTTTCTTGAGAAGTATAAAGAAAAATTAGAATAAAACAATTTTATTAAAAGGAGTCATTTCTACATTATTTGTACCAGTAAGTAAAATATTGTTATAATAAGACAAAAAATATAACTTTCAAAACTTTAGATAAATATAGAGACAGATTTTTATACATTATAAAACTGTAGTATATTAAGAATAAAAAATCTTGAGATTATCATCTTTAAGCAATTATGAACCCAACTAAGTATCTATTTATCAACCAAAAAATGTATAACCTTACTTAACCACCCGCACCTCACGGTCACACTAGTACAATATTTATAGCATCACGCTATTTTCCCCAAGGGGTTGAGCGGAGCTTCGGATTATATTCCCAAGTCACAATGATAAAACTTTTAGTGTAGTTAGTTATAGATAGGTATTTAGTAATGCTCCTGAGGTGCCGCTAGATGCCTTCGCATGAGACGCGCGGTTCAGTGTGCCAGGATAGTATAAATTCCATAGTATTTAATACTCACAACGCCCGATGCCCGATTTATGCTTGATGCCCAACGACAGTGTGCCGAGGGCTTGATAGCGTCGTTCATCACCTCTAGCGTTAGTCGTAGAGAAGAGGAACTCGTGGTTAATTAACAGCTGCGCGGATCAATAGATTTGCGAGATTAAGCTGCACTTGTCGCAGTCAGTCCATGGATGGGTGACCGTTTTCTTAACATACCGAGATTGAGAGAATAGACAATGTATCTGTATCCTCAGACACCTAGTACACTTTAATATCTCCTGCGTATATGGCTAGTCTGTGTAAGATCATTATGTTTTTAAATTCATGCAGCTAAAACGATACTAAGATTATTATTTTTCAGGGACAGATGAAAGAGCCTCATAAACATATTGGCCTTTAAACAGAGCTTTAAATTCTTATTTAACTGATTCCTACAAGTTTCCTACATTATTAAGTTTAAATTCATATTTAAGTCGAATGTTAAAATTAATTTCTATAATGTACATAATTATTAATTATTAAATGTTTGTACTTATTAAAAGTAAAAGTTATATGAAAATTTGGTATTCCGTGTCCCCGTTTTTATTTCAACAAAAAATAAACAACTATAAATAGGTATATATTTAATGAAGTACCTATCTACCTATTTATAATTGATTAACGTTATGTTAAAAAAGAAATTCCGGGGAAACTATCCATGGCAGTAAAGTTTTCTCTAAATGTCATAGCTCGAAAATACAACATTTCGATCTGATTCTTGGGGAAATTGTTTAAGTTTATCGGTAGACTCACCTCTCTTCAGAGATTATTGGGATTTTGTACATTTTGAATTAAATTCCAACAAAAGGCAGGTAGGTGCAGCTTATTCCCGGGAACATGTTATTTGAATATTTTTTTTATATTTTAGAACTATCAAGGTAAAAATTCAGTAAAGTTTTGAAGTTATTCAGTTTCGTGCACTAAACGATTTTGTTTCATCTTTTTACCACTTCCATAACAATAATTTTTCGATAGTCCTTGTATAAATGTATATCACTAGCTAACGCACACAATGACAAATCAAATTGGCCACATTTTCGGGCTGTCAGGTCGTCTATACGCCAGTATATTTAAGTCTATGATATATACCTACTAGCGTAGACAGAGAATCCAATAGTCAGCGTGATGTGTTTTGTTTCATTTTCAAAACAAAGGATGCATATATCATATTAGCACTTGTAAGAAAGAGATATAGCTACTATATTGTTGTCCTTATGCCTGTACCGTTTAGCATTAAATTTAGTGGCAGACACTGCAACTGTCACGGAGTGTTTCAAATTTATTATTTTGTTTAAAATTTATTTGCAAATAAAACTCGATAATTGTTCGTTTTAAGTTAAAAAATTATTTGATTTTATACCATATCATGGTGTTGTACAGTGTTATGGGCTAAAAGCCGCAGTGAACGAAAAATTGAAGACATTACGTTTCCCGCGTAAGTAAACTTATTTCATGAATATGTATTTAAATAACTTTCTGAATCACGATTTACATGGAAGTATTAATTAAAGCGATATTCACCGTCATTTTTTTCTATAAATTATAATGACATTATCATTATTAGCGATATTATAACCTCAAACCTATGTTGCCAGCTAAAGTTTATAATTACCCGAGGTACGACCTCATCGCCTACGATTACAGCAAGAGTACCTAATGTATTATACTACATATTTACCATTGTTTTAATATACCTGTGTTTATTATGTCATTCAAATTTATTCATCTTGATGTATTTTTTTTATTTGTCAGTTTCCCAATTGATTCGGAAATAAAAAGAAAGAAAATGAGTTTTAGCAACCGGTAAGAAGAACTGGGGAGCCTACTAAATACTCTCGACTTTGCTCCAGGCACTTTGAAAGGAATCTATTAGTCCGAAAAAGGACAAGAACTGAATTGTTTCGTAATGCTGTCCCAACACTTTATGCAATAAAGGTTTGTATGCTTAAATATGGTCGTATTTTAAATCTTCTAACAGTGTTTTTTTATGTGGTAGACGGTTAGCTAAAGTGTGTAAATATAATATGATGGACTATGATAGGATAAAAGGGAATTTAAAAGACATCATTTCTTTTACACTGAATATATAGAAGAAAATTGAAAAATGTAACACAACCTGAGCCTGATGATTTAGTGATGGAGCAACCAACACTAGTACTAGTGATAATAATTAATATAAAAGTTATAGTTATCATGTAAAGACATGCTGTTATATTTTTTTATTGAATGCTAAATAATATTGAGATTATGTGATATTTTTCCAGGTGGACGTTAAAATTACTAAAAATGGGCATTAGATTGATGATGTAGTTATGGAACTACCAAGCACATTTGTGGTAGGTTTTAAGTTTTTAAAAGATTGTGTTGTGCCGCTTACGAAAACTGGTGGTACCTAACTGTCATACAAGTGGGCTAAGGAATTAAACACTAAACCCAGAGACTGAACAGTAGCGTATGTTATCTTTACCTTTAAATTTGTATATGTAAAAGAAGCTGAACCACTCACTGACTGATTAGCTGACATTACGCACAGCATTATTTGTCCTTGTTTTTGAGAGCCATTGGTTTCTTTGTTTACATTTTGTATTTTGCTTTGCTTAATATGGTATAGGTGTAACATTATGAACACAATTGAAAATCTCTTGTTTGCGATCAATAACGGCCGCTAATATGTTTAATGGATTAAAACATTTTAACTTTCTGTTTCAGGCACTGGGTACGCCAAGAAGTCTTACCAAGAGATTGAAACAGCAGCAAAATCTGTCGGAGAAGGGGTTGAGAATGGTGCACGCTCTTCGTCATAAACAAGGCGTCTAAAAATAAAAGTGGCAAATCTGGAGCAAATTCTTGAAGAGCTAAAGGCCAAAGCTCTTGTGAACGAAAAGGATAGCAATCTACTTAACTCGATCGATCTCATCAATAAAGATTTCCGTATATTGACAATCACATAATGCTTCACATTAAAGCTGTCGCTTTAAGATATTTTGAAATAAGAATACATATATATATATATATATTTATATATATTTCAAGAACAATTATAATTAAATTGGAATTACCAATACCTATAAGTGTAATTATTATGATTTTCTTAACAAATAAATATGTTTTAATATTTGTTATTAATATTACCTATTTGTTTCATTTGCTTTAATTATCCTATCCAATAACATGTGAATAAAGTGGCCTAGAATTACTGACATACGCTTCACAAACAAAATCTCCCTATTTTGTGGGTAACATTGCCAAAATGGCAGCACTGTGATGCGTGAATGAAAGGCAGAATTGCGACCCCGCCGTCTATTGGATAAGCTGCAGCAAACCGTATGTATTCGGTACTGAGTAACGGGTGCGCCATCTAGTACCGAGTAACGAAACGTTACACACGAGTGCATTTCGTTACTCGCATTTTGTAGTATGGGTACCTACACTGTTTCCAGTTCACGCAAGTACCGTTGATGCTTGTAAACTATTTGCTGATCGTATGTTTTACGCATGCGCACGCTTATTCAATGAATTTAAAAGTACGTTACAAAGAGCGATGTTTGTTTATTAAGCAAAGTATAATTTGAAATTCAACGTCTAAGTTGTTTACTGTTTATTAAGGTATTTTGTGTGTATACAAAGTTTTGTTAATGTATTATAAGTGTGTTTTCTACAAATTATGAATGTTGCTACGCCGCGACGTCATACTGTACGCGTACGCATACGACTTGATTCGATGCTCAACATAACATAGCATGTTATGAGGAATTAAGTAACGAGTAACGTAACGATACGATAGTAACGAGTACTAATTGTTATAGTAACGAATACACATGGTACGTTTTTTTTTTACTTTTACACCTCTACTATTGGATTCTCTGTCTACGCCTCCTAGAGACTGTAAAATCCATAGATTTAGTATATACTACGTTAGATTGGCAATGTAAAAGAGAGGGCATAGCATATGCTTACGTTAGAACGAGATAGAATTACTAGACCATACACGTACACGCTATAGGCCTATATCGGGCTGACGTCAATCGTTAAAGAAACAACCCGCTTATTTTCGCGATATCTTTGATTTTGAAGTATTAATAACTGTTTAAAAGGTGTGATTTAAATATGCTGACGTGTACAGTACCTGAATGCAGTTCATCAAGAAAGGAAAATTCACAAAATTATACATTTCACACGTAAGTACAATTAAAATATTTAGCACTCTAAATGCAATATTTTAGAACTGGTACAAACGGTTTATACACAAATAGATAGGGAAAAATATCGCATTTTATTACGATAATGCTCTAAATGCGTAAGAATTATATTAAAAATAATAACAAATACGTGAATTCCCGCTATTTCTGATCTTATTTTTGTAGAGATTGACACTATCAATATCATCTTATCGATAATATGTTTCTAACAGGCAAAGACATATCTTTAGATGCAGCCTCTTAAACTTCGTAATTTTTTTAATTTTCTATTTTTAATTTTGAGGGTTTCGTAGCCAAATGGCATTATAGTAAATACTTTAATGAGCTAATTTAAATTCTTATAATGTCTCAGATTTCCAAAAAATATTGAGGTTAAACAAAAATGGTTAAAAATGATAAATAGAGAAGACTGGGTTCCCAAAAAATATTCAACTATACTATATAGCAAGCACTTTGAACAAAAATTATTGTTTCATAGAAATGCACAAAGAGATATTTCATATTATCCTCAGAGGTGAAAACGAATTTGTAGCCTTCTTCGTTCGAAGTTGGCTGCAAGTCCTCCATTCTCCAAGTACTCCATGGACTGCAGTAACCACTTACCATCAATCGAATTGTAGGTTTGTTTGTCAATACAGTTTTATATTATAACAAGCTTAAAGGTTAAAAACGTAATTTAAAAAACCCGCCCACAGTCAGCTTCAAACAAAGAAAGCTACAAATGTGTTTTCACCCCTGAGGACTAAGACAAAATGCCTTAAATAATTATAAAGGCTCTCTATACACAATGGGCCGGAACGCGGCAGTGTAAGCACTGCTGTTTATTTCTGTTTATCCCTCTCAAGACGTTTATGAGATAGGTATTCATTCTGAACGAGTTTTCCGAAAACATATGAAAGGAAAATTGTAAACGAAAATATGTATGTTTCGAAATTAAGTAAACGAATGCCTTGTGTCCTGCAAATCTCTTTTACATACTTGACATACATATGTATGATGTGCCAGCAATATCGAACCATAAACACTTAATTATTAAATTAATAATCGAAACTTATTTGATTATTAGATTGAAGTATGAAACAAATTTGCAAAATACCTCTAAAGAGAGCTTACGACATTTTTACAATAAATTAATTATTTTGGTGGAAAATAAATATCACAAACTTTTCGTTTGTAGGTTTATTTTATGCCCTCAAACAAAACTATTCATTTTATGACACGAACACAGCGCTCTATATCGATAATTGAAGTTGATGCATGGCGCAGCACTATTCGTCGCACACATGCACATTTCACTCACACCGGTATATTTCGTTTTTGGTCTCGCCCTAATCACTCTATCGCCAATCTAATGTATACTATATCTATGGTAAAATCAAAATGATGTTGTTGTTATTCACAAATTAAGACTGGCAAAGGTCTTATACTATACAGCCTAGTCTGATTTGTATTTTGTTCAAATTTGTTTTGGTAAAGTTGTTGCGAGATAAAGACGACAGCAGACAGTTAATGACAATAATAGTTCTGGGCTCCTGAGCGGATAAAATAACTAAGATTTTTTTATTTATTATGTTGTATTGATAGATAAACATGACTGTTAATTGTTTTTTTACGGCTCGTCCGTTCGACCAAGTCGCAACGCATGTGTGCTCAATTGGCGTTTATTAATTAAATGGTTCCATTTACATATCGAAATCCATTTTAAATCGTTATATATATAATTTAACAGGAGCACTAATCCACCGGCGTTCAAATGCCCGTCAAAACTTCAAATTCAGATTGACATTTGACATTTTGACAATTTTTATTTATTGCTGTTTGCCACTCCAAAAACAAGGTGTGACAGGCCACAAACTGGACATTGGTAGAATTTTTGTGACCTAACATAATATCAAGGACCATATTGAAGAAAAAAAAGTTTTGCCAACTAAGGCAGACAAAGATCTTTGATCATTTGTAGTCTGATGCTTATTTTATTTTATTCACTAAATTGTCTAATCCACTTCAGATTACTAATACCTTGGGCTATCTCGGTCACTCTGGTTCTGCTGCGGATAACCTCATTTCTAAGTTTATCAAACAGAGAAACCCCGAGCGGTATCCATAGCTCGCTGGCTGGCAACTGGCAACACGCACTGGTTGTACAGTCTCGTTTTCAAGTTTTGAGGTATACCTGACGAGCAGATGTGCCGTAATTACCCGAACGCTGCCCAGCCGAGTTGAATCCGTAGATTGACCTCTCGGTCGAGGTTGGACTTACCTAGTCGGACTATTTGTCCCAGGAAACATACTCGTCAACAAATTCGAGCTTAGTGCTCCCAACAACTACCGGTATAGGTGTGACATGGACGTTATACATGATCTTTGTTTTGTCCATGTTTATCTTAAGACCTATCCGTTGGGAGGCACTATTGAGGTCATTGTGCATAGTGCTTAGGTCCTCCAGCGATTCTGCCATAAGGACTATATCATCGGCAAATCGAAGGTGAGTGATGTACTCGCCATTGATGTTAATACCGTATCCTTTCCAGTCCACTAGCTTAAAAACGTCTTCCAATGCAGCGGTAAAGAGTTTCGGGGATATAACGTCACCCTGTCTTACACCTCTATGCAGTTGGATAGGTTTCGTACTCTGGTTTTGTACTCGGATAGCCATTGTAGCCCTACTGTACCAACACTTCAGCACTTCGATATACCGACAGTCAACTTGGCACCTCTGAAGGGACCGCAGCACCGCCCAAATTTCGACGGAATCAAAGGCTTTCTCATAGTCCATATACGCAAGACATAGAGGTAAATTGTACTCTTTATGTACGGATTAGTAAGCTGAAGTGGCAATGGGCCAGCCATATAGCTCGAAGAACCGACAACCGATGGGGAAAAAAGGTTCTCGAGTGGCAGCCTCGTACCGGTAGGCGAAGTGTAAAACGACCCCCACTAGATGGAGTGACGACCTGGTAAGACATGCAGGAAGTCGTTGAATGTAGGTGGCTCAGGACCGTGCTTTGTGGCATTCATTGGGGAAGGACTATGTTCAGCAGTGGACTTGTGAAGGGCTGTAAAGATGATAATGATGATTACTAAATTGTCACAATATTAGGTAATACCTATTTATTTGTCTATGGGTAATACTTTCATATTTATTTATTCTGTTACAATATACAATTGCCCCACATTACGAAGTTTTTGGGAGATTTTCTCGACTGCCTTCTTTTTTTAATTAATTTCTTTTTCTACCGACTGCAAAAAGGAGGAGGTACACAATGCGACTGTATGGTTGTTTTTATGTGTGTTACCTCATAACTTTATGCTGAGTGAACCGATTTCGATGATTTTTTTTTTAAATCTGGTGCTTCTCATGTGTTCCCAGGAGAATGGCGAGAATGCATGTATTTTGCGACCCACTGATAGGAGTAGCGTTCATCGTGGAAACTTATTAATAGTTGTAGATCGTGACAAAACTAACAAAAAAGCAAATGGGAAGTAAGTCTAAAATAGTGGGAGAAAAAAGATATACTTAAAAATAGCAAATAACCTAAAAGTAGAAATTAAACCTAAAATTATTTTTTTTAAATACCTATTATGGGTAGATGTTATTGCTCCATTGTATCTGAATATTATTTGTATTAATAAGTACTTAGTATAGGCACTTTATTGCTAGCCAAATATACATTAGATGATATGAAGTCCTAAGATTTATTCCATAGTCAAACGTTATATTGGTATTGTTAATATGCGTTTATAATCAAACTCTTACACATAATTATTTATGTTGCCTTAACCCATTACTGCTTGCTAGAAGAGATGTGAAAGTTGACCAGCTGTGGGACAACTTAGATTAATAAAGAAAAGGAAAACAAGTTATAACGGTGAAAGCAATAACAATAAAAATAATGATAGGGCTGTCATGATGAACAGAACATTTACTGGCGAATAACGTTCTGTTATTGCAAGAAGCAGCGGCGTAGCTACCGCCGTATCAGCCGTATCAATGATACGGGGCCCCAATATAGGGGCCTCAAACGTGTGCAAGCAAAATTCGTAAAATGTTATCCACAGTCTCACTTAAACTCTTAGGCCGCATTTTTCGAGAAAAGAATCATATTATAAAAAGTGTCCAACGTACCTAAAGAAGTTTTCACTTCAAAATCAAGAAATAAAAAAAATCTTTTCTACCCTTGCGCCCCAAAGCTGGCAACACAAAACGTTTGACGATTGACCCGCTACCACAGATTACTAAATCCGCGATACGTGTCACCATACATCAGTTATCTTTTGTTTTATAAATAATATTATGTACCTATGATTTAATGTGGTTTCGCTCACATTAGGGATGATCGATGTTGCAGAAACATCGATGTTGGCATCGATAACTCAACATCGATGTTCGATATTTATTCTACTCAAATCATCGATGTTAGCTATTATCGATGTTTTTGCACATGTATTTAATAGGTTAGAATTAGATGAATAAAAAATAGTCATGTTGTTTATGATTTATAATTATTGAAATAAAAGAAATTAATAAACAATGTAGTGTAAAACAGTAATAAAAAAAAATTGAAGAAGTTCACAAATATATATATTTCATTTGTTATATAGTCCAATATTTTTGGCGATTGATTGAAGAAATAGTAATTTTGATAAAGAAGTACCTTTAATGTTTCTCTGTTGATAAAGAGTTGAGTCAGCTTTTGAAAATAATTTAAAATTAAAAATTTTGTACAACCGACTTCAATATAAATTATTAAGGATAACTCAAAAACTATTAGCCAGACCTTGATCAATTTATGTAGTGCCACATGAGAAGCACCACCTTTCAAATAAAAAAAGAATTATCGAAATCGGTTCACACAGAAATAAGTTATGAGTCACAAAAAGAAGAACATACAGTCGAATTGTGTACCTCCTCCTTTTGAAGTCGGTAGATAACCGCTTAGATGGCGTTGATGTAGGTCAAATATCTGACCGCAAGATTTTATTTTTATTTTAGATAGGTAGAACCAATAACATTGTTCTAAACGTGCATTGGATCTTGTTTAAGATCAATCATCGGATTTTTAAAAACAACCGACAAGAAAACAGACAACCAACATTGACACCACAGAATAACAAAGCGAAATCAGTGACAACTGCGACATTACAGTTGACACTTGACAGTTTAATTTGATACACCATAATTATATATTTTTAGGTTATCGATGCGTTCAGGAATTCTGAATTATTTCGCGGGTTATTAATAATATTTTCGCGGGTTCGCAGTGTTCGCAAGTTCTCAATAATCGATTATGGGCTTATTGACATCGATGTTTCGATGTTTGACATGTGGCAACATCGATGTTTTAATTTTGACATCGATGAGCATCGATCATCCCTAGCTCACATTAAATCAAATTTTCCTGTTAGTAAGTTTCGACCATCGCCCATGAACAACTGCAACACCATGTGATAGACAATGCAATAGGATGTAATATCTCTCGCTCATCTCAGCATTGAGCACGCCTAGATTTTAGAGGTCAATTTAGCCTTCCTTCAAGTGATCGCTGAACTGTACGTCATTCGAAATGTCGATTCCGAGGATTCCAATGCTTGCTGAGGCAGCATGTGGAGGAGTGCCCTGAAATACGAGGAGGTACGACAAAGGAGTTTTTAGCGGTAAACGCGCAAAACTGTCTTCTGAAGTTAAAATGGACTAGAGTCCAGATTTTGTTTATTAAAATGATTCGACTTCAGACACAAATTGTTCCGACACTCGATGACGTGTCGAGTGTCGGGACAATTAGAGAAATATTAGCACGGCCGGTGTAAAAGCATCACCAGTGTCACAACCAGTAACAGTAACATATTTAATTGATATACAGAAGAAACAGCGTAGGTGATAGAATGCAGACTTGTGGAACACTAGCATTAATAGGTTGTAGTCGTAGTATGCACCGTCTACTACGACCTTGATGCTCCGATCTGCAAGAAAATTGATGATCCAATTGCACAATTTTCGGGAAGCCTTGTGCCAAAGCCCATCGAAGGCTTTCGCTATGTCCAAATTAACGACCAAGACCTCCTTTTGCACTCTATCGAACCCGGGTTTTCGCGTACTGTGAAATTTACAGCGAGCACTTAGCCCTGAGCTACCGCGGCTCAAAATAAATAACTTATAATCAATATATAATTATTTTAATTCAATGCGAGCGTTTCTGTACTTTTGTAAAAATCTTTACCCTTCATTTGGGCCCCTGAATAAATTTTGATACAGGGCCCGTCCAAGTCACGCCACACTGGCAAGAAGAACTATTTTTAATAAATTATAATAATTTCTTACTTTTGACCCGTATTCTAGAGCCCAATAATTTTATATAAACATAGTATAAACGTATAGTTATAATTAACTTAAACTTGCTTAAGCACGATGCTTCGTTAATTTTAAAATATGTGGGTCCATTTTCGCCATTGTCCTTTGATCAAGCTCCTAATAGTACCAATAGTTTTGAGTTAACCTTAATAGTATATATTTTAGTCGGTGGTACAAAATTTATAATTTTGCAACTTGTTAAGAACACTGATAAAGCATACTAACCAGTGTGGATCGAAAAAGGCTATCTGATTAAAAGTTGCCGTAAACTTTCTTTATTCTATATCAATCACTGCGCTAACCAAGCGCATATCTATGCGGCCTTCCACCCATTTTAACATTAGCTAACATTTTAGATCTTTGGGTGACTAAGTGAAGTTACCATACTATATATAAGCCTACACGTCCCATTCTTGTACGTGACCTCCTCTCATTTTGAGATGTTTTTAGGCAAGAAATGTCCAACGCGCAACCTAATGCATGTTGACGGACTTCACATATCTACGAAAAACATTTTTATTTTGCAGGCAAGCAGGTTTTTTTCACGATGTTTTCCTTCTCGGCACGTGGTCAATCAGCACTTACTCAGAACCAGGCCCGTGACAGCTTAGTTCCATTCTACGCAACTTGGCGCTACCGTCGCAATTTGTTCTCTGTCTACGCACGCCATTTTGAGACGCCATATTGTGTTAATGTCAAATCAAATTGTCAAAAATCAAAATTGATCAAAATTATCGATATTGATTGCCGCCATTATTTATCCAATTGTCGCTAATTAACTGAGTTTTCAAAGAAGAAGCTAAATAATAATTGGATTACATTATGGAAAGCCACTCAAAATATAAAAGGTAAACACTATGCTGCTATACAATGTGCCATCCCTCCAAAACCATGGTTTTTCAAATTTAATAAAGCTAACAAACATGCAACATCAACTATTTGTAGACTTAGGTTGGCCATGCTTGTACTCAGTACATTTAGCCAAACTGAGGATTAGGATAGCTCCCTCTGCGAATGTGGGTTAGATGAGGGAACCTCCGACCATATTTTTTTTAACTGTCCTAAATTATCTTGTTCACTCTATGATTTTCTCCCTCCTGACATCCCTCGTCCTATAAATTTCAATTCACTTTTAACCTACTCAAACACTCCTTATGTATATATTCTGTGTGATTTTATTAACACTAATAGTATAAAAGTTTAATGTTTGTCAATACTAACATACTAATGTAGTTAGAGTACATAGTAGCAATTGTGTTTGTCATTTGTTCTAGGTAACACAACAGTACAACCATTAGTATCACAAGATTAAAGAGGAAAAAAAATTTGGTTTAAAAAAATAAGATACTTGTATTATCACAATCATCTTTTATACATGGGCATAGTATTTGTAACTACTGAGCTTCTACTCAATAAACACTTACTGACATTGGCATGTATCAAAACCGCCATAAAAAGAAAGAAGAAGAAGAAGAACTGAGTTTAATGTATTTCTTCGCATTTATGTTATGCGTTGAGATCTTGGACGCTAATTTTCCTCCGTTAATTGTGACAATATTCTGTTTTGTGCTGCTCGTGTGCATATTGCATATACCATCATAATGGTGTAAAGTGCTGTGTTGGTGGTTGCAATACATGTAAAAACGCACAACTCAGATTCCTAGGAATAATTTAAGAAATTTGTGGATGTCTTTCATAGTGCCGACAAATTCCCAGCTCATTGGACTTTCAAAGAACAATTACTTAACAAACGTGTCTGTGAAAAACATTTGATATATTTCAGTTCGACAATGAGGCAGAACTTCAATACTCTTACCGTCCTTCACTGACAATGAAATATCTCATGGTGTGCCTCTGACTGCAACAGGTGAGTCATTTAATTACAATCATGGTACTTAAGGAGAAGGAGATGTCTCCATACATTCTTGGGCCTAAGTGTTGACAAGATGATGGGACCACTTGAAGCGTATATTTTTATTTTTTTATTTTATTTCAAACAAAATCCACAGCTCTTTTTTACATCGCACGTACATCTTATGATCTTAAATTATAGCCAAAAACGGATTTACATTATTTAAATAGTATTTTCAATTTATAACGGACATGTTGAAAGCAAAGTAGTAGGGATTAAAATACATATTTTTAACATCTAAAAATTACAAGAAAATTAAAAGATTTTCAACATACATAATGCTTGTATGCTTCTCCCTCATGCGGCATATGTGTGTGTGTGTGTGTGTGTGTGTGTATGAGTTAATGAGTTACCCAAACTCACTACATCAGAGTTTCAAACATCCTTCTTAAACTTATCCTTACTGGAATGGATATCAACTGAGTGGAATCTTTTATTATAAACTTTTTGTAGCAATTCACCAGAGAGTTTTGTGCATAGTTTGTCTTTGTCTTAACAACTGCAAACAAAGGTGTATGTCTCGTTCTCGTTTCGGATACAAAAGCAGAGAACTCTGTCAGCTAAGGTTACACAGTCAATACTTCCATTACATAAACCATGCAAAAATGCCATGTCCATTAAGAATGCGTCTATCCTCAAGGCTTATTATATTGAAATATCTACAAGACTCTTCATAGTTATTAGTGTAAATAAAATTTCTACTTTAAATGTCTCAGGAATTTGTGCTGAATTTGTTCTAAGTTATTTATATGAACAATGTAATGTGGGTTCCATATAGTACTGCAATATTCAAGGCGCTTCTAACATATGAAAAGTAAAGTAATTTAATACAGTTAATATCAGTAGCGGGCCTTGGCGTTAGGATGAAGCCAAGGCTTTGTAGGCGAGTGCGTTATTGTTTCAATATGTTCTGAGAAGCTTAACTTGCAATCCAGTAATATCCCCAGATCCTTCACTAATTCTTTCTTAGTTATATTAAGGTGATTTATTTGGTAGTTGAAATTTGTAGGTTCTCTTTTCCTTGTGAAAGAAACGTAAAGACACTTGCTGACATTAACCTATACGATTTACTACATAATAGTTACCAAGGCGATAAGATCATCTTGAAGTTTCATGCAATCTACATAATCAGTGATTTTCATATATATTTTAGTGTCATCAGCGTACATTAGAAACTTAGCATTATGAAACACTTGCCCACATCATATAGATAGCACACGTACAGTAGAGGACCCAAAATAGAACCTTGTGGAACTCCGGATGTTATTTCCAAGTCAGGCGGAACCCTCCTAAGACTACTGCCTGAGATCGTTTCACAGATATGATTCCATCCACCTGAAAAGGTTGTTACTCGTGCCTGCTCAAAAAGCTTACGTAGTAATAATGTGATCTCGCGATCAAAGGCTTTCAAGGTCAGTATAAATGACATCTACTTGACCTCCATCCATATTTGAGGTAGTATAATCAATAAATAAGTTAGTTGCTGTTGAGCGCCCTTTCACAAAGCCATTAAAGTATTGAAGGTAATATGATGGGGTATATGTGCATATGAACGATTCTTTCTAGCAATTTACTTAACACATTGAGTATTGATATTGGCCGGTAATTCTCAATTATTGTCTTCAACCCTTTCTTGTGTATAGGCACAACATGGGCTTCCAAATACTTGAAAGCAGCCATCGAAGACTCCTATTGAATAATAGTGCTATAGGAACAGATAAGGATTTTGCACATTTTACAAATAATACAGGAGGCAATTTATCGCTACCGGCACCTTTCGTAATGTCAAGCTTACAAATTAAATTCTTAACTTTCTCTGGATTTATTTCAATATCTTGGATTACATTTAAATTTAAATTATCAGATCGTATAGTCAAATTATTGTCAATAGATTTAGTAAAATTACTTTTAAAAAAATCGTTAAATGACGAGCAGATTGCTATTGGGTTATTCACTTTAGTGTCTCCGTATGTCATTTCTTGAGGATAATCAGAATGGTTTTACTAGACTTTACATAACTCCAGAAAGCTTTGGGGTTATGTTTAATATTCTCTTGAGTGCGTGCAAGTACAGTTTATAACATTGTTGCTGTAGTATCTTTGTGCGTTTCTCAACTCCGAAAAGTCTCGTAATCAATCGGATTTTATGCTTCTTCCAACTAGAGTGCAATTTACTCTTTTCTTTTATAAGGTTAATTAGTGCTCTGCTGTACCATATTGGATAAGAATAATTACCACTAGATCGGATTTTAGGAACGAATTTTTCAATTAATTCATTTATTATACTGTAAAATTTATCAGTAACACGATCTAAACTTGTTTCCTTGTGATAAAGTCCAGTCCTGTTTCAAAAGTAAATCATTCATACTACGGTAGTCTGCTCAAGCTTAAATTGATATTTAGTCCTAAAAGAAGGCCTACATTGAAGGTACTAATATGTCCGTCGCAGATATGTACAGAGCTGGATGATATACATCTTCTATAACAAGCACAAATTCAGATTTGAACTTTTATCGGGAAAGATGAAAGATTAAGTCTAGAGTGTTCTTGCTACTGTTTAAGAGTGTATTGTATTGAGAAAGGTATGAAGAACAACAAGATATAAGGTCAGATGCTGAAGTTTGAACTTGATCCTTTCCTCACATACAACTGGGTCTCCAGAAGTCCAGTCAATACATGGTAAATTAAAATCTCCTGAAACAATTATATAGTCATTTGGGTATTTATCAAGAACAGCTAACAGTGTGTTAATGAGATCCTTTATGGCGAAGATATTGCTGATTAGGTGGTATATAAACTACCGAAATGTGTATGTCATATGAAGAGCCTATGTTACTTCCTGGAATGGTAATCCAATGCATTCCAGATCGGTATTATTCCATTCTGGTCTCATGTGCGCCTGTAGCTTTGATTTACAAAGTAACATTACACCACCTCCTAATGATCCTCGATCTCTACGAAAATTTGAATATATAACAATTCATCAAAACTTCGGTTCCTAGATTGACAAATCTGGCAAGATTTGTCAATCTAAACCGATTATTTGTAGAATAAGTAAAGGTGAGATTATCTATTACCTACACTGTAACAGGTGATTTTTCACTATTATTACACAGTAACAGGCTATTTAAGTAATTAATAATATTACAATAATTATTAATTACAAAGATATAAAAGCAGGATCAGTAAAAATCACCAAAAAGCTGTGGTTAATAATGAAAGAAATGGTGAAATGATTAATGAAAGTTAAAACAACAACAACTAAGTGAAGTGAATATTAGGATACCAATCTTATAGATGTGCCAACTCAGAAAAATTACGACTTGAGTTAACTCGAGTTGAAATTCACGCAACTAGAGTTAGCAGTACGAATCAGAGTAAATGATTTGTTACAAATTACTTTTTATAAATTTGTTTTTTCTATCTAGCTCTTTGGTGGGTTAGGATAACTATAATTACCAAACTTATTATTAGGATTGATATAAATAGGTATATTTAGTATGTATCACATACTTATGTATTTTGGTTTAATCTTAGTTATAGTAAGTACCTGTATTTAACAAAACAAGCTATATAGCAGTTTTCACAAAACAATATTAGTCTAGCTATAAGATGTAGGTACATAATCTATTAATAGTTTAATTACAAAAGGTTAAAGTTTAAAGTCAAAATATTCTTAAATAAATTCAATATATTTATTGTGAGTTAAGTGTTACATTTGGCGTTAATTTAAAGTATGATGTATCTCACAACAACTACCCTTTACCTGGTTATTACAATACTAGGTCTGTGACTTTCAGTTATGAAAATATGATTAATTATGATGATATAGTTATATTGATCATAATTAATCAAAATATAAAAAGGAAATTAAATTACATAACTAGCTATAATAAAATTATAAATAACAAATTGTTTCTGTTGTAGCTAAATACTGAAACACAAGCGGGCACACACAACAAACGAATCGCTTTTATTCTTTTGTTGGCTCACTTGATCCGTTGTACAATTTATTACAAATTTTCACAGATACTGATTGATTAGTAAATTTTTCTCCAGAATAAGCATTTTGTGGGTTGGTTAACTAAGGACTCTCTTTTACTCTTTGACTTATATGGTCAGTTAGGTACAAACTCAACATCATTATTTGCTATGATTATGTAATTTTTTCAGGATGGGATGTCACAACTGAACATAATTACTGTAAAAGCAAGATGAAGATGATTTCACAGAAGCTGTGTAGTGTTTAGAAAGCCTGGTATGTGTACAAATATCTTAATTGATGTTAATTGTAAATTATAGTAAACATTATATTATGATGAACACTGTGTGATTTCTACAAATATTTTTTAAAATTTCAGTCAGTGGCAAATTTTTCATTTTAATAATGTTTTCAGGAAGTTATGTTACAATTGAACACAATTACAATAAAAGCAAGATGATTTTTCATAAACTTCAGTAGAGATTGGATGATCAGGTGTACTAATATTCATGTAGCACTAGTTACTAAGTAGCAAAAAAGCTTTCTAACTTTTCATAAATTTACTAACTATTCATTTTCTAATAATGTGTTTAACGCAGCAACATCTATAAAATTCAAACTTGTAACAAATTTCAGATGTTGGAAGTTCTCATGAACAACCATCATGTTCAAATTTTCAACTGTTGCAACAGTTGTAGAAAATAAAGGTATGTGGTATTGGACATAATTTGTTATACATTTATGTAGTCAAATTAAAAGTACTTATATCGGTAATAGAAAAATACTTTAAATGTTTAAAAGGCTGTGGACTGGGGTGTCACTGCATGCCTGGAACTGCATCAGTTCTAGAGGGTGGTTATGTGTGTTTGATACATATTTTTTTTTTATAGGTCAAGAGTGACAAGCGAGCACACAGTCCACCTGATGGTAAGTAGTTGCTGTGGCACATAGACATCTACATCTATCCTCGTTTGCGAATCAAATTGCAGATGCGTTGTCAGCTGTGAGGACTAAGATGGACCTCTTTTCCAATGGTCTCCGTTCTACACTCACCATACGAAACACAGCAGCATTAAACTGCTATTTTGCACTGGTATTCTGTGAGAATGTGGTCCTTCCCGTCAAGCCGACCCATTCGTGCTACAACTATACAATTAATATAGCTGCAGCATGGCTCCTACGTTAAATTATCTAACAATCATATTTCTTTATTTTTCAGATGCATTCCTGGAGTAACCTCCAAATACAAGTACCAAAGGCATGGAGATAGATGTTCTCGAAGAACTCGTAGGTTTGTCTGCTTATACTAAACTAACTCTGCTTATATTATACTAAACTAACTCTGCTTATATTATACTAAACTAACACTTGAAGCATACATTCTAAATTTATTATTTAATATTGAGTTTATGTTTAAGACCATACCATTCACAAATATTGCTTGTTTTCAGGAATTGATTCTAATGCTAATGTGGTGAAACAAATGTTGCCAAATGGTAGCAAATGTACAAAAAAACAAAGGTACGATAAATTCAGTTTATTCTTAGACATAATTAGGCAAAGTTTCAATATCTATCCTCAAATCACGATAAGAGTTCTTTGTTGTTCATCTAATCCAAAGATTACAGTTCCACTACACTTCAATGGTTTTATCAACTACTCCTTTACTGTTAAGGTTACATTTCTCTGGAACTCCTCCTGATGACATCCACTTTATTTGTTACCTTATCTAAGTGAATACATTAAAGTTTAAAATAAAAATATATAAATAATAAATTAATATTTTAAGTGTATCATTCTGTCATAAAATATGAATATAGAACTTAATTATTTTTTTTATTTCACTTCAGGTTACATGGTGAAGAAAATAGTATCAAGGAAAAGAAAATTGGTTAAAATTTTGACTAATATTGCAACTGAAACTTTAGGTGACTCAGTATCACAAAACTTGATCAAGCCCAATCCCTGTCAAGAAATAAAACCTATTGGAAAACTTTTATTTGTTAAACAAACAAGCGCAGACTTTCTTGTTTATGCAATTAAAACAAATTCATAAAAGCAAAATGGCCAGAAGGTTTACCTTAGATGAAAAATTAATGGCGTTGCTAATAATGAAACAAAGCCCGAAAAGTTATAAACTATTAGAAAAATGTTTGCCTTGCCTAATAAACGGACATTAAATAGACTTTCTGAGAAGGTTTCAATACAACCAGGACTCAATCCATTAATATTTGAACATATATCAAATACAACCAAAAATGGGACACTAAACAAAAGCTGTGCACAATCGTTTTTGACGTAGTTTCTCTGACACCACATTTAACTTTTAATGAGAAAGATGATATAATTAATGGGTTTAGATATAGCTGGAGAGAAAAACTGAAATATTGTGATCATGCTTTAGTTTTATGCTAAGAGGAATATGCTCTCCATGGAGACCAGAGTATAGCATTTTATTTCTGTGAAGGCACAGTATCAGCAGCAGAGCTGCAATGCATTTAAAACAGATTGTGTCCCAAGTAATACTAACTGGGTTAATACCTTTAGGTCTTGTTTGTGACCAAGGGTCCACATTTCGAACAGCAATAAGAAGACTTAGGAAGATACAATTCGTGGCGGAATATTCAAGGTGTTCATGATGGTGTGTACCATTCTTCATTACTTAAAACCAGTTGTACTTCAGGACAAATATTATTTATTTTATTTTACAGATGGATCAGTTAATATTGCTGATCACGATTTAAGCATTTTTCGACCCACCTCATCTCTTAAAGGGTTTAAGGAATAATTTTTAAATAAAGATATAATCTGGGAAGAAAAACTGCCTCTTGGAAAGATATTGAGTTCATTTTTGATTTGGATAGCAAATTGGGACACACAAGGGCACTACCAAAGTTAACGGCTCATCATGTTGATCGCCAAAGATCAAAAATGAAGGTCAGCATAGCTGCTCAAGTATTTAGTGCTCGAACTGCTGCTATGCTCAAATATACAAATGTACTCAGTAAGTAACGATTGCTATATTGATTTGTAGGCTTATTTAATTTATGTATATAGGTACTATTGTAAAATCTGACCATAACTCAATTTGTAAATACATTGTATATTACAACACAAAATAATGACATTATTAAATGAGACAACCTTTATCTTTCAAGTCCTGTTTATTACTGAATTAAATTTATAATTTGTATTACATTAGGCATTTTGAAGAAAAAGTGGCATAAATTACTTTTTTTTACTAATATATTTACTATTGGAATTTTTAGACAGATCATTTACAATACAAGCTATCCGATTATGGAATGATTTGCCATTATCAGCAAGACGCTCTCAATCTTTTCGGTTTTAAGAAACATGTACACATTACTATGTTCATCTTTGATTCTATCAAATTCATTTGTATATAATAATTATTCTACTATTATCTAGTTGCACTATTTGTTTGTATTTATTGAACATTTATGTTGTATGTAATAGTTTTAAAATATATATTTGTATTTTTATATATATTTATGTATACATATATTAAATATGTATGTATTTAACTTATATACCATTTTATATTATGCATCTTTATTACTATTTTATGGTTAATAATAAAAATAATGTTACTTTTGTCGCCAAATGACACACATGTTGTTATTGTTTTCTTGCAATCATGTCCATCCCAAGGTTGTCTGGAAGAGATTGTTCTTAACAATAAGACTGCCCATTGTACCACATTTCTTTTTTCTCCTTTTTTGTTCATATTTATATTTTTTTTTTGGCTTACAATAAAGTGTTATCTATCTATCTATTTACTACAATCCTCACGCTCACGGAATCCACTAATGTAAATACATTAGTGGATTCCATAATTCTAATTATATAAAGGTTAAAAAAGTCTGTTGTTGTAGGCAAATAAAGTGTATTTTGGAGAAACACTTGCAGGTGCAACTGTGAAATTAAATTAAAGAGTACTTAGATTATTTTCATACTGCAAACTCTGACGCAACAATGGCCACAACAGCAGAAGTTGTTGAATTCTTCGACACACTGTTTGACAGCGTCAATGGCTACGGGTGGTGTACAAGAGGAAAGTTAAGACGAGCAGTTAAACAAAATTCACAACATCACACTTTTGGATTAAAGCCATTAATAAAATAAAAAATGGTTTTTAGACACCAGTAGCAAACTTGCTACAAGCAGGAAAACCTCGACTTGTGCGGTGCCATCCCAACAAGGATGGATTACAACTCTTGAAAGCTTTATAAGGGTTTCCAAATTATTATTTGAACAGTATAATGTAGAATATTATTATCCGAGGAATATTAACCAAGACCCATTAGAAAATTTTTTGGACGTATAAGAGCTATAAATTATAGAAATGTTAACAGATGCAAACACATTTATATATGCCTTTAAATCTTTAATATTATCTAACATGCTTAGTCCACATTCCAAATTCTCTAATTGTGAAGAGGATAATGGAGAAACATTATTAAATGTTAGTGTTCTTTTCAAAAACGTTCATAATAATAAAGAAAAACAAAACACTACCAGTGTTTTAGAGATCTCATCTTCTTCACAAGCAAGTTCAAGAGAAAATTGCTGGTGAATGATGCAGTCATGGAAAAATTAAAGTCCACTGCTCAAACACTGCTGGATACATTTGTCGGAAAATAACGAAAGCTATTCGTTGTAAGGATTGCATCAAAACATATATTAGCAGTACAGAGACAAACATTCATTCTTACATTAAATTTAGAGAGTATAAATTGTTAAAAAATAATAATTTGGCATACCCTAACGAAAAATTCCTTATCTTGTACAGGGATGGTACTCACTTTATTCATAACTATTTGAATTATAGCTGTGGAAGTAATATAAAAAGTAATTTGAAAAGAAAAATATTGAGCACTTTGAGTTTTTCCTGGCTAGGGTGTAATAAGCATGCCTTAATTGTCAAAAACTTTTTCATCAATATTTTAATTAGATTACATGGGCACAATTGGTGCAACATAAATAATAAAATTTTGAAAGGTGATATTGATGAAAAATATGTGTCTAAAATGGGTGAACCCCAAAAATTGGTAAAGTATAAAAGTTTTAGGTTAAGAAAAATGTTTAAGTAAATAAAATGTTGATGAAGTGACATGGATATGCAGGTAGCTTAGGACCATGCTTTGTGGTATTTCTTGGGGAGGCCTATGTTCAGCAGTGGACTTAAGGGCTGTAATGATGATGATGAAATAAAATGTTCGGATTCCTGAAAACAAACTGTTTCAGACTTCCATAAACCAACTTACTCCTAAAATCTCTGGTCTGTAGCAACCTAGAATATTTTTCTATAGCGTGGAGTCAATTTTATGCTATATTACACTTTTAGCATATTGAGCATACTTGTTATTGTTAATGTTGATATTTGTTTATTTTTCAGATGCTTGTCATGGAACAACCTCCAAGTGAAAGTACCAACACCATGGAGATAAATGTTCTTTTAAAGTAATTTATATTACCATATAACTTAGTTATATGATAATATAGATTACTTTTAATTACGATTATACTAAACTAACTGTCGTTAACAGTATAGCCGTACAGTTAGTTAATACATACAATACAAAGCATACATTATATATTTATTCTTTAATTTTGGGTTTATGTATAAGGACATAAAATTCACAAATAGTTTGTTTTCAGGAATACAATTATAATGCTGATGTGGTGAGACAAATGTTGCCAGAAGGTACAAAATGTACACATTGGCAAAAGGTATGATAAATTCCGTTTATTCTTAGACATAATTAGGCAAAGTTTCAATATCTATCCTCAAATCACGATAAGAGTTCTTTGTTCTTCATCTAATCTAAAGATTACAGTTCCACTACACTTCAATGGTTTTATCAACAACTTTACTGTTTAAGTTACACTTATTTGAAATTCGCCTGAAGACATTGAGAAAGCTCCTGAGAATGGATGTATACAATGTTAATATTTTTTTATTTCTTATTTACTGCACCTACTTTATTTTCCTTTTCACACCATGGGTTGACGATGATAGAATTAACTGAAGCCTGCCCTTTGTTACATTAATATACATAATATATAATTTACGATTATCATTCAGTCATAAAATATAAATAGTGGACTTTTTTTTATTTATTTTTTAGGTTACGTGATAGAAAATGGAATTAAAGAAGAGAAGTTGTTAAAATTTTGACAAAGATTGTAACTGAACCTATAGGTGAATAAGCCTCAAAAGACTTGCTTAATGTCTAATCTCTTCAAAATATAGAGAACTATTTGAAAACATTTATATGTTAAACAAATAACTTTCTTATTAATACAATTAAAACAATTTGTAATAAAAAATGGCATAGTAGCCAAGATGAAAAATAAATAGCATTGCTACTAATAAAATAAAGCTCCAAAGACTATATAAACTATTAGAAAAATCGTTTGTCTTGCCTAACAAACAAATGTTATATAGACAAAATAATTTAGCATACCCTAGCAAAAGTTCCTTATCTTATACAGGTTAGGTGCTCAGTTAATTCATAACTATTTAAATTATAGCTGTTTAAAATTTGTAAAAGTAACTTGAAAAGTCAAATATTAAGCACTTAAATATGCTTCCTGTGGTTTAATTTCCTTAATTTGTTTTATTTAATGAGCTATAAATATTGTTTGTTTCTCGTCAAATTGTACTTATGTTCAATTTTCTAATTTGTTTATATAACTTAATGTGCCTTTAATTTAATCTTAAGATTACGTTTGTATATTATGTTGTTGTGCTTGATTAAAAATAAATGTTAATGTACTATAATTGTTTCATTATAAGTAAAATTATGTTATTGCTCCTGTAAAGCACCCTTATGTCGATATCGATAAAGTAAGAACACCACTAAATATCGATATCGATGATTTGAAGGGTGTGCTTGACATCACTAAGCTATACATAGCCATACTAAATATGTATAGTCATTAACCATCTGTCAAAATGGGCGACTGCAGCGCCAAAACGCGTAGTTGGGAAACTTGACTAAAAGTCACTGTCGTATCTGTAGCTTACTATATCTATTTATCTATGCTCAGAACTGCTTGTACAGGCACACTGAATGGAAGAAAACTTATTTAAATGGGAAGAAAAATTAATTAAAAAATATCGAAATATTATGTACTTTTTATCTTTAAATTCAAAATGCGTATAATGTATCATTTCAACTGATTGTCATTATTTAATATCTAACGCATACTATTTTACTACGCAAGCACACATTCGTAAGGGTCGATCGGTTGAAAAACGTTGTGAATTGAATCTCACAGAAGAGCGCGCGTACGCATACTTCTTGCCCATAAATCACATTAAATTTGGGACAATTTCAAATAAAAGTAAAAGCCTTATTTATGTACTTGTATTTTAACTACAATACGAGTAATGGTATGTCATTATTTATATATTTCAACTTAAGTTTAAAATACGACTACTTTTGAAAAGTCTAGTCTGAAATCAAGATGCTGAGCTGTGCTTAGCAAAGCTTACTTTCTAGTGCTATTTTTTTGCTACGTAGGATACTCTGAACGTTTTGCGTAACTCATTAATAAAACAAATTAACTGTTTTACAAAGTATTCTATTTACATTTTAAACACTTTTATTCGTTCAAACCATGCTTGGAAATATAGTATGACCGTTGGGTCTTAGTCAAAGTTTTCATGTGCTGGTTGAAGCTATCACTCCTGTTCTGGCACCATAAATGTCAAACCTTTTATCAATTCATTGATTTTGGGGAAAATAAAGCAATCGCATTCTTGCCTGGCTAAATTTTGTTGGTTTGCTGTCGCCTGCATGAACACCTATACAGAAGACTTGCTTTTCTTGTCATATACAGCATTTAAACGTCAGTGACCATAATTTGCATTTTTATATTGAATAAATAGCTAAATATTTTATTTATATTGAAGTGTTGTACAAAATTAATTTTACCATTTGTTTACCTAAACAGATTGTTAATCTTTTACTATATCAGACTGTTTTTATCAAAAGTTTCAGTAACACGAGTTTTGTCATGAACCATTTTTGAGATGGAATGCCGCTTAGTCTCATAGTGCGCCGTTTTGACCTTTGACGCTGCTCATTGGTCCTATCTTTACCTAAAGTATAATAACCTGTATATAGTTACTATACTACGATAATAACGATATCTATCGCTATTATCGTAGTATAGCTATATATTTAACTTTGTAATTAAACTATTAATAGTTTAATTACAAAAGGTTAAAGTTTAAAGTCAAAATATTCTTAAATAAATTCAATATATTTATTGTGAGTTAAGTGTTACATTTGGCGTTAATTTAAAGTATGATGTATCTCACAACTTAACTACCCTTTGCGGTTATTACAATACTAGGTCTGTGACTTTATAGTTATGAAAATATGATTAATTATGATGAATATAGTTATATTGATCATAATTAATCAAAATTATAAAGGAAATTAAATTACATAACTAGCTATAATAAAATATAAATAACAAATTGTTTCTGTAGCTAAATACTCTTTGAAACACAAAGCAAGTACACAACAAACGAATCGCGCTTTTATTCTTTTGTTGGCTCACTTGATCCGTTCATGTACAATTTATTACAAATTTTCACA
This sequence comes from Parnassius orleans, assembly GCA_029286625.1. NCBI lineage: Eukaryota > Metazoa > Arthropoda > Insecta > Lepidoptera > Papilionidae > Parnassius > Parnassius orleans. Next base: position 8,104,896 of record JAGSMP010000038.1, on the reverse strand, counting down.
GATACTGATTGACTGGGGTAAATTTTCTCCAGAATAAGCATTTTGTGGGTTGGTTAACTAAGGACTCTCTTTACTCTTTGACTTATATGGTCAGTTAGGTACAAACTCAACATCATTATTTGCTATGATTATGTAATTTTCAGGATGGGATGTCACAACTGAACATAATTACTGTAAAGAGCAAGATGAAGATGATTTCACAGAAGCTGTAGTAGTGTTTAAAAGCCTGGTATGTGTACAAATATCTTAATTGATGTTAATTGTAAATTATAGTAAACATTATATTATGATGAACACTGTGTGATTTCTACAATATTTTATTTAAATTTCAGTCAGTGGCAAATTTTTCATTTTAATAATGTTTTCAGGAAGTTATGTTACAATTGAACACAATTACAATAAAGAGCAAGATGATTTTCATAAACTTCAGTAGAGATTGGATCGTCAGGTGTACTAATATTCATGTAGCACTAGTTACTAAGTAGCAAAAAGCCTAACTATTTCATAAATTTACTAACTATTCATTTTCTAATAATGTGTTTGCCTACATACTGACATCTATAAAATTCAAACTTGTAACAAATTTCAGATGTTGGAAGTTCTCATGAACAGCCATCATGTTAAATTTTCAACTGTTGCAACAGTTGTAGAAAATAAAGGTATGTGAAATTGTATTGGACATAATTTGTTATACATTTATGTAGTGATCAAATTAAAAGTACTTATATCGGTAATAGAAAAAATACTTTAAATGTTTAAAAAGGCTGTGGACTGGAGGTGTCACTGCATGCCTGGAACTGCATCAGTTCTAGAGGGTGGTTATGTGTTTGATACATATAACATTTTTTTTTATAGGTCAAGAGTGACAAGCGAGCACACAGTCCACCTGATGGTAAGTAGTTGCTGTGGCACATAGACATCTACATCTATCCTCGTTTGCGAATCAAATTGCAGATGCGTTGTCAGCTGTGAGGACTAAGATGGAAAGCCTCTTTTCCAGTAAGAAGGGTCTCCGGTTCTCTACACTCACCATACGAAACACAGCAGCATTAAACTGCTATTTTGCACTGGTATTCTGTGAGAATGTGGTCCTTCCCGGTCAAGCCGATTCATCTGTGCTACAACTATACAATTAATATAGCTGCAGCATGGCTCTACCACGTTAAATTATCTAACAATCATATTTTATTTTTCAGATGCATTCTGGAGTAACTCCAAATACAAGTACCAAAGGCATGGAGATAGATGTTCTCGAAGAACTCGTAGGTTTGTCTGCTTATACTAAACTAACTCTTATATTATACTAAACTAACTCTGCTTATATTATACTAAACTAACACTTGAAGCATACATTCTAAATTTATTATTTAATATTGAGTTTATGTTTAAGACCATACCATTCACAAATATTGCTTGTTTTCAGGAATTGATTCTAATGCTAATGTGGTGAAACAAATGTTGCCAAATGGTAGCAAATGTACAAAAGCAAAAAGATAAATTCAGTTTATTCTTAGACATAATTAGCAAAGTTTCAATATCTATCCTCAAATCACGATAAGAGTTCTTTGTTGTTCATCTAATCCAAAGATTACAGTTCCACTACACTTCAATGGTTTTATCAACTACTCCTTTACTGTTAGGTTACATTCTTCGAACTCCTCCTGATGACATCCACTTTATTTGTTACCTTATCTAAGTGAATACATTAAAAGTTTAAAATAAAAATATATAAATAATAAATTAATATTTTAAGTGTATCTCTGTCATAAAATATGAATATAGAACTTAATTTTTATTTTATTTCACTTCAGGTTACATGGTGAAGAAAATAGTATCAAGGAAAAGAAAATTGGTTAAAATTTTGACTAATATTGCAACTGAAACTTTAGGTGACTCAGTATCAAAAGACTTGATCAAGCCCAATCCCTGTCAAGAAAAAAAACCTATTGGAAAACTTTTATTTGTTAAACAAACAAGCGCAGACTTTCTTGTTTATGCAATTAAAAACAATTCATAAAAGCAAAATGGCCAGAAGGTTTACCTTAGATGAAAAATTAATGGCGTTGCATAATGAAACAAAGCCCGAAAAGTTATAAACTATTAGAAAAATGTTTGCCTTGCCTAATAAACGGACATTAAATAGACTTTCTGAGAAGGTTTCAATACAACCAGGACTCAATCCATTAATATTTGAACATATATCAAATACAACCAAAAATGGGACACTAAACAAAAGCTGTGCACAATCGTTTTTGACGTAGTTTCTCTGACACCACATTTAACTTTTAATGAGAAAGATGATATAATTAATGGGTTTGTAGATATAGCTGAGAGAGAAAACTGAAATATTGTGATCATGCTTTAGTTTTTATTAAGAGAATATGCTCCATGGAGACCAGAGTATAGCATTTTATTTCTGTGCACAGTATCAGCAGCAGAGCTGCAATGCATTTTAAAACAGATTGTGTCCAAGTAATACTAACTGGGTTAATACTTTAGGTCTTGTTTGACCAAGGGTCCACATTTCGAACAGCAATAAGAAGACTTAGGAAGATACAATTGTAGGCGGAATATTCAAGGTGTTCATGATGGTGTGTACCATTCTTCATTACTTAAAAACCAGTTGTACTTCAGGACAAATATTATTTATTTTAATTATTTTACAGATGGATCAGTTAATATTGCTGATCACGATTTAAGCATATTTTTCGACCCACCTCATCTCTTAAAGGGTTTAAGGAATAATTTTTTAAATAAAGATATAATCTGGGAAGAAAAAACTGCCTCTTGGAAAGATATTGAGTTCATTTTTGATTTGGATAGCAAATTGGGACACACAAGGCACTAAAAGTTAACGGCTCATCATGTTGATCGCCAAAGATCAAAAATGAAGGTCAGCATAGCTGCTCAAGTATTTAGTGCTCGAACTGCTGCTATGCTCAAATATACAAATGTACTCAGTAAGTAACGATATTGATTTGTAGGCTTATTTAATTTATGTATATAGGTACTATTGTAAAATCTGACCATAACTCAATTTGTAAATACATTGTATATTACAACACAAAATAATGACATTATTAAATGAGACAACCTTTATCTTTCAAGTCCTGTTTATTACTGAATTAAATTTATAATTTGTATTACATTAGCATTTTGAAGAAAAAGTGGCATAAATTACTTTTTTTTTTTACTATATACTATTGGAATTTTTAGACAGATCATTTACAATACAAGCTATCCGATTATGGAATGATTTGCCATTATCAGCAAGACGCTCTCAATCTTTTCCGGTTTTTAAGAAACATGTACACAATTACTATGTTCATCTTTGATTCTATCAAATTCATTTGTATATAATAATTATTCTACTATTATCTAGTTGCACTATTTGTTTGTATTTATTGAACATTTATGTTGTATGTAATAGTTTTAAAATATATATTTGTATTTTATATATAATTATGTATACATATATTAAATATATGTATTTAACTTATATACCATTATATATTATGCATCTTATTACTATTTTATGGTTAATAATAAAAATAATGTTACTTTGTCGCCAAATGACACACATGTTGTTATTGTTTTCTTGCAATCATGTCCATCCTAAGGTTGTCTGGAAGAGATTGTTCTTAACAATAAGACTGCCCATTGTAACATTACTTTTTTCTCCTTTTTTGTTCATATTTATATTTTTTTTTTGGCTTACAATAAAGTGTTATCTATCTATCTATTTACTACAATCCTCACGCTCACGGAATCCACTAATGTAAATACATTAGTGGATTCCGTGAGGCACACTACAATTATATAAAGGTTAAAAAAGTCTGTTGTTGTAGGCAAATAAGAAGTGTATTTTGGAGAAACACTTGCAGGTGCAACTGTAAAAGAAATTAAATTAAAGAGTACTTTTTTTTCCAGATTATTTTCATACTGCAAACTCTGACGCAACAATGGCCACAACAGCAGAAGTTGTTGAATTCTTCGACACACTGTTTGACAGCGTCAATGGCTACCCGGGTGGTGTACAAAGAGGAAAGTTAAGACGAGCAGTTAAACAAAATTCACAACATCACACTTTTTGGATTAAAGCCATTAATAAAATAAAAAATGGTTTTTAGACACCAGTAGCAAACTTGCTACAAGCAGGAAAACCTCGACTTCAGTGAGTGCCATCCCAACAAGGATGGATTACAACTCTTGAAAGCTTTATAAGGGTTTCCAAATTATTATTTGAACAGTATAATGTAGAATATTATTATCCGAGGAATATTAACCAAGACCCATTAGAAAATTTTTGGACGTATAAGAGCTATAAATTATAGAAATGTTAACCCAGATGCAAACACATTTATATATGCCTTTAAATCTTTAATATTATCTAACATGCTTAGTCCACATTCCAAATTCTCTAATTGTGAAGAGGATAATGGAGAAACATTATTAAATGTTAGTGTTCTTTTCAAAACGTTCATAATAATAAAGATGATCTGCAAAACACTACCAGTGTTTTGCGAGATCTCCATCTTCTTCACAAGCAAGTTCAAGAGAAAATTGCTGGTGAATGATGCAGTCATGGAAAAATTAAAGTCCACTGCTCAGCTTACACTGCTGGATACATTTGTCGGAAAATAACGAAAGCTATTCGTTGTAAGGATTGCATCAAAACATATATTAGCAGTACAGAGACAAACATTCATTCTTACATTAAATTTAGAGAGTATAAATTGTTAAAAATAATAATTTGCATACCCTAACGAAAATTCCTTATCTTGTACAGGGATGGTACTCACTTTATTCATAACTATTTGAATTATAGCTGTATGGAAGTAATATAAAAGTAATTTGAAAAGAAAATATTGAGCACTTTGAGTTTTTCCTGGCTAGGTGTAATAAGCATGTTAATTGTCAAAACTTTTTCATCAATATTTTAATTAGATTACATGGGCACAATTGGCAACATAAATAATAAAATTTTGAAAGGTGATATTGATGAAAATATGTGTCTAAAATGGGTGAACCCAAAAATTGGCCTTAAAGAAGTATAAAAGTTTTAGGTTAAGAAAAAATGTTTAAGTAAATAAATGTTGATGAAGTGACGACATGGATATGCAGGTAATAGACCATGCTTTGTGGTATTTTGGGGAGGCCTATGTTCAGCAGTGGACTTGTAAGGGCTGTAATGATGATGATGAAATAAAATGTTCGATTCCTGAAACGCAACGCTGTTTCAGACTTCCGCAAACCAACTTACTCCTAAAAATCTCTGGTCTGTAGCAACCTAGAATATTTTTCTATAGCGTGGAGTCAATTTTATGCTATATTACACTTTTAGCATATTGAGCATACTTGTTATTGTTAATGTTGATATTTGTTTATTTTTCAGATGCTTGTCATGGAACAACCTCCAAGTGAAAGTACCAACACCATGGAGATAAATGTTTTTAGTAATTTATATTACCATATAACTTAGTTATATGATAATATAGATTACTTTTAATTACGATTATACTAAACTAACTGTCGTTAACAGTATAGCCGTACAGAGTTAATATACATACAATACAGAAGCATACATTATATATTTATTCTTTAATTTTGGGTTTATGTATAAGGACATAAAATTCACAAATAGTTTGTTTTCAGGAATACAATTATAATGCTGATGTGGTGAGACAAATGTTGCCAGAAGGTACAAAATGTACACATTGGCAAAAAGGTATGATAAATTCCGTTTATTCTTAGACATAATTAGGCAAAGTTTCAATATCTATCCTCAAATCACGATAAGAGTTCTTTGTTCTTCATCTAATCTAAAGATTATAGTTCCACACTTCAATGGTTTTATCAACAACTTCTTTACTGTTAAGGTTACACTTATTTGGAATTCTCGCCTGAAGACATTGAGAAAGCTCCTGAGAATGGATGTATACAATGTTAATATTTTTTTTTATTTCTTATTTATCTACCACTTTATTTTCACCACACCATGGGTTGACCGATAGAGAATGCCAACTGCCATGAAGCCTGCCCTTTGTTACATTAATATACATAATATATAATTTACGATTATCATTCAGTCATAAAATATAAATAGTGGACTTTATTTTTATTTATTTCTTTTTAGGTTACGTGATGTAGAAAATGGAATTAAAGAAGAGAAGTTGTTAAAATTTTGACAAAGATTGTAACTGAACCTATAGGTGAATAAGCCTCACAAAGACTTGCTTAATGTCTAATCTCTTTCAAAATATAGAGAACTATTTGAAAACATTTATATGTTAAACAAATAACTTTCTTATTAATACATAAAACAATTTGTAATAAAAAAATGGCCAGGTAGCGAAGATGAAAAATAAATAGCATTGCTACTAATAAAATAAAGCTCCAAAGACTATATAAACTATTAGAAAAATCGTTTGTCTTGCCTAACAAACAAATGTTATATAGACAAAATAATTTAGCATACCCTAGCAAAAGTTCCTTATCTTATACAGGTTAGGTGCTCAGTTAATTCATAACTATTTAAATTATAGCTGTTTAAAATTTGTATAAAAGTAACTTGAAAAGTCAAATATTAAGCACTTAAATATGCTTCCTGTGGTTTAATTTCCTTAATTTGCTTTTATTTAATGAGCTATAAATATTGTTTGTTTCTCGTCAAATTGTACTTATGTTCAATTTTCTAATTTGTTTATATAACTTAATGTGCCTTTAATTTAATCTTAAGATTACGTTTGTATATTATGTTGTTGTGCTTGATTAAAAATAAATGTTAATGTACTATAATTGTTTCATTATAAGTAAAATTATGTTATTGCTCCTGTAAAGCACCCTTATGTCGATATCGATAAAGTAAGAACACCACTAAATATCGATATCGATGATTTGAAGGGTGTGTGCTTGACATCACTAAGCTACACAGCCATACTAAATATGTATAGTCATTAACCATCTGTCAAAATGGGCGACTGCAGCGCCAAAACGCGTAGTTGGAAACTTGACTAAAAGTCACTGTCGTATCTGTAGCTTGCTACATATCTATTTATCTATGCTCAGAACTGCTTGTACACACACTTGAATGGAAAAAACTTATTTAAATGGGAAGAAATTAATTAAAAAATATCGAAATATTATGTACTTTTATCTTTTAAATTCAAAATGCGTATAATGTATCATTTCAACTGATTGTCATTATTTAATATCTAACGCATACTATTTTACTACGCAAGCACACATTCGTAAGGGTCGATCGGTTGGAAAAAACGTTGTGAATTGAATCTCACAGAAGAGCGCGCGTACGCATACTTCTTGCCCATAAATCACATTAAATTTGGGACAATTTCAAATAAAAGTAAAAGCCTTATTTATGTACTTATTTTATACAATACGAGTAATGGTATGTCATTATTTATATATTTCAACTTAAGTTTAAAATACGACTACTTTTTGAAAAGTCTAGTCTGAAATCAAGATGCTGAGCTGTGCTTAGCAAACACTTTCTAGTGCTATTTTTTTGCTACGTAGGATACTCTGAACGTTTTGCGTAACTCATTAATAAAACAAATTAACTTTTACACAAAGTATTCTCATTTACATTTTAAACACTTTTATTCGTTCAAACCATGCTTGGAAATATAGTATGACCGTTGGGTCTTAGTCAAAGTTTTCGCGTGCTGGTTGAAGCTATCACTCCTGTTCTGGCACCATAAATGTCAAACCTTTATCAATTCATTGATTTTGGGAAAAAAAGCAATCGCATTCTTGCCTGGCTAAATTTGTTGGTTTGCTGTCGCCTGCGAACACCTATACAGAAGACTTGCTTTCTTTCTTGTCATATACAGCATTTAAACGTCAGTGACCATAATTTGCATTTTTATATTGAATAAATAGCTAAATATTTTATTTATATTGAAGTGTTGTACAAAATTTTTAATTTTACCACTTGTTTACCTAAAACAGATTGTTAATCTTTTTTACTATATCAGACAGTTTTATCAAAAAGTTTCAGTCAGTAACACGAGTTTTGTCATGAACTATTTTTGAGATGGAATGCACCGCTTAGTCTCATAGTGCGCCGTTTTGACCTTTGACGCTGCTCATTGGTCCTATCTTTACCTAAAAGTATAATAACCTGTATAGTACAGCTACTATACTACGATAATAACGATATCTATCGCGCGCCGCGAGATTTTCCTCTCAGGCGATGGATTCTCCTCTATCGCTGCAATACGGCAGAGGTTCACCTCTAGACTTACCTTCATTAAAATTATGTTTTAAAAAACATTTTTCAACGAGTATAAACCATCAGTAGTTCTATATTTCAGTTATATTCTATATTACTACAAGAATGGGCTTAGTAAGATTCTCTTTTGTGACGTGTATACATATTTGATACATGGATTCGAAATCGTGGCCTACAGACAATCTCTTAGCCAACTTCCTATTGGGCAGTTAAAAATTTACTACTACTTTAGAAATAAAAATACAACCATCCGATTAAACAATATATTTATTAAACTAAAGGGGTCACAAAAATATAGATATAACAGTACACCCGCATAACAGAAATAAAATATTAAGTGCATTCTCTCTGAATATACTAGAGTATAAGCACAAGGAAGCACTTAAAGGCGGCTTTACATATGTAAATAATGCCTTCTAGTCAAATTGAACAAATTGAAAATGAGAAAATAATGGAAAACAACAAAACTTTAAATGACCATGGTCAAGTTTTGTCTAAAGATCTAGTACTAAATATAAAAGAACTTAAAAACAAATTGAAAATGAGAAAATGGAAAACAATAAAACTGAAAATTAAATGACCATGGTCAAGTTTTGTCTAAAGATCTAGTACTAAATATAAAAAGAACTTAAATTTGTAACATTTTACTTAAATCAACTTCAATGGTTCAGTCAAACATTTTTGAGTCATTATCTTATTTTCTAGTCACAGTATAAACTAGTAGCATATATCAATATAGTTTGTTACAAAGAATTAATACAAATCAAATAACACCAACTACCCTAGAAATACAGACAAGTTTCTAGCCAATATCAATAATTTAATACAATGCAACATTGTATTCAATTATTGCATTAAAATTTTGTCCCTAGTGATAAATTAAAATCTTAACTCCATTGCATTAACAATGAAGTCGAGATTTTTGTAAATAAGTCTTTAAAAATAAATTTCATATGATTTATCTCCAAAGAGGTGGTATTGTAACAGGTATGGTGGGTTGTCTTTGATACGCGGTATTAATGTAGTCATAAGAATAACCCACATAGTTTGGAATCGAGGTTAGAACTGATGTGTAGGCTGCTGGCTGAACAGGAGTCAGTGTAGACTGCTGGATATGATCTGCACGCAACATCTATAACATGAAATGATATTTAGCTTTGCTTTCATGTAAACATTAGATAATTATTGGTCACTTTTTCTTAAAATTTTGCATTTTAAAAACTAGTCGTGTTAAATAGAAACTTCAATTCTTAAATTACAACCATGTATTATTACTGTCTAGGATATAACATTTTAATTATTCTATTCCATACTTATGCAAGGGGGACCTACTAAAATAAAATACCTTTATAACAGAAAATATCTACTAGCCCTTTGAAATTCCACTTGTTGATTAAAGTCTTACAGTAATTGGACTAAATCAATTGTTAATAGTGGACTAATATTGGCTGGTGATGATGAAGTTTGCAAGATTTTAAATTTGCATGCTCCTAAGAAGTGTTTTTCAAAAAAAGCTTTATTCTGATTATTTGGTCCCAGGTTCGAATCCCGGGTCGGGCCAAATCAGTCCGAGTTTTCCGTCAAGAAATTGTCAGTGGTAGCCCGGAGTCGGGAAATTGGTGGTTCTTCAGCCCTGTGGCTCTTAAAGCATGTATTGCCAATGGTCCTGCACTTAATTTCTCTCCAGCTGTGTCAAATTGCAGTCCCATGGGTCTGAATGTAAGGGGAGAGTAGATGGCTAGCCTTGATCTCCATGTACTGTATGCAAGCTCTTTGATAATTTAATCATTGATGTTATAAAAAATTGTTAATGATAAAAATTGTAGTACCTTAATTGCATGAAGTGCAATATCAGCCGCTTCTACATGTGCTTGATCAACAGAATAACAGGGTCTTGTTTGTAGGGGTCCTATTCGGCGGGGTGTTGCCAACAATGGAGATCCAACATAGGGCAGCTCCACAGTACAAGCCCATAGTTCAGCACCAGCAGGGTCAACATACTTTTGATAATCATAAATTGGTGAATTCCACCTATATCTGAAATTATAAAATTTAAATAAAAAAAAAATTAAAACCTCGATTTAAAATTAGTTTTAGTGCACCAATATTAGGAAACTACCCAGTATATAAAACCTATATAAATAAAATGATTGAGGTGTGCAGTTGTGTGTACTCGAAATATTTCAGTTAGGTTTTCTAAGTTTTATTTCTCAGACACTTGGCATTTATCTAAAAAAATATTGTGATATCTCCATTTAATATAAAGTTTAGTTTTAAGAAACTAACAATTTTTATAAGCACCACATGTTCAGTAATGTACCTTTTCTTATCTATATATCAAGCAATGCAGACGGAAGTCATAGGTATTAACGGGAATTAAATATACCATTTAACCTGTTAGGTCGGGCCTCACTAAAAAAAAAAAACGCTTTGTACTGGGCCACTTGAAATAATCAGGGCGCGCAGCACTTGAGTCAACCTTTTTTTTTTGTCACCTTTGTTTGTTAAGTTGGAGTTACAGTTCTTGAAAGCAATAAGATTGTAGACAAATAGAAACAATAACAATGACATTGAGATATAGCATCTTCCTTAATTTTTTTTATACAATCATATAGATATAACATTTAGAAATAATATTTTTTATTTATAAATATACATACATACAATAAACTATATATAAAAAGCTAAATATTTCAGAAGGTAGATCTTATTTTAAATCTTAACAGTTATAAATTGTTCAAGAGAGGTGTTTTGTTTTTCCTTTTTATCAATTGAAACAAAAGTTTACTGTTGTTGTAACTTAAATCATTCAATAACATTATCTAGTAAAGATTGTTAACATTTCTTACCAGTTTTGAGAGAAAATCTGACAAAATCACAAACACAAAAGAAAACAATTACACAACTAACATCACCAACTACCCGAAAGTGACTGTCTATTATTTTTTAATTTGTCTATGTAGCCGAGTGAGTATAAAACTTGGGTATTTCTATTATTTTTCTATTTATTTATAGGGTTCGTTCAGAATCGAATGAAATAGTTTTTAATTGAAAATATACTGTATTTTTATATTAAGACGAAAATAGCAGCACGTAATGTGGACATGAATTCATGTCCACGGTACTTTAGGGGTGAAGTAACTAATTAATTTCAGAATTAAATTTAATAGTTCAACTGATCAAGAATGGAAAAGAAATGTGCAAGAGGAGTTTGACTCTCCAAAGGTATTAAGAAAACTAATATACAGATCAATCATATTTTAAGTGTGATTTGAACTATGGACCCATGACTGCTGTCATGGGAACATAGTTGCCAGCTACGTGTTCAAACAATCCACTAATAAGCATAGGTTACCCCATAAATATTATACAATTATTATTTATGCACAAATTAAATAGAAAAAAATTACCTCTTGCACATTGCATCAAGCTTAGCTGGAGCCAATGTGTAATTCTGTTGAGGTGCAATATATGGATATCCAGTAGCCTTGGAGTCCATTGGTGAACAACAGGAAGATTCTCCTGCACAAGCGGACCCTATGCCTTCATCTTCTTTAGGAGAATTTGCATATTCCTTTTTTTCCAAGTGCCGTTTATAAAGCAGTAAAGTTTGAGAAAGGTCAAGACTATTGTTAAATTTCGCATTGCCTCTGCTTAGCTTCTGTATCCGGTACAACTCCCTATCAACTGGCTTAGCCCATCTTATCTCAATAATACTTCCGTCAATGTCAGCATTTTGCAATTTCGCCATAGCAAGCTCAGCATGCTCTCTTTCATAGAAATGTATAAACGCATAGTCATAGATTTTTTTAACACGCTCTATTTTGCCATTTATAGCAGATTCAAATATAGATTGAATTGTTTCTGGAGTAGTACTTATTTCGAAGTTGCGCGCGTACAAAACTTTTACCTGCAAGTATCAATTAATATTATAAACAATTCGACACCGCCAGAATATACACTGGTCGTATCTTAAGACTTATTACAAATGTAACAATACACTGGATACTCGAGCAATAAGCACAAACATTAAAGATACATTACAATAACATTTCATTCGCAATAGCTTAAAATAGGAGATTCGATATAAAAGCAATGCAAAATATTAATGAGATCAAATTAGAAATAACTTACCCTTTTCATTTGGTCATCGTCGACATCAGGTTCGGGTTCAGCCCAATCCACCTTCACCTCTTGATCCCAAATCTTTACGCATCCTGGTAGTAAAGCACGTCGCGCCATAGCCGCCGCCCTGTGGCAGGTGAACTCCACGAAAGCGAAACCTCTGTTCAGCCTTTTGTCAAAACAGTTCTTGTATAGGATCACGTCAACAATTCCCGACACACGCTTCGAGAGTTCCTGAAGGATATCGTCCTTGTTTTTCGTCTTCGGTATACCGCCTACAAAAAGGCGGCAGTTGTCAACGGATTTCACGACTCCGATATACCGTCTGGGTTTAATCTCGTAATTATGTAGTTGCCTCACAGCGGCAGTGGCTTCGGCTTTAGTAGCGTACGTCACGAAGGCATATCCTCGATTAGACCCTGAGAAATCCATCATGAGTCTCATCTCGTAAATCTTACCGACACGAGAGAATATTGGAACCAACTCGTCTTCAAATATCTCTCTTGGAAGTTTCCCGATGAATACTTCGCAACCCTTCGGCGGCGGTGGTGGCCCAGTCCAATCCGGAGGCGGTCCGAATTTCCTTTGGCCATTGTGCTGAACAATCGGATACCCTGTCTTCCGCATGAGGTCCAATAATTTATAAGTCATTTCAGGTCCTTGTTCCACCATTTTATAAAATCACCAGGATTCGTGCGCGCACCTAATCAACTGATTAACAAATGAGCGGCGTTTCAAAGTGGCGGTTACCTTTATACTTTTGCCGACAAAGACAAACTTTCTTGACGGGTGTGACGTAGTATTTCGAATTTAGGGTGTTGAATAATTTCATGTCTTTTTATAGAATATATTTTCTTTAAAATATTAAATAACTGTAAATAGTAATAATTTAATATTTATACTCAATTTCAAAGGTTTGACTTCTATTTCAGTTATTTAAAGAAAAACTTTTAGTTCATAAATCTATCTTTTTATCACTTTTATCAATGTGTCAACTTTTAAAATACAATTAGGAGTCAAATGTTTTATGTAAATGAAAAAATGAAATACATTATAAAAATAATTTTGAAGCTTGTTTCATAAAATTGTTAAATTTAAAATTATATCAACCTCTAAGTTATTAGGTAATTTATTAGACGAAATACTAGTCATTTGTAAAACTTTTAAATTATGTGTGATAAAGGAAAGGAAATAAATTTCAATTAAAGTTGCAGTTCGTATTATCGTACTTTCGTACTTTGTTATTAGCAATTTTCATTTTTCATTAAAGAACATAGTACTTAAATAACTACGTTCATATTTGATTTGTTGTATGTAAGGAAACACTTATTAATAGATGATGCTTATTTAAATTTGATGCTTGTAATTGGCTGACAAAACATGTTATTTATAATTTATATTATAATATGATATATTATAGGGAATGAATATTTTATATACCTACTTTTAAAGAAGGTATAGTGCAAAAGTTGGTTAGAAAGCGGACAACAAGTACACCTAATTATTTTAAAATTAATTTACTTATTGTTCTTAAAAGACTATAGAAATTAAATTTTATTTATCACTATGTTAAATAATTGCATTTTGTGTTTGTTATATATTATTTATCATAAAAAATTAACATGGTAATTACAAAGTTCTATTTGAGCTTGATTTAATGTTACCTAGATGGCGCTTTTTAATATGTGTTTTCAGATATAAAACTTCATAATTACTTTCTTTATTGGTAATACATATTTAAGTTTTGTTAAAAGTTGTTTTATATTACGGTTTTTTCTTTTAATAATTACATGACAAAAGTAGGCGAGCAAAGTAATAACCGGATGCATTAAATATTTTGCGGGGCTATGTCACATGAGTAAAGAAATCGTACGGCTATGTTCTTTCCTTATTTTAAAATAGCAGGACTTGTCTGCCTCGTTGGTCTAGTCGTCGTAAGCGCGACTGCTGAACACGGTTCGAATCCCGGGTTGGGTCGCAGTTATCTCTTTGATTTTTACTAACGAGAAATTCTCAGTAGCAGCCTAGAGTCAGTAATCCTGCGCAGATGGCTAGTCTCAGTTGACGTGAGCGAAATTTGTTCAGGTCATTTTCCTAGCTGATTTTGAATACGACCACTATATGTGAGTACTTACGTCTTTCGATAGCTATATCTTAGTTGATGGTGATGCCCTCTTGTCTACCGTTTACCGTTACAGCCTATTAAAGTCCACTGCTGAACATAGGCCTCCCCTATAGATTGCCTGATAGGGGGGATATTTGCCATAGTTGCCACGCTTAGCAAGGGGGTGGGCAACCGCAGTTTATTTTTATTTTTAGTCGTTATTAAGAAAACGTTGCTGCCCATCACCTGGTTTATTTCCCTCTGTTGCCTCTTACGACACTCACGGTAATATATGGGGTAGGTGGATATTCTTACACCGCCACTACACGGCCCTCTTGCTTGATTTTCGAAAATTTCAGAAATATGCAAAGAACTCTGTGCTCCAGGATAATCGGAACCTACAAAGCGCATTCACTCCCCAAACATACTTGTGCTCGATGTAACGCAATGCGACAAGTTCGAGTTGTGAAGCAGTGTCTGAGATAAGGAGATAATCTTATTTTTGTCGCCAAGCAGCAGTGTGTGCACCGTTCAGTTCCAGCCTTATAGGTCAGGACCAGTAAATTACCAGAAACACATTGAACTGCTATTCTGTAAGAGCGAGGTCCTTCCCCGGTCGAGCCGGCCCATTCGGGCTGCAATCATAATATAACTGCAGCGTGGCTCTACCACGTATAAGGAAACACATTGAACTGCTATTTTACGCTGGTATTCTGTAAGAGCGAGGTCCTTCCCCGGTCGAGCCGGCCCATTCGGGCTGCAATCATAATATAACTGCAGCGTGGCTCTACCACGTATAAGGAAACACATTGAACTGCTATTTTACGCTGGTATTCTGTAAGAGCGAGGTCCTTCGGTCGAACCGGCCATTCGGGCTGCAATCATAATATAACTGCAGCGTGACTCTACCACGTAGGAAACACATTGAACTGCTATTTTACGCTGGTATTCTGTGAGAGCGAGGTCCTTCCCCGGTCGAGCCGGCCCATTCGGGCTGCAATCGTAATATAACTGCAGCGTGGCTCTACCACGTATAAGGAAACACATTGAACTGCTATTTTACGCTGGTATTCTGTAAGAGCGAGGTCCTTCGGTCGAGCGGCCCATTCTGCTGCAATCATAATATAACTGCAGCGTGGCTCTACCACGTATATGGAAACACATTGAACTGCTATTTTACGCTGGTATTCTATGAGAGCGAGGTCCTTCCCCGGTCGAGCCGGCCCATTCGGGCTACAATCATAATATAGCTGCAGCGTGGCTCTACCACGTATAAGGAAACACATTGAACTGCTATTTTACGCTGGTATTCTGTGAGAGCGAGGTCCTTCCCCGGTCGAGCCGGCCCATTCGGGCTACAATCATAATATCGCTGCAGCGTGGATCTACCACGTATAAAATATCACGTACATCTAGTCTCAGATTTAAAGTAGACTCTGTTTCTATAAAGAATCCCTTGGAAAATAAGCGAACTAAAATGTTAAGTATAGAATTTGACGGCAAATGTTAAGTTTCGCGCAGACTGTGGTGCCGCGTCTAACGGACTTATTTCATGACAAAGACTCTCCGATAACCACGCATTGTAATAAGGTCGTATGTGTTTAAGATAGTGATTAGTGATTTTTTGTTCCTGTACATACACTTTCGGCGTGATTTAGATGCAAGTAAATTATTTTAATTGCTATATAGTGGCGGCGTATGAATACCTCTGTCACTACGGCGACTATGGGAAATGTCAGAAATATAAGTTTTTTTTAAAGATGGCGGTTACCAACTCGTTTACGTCAGACGTAAAATATCCAGACTGGCCATGGACAGCAGCGTTAAAGTTGCGTAACTTCTGGTACTGCGATCACCAATTCGCCCGACAAGCGTAACGATTAAAGCAAATTCTCTCTGCATCGTGAGAGATCCATGTCCAGCAGTGGAAGCAGATGAAGTAGGAATAGCATCTTAAAATTAGGTATATTTTTAGGGTTCCGTACCCATAGGGTAACGGGACCCTATTACTAATGGTCCGCTGTCCGTCCGTCTGTCTGTCTGTCAGCGGGCTGTATCTCATGATCTGTAATAGGTAGACATTTGAAATTTTCACAGAATGTGTATTTCTGTTGCCGCTATAACAACAAATAGGTTTTTAGTAGGGGAGCCCCTTTTTAAATTAAAAAGGGGCTCCCCTACTAGAAACTTGTATTATGATGGTACGGAACCCTTCATGCGCGAGTCCGACTTGCCCTTGGCCGGTTATTTCCATTTTAAGTAAAATTAAATTTTTAATATTTTAATATAAGTATACAAGATGTTTGACTATAATTTCTGGGTATGACGTTATCACTACATTCTCACACAATTTCTTTAGAAATGTTTGTTTCGACAACTCTTGAAAATTATTTTAATTTATTGGAGAGTCAAATACCAAATTAACGTTCCGCCATAGACCAAATCAACGCTTATGGGACAAAAAGTAACGTACACATTGAAACTGTCATGCCCAAATACTCAAACGCTGCTCAATTTTAGGATGCCGTTAAGTCTCTTGCTGTCTGTATCACTTTAAGTCAAAGTGACTGTCTGTGACACCATATTTGGTCATTAAAGGCTTAAAGGCTGTTAGAGTGCGATCCAAACTCAATGGCGGCTGTAAAGTTAGGAATAGCAAATTTTCATGTTCGCGCGCTTTTGCTCAAGTACAGTCGATATCAGAATATTGTCGTTAGTTATTTTTTTTGTCTATTATTCATATTTGTCGTTGACTGTAACTCTTGTTATGTCTTTTTAAAATTATATTTTAAATCCCTAGGTAAAAATAAAGCTATAGGTGGTAAGTATACTAAAAATAGGAAACGTTTAGCATAAACGTAGTAGAGCCATATACGTGTGAGCCATGCTGCAGCTATATTAGTATTTATATTGGTATAGTTGGTAGCACGAATGGGTCGGCTCGACCGGGAAGGACCACGCTCACAGAATACCAGCGTAAATAGCAGGTTAATGCTACTGTGTTTCGTATGTGAGTGTAGAGAACCGAGACCCTTTACTGGAAAAGAGGCATTCCATCTTAGTCCTTAAGGCTGACAACGCATCTGCATTTTGATTCGCAAGCGAGGAGAGATGGAGGTGTCTATGGCCTCAGCAACCACTTACCATCAGGTGGACTGTGTGCTCGTTTGTCACCCTTGTCCTATAAAAAAATAAAAAATAAACACGAAATAATACAAACAAGCTTTTGTATAATTCAAGTAAACATTGACTTGCAATTTTTAACCTTTCATTTAATTCCATAGATTTATATATATTATACTAAATCTACCTATGTTTAATTCACATATATATCAATGCTGTGTTGTTTAAGTTAATTTATTAATAGTATTAAGAAAATGCAGCCGATAAAGGATTTATTTATAAAATATTGCGTACTTAGAAAGCAGAAATTATGAACCTGACTGTACCTACGCAAAGACGCACTTGCAACGAATTTCACAGCCGTCATTAAGTTTGAATCGAGTAATACAAACGAGTACCTATGCAACGCATCGGCATTACATCAGTTTTGAAATCGCTTGTTATTTATGAAAAGGTATGAATGACGTCAACACAAGATCATATGCATTGCAACCTTTGTATTTGCTCCGTGATTGCAACATTCGTGCAATTATGTTGACAGCCATAAAGCGCTTTCAAACAAGCAAAAAAACCCATTAGTTCGTTCAATATTATAATATTGAACGAACTATGTGCTTTGCGTATTAAACATACCACCTATGTATGTATGTATGTATGGGGAGATAAATGTCATAAATCGACAAAGTAATATATAATTACGTACAATTATAGCTTTATTGAATGTAATACAGCATTTACAAATATACAATGTTGCCGCTATACGTAACTTAATACTAAATTATCACATCAATTCATTACACGGAAGATCTCTTTAATGAGATTGCATTTGTGAACATTAGCGCTTAAAAGCATTACAAAAAAGTATAGCTAGTACTTTCTACATCTTATAGTAAGCATTTTCGATACCGTTTTATTATGTGAACGATTAATACACAATATTATATTATTAAGTCCTATCAAATATGTATAAAAAAAATGTGTGCATAAGTTCAGTTCACACGTGGTAGAAGTGCAACCTTCAGAAAACTCAAACTTACATCAATTATAGGGTTTATTTATTATAATATAACGTTACCAAGTTTAATAATTATTTTACATTTTATCCTACACTAGCGATCCGCCCCGGCTTTGCACGGGTGATTTCTGGATCTCGACAACAGCGCTACCTACCGGGCCCACTCAAATACACACAAAAAAAATCATCAAAATCGGTCCAGCCATTTTCGAGTGTTTGCGAGACTAACGGACAGCAAATGATTTTTATATAGAGAGATAATATATTACGTTACACATTATAAAGACTTCAAGTTTCAATTTCATCATCGTAAGTATTTCAATATGTATCACATGCATAATCTCCACACATAATAGGAAAATCCGTATACTGTATTCTATCTCATTCTCTCGCAGGCTAAATCCTATAGATGTATATGCTTGTCTCTTTTTAGTGTCGCTTTTTCGTTTCATTGAGTTTCAAATCAAGATTCTAAAATTTTCACTTCAAAAAAAAAAAACACTGACAATCTATGTGCCCAGACTCCTTTGAAATATTTCTTTTACATGGAATGCTAATAAAGTTGCATACACTGGATACATACATACAGCTTTTTTATTTTCACATTGTCTAAATACAAAGGATAAAATAATATAAATATACGTGGAAAAATATAAAAAAATATAAGTTAGGATTTTTTCTGTTATTTTTTGTGCTCTAGTAACTATGGCAATGATTTCAAAATGAGGTATTTTTTTTACACTTGCCTACTATTAACTTGCCTGTATGTACGTTAGTATGAATGTAATAGAATTTCGTAATTGAGCATAGTTACGCGAAAAGGATCCAATTAGAATTTGTGTGAAGTCGAAGTTGTGTCGAGTTGAAAAATAATGTTTGTGGTCTTTACTATTATTATGTGATTTAAAAATTATAGTTAAAGTAACAAAAATAAGAAGAAAAATTACAAAAAGACAGAAACAATGCAGATCCATACTTCAAATATCATAATATCAAATTATCTTTTTGCGGGTTTGATACTTTATGCATAACCAAGACCAACTCATTTTTCACCCACTTCCAGACGTCAGCATAATCCGAGATTTTGAAGACGTATTAAGAACCGACGAAAATACAATAATTTCATGACTACAGTATTCGCACTCGGATCATCATAGCTCATAATCA
The DNA here is from genome assembly GCA_029286625.1 of Parnassius orleans. Taxonomy (NCBI): domain Eukaryota; kingdom Metazoa; phylum Arthropoda; class Insecta; order Lepidoptera; family Papilionidae; genus Parnassius; species Parnassius orleans. The sequence goes on along the minus strand of JAGSMP010000038.1, from coordinate 8,085,108 downwards.
ATGCATGTTATTTTAAGTTTCCTTACAGTCTAATTGTAATTATTTATATTATATACATTTATATAAATTGCATTTTAATTTTGTTAAGCAACATAGCAATGTTACAATTATAAACAATCAGAAAATATAAGGTATAAATAAAATAAAGATAAATTTTTTATTTCAATTTTTTTCGAAACAAAAATTGTACAAAATTATATCTCTGATTATTATAGTATATTTTTTTACATTGGCAAGAAACTAATAGCTATTTCCATTGTTCAGAAGAAAAACCTTTTTAATTTTTACTGCAGATGTCACTTTGTTTTTGCTCCGTGGTTGTCACGTACAAGACAAATATTATTTCAAACAGTAAATTAACTTTTACGCATTGTCCTAAATTATACATTCTTATTTAGTCAAAATTTAAGGAAATGTATTTTAAAACATCCAAATGTCCTTGTAATACATTTTTTCACTAATTCTAGAGTCCAACCGAGAATGAATAATGTTTTGTCCGGAAAAGAAAACGAAGTTTAGCATGAACTGTATTTTCGGCCGAAAACAAAAACTAAAACCAAAAATTTCAAATTACTATGTATTACTGTATAAAAGTTAGTATTTTTATATATACATATAAGTAATATTTATAATAGTTTTTTGTAATTAATAAAATGGCAATTATTAACCAACCAAAAATGTTAATTGTCTAAATTATTACTTGTTGAAATAAACAAGTAATAATTTAGATCAATTACATTATGTACACAAAAACCAACAATTTTGTAACACACTGGAATCAATTAGAACATACAAACCGTTTCATGTATTTTCTTTAAATTAACTAAACTTAAACAGTCTCACATTGTATACAAGGAATAGTACCTAATTCTTTTGCATTTCTCCTAATAAATGCTGTGCTAGTCTGCATATATTTGAGCTATTGAAGTCAATAATTATAATAATAGAGAAATTCGTAGTTTAGTTTTCAATGCGCCCCAAAAAAATATTTATGTTCGGAAACAAAACTAGGCGAAAAAAGGATGAAAACCGAAAACGAAATTCGGTCGGACTCTACTAATTTCTTCAAACATACTTGAGAGGCGGCACTTTTTCTACATTTCGCTATGTTCCATGGCCTTATTATCGTAACCCCTACTTGTTGTGACGGAAGCGCCATCTGTGTCAAAACTGGCATCACTATCCGCTTCGATGACCCACGGCTGTTTCTCAGCGGAACAAAACCAACCATACACTATTGCACCTAGCAGATAGATGGCGCTGGATATGAAAAAAACTATGCGCCATTGCTCTGCCGTCTGAAAACAATAAAAATGAATGATAAAAACATAATACGAGTACAAAATATCTTATTATGGTTTCTATTTCCTATTTTGTTTAGTTAACCAAACCGGGTGTTTAAAGTTCTGTCTACATTTGAAGGTCAATGAATAGACAGAGTACTAGAGACTACTACGTAACAGGTAGTGGGTTTGTATCATATAAGCAAACGTGTGCCTTTATATAAAAGTAAAGATGATAATTTTAGAAAGACGAGCCTTACAGTCTAATTGATGGTAAGTGAAGCCTCGATTTAGAATCAAAACGATTAAGACAAAATCGTTCGCTCGGGGATAGAATACCAGCAATACGCATGAAGTAGCAGCATAATGTAGCATTTTGTATCTATTTATTGATTTTAAACTACTATGTTGTTTTTTTACTAATGAAATAATTCTGTAAAAGTGCCATCTACACGGACAGGCAAGTACTACATCGACCTGCGAAGCCGACGTAGTTTATTCAATGGCGCTGTTAATGCCGCATATGTTCCATCTACACGGTATGTGAAGTACTACATCGACCTGCGAAGCCGACGTAGTTCTAATAGTAAAGTAGCATAATGGCGGAAGGGCGTGATTTGAAGTAAATTCTCTTTTAATTCTCGTAATTTAGTAACGAGACTAATTATAACAAAATTTTTAGAAATTTGGTTGTATAATTCTTATAATACATTTAAAAAATAATTGTTCTGAGGGTCTACAAATGTGACATGTACAAATCCGATGTTTTGGACTGATTATATTAAGATAAGTTAGACATTGAATATATAGGAAAAGCTGCAGTGTCGAAGATGCATAGTAATGCGATCACTAGTTCTTAAACTTTACTATAAAGGTAATACGTTCAATGGGAGAGGTCCATGCGTATTCTTATGACCCAGCAGTGGGCTGTTAGGGTTAAGGGGAACAAGGATACGTTATTACCTTATCCTTGACGATAGATCCGGCGAGTGGAGGACTTATGATTCCAGGTAACGTCGCTACTGTATTGGAGAGGCCCATTAGTACGCTGGCGTGTGGTGGTGCGATGTCCAGATGGTTGACGCTGGAATTATGACAATATATGTTTTTATTTATAACAGAAGGTGTTAGCGGGTAAGTTGTTTACATAACGGGAGTGTTTATTGTTGTGTTAGACTGTGGCGGCGTACGTGTACGTTGTAAGTGGTTGTTTGTACGCGGTAGAGCCATGCTCCAGCCATATTACGGCGGCTCTACACGTTGGCCAATATACTGGCGAATGTGTTGGCAAAGATATTGGCCAAGAATTTGTGATCGCGTCCACACGTGGGAAGGTCGTTCAGTTTGCTTCGGTTCGGGCCAATGTGCGGACGAATTTATTAAAATGGATATTGAAGCGCTAACAGTTACTGCGGTTTGTTTATTCAAAGCATACCGCTACTACGTGAATGTGTATAAGAAAAGGGTGATCAAAAAGAAATGGAAAAAAAGAAATTTTATCTCTTGTGTTCCACAAATAATTTTCGGCTTGGTAGAGCTCTATAAAGCGAAAATTTTCTTCATTGGTCATTGTTACTGCCATTTTGTAGACACTACATATGCGTGAATATAGAATTTAAATCAGGTGCGCGATCACTTGGGAGCTCGTAGCAAACTAAACGTGCGTCCAGTGTTGCCAACCTCAAAAACTAAAAACAACAACTCGCCTAAAAAAAAACAGTAGAAAGCAGTAGGTAAATAAGAAAAGGAGATTTCATAATTTTGCTCATATAATTAAATAATAAACAATTTTCTTAGTTACTAGAACTCATATACATTGATATTTTATAATCATAACAACAAAATCAAAGTAAAATTATTTTTCAGTTTCATCTCAATATTTTCACACTCATTTTTATTTTTAAAATCATACATATTTTTGTTGAATTTCTTCATGTGCCTTTCTGTGGCTTCAAATGAATAGTAATCGGTTATTTCAGTTTAGTGTGTATCTCCTTTAATAGCTGTAGTCGATATTCTGTTGCGTAATTTGGTTTTCATAATATTTATAGCTGAAAACCTTTCCACGGCAGCGCTGCTATGTAGTAGGCACAAAAGCTTTTTACCAATTCACACTGTGTGAGAATGTTTGAGATTCGTCTCCATTTCTTAATTCTTGTACATGTTTCAAAAGTCGATAATATCAGGAGTTTTGTTTTGTTGAAAGAAAATCGACATTTCTTAACATTCGCCATCTATCCAGTTCCGTTATATTGTTTGGACAAATCTTTGGGAAGAAATAATGTAAATCTGCAATGAAGGGATTTCTTTTTATTTCAGGATCCAGAATTGCTGTAGGATTTAACATCTTCGAGACATTTTAATGCTTGACGGTCTTTGTCGTCAAAAGGAAACCTTTTAATATCTGTTTAGCCTCCATATAAAACTCCTTACACTTTAAGTAGAAAATTTTCAGCTGTTCTTCCTCTAGTTCTCCTATTTCTCTCTTTCTTGATCAGATTTGGCACCATTCACCAACGTATATGTTGCAACGGTAAATGTTTCTGCTCACTTGAGAAGTCAAGCTTTAATATAGTTCCCTTGCGTCTAAAATATTTTTTGTGCTTCATTTTTCTTCAGTGAGATTCAAATATTCAGTTTGTACAAAGCATTCCAAGATAGTTGTGTATGCGGTCAGTATTTTGTCGTATAGTAAATATAATTTCGAGTCTCGGATTGCATTTCGTTATTGAGATCGGTAAATATAGGTAATGCAAATTCAAAAAACTCCAGGTACAATTCAATTGTCGGTTCGAGAGCCTTGAAGAATTGATTGCAGAAAGTAATCTATCTACATGAACTGCAGCTTGAAAATACAATTTTATAGCCGGTAATTGTTCCAAAACTATATACACTCAATAAGTGACAACCATCTGGTTTGGCTAGGTGGAGCAATTTGTGTGGTTTAATATTTGTGAATGCTTGAAATGTTTTGAAATCTCAATACGTTTTGGAGAATTTTGTATATGATTATATACGTCTCTACAGAAATCTTCCACGCCCTTGGCATTTCTCACATGCGTATGATGCGCAAAGGTTAAAAGAATGACAAATGCTTCATATTAGTAAAGGTGAGGTATGTCATTTTTAACAAAGTGACCAATGAATGTTTATCTCCAAACATAACGTTAGCGCCATCAGAAGCAAGCCTATCATGTTTGATTTGTAAGGAATATTTTTTCAACAAAATATTCTATTATTTTGCCATACAACTGTTGCTGTACCATCTACGATTGGTATTAAAGTCAGAAATCTATCTTCAACGCTGAAATCTAATTTTACTATTCTTACGACAAGCGCTAAATGTTTTATCGTAGACTTATCTGTGCTTTCGTCAACAAGTGTTACAAAGCAATTGTTCTGTAACATCTCTATTATATTTTCTTCTGCTGTCTGCCGGTTCTGCTGTCGGCTCATTGATAATTGTTCACCAATTTTCGAATCTGGACATACAGCGCAAATCAATTTATTCAAATGAGATGCTATGTTAAAGACAGATTATGCTCAGCAATAAAGCAGGCCATTTTACTTCCTCGCTAGCTATAATTTTTGTATCTTGTGAGTTGGAAGCTGAGGTAAACATTGATGTCAGTTTTTGTTGTTTTGTAATTTCAAACTATTCTTCGCGTGTTTTGTTGAATCTTTGTGTCGTAACAGTTCGTGTATATGAAATAAGTCTCACCTTTAGTGCTTTTGTTTAACCAGCCTTTGAACCTATCATCTTTTAACCACAAATTTACGAATTTCTGTTCATATTTCACATTTTTTCTTAGGAGGACTTTTCCCAGTCGATGAATCACTACTCATTTTATCAAAACGTTGTAATTATTGTTTTTTTAAATAGATGCCGCAATTCAAAGAAACTGTTCAAGGTGTTGTGACTATAAAACAATACGCAATACAATAGGCGTGTAGCTGTCATTCATAAATTGGGATTTCCCCATAAAATATGATTGTCAAACACATATAATGTGGTCGAGAATTCCCTCGAATCCCGACTAAAGAAGATACATCAATATATAAATAAGTCATTGCGTTTTATTACGTAGTGGTTATCAAAAATATTTTTATAGCAGTGTAATAGGTGGCATGAACGCTAGTTGAAAAAACAGTAAGAATGAAACAAAACCATTGAAATCAATGTGAAACTGCAATCTACTGTTAAAACATTAGGGTTGGTAACAGTGCGCGTCCAACGTGTGGACGGACGTAATCTCTGCCACAACCCTTTGATCTTTTGTAAAAACCGACACCACGGATCTCGCGCTTGTGGTCATCATTCAATACATACCAACGTAAGCACAAACACCCGCTCTACACGATGGCCATAAGTATTGGCCAACACATTCGCCACTATGTTGGCCAACGTGAAGAGCCGCCTTTAGAAGTATAGTTGTAGCAAGAATGGGTCGGCTCGACCGGGGAAGGACCACGCTCTCGCAGAATACCAGCGTAAATTAGCAGCTTAACACTGCTGTGTTTCGTATGGTGAGTGTAGAGAACCGGAGACCCTTTTTACTGGTAAAGAGGCATTCCATCTTAGTCCTCGCGGGTGACAACGCATCTGCATTTTGATTCTTTATTGAGGATAGATAGGTCTACGGGTCACAGCAACCACTTACCATCAGTTGGACTGTGTGCTCGTTTGTCACCCTATTCTATAAAAAGTCATCACGCCATAATAACAAGAACATATACGGAGCGTATAAAGCACAACCTAAGCCTAATGTCAAGTTTAAAAAAAATATCACATTCTGAAGTCGGTGCTAAGTTTATATTCTGTGGTGCTAAGACATTCTGTTTAGAAGAATTAATGCCTAGACTTAGTTGTTGTTTTAGGTTAGCTTTTTTTTTATTAAAAGTTAATTTATTTACCCTTTCTAGTAGACTAAGGAATATTTAAATCTCAATGTTGTGTAAATAGTTCCATTAAAACTTATATTACTTATACATTATATATACATACAAAAAAACATACAGTCGCATTGTATACCTTCTGCTTTTTTTTAAATCGGGTAACTATTTTTTTTTAAGTCGGCTAAAAATGTTTCGTCTTCCCATATGATCCACTGTGTAGAGCAGAAAGTGCACAAAAGACAAAATACTAATATCACAACTTATTTATTGATTATAAGTCGTCATTCGTTAGTATCAGAAAGAATACCCTATTCGTTGGCGGCACGGTAGTGATGTAGCGATGTGGTTACAGTTCTGCGGGTTCGAATCCCGTTTGATACAACTATTTGTATGGCTTGCAAATAATTGTTCAGTTCTATATTATATACCGTCTCGATGCGGTCGGTCATATTCGGAAATACGAAATTAGCCGATGCACTTTTTAACCCTTGAGGACCCGCGCTCGCTAAAATAAAAAATGGCCCTATGTACTGGGGGCACTTGAAATAATCACGGCGCGCGGCACTTGAGTCAACCTTTTTTTTTGTCACTTTTGTTTGTTTACGTTTAAGAAGTTTGAGTTACAGTTCTTGAAAGCCGATAAGATTGTAGATGAATAGAAACAATAACAATGACATTTAGATGTTTATTTAGTTTTGTATAGCTCTTTGTTTCTAAGGGACCATAAAAAAGTGTATTTACTGCCAATATATTTGGTTTTATGAATGAAAAAGTTTAAGTTTTTATTTTATTTTTATGTTCTCATAATCTATATAACATGCTCTTCCTAAAATTATTATGCATGTAATCATTATAATAATTCTACTTTTTCACTCGCAAAAATTTGCTAAAAGTTCAACCATAAACAGTTCAGACGCGCGTTTTTTAACCTCATTTTCAAATTTTTTTAAAAATATTATAGCGTCTTCCTTAATTTTTTTTTATACAATCATATAGATATAACATTTAGAAATAATATTTTTTTTATGAATATACATACATGCAATAAACTATCTATAAAAAAGCTAAATATTTCAGAAGGTAGATCTTATTTGAAATCTTGACCGTTATAAATTGTTCGCGTAGAGGTGTTTTGTTTTTACTTTTTTATCAATTGAAACACAAAAATTTACTGTTGTTGTAACTTAAATAATTCAAAAACATTATTTAATGTGTAGTACCTGAAACCAGACCATGCAAATCCTCCCAATCCCACAGCAATAGTAAGGAAAACGATGCAGCCCACGACTGAGGTTGAGTAAGCTGCCGCCACCATGAAAATTGTCTGCAATTAAGAATCACAAAAGCTTTTTACGGATTTTATCGAGTGTTCCTTTCATCATAATTCATTACAGCCTATCTAAAGACCTACTGAACATAGTCCTCCCCCCTAGATTGCCCCACAGGCAGCTATGGCAGATATGTCCCATATTTTTTTTTAACTTATTACAAGCCAGTGCTTGACCACAATCCCACCTGGTGGTAAGTGGCGATGAAGCCTTAGATGGTAAACAAGCGTAACAAAAGCCTATTCACTCTTGCCTTGAAGACATCCAGATTGTATTCGGACGGAAAGATAGACGCCGGAAAATTATTCCACTCCTTTGCTGTACGCATTACAAAAGTCGAAGCAAACCGTTTGGTTCTAATGCGTGGAATATCGACAACAAACGGTTGAAGACCCGCCGACCGCCTGGTCGTCCGATGGTGGAAAGGAGAGGGAGGAAATAAAGCTCGTAATTCCTGTAATTTAGTTTCCCTCTATCACCTCTTACGACACCCAAGGGATGATATGGGAAGTAAGAGTTGTAATTCGTGAGAAAATCCACTAAGTATTCTCTTAGGCTGTCACTACACGGCACTATTTAACGCGTTCAATTAATTTACTATTTTTATGTTCCCGACGCTTTCTAATATTAAACGCGCTAAAATTATTAAAAAATATTTTATTTACGATTGTTTTTAGATGCTAATGCGTCATTGTGATGGGAAGACTATCATATCGGTATCACTTTCAACCGATATTTTCGAACTACAAGAACTTGTGATCGCAAAAAATACCGTGGTAAAGACAAAATATAGCTATATCATGGTTGCAGCATGAATGGGTCAACCCGTCACTCTCACAGAATGCCAGCGTAAAATAGCAGCTTATTGCTGCTGTGTTTTGTATGGTGAGCGTAGATATTCGGCGACTCTTTTGGGTAACGAGGCATTTGATCTTAATCCTCAGGGATGACAACACAATGTTGATGTCATCTACATCTTAATTGAGGATAGATGTAGGTGTCTATGGACCGCATCCACTTGCCATAGGGTGGATTGTATGCTCGTTTCTTACTTCAGTTTTATAAATAAAAATATATACAGGCCAAATAAAGGTCATCTTAATTCCGAAAGGTTTTTAGAGTAAAGACAAGCCCACCGTGCACACAGCATAATGTGATATTTGCAAACATCACATTATGCCCTTGATATAATTATTTCTCAGGCATGCTGGAGACCTCACCGTCCAGCACGTGGTATATCAGTGCCCTTAGCACTAGTTTTTGGTACTAACGATTCTGTGACCCCCAGCGGACGTAAATAGAACTATGTTTGTCATACAAAATTACTCCATGGCGATAAGAATTCGATACGATACAAAACGTATGCATATTAAATGCATAAGTTATAACTACAGTTAACAATTTGGTACCGCGACAATCGAACTATGTTTGTGTGTGCGCTACAGTATGTCACTATTTTACAAGATCTTGCCCGCTCCACCTGTATAAATTTTGCTTACCACTAGCCAAATTTAAACGGGGCTCAACGGATAACAACATTGCTCACCTGTGATAAAAACGCGCCGCAGTTGAAGATTTTTCTTATGTTCGTCCTCGACAGAATCCCTCTCTTCAACAGCCAGTCGGCCAAGTGTCCCGCAAACTGCAGCACTATCGCCATGGCGAGGTAGGGCACCGCGGATAACCAGCCCGTTTGCGATGTTTCAAACTTGAATACGTCTGCAGATAAAATAAAATAATATTTATTTGCCGTCTAATTGCCGTGTTATTGCCGAGGCTAAGTGCTCGCTCTAAATATCATACTGCGCGAGCAACCCCGGTTCGGTTCGCCGGCACAAATGAAATGTTAATTGAAATTTTGGCGACGAAGGAAATGGTTGTGAGGAAACCTGCATATCTAAGACATAAAATATTTCAAGAACGTGTTAAGTCCGCCAACACGCACTGGAGCACTGTGGCGGTGTAACTGCGTCATAAACCTTTCAGAAATTAGTTTATCTCTGTGCCTAGCAATGTAGATAAATAAAGGCTTAATGTTAAGAATACACTGCAATAGAATAAAATAGAATAGAATGATGCCATGTGGTGACAGTGTTAAAGTTAAAGTTACAGCCTATATACGTCCCACTGCTGGGCACAGGCCTCCTCTCATTTCTGAGAAAATTACTCCTTAATGAGAGTTGGCAAACTTCACATGTCTTCAAAATATTTTATTATTTATTTATTATTTCTCAGACATGCAAGTTTCCTCACGATGTTTTTCACCGCCGATCACGTCGTAGATCATCACTTAAAGTTGCAATTAACAATTTCATTGGTGCCGGCGGGGTTCGAACCCAGGTTGCTCGCGTTCTGTGAAATTTACAGCGAGCGCTAACCATCTGAGCTACCACGGCTCTGCGGCGGCGGTGACAGTGTAAGAGAATCTATTACCCCAATTCATCCTGTGGGGAAAAGGTTCCGACAGATGGCGGCGACGGGCAGCAGTGCCAAACGTAGTAGACGTCTAGCGCTGCGATCGCCATTCCGACTGCCAAACGTGTTGATTATGGCCTTCTAACCACTGTATGGTATTCTTCACAATCCTTGTTTTACGTGGTAGAGCCATGCTGCAGCTATATTAATAGTATAGTTGTAGCACGAATGGGTCGGCTCGACCGGGGAAGGACCACGCTCTCACAGAATACCAGCGTAAAATAGCAGCTTAATGGTGCTGTGTTTCGTATGGTGAGTGTAGAGAACCGGAGACCCTTTTTACTGGAAATGAGGCATTCTATCTTAGTCCTCACGGCTGACAACGCATCTGCATTTAAATTCGCAAACGAAGATAGATGTAGATGTCTATGCGCCACAGCAACCACTTACCATCAGGTGGACTGTGTGCTCGTTTGTCACCCTTATTCTATAAAAAAAAAGCTTACTTGAAAGATCGTTTTTCATACTTAGGACATGACCCACAAAACTCTAACTATCGCGATGCATAAATCTACATACTACTCAGAATCCTTTACGGTATCATCAATTACACTTTGGAATAACCTTCCACGAGATTTAAAAGACACTTCATGAATAAATACATTTCAACGTAAGGTTGAGGCATATTATTTAAAATTACTTGATTAATACATATTATTGGTTTATATATTATAATTTTATACTATATTTATAAACATACATATTTATATTATATAGTGCGTTTTAAATACTACGTGTAAATAAGCTAGTTTTTTCGTTGCGACTCTACCCATAATGCCTTTTTGGCATTAATTACACCTTTGTACCAAATTGTTTTGAGTGCAATAAAGTATTTTCTATCTATCTATGGCAAATCCTTCATATATTCCCATTCAATAAAAACACCATTATTTAATTAAAAAAAAAAAACAAAGCGAACATGGAACAACCCATGTTCAACTTTGTATGGAGCCCAATCGCCACAATTGACAGGTCAAGGCCATTAGATCTTCGTCTTTCTTATAGTCGCGTCGTACGACACTCACTGAAGACCGGAGAATATAGTAACTTAGTTAATTAATTTATAATAAAAATATTTTACAATGCGATATGAGTAAAATATTATTCAATAATCCGTTCATTAAAAACTAAAAGCAAATAACCATAAGCCGTTTTGTGCGGGAGTAAGAATGATAGAAGTGGTTGTTACCTTGCATGAATGTCGGTAGGAAAGTCAGAAGTGTGTAGAAGCCCCAGTTTTCGCTGAAATGTGCCATTACAATCGCCCAAACAGGGCCAGAGGTCAACATTGCACGCCATGGATGTCGAATTTTGGAGCCCTCCACAGCCTGTGTTCCTCGGGAATCCTATAATAAGCATTTATTAACAGATTGTTATTATCATGTACAAATATCAAAATTGAAAATCGGACTTTAATGTTTAATGTCAAACTGTATGGACGTAAAGTAAAAAAGTTGTACTATACAAGCAAGATGCAACCTAACCTCTAGATATAAAGTCTTCTCTTCTTTGGACTAGTTGGCGTAGTTGGCCTTCACTACGGTTCACAAAGTTTTAGATTAAAAAAACAAATGCTTGGAATAAGCCAGATTCACCTAGAATACTCTAATCTTCTCTAATTGGATTTTAAAATTTCATTGCGAATTAATCACTCGGAAATGAGCGACTTTATGCAAAAAACCTATGACATTAAGTAAGACGAGAAAACATTTGTGAAGAATTACGACGATTTTGTCACACAAACATCACACGTAACTATACCATATTTCGGATTCCATTAATCGGCTAAACCTTTAAGCAGACCGGTGGTAGGCTGACAGGCAAGGTCTGATTTATCCTTTAGGCTGTATGCTAAATAGGCGCCAGAAAGACCAGGCTGATGAGCAGGACCGTTTAAAATATCTGAAATGGTTGTATAGAGGCAAGTCGATAAAGATGAGAAAGAGTATACAAGCTATAGAAAGCGCGTTAGCAAGTGTGAACAGTAAGCACGGGTGTGAACAGTCTCTAAATAGTTTAGCGTATTTTAAATTCCATCAATAAATACGTTTTTTTACGTGGTAGAGCCATGCTGCAGCTATATTAATAGTATAGTTGTAGCATGAATGGGTCGGCTCGACCGGGGAAGGACCACGCTCTCACAGAATACCAACGTAAAATAGTAGCTTAATGCTGCTGTGTTTCGTATGGTGAGTGTAGAGAACCGGAGACCCTTTTTACTGGAGAAGAGGCATTCTATCTTAGTCCTCACGGCTGACAACGCATCTGCATTTAAATTCGCTAACGAAGATAGATGTAGATGTCTATGGGCAACAGCAACCACTTACCATCAGGTGGACTGTGTGCTCGTTTGTCACCCTTATTCTATAAAAAAAAAAAAAAAAACTTGTCATTCATTCATTCATTTATTACAGCCTAAAAGTGGATATTTGCCGTAGTTGCCTCGTTTGGCAAGAGAGGTTTTTTTTAATTATTATTGTAGTTTAAAATTTACTTGTTAATATCCGCTCAATAAATAAATGATGTGATTTGTTGAGAATCCCTCCCTCCCTCAATTGCGTGCACTATCCCTGTCACCACTAATCCCAGCACCACTACTCCCACCACCACTACACTAGGAAAGACACACCACCAACGAAAATACGACACGTGTTTCGCCTCTACACGAGGCATCTTTAGGTGTAGTAGACTCTACGGTGGCTGACCGCTAAGTGAGCGATGAGCCAAAAACAGCTGCTATTTAAAATAGTGATGGTGGGAGTAGTGGTGCTGGGATTAGTGGTGACGGGGATAGTGCACGCAATTGAGGGAGGGCGGGAGGTGCTCTTCAAACTAGGTAAGACACATCATTTTATTTAATTGAGCGGATAAGGGCAAAGTAAATTTTTCCAACCTTAATATAATGGATTTCCGCAAAGTAACGCCTGATTCTATTAATTATATTATTGGGTTGTTATCAGGAAGATTGTTGCTGCCCATCTCCTGCTTCATTTCGCTCTGTTGCCTCTTGTGACAACCGGATAATAATATGGGGTAGTGTTTTCTTTTACCTGTATGTATTTGAGTTCAGCCGCAGATATGTGTGGATCCTTTTCAGGTGATTCCTTCACTACAAGCCACCAAATCGTAGTCCACACCAGTCCCACGATACCTGAAGATGTATAAATAGTGAAATCGTGAGTAAAGTAACAGTTTACTTTCGTCATATATTTACTAAGATGGTTTTAGAACAGGCGAATGCCTCAACGTGTGTAAAGAGACTTCACATGTTTTGAGAAATATTTATAAGACATGCAAGTTTCGTCACGATGTTTTCCTTCACGGTCGAGCACGAGGTAAATCAGCATCGATAAAATTGCAATTGAGAAATTCGTTGGCGCTGACGAGAATTGAACTCGGTTTGTTTGAGTATAATGACATTTTGGCGAACGCGTGTTCCCTAAGCTACAAACAAAAGAAAAAAAAGAAAAAAGGGGAGGAAATCAAATAAACTGATTTTGAAAAGCAATCTTAGACTTATATTGACATCAATTTGAATTTCACATATTAAATTTAGATTTAATATGTGTACGCATATTTTGGAAAATAAATGCATTTTCTTTTCCTTCTTCTTTAAATGGAATTCCAAATGGATGACATCGAACTTCAAGCAAATCAAGTTTTTTTTCTTTTGTTCTTTTTTTTTTAAAAACGTTACCTCCACACTAGGATTTTCTCCTGTATCGTGGGGGCAGTTTACATACATAAATTTCACAAGGACAAACATCCAGACCCGGAACAATTACTTGTAGACCATACAAATACTTGTTCCGTGCGGGATTCGAACCCGCGGCCCTTAGCGCAGCAAGTCATTGCTAAGCCACTGCGACACGGGGCCGTCAGCGTCGTTCGGAGTATAAGAAAGCAGTAATTTCATAGACACTAAACTATATGACGAAGAAAGAAATATCACACCGAAAACGTAGAATATGCCTGGCCAGCCGGTGTAGTGGGCGAGCAAGGAGCACAGCGGCATGGACACGACGGTGCCGGCGTAGCTGCCGCTGAACGCGAACGTCGCCAAGCGCGCGCGCTCCCCACTGGGCGCCCAGCGAGACCACACTGCGTGGATGCATGGGTAAGTTACGCCCTGTTTGGATAATCATTTACATTTTATAAGTATACTAGCGGAAGCCTTCTGGATCTCGACAGCAGTGCCACCTACCGGCTCCAACTGTGAATCTAAACCATCCAGGGACCCACTCAAACACACACAAAAATTCATCTAAATCAGTCGAGCCATTTTCGAGTTTTAGCAAGACTAATGGACAACAACTGATTTTTATATTTATTTTATATGATATGGATGACAAGCGAGCACACAGTTCTCCTGATAGTAAGTTTTTGCTGTGGCCTATAAACATCTAATTAATAAAATAATAAAATGCAGATGCGTTGTCAGCCGTGAGGACTAAGATGGAATTCTTCTTTTCCAGTAAAAAGGGTCTCCGGTTCTCTACATTCACCATACGAAACACAGCAGCATGAAGCTGCTATTTTACGTTGGTATTCTGTGAGAGCGTGGTCCTTACCCGGTCGAGCCGACCCATTCGTGCTACAACTGTACTATTGATATAGCTGTAGCATAGCTCTACCACGTTTTTCTTTATCTTCCCTATATATATACGTACGTATACATAGAGAGAAGATAAAGTTTTATTTGATAACAAAGATTTTTTTTATTGAAATTGTTGCCTGGTTTTTTTCACTGTGTCAGGCGATGGCACAAGTTTCACTCTCCGAGAAGGCATCCTACTCTTTATTTTATGAGTAGATTTGTTATGTTCTAATTTACAAAAAAAAGTCCGGAAAACATTGCAATTGTGAAAATTGATTTATTAAACCTTCACAGTGGAATCTCAAAACACATGAATAAAGATCTTACTCTGCGCTCAAACCATAACACACGTTTGCATTGATATTACACGGTTACATTATATTATGTGTGTCAGCAGGAATTTTTTTATCTGGGACGAGGTGTTTAGAACTTCTTTTCTGTATTCCTTCCACACTTATCCAGTCAGGTTTTATACATTTGGGGAGAAGCCACTGGTTTGTCACTAAGCTGCAATGTATTTAAATTGTTGTATTGTCCTAGTTTCAAGTAAGAGAGCCAGTATGAAAGCGGACCACGAAGCATTTGACTGGTTCTTTCCAGGACAGAGAGTTTTAGCGAACCAAAGCGTGACTTTCAATAAGTATTACTTGTAATCTATATTGAATAAAAATTACACTACCTATATCTATTCAATTATACGAGTATATTCAATACGCAAACTTCAGAGGTGGCTTAGCACATGTGCCTCTGGGCAGGCACCAGGCTGCAGGTGTTCTGTAGTATTTACTTGGCTATCAGGTGTATTGTAATCTCATTAAACACTATAATATTATAAATGAAAGTTAAAAAAGTTATGCCAGATATCTTTGAGTAAGTATTTTCTGGTACACGCAACATTGGTACAAACTTGTAAAAGTTACCATATAATGACGCGTCAATATAAGCGGTGGAAGAAATTCCACAAGTTTTATTCATTAAGTGTCGCGAAAGTTGAGAAACACCAGTATGACCAAATTGTATCTTCTAAACTTTTGATAAAGCGTTTGATACTGCTGTCACTTATAGGTACGCATGCCGACGGCAGCCAGTTAGTACATAAGTTTATTATAAAAGGAGCAGACTAAAAACAGGCTAATGATGTTATAAAAATAGTAAGATTCAAACCTCGAAAAGTCCTTCGACGACTCTGACAGCGATTAAGAGGCCAGTGCTGATATGCGCTAGGGGTGGAGTAAACAGGGTCAGCAGAGAAGTGGCGCCAATGCCTATTGCAAACACTCTGTAAAGAAGTAAATATGAGGTCTTTTAAAGAAGTTATGGTGACAAAGGAACACACAGTCCACCTGATGTTAAATATATGCTGTGGCCACAGACATTAATTTATATCTTACTTAAAAAATCAGATGAGCTGTCACCATTTAGGACTTAAATGGAAGCCGCGTTATCAGTAATTAGGTGAAGTAGCAACATTATACTGCTACTTCACTACGTTTCGGGATCGAGTCCCGGGTTGGGCCAAAATCAGTAATTGGGTTTTTCTGTCAATAAATTCTTAGTAGCAACCCTGAATGAGAAAGTTCGGGGTGTTTCGACCCCGTGCCTCGGCAATCAAGTAAAGCTGTTACTCCTGCGCCTGATGCCTCTCCGGTCGGATCGGATAGCCGTCTCATCAGATTATGAGAGTGAGGGAATAGAGTGCACCTGTGCTTGCGCACACACATGTACCATAATCCAGTCCTGCACTGATACCGAGACAGACAGTAGGTACTTTGGCGGGCTTTCAGGAAGAATTTGACTCTTTTATTGAAGGTTCTATAATCACATCGATCCGGAAAAATATCTGGTGATAGCAGACTACTCAAAGTAGTATTGCGCGGTAAAAATATCTGAATAATCGCACATCCTCGGTGGATTAAAAATAAACTACTCTAATGACACAATGAGCATGCGTTCTTTAGATTTTGGCTAGCGAGTGCATTTTAACTATTACGCGTCGTGTAAGATGTGGATATGTGTTCGAGGCTACATGGGAATTAAAACAAAGTATTCTAGAATAAGGCCCGAGGTACCCGCACAGTGGTGACACGTTTTGCGGGCTGGAGTATTTGACGAAAAACCATGTAGAAAATATTATCGTTGAATTATTTATTATTTTAGTAAAGACGTCTTTTGCATCATATGCTTGTTCTACTAAGTACTGTGACTTTTTGTGAATATGTATTGACTCTTCCGTTCACTTCTGCACGTTCGGAAGAGTCGGGAAGGACGCCTAAGACGAAGGTTTATCGACCAAATTGGCGATATATTGAAAATGGGCCAGATTAGGAGTACCCTTAACCGACGAGCGTGTATGCGTAGATATATGGATGTAAATGAGGCGAGAGAAGTGTGGATCGTGCCAAATGGAAGTCCGTAGTCTCTGCCTACCCCTCTGGGTGACAGGCGTGAGTGTTTATGTATGTATGTATGTATTAGACTTTAAGATTTTTTAAATATTTTTCTAAATCATCTAACGACACCCAGCAGTCTTGTAATGTGCTTCTTTTATTCACCACGATTACAAACATATACGAAAAAATGTTTTGTTTTTAGTAGTGCAATTATCTTGTGTTTTAAAGAATGGAACGAACCTGTTACCTCCTATTTTAGCAGCAAGCCAGCCTCCCGGGAGCTGTGTCACCAGATACCCGTAGAAGAACGAACTCAGCACGAGGCCCTTGGTCTGAGAACTCCAGTTGAACTCCGGTATCTGTTCGTTAAATAAGAGCAAAACTATAATTTTCGGTTCCCTTAAGTACCTTCAACGTGATAAAATATTGTGTAAAAAATCATTTTAACTGCAATTTTTTTTCATAGAATGTCCAAATTTTGACCACAAGGAGCTAGCAGTAGGAATATAGTAAACACGTCGGAAACTCGGGCTGTAGCAACTTGGCGAAACGCTCAGCCACTGCGTTACTTAGCCGTAAATGCATAATGTGCGTAAGATACACGAAAGCAATCCTCAATAATACACCATTATTTAAAGCTTTTACACCGTGTATACGTAGTAGTAGGGTAGGGTTTTAACAATTTCACTGTCCGGTTTTCAGACACAATGGTAAGACAATAGCAATGACCTATATGTAGCGCACGGGACAGCGAAAGGGTTAAAATTTTAAGCGAACACATCAGACAAGGAGACGGTATTTTAAGTGCTGATTTACCAAGTACTCAGCGGTGAATGAAAACATCGTGAGGAAACCAGCAAGTCTAAAAAGTACAATATTTCGAAGATATGAAGTCCACCAACACACACTGGACCAGCGCGGCGATCTAATTACTCCATTACCCTCTCAGAAATGACAGGAGACTGTGCCCCACTGTAGGAAGTATATAGTCTTTACTTTGCTCAAACAGACGTGAATCAGTGACCTTGTTTCTAACATTCCTATTTTCAAAAATAGACAGCATAATATATACGATTATAATACTATCTGTGATAATACCAAATTATATGAGTTGTTATAAGTACATATTTACACAATAAAGTCACATTATAAAGAATTCGTTTATTTCAAACAAAAAAAAAACGTTTAATATGCAGGACCATAAAGTTTGATCCATACTTATCTTGCGTATATCATATATTTAAAGTCCACAAGGGTTTGGTTGTTTTAACGGCCTCCTTCGAGTTTATTATGTTTGCTCCAACATATTATGCAGGACAAAAAACCGAGATCTGAACGATTATGGTAATGATTTTTTTTATTAGATCCTCTTTTTATGATTTTGTGTTTATATCAAACGTTGGAATGAACACAAGCGTAGGTATCTGTCTCTTCTTAGCCGAACGGAGCCCTTTTACCTCAGCTCCCATTTTCCGTCATGTGACGCTGATAAAAGCCAAAGGCAAAACCTTTTTATTCAATTGTTCTAATATGTACGTCATAATTTACACCGGTTCGCGAACAAGAACTTCGCAGAGAAAAAATGGTAAGAAACTTCTGGGGTCTTTTTAATGTCATGTTACAATGTAATTTACAACTTATAATAAAACTAACGATCCGCCCCGGCTTTGCACGGGTAATTTCTGGGTCCCGACAACAGCGCCACCTACCGGGTCCAATTGTGAATCTACACCACTCTCGAATCAAATTAATCACTCACATAAACTTCCATCAAAATCGGTCCAGCCGTTTAGGAGGACTTTAGTCACATACACACGAAGAGAAGAATTATATTTATCCAATCTAAATTTAGGAACCTCTAGCGTATCACCCCGACCCATTCTACGGGTCCGTTTTTTAATCAATAAGTTTATATTTCCCTTACGTACACAATGTTTTGAAAAATAAACAACGACGGTTTAGTTGAAAGTGTAAGATTAGTTGCTTAGTTGCTTTCGCAAAATGAATATTGTTTCCAAGCCGACTGCAGATCCCTCAGTAATAGACCATACGGCATTATACTGTGGAATCAGATGAAGTCCAAGAAACATGGTCAACCTTTCGAAACCTAAATCAATAATTTTGAAAATTAATTTTAGCATTCCGCGATGACTTAGGCATTGTAACCTATAATAATTTTATCATTTCTGCGTTTGTACAAAGAAAATTGTTTGCTGCAAACCATTTGACACTCACTTCTTAACTTTCAATAACAATGAGGTATCATCAGTAAACAGAACTATCTTAGACATTTTTATCATATAGGGAAGATATTTTATATTATAGACCAAGTACAAAAAAGGGCCAAATATAGATCCCTTAGAGACACACACTTTTTCTACAATTGTTAGGTATTGAATTTTAACCGAACCATTGAGGTTTACTGGACAACCTCAACAGTTTGCTGAAAATTCAGTACTATTTGCCAATTTTTTTTCAAGTTAAATGCCAAATCCACAGCAAGACTAGGTGTTCTCTGCTGGATGTGATCAAGTATGGAGTAGTACTATCATCTCGACACTGCTTTGGCGCTTTTGAAACAAAAATTCAGAGCTGTGATGTACAGTTTCCTGACTTTCAAGTTTCTATAGATTACGTTTAGGACTTTGTGTACTTTGTGTGCAGAACTGCACTCTTGAAGTTCTATTTCCCCTTCCCCGAAAGATCACTGAATCTTATATATTTTTCTTGACATTTCGCGAACGCATACTGAACATTTTACAACATCGTTTTTGGAACGCACGGCCAAGGATTTGAATTCCTTCCTGGCGTCAGTTTCTCCAGGCCAATATAACGTTGGTCTCTACGAAGCCCGAGTAAATATTCTTTTCCTGTGCTAAAATGTTTGTTAGCACTTGCAGTTTAACGTGTTTCCGACATGTTTACTATATTCCTACTGCTAGCTCCTTGTGGTCAAAATTTGGCCAAAATCCCGCACGGAGCAAGTGCTAAAATCCCGCACGGAGCAAGTGCTTGTATGGTCTACAAATTATAATTGTTCCGGGTCCTTGTGCAATTTATGTAAACCGCCTCCACGACACAGGAGAAAACCCTATTATTTGTAAAAGAAATAAAGCAAAATCTATAAAAGAAAGCTAAATATTTTATGTATGGATGAAACAAAACACCGTGCTAAGCCCCTAGTCATTATTTATTCTGTGACCTAGTGTATAATAATTTTATTAAATTATCCGAGTAGAGAAAGAAGGTACGGAAGAAAGGTGTAATTATAGTAGTAGTGGGGATATCAATATATCTGCTGGTACTTGACCTCGCGATGGGGATGAGTCGCTCGCGTCCGTAGGCTTCGACCACTAACCTAGGCCCACCCTACGTGTACCCCGGTGGTGCTAAACGAGCGACAAAGCCGAAAGGATAGACTCGGCCTCGCCGTATGGTAGCGGCGTAAAATCTACCAACCTTTAGATCGCACCATGAGCCAACACATTAAAAAATGGCCCTGAGTTCCCGGCGCCTTTAATGGGGCAGGGTGCGAAGAATCTCCGGGAGTAAAACTGGCGACGAGGTTCGCCACCCGTCACGTTCTGTCTCCCGGAGGGCGAAAAGTGGATTGCGGAGGCCCGTCTGGCTACGCTGAATGTATGTGGAGCAATGAATGATAAGATGGATGAAATATGCGAAATGATGAATGATAGAGGAATAGATGTGTTATGTGTAAATGAGACGAAACGAAAGGGAAAAGATGCCACTGCACATGGCATGTATACCGCTTACTGGTCTGGTGTAGACGAGACCGAGCGGGCATGCCAGGGAGTCGGTGTCATCCTTTCAGAAAGAATGGGTCAATGTGTGAAAGAGTATGAATGTGTAAGCCCAAGGCTGCTATGGATACGAATGAAAGTGGGCTTAAAGAAGTTGTTTGTGCTAGGGGTGTACGCCCCAGACATGTCTAAGCCCACTTATATCCGAGAGCAGTTTTGGGACATGGTAAGGATGGTGTTGATGAAATGTAAGGGAAATGAAAATATCATTATGTTAGGAGATTTTAATGGAAGGGTTGGGGTGAAGAGGTCTGGTTATGAAAGGATATTAGGAATGTTTGGCGATGAAAGTGTAAATGAGAATGGTGAAGACCTCCTCGCCGTATGTGAGGAAAAGAATCTTTTTGTGACGAATACTTTCTTTCGCCATAAGAGGATTCACATGTATACATGGGAAAGAGGTGATGATAGATTTCATAATTGTGGATGAAAGAATGCGGAGCGCAGTGGTAGATACAAGAGTTTACCGGGGATCCAACGTAGGGACGGATCATTATTTGGTCTTATGCCGAATTAATGGTCTATTCAGGCGTTGGCGGCATCGGACATCTGTGTCTACCACTGCGTTACAGCGTATAAGAACAGAGAGGTTACAAGATGAAGGTGTGAAAGAGAAGTATAAATGTAGACTGAGGGAGAATATAAATGGTTTGAATGAAATATGTATGAATGATTTAGACCTGAAGAGTGTATGGAATAATGTTAAGAAAGTTTTGGTGGATGCAGCCACCGAAGTATGTGGTGTAAGTAAGAGAACGAATGAAAGGAAAAATAATACGTTGTGGTGGGATGATGAGGTACGGATGGAAGTTGAAGCAAAGAAGAGATCATGGCTAGATTTACTGGCAACCAAAGCTGGTAATTTGGCGGTATAAATGATGAGATTGAAAGAAAAAGGCAGACTTTAGACTTATAAATAAGAGAGTAAAAGAAGTTGTTGAAAGGAAAAGCAAGAAAGAACGGATAAGAATGATAGAAGGATATCTGATAACTCCAGGCAAATATTAAAATGTTCTGAAACTCGTAAGAACTGTTAGGGGAAATTCAAAACAGCCTAGAATGAATGCTATACGAGACGAGAATGGCTGTATGCTGAATGATGAAGTTTCGAATTTAAAGAGATGGAAGGAATACTTTGAAAGCGTGTTTAGGAGTGAAGGGTCGTCTGAATTAAGTGAAAAGAAATCTGAAAGAAGTGGAGAGAGGTAGGGAGATAAGTGTAGATGAAATAATGAAAGCAATGAAAAGCATAAAAGCAGGTAAGCAAATTAGGATATGATAGAGTATCACTCGAAATGCTAAGGCTGGAGAGGGAGTGGTGGCAGGCCTGCTGTACACCTTGTTTAATTTATGTTGGGAACTGAAGCGGGTACCGGAAGACTGGTGCAAAGCCGTTATAGTCCCAATATATAAAGGAAAAGGGTCACAGCAGGACTGTAAAACTACTGTAGATCAGCTTGCTTAGCATTGTGGGTAAACTGTATGCTAAGGTGTTAATTGAAAGAGTTATGGAAGAAACTGATGGAAAAATTTGGGATGTGCAAGCTGGATTTAGAAAGGAATTCCCCTGGCTGTTTAACCTATTTATGGACAGTTGTTTGCAAACTTTGAAAGTTGAAGAATGTGGGTTGAGAATGGGTGAGTTAACCATCAAATGCCTTTTGTACGCCGATGATCAAGTCATATTTGCATCGTCGGCGGCCGAGTTACAATGATGGTTACTTTAATGAACCGGTCATTAAAAGAAAGAGGTATGAAAGTGAACGCAAGTAAGACGAAAGTGATGGTTTTGAAAGAGAAGAAAGTAAAACGTTATGTGAAATAAGAATAGAAGGAGTTGATTGAGCAAGTGGATGAGTTTGTATATTTTTATGTTTATTTAGCAGGGATGGTAGATATGATAAGGATATAGAACGACGAGTGAACGCAGGAAATAGAGTGAATGGGGCTCTACACGCTATTGTGAAGAGTCAGAATGTGTCAAAAAAGGCACGTTTGGCAATTCACAATGCTGTGTTAGTCCCTACTTTAATGTATGGTAGTGAAAGTTGGGTCTGGCAGAAGAAGCATGAGAGTAGAATAAATGCTGTAGAAATGCGGTCATTAAGGAGTATGCTAGGGCTGAATCTGAATGACAGGGTGAGAAATAGTGTGATAAGAGAAAAGTGTAGTTTGCAAGATGACGTTGTGACCAGGATTAAGAAAGGAATGCTTCGGTGGTTTGGTCATGTAGAAAGAATGAACGAAGAAAGAGTGACAAAGCAAATTTATGCTGCTGAAGTGAACGGCAGAGTCGGAAAGGACGCCCTAGACGAAGGTTTATCGACCAAATTGGCGATATATTGAAAATGGGCCAGATTAGAGTACCTTTAACCGACGAGCGTGTATGCGTAGATATATGGATGTAAAGGAGGCGAGAGAGGTGTGCCAGGATCGTGCCAAATGGAAGTCCGTAGTCTCTGCCTACCCCTCTGGGTGACAGGCGTGAGTGTTTATGTATGTATGTATGTATGTACTTGGACCAAATACTAAGAGAATTAGCTGTAATCGCCATTCGTCATCATTATTAAATAAATCATTACAGTCCATCAAAAGTCCACTGCTGAATCTCTCATAGGCATCCCTCATCGATGCATGATGGACAGGGTGGATATTTGTCATAGTCACCACGCTTGGCAGGCGGGTTGTCAACAGCGCATTTTATAATTGTTGGGTTGTTATCAGGAAGATGCTGCAGCCCATCTCCTGTTTAAGTTTTTCTCTGTCGCCAATTTACGACACCCAAGGGACGATATGGGGTAGTGGATTCTCTTACCCCGCCACTAGACGGCAATCGCCATTACGAAATTCCATATATATGTATATATATATCCAACTTACCATAAAACAGAAAACCAATCCGTTGAGTGGTGAAGAAATAAGAAAAATCGTTCCACCACCGTTCGTTCCGTGGGTTTCGTTAGACGCGATATGGAAATACCAGAAAGATCTCATGACATCCGAAAGATGACGGCATTTCGTTAACACCAGACGTAACATATGCAGACCGGCGACGGAGGCAGCATCGAAGGTGCGAGACGTCTGCTACTGCGATCGCAAATCGCCTTCCAAGGGTGGCAAATGTGGCAGTGGGTGAAATCCTCCTACAACAGGAGAGGCTCATGTTCAGTAGTGGAGCATTAAAGAACAAGAAACCCGACCAAGGTTTAAGACGCTATTTTTTAACAATTATATGATGGTAAGTGTTGCTCAATATGGGTTGTTGCTGATAAATGCCTAACAGCTTTGGAGTCAATGTAAAGGCGTACAAAGAGGCTAATTGGTGACCCGAATCTGATTAAAACCAATGCCACCAGTCTCAAACACAGGCGCAAAGTAGCCAGCCTCCTGGATTTCTACGGGATACATTTCATAGGGTGTGCGCAGGAGTTTCATTACTTATTCCTCTCTTCTCCATCGGACAACTAGACGCTCGGCCAATCTTCACCCCTTTGTTGTCGACTTACGACTTGAGTGCATCACTTACCATCTGTTAGGATACTAGTCAAGCATTGTCTTAGAATATTTTAAAAAGTGGTGATTTAGGCTGAGACTGACTTAGCTCAACAAAAGCCTAAATAACTGTTGTTTGAAGACACCCACATTTAAGTTGCAACTTTAAATTAATGATGTTGTAACTTATTTACAAAGTCAACTATTCAAGTGACTTACATAAACAATGGTTCCATTTTCAAGTTCTGTTTCGACGGGTTCCGTCATGGCGACTACTGCGACCGAAAGGTTCACTCGGAGGGCGTACACGTTGAAGAATCCGAAGAACGCTAGAAGCGCTACCAGAAGTCTCCGCTTCCTCCAGAAGCGCCATGACGTTTGCTCTTTTGGCTTTTCCCTGTAAATTAATAAAAATAAAATCAGGATGTGGTAGTCAGTGACTAAACGCTCGCAGTAAATTGTAGAGCGAGCAACTCGGGTTCCATCCCTGCCGGCATCAATGAAATTATTGTTGTGTTCGGCGGTGAAGGAAAACATTATGAGGAAACCTGTGTTTTTAAGGAATAAAGAAAAGTCTTGCGAAAACACACTAATAACTTCCCAGGATCAGTCTCAAGAGGACAAAAGATGTGTTATGTCGTTTTAGCGTGTTAATGGAGTGCTACTTTGGACATGAGATATACCTTTCATAACATCATTAGCTAATTGTTTGCCAATATTAGCAAAATAACAGTTTACAGAATTAACCGAGTCAGACGGTGTTGGTCCTATATTAAGTAGTTCTTTGCAATGTGGTTTAGAGATTTTAAAATAGGTTACCGTTTTATTCTTTTCCAGAGTTCTTTGGAACTTTTGGCAGCAATAGTTAATAGTTCTCTGTCATATTTTCGTTTTAGTTTTTATAAGGTTGTTAACAGTTTCTATATCGTCTGAAAGTAATTTTAGAGTTTCATTTGATGGATCGGACCTAAGCTTCAGCTGCATTTTATTTCTATTTCTGATACACCTAAGATTCCATCTGTGATCCAGGTTTAATATTCTGCTGGTTTTGGTAACATATTTTATTGTTTCTCTCTTCCAGTGACTCCGTAAGCCATAGCAAAGGCGCTTGGTAACCAGGTCAGGATCTTCGCAAAGTAAAGACTCTAGGTTCTTTTGGAGCAGCCACTCATATGCGGTTTCAAAATTTACACACTCAATGATTTTTGATTAATTGTTTTGCTTTTGGTTTTGATATGCACATGAATAAAGTCAGATGATCTGTAAGTGTGGTATTTAAAACAGCGATATTTGCGGAAAATTTTATTTTGTTTAATTTACCATGAAGTGGTCAAGGCAGCTGGATTCCTCGTGGGCAGTTTGTGACCAGCAAGTAAGCCGTGACTAGCTAGCGTATTTAGATAGTCAATTCTATTATTGCGGTCATTAGTTTGTTCGTTCCTGCACTGAATGAGGTTGATGTTGATGTCTCCAGAGATGACTATGTTACGATAAGATTTTATGTTTCCAGGTGTACATTCAAGGTTCAATGAATTCAGATGCGTTTGAGTTCGAAGGTGAACGATAGATGCCCAATATCGTCAGATCGAGAATTCTTAGTTGTACAAGAGGCATGTTTGAGTTTAATTTCCATAAATTCAGGATTTAGGTGAGATTTAGCATAAATCACACACCATCATTCTGGTTAAGGTTGTACGTTGTTTCTAAAGCAGTATAATTTGGGATCTGTGGAATTGGCTTTGATTTATCTAGTCTGCATTCTGTTAAAACTAAGACGTCCACTTCAAATTTAAGTGACAGGGTAGCTTGAAGTTATCAATGTTACGATAAATACTTCTAATGTTTTGACAGAATATGGTAAGATCCGTTTTACCAATACTAATGCACTTTGTTAGGTCCTCTATATCACAACTTATATGGTTGCTATATCAACTTGATCCAAGTCCGTTATTGTGCTTAAAGAGTTAACTATAACCATGTTTGCAATAAAAATAAATAAAGTACTTTGCCGATTTAGTATCAATAGGTGTATGAGAACATATAATGTACTGTATAGATGGTTTAGCCAAAGGTTTGTTTTAGTTATGCTGTATTGTAATGGTATTTATTCGAGAAAGGTCTGAAATAAACAAGAACGACCAACCTTAGTGTTAATGTTTGTAAATAAGAATCATCATGTAAATGGGTGATGATTGCGTGAGTATGAGCTGTGTGTGGGTGTATTGTATGATTAAAAGTGTTATTATGTATGAGTGTGGTGAAGATATCGTAGGAGGTTTTTGTCAGTAATTGAAGTACAAATTATAATAGACGACAGAATTTACACAGATGTTAATACCTACAGTTAGGACAATATACTTAAATAATACAATGTAACTTATAATAAAAATAATGAAGATGACAGAATTGGAAGAAACCATTGAGTCATGCTTGTGAACTTTCTTGAAGAAGATGGTGTATTTGTGACTCGTTCTTATTACAATAACTGGAGAATTTTCGTCCTTTCTCACATAGACTCGACCAAGGACGTCCAGCAGAACTTAAGGTCTTTGATTTTGCGAGATCTCTGGCTAGAAAAATAGTCGAGCGCTTTTGGGAGTTAGTTGTTCGGAAAAAACAGGTGTATCTTCTTTTGTCGTAAATCCGAGGTGTTTTGCTTGAAGTTTATATTTATTTTTAATAAATAGATTTCGACATCCTTAGTACATCGCGTTTCAAAATAGTGGATCCCAGTTCTACTACAACAGGAAGGTTTTAGTATTTTCATTTTTCGGGTTTTGGCGCACTCTGTAGATATCCTTTATATCGGATTTATCGATCTTACAGTCTATGTGTTTAGACAAGTGTTGAACCATGCTTATTAGATCTTCCTTTGTTTCACTGTTTATAATTGGTACATTTTTTATCTCAATTTTAGTTTTCCGATTGTCTCTTTGTATGTCTTCAACTTTCTCTTCTAATAAGGTTATGTATTCTCTGTCTTTTTTGGCTTGAATCTCCATTTGATCTATTTTCTTTTTGTACTCCTCGTTTTGGCTAGTCAGGATAGCGATAGAATTATCAATATTATAATTCGATTGCTGAATTTCCTTTATTTTACTGGTGATTGCTTGAAGTTCTAATTGTTGCGTAGTTATAAACGATGAAAACAAATTTTTAATTTCCTCTTTAAAATCATTTAGTTCAGAAGTTATGTCATCTTCCCTTCCTCGTTTAAATCTCTGTGCAATATAGCTCGATTGTGTGCTATCAGTAAGCTCGTTTATGCGTGAATCCGAAACGGATTTATCCATATAGGGATTAACTTGAGGAGTAGACGTTGTTGCAGTTGCTTTCTTAGTTGGGGGACTGCGTTTAAGAGGCATTTTCTTAGATCTGTATAACTTGGTAGTTTAGTTTTGCCGCCACAAGGCCACTTTTCAAAAATGCCTTCGTTTAATATTGTACTAGGTATAAGAAAACAAGAGAATGTTAACTTGCAACGCAAATAATAGTTTCTGGAGTAGCTGTTATTTGTACTGTTTGCACAATACCAGGGTAACATAAGCCGAAAGCGATATAAGAACAATTGAAGAATATACTCAGTTTTAAAGATTGACAGGCGACTTAATTTGCTGCAATATTTTCTTTCGGCTATTAGATGTACCAGGGTATCATAAATTCAATGACTGTTTTGTGAAGAAAACAATGGTTTGGTAATAGTCATTAAAACTGTGCCAAAACAACCCTCAGCAACAAAAATGAAAAATCGTACCTTCCAATTTTGCGCTTGTGAACGGAGATTAGGCGTGTTGATTCTCAATGTACCAGGAGCGCACGCGTAGACGTTATATGTAGGTTTCTTAGTTTTATGCACTCCTATTTATTACTTGAGTATTTATTTTATTCAATTTCAATTTAAGGGTTTTAATTAATTTAATTTAAATGTTTATAGACGACTACTCGTAGACGAGGTCCGAGGAAGAGGTTTGCTGAATTTTCAGCAAACCGTTGAGGTTGTCCAGTAAACCTCAATGTTTCGGTTAAAATTCAATACCTAACAATTGTAGAAAAAGTGGGTGTCTCTAAGGGTTCTATATTTGGCCCTTTTTTGTACTTGGTCTATAATATAAAATATCTGATCATTGATCATTGTTATTGAAAGTTAAAAAGCGAGTGTCAAATGGTTTGCAGCAAACAATTTTCTTTGTATAAACGCAAAAATAATAAAATTATTATAGGTTACAATGCCTAAGTCATCGCGGAATGCTAAAATTAATTTCCAAAATTATTGATTTAGGTTTGGAAAGATTGACTATGTTTCTTGGACTTCATCTGATTCCACAGTATAATGCCGTATGGTCTATTACTGAGGGATCTGCAGTCGGCTTGGAAACAATATTCATTTTGCGAAAGCAACTAATCTTATACTTTCAACTAAACCGTCGTTGTTTATTTTTCAAAACATTGTGTACATGAGGGATATATAAACTTATTGATTAAAAAAACGGATCCGTAGAACGGGTCGGGGTGATACGCTAGAGGTTCCTAAATTTAGATTGGATAAATATAATTCTTCTCTTCGTGTATATGTGACTAAAGTCCTCCTAAACGGCTGGACCGATTTTGATGGAAGTTTATGTGAGTGATTAAGTTGATTCGAGAGTGGTGTAGATTCACAATTGGACCCGGTAGGTGGCGCTGTTGTCGAGACCCAGAAATCACCCGTGCGAAGCCGGGGCGGATCGCTAGTTTTATTATAAGTTGTAAATTACATTGTAACATGACATTAAAAAGACCCCAGAGTTTCTTGCCATTTCTTCTCTGCGAAGTTCTTGTTCGCGAACCGGTGTAAATTATGACGCACATATTAGAGCAATTGAATAAAAAGTTTTGACTTTGGCTTTTATCAGCGTCACATGACGGAAAATGGGAGCTGAGGTAAAAGGGCTCCGTTCGGCTAAAAAGAGACAGATACCTACGCTTGTGTTCATTCCACCGTTTGATATAAACACAAAATCATAAAAAGAGGATCTAATAAAAAATTCATTACCATAATCGTTCAGATCTCGGTTTTTTGTCCTGCATAATATGTTGGAGCAAACATAATAAACTCGAAGGAGGCCGTTAAAACAGTCAAACCCTTGTGGACTTTAAATATATGATATACACAAGATAAGTATGGATCAAACTTTATGGTCCTGCATATTAAACGTTTTTCTTTGTTTGAAATAAACGAATTCTTTATAATGTGACTTTATTGTTTAAATATGTACTTATAACAACTGATATAATTTGGTATTATCACAGATAGTATTATAATCGTATATATTATGCTGTCCATTTTTGAAAATAGTAATGTTAGAAACAAGGTCACTTATTCACATCTGTTTGAGCAAAGTAAAGACTATATACTTCCTACAGTGGGGCACAGCCTCCTGTCATTTCTGAGAGGGTAATGGAGTAATTAGATCGCCGCGCTGGTCCAGTGTGTGTTGGTGGACTTCATATCTTCGAAATATTGTTTTTTTTTTTTTTTTTTTATAGAATAAGGGTGACAAACGAGCACACAGTCCACCTGATGGTAAGTGGCTGCTGTGGCCCATAGACATCTACATCTATCTTCGTTTCCGAATTTAAATGCAGATGCGTTGTCAGCCATGAGGACTAAGATAGAATGCCTCTTTTCCAGTAAAAAGGGTCTCCGGTTCTCTACACTCACCATACGAAACACAGCAGCATTAAGCTGCTATTTTACGCTGGTATTCTGTGAGAGAGCGTGGTCCTTCCCCGGTCGAGCCGACCCATTCGTGCTAAAACTATACTATTAATATAGCTGCAGCATGGGTCTACCACGTTTTTCTTTATCTTCCCTATATATATATATATATATGTACGTATATACATAGAGAGAAGATAAAGTTTTATTTGATTATAAAGATTTTTTTTATTGAAATTGTTGCACGGTTTATATTGGTTTATATTTAATTGATTTATTAAACCTTCACAGTGGAATCTCAAACCACATGAATAAAGATCTTACTCATTGAGTTATATGTACTACGTACTAGAGAAGCTATTCCAAACAAAAAATGTGCACTACTCTGTTTTCGTTTTTCGTGCTAAAACTATACTATTAATATAGCTGCAGCATGGCTCTACCACGTAAAACTTGTACTTTTTAGACTTGCCTTTTTTAGGTTTCCTTAGGATGTTTTCATTCACCGCTGAGTACTTGGTAAATCATTATCTAAAATTTCAAGCGAATACATCTTGTCTGATGTATTCGCTTGAAATTTTAGACCCTACTCGATAGATTTTCATACAGTATACACGGTGTAAAAGCTTTAAATAATGGTGTATTATTGAGGATTGCTTTCGTGTATAGCACATGTATCTTACGCACATTATGCATTTACGGCTAAGTAACGCAGTGGCTGAGCGTTTCGTCAAGTTGCTACAGCCCGAGGGGCTAAAATCCCGCACGGAGCAAGTGCTTGTATGGTCTACAAATTATAATTGTTCCGGGTCCTTGTGCAATTTATGTAAACCGCCTCCACGACACAGGAGAAAATCCTATTATTTGTAAAAGAAATAAAGCAAAATCTATAAAAGAAAGCTAAATATTTTATGTATGGATGAAACAAACACCGTGCTAAGCCCCTAGTCATTATTTATGCTGTGACCTAGTGTATAATAATTTTATTAAATTTTCCGTGTAGAGAAAGAAGGTAAGGAAGAAAGGTGTAAGAGTAATTATACTCGGTAATTATAGTAGTAGTGGGGATATCAATATATCTGCTGGTACTTGGACCAAATACTAAGAGAATTAGCTGTAATCGCCATTCGTCATCATCG
This sequence comes from Parnassius orleans, assembly GCA_029286625.1. NCBI lineage: Eukaryota > Metazoa > Arthropoda > Insecta > Lepidoptera > Papilionidae > Parnassius > Parnassius orleans. The sequence goes on along the minus strand of JAGSMP010000038.1, from coordinate 8,053,989 downwards.
TTAAATAAATCATTACAGTCCATCAAAAGTCCACTGCTGAATCTCTCATAGGCATCCCTCATCGATGGATGATGGACAGAGTGGATATTTGTCATAGTCACCACGCTTGGCAGGCGGGTTGTTAACAGTGCATTTTATAATTGTTGGGTTGTTATCAGGGAGATGCTGCAGCCCATCTCCTGTTTAAGTTTTTCTCTGTCGCCAATTACGAGACCCAAGGGACGATGTGGGGTAGTGGATTCTCTTACCCCGCCACTAGACGGCAATCGCCATTACGAAATTCCATATATATATATATATATATCTTACCATAAAACAGAAAACCGATCCGTCGAGTGGTGAAGGGGTCAGAAAAATCGTTCCACCACCCTTCATTCCGTGGGTTTCGTTACGAGGCGATATGGAAATACCAGAAAGATCTCATGACATCTGAAAGATGACGGTATTCCGTTAACACCAGACGTAACATATGCAGACCGGCGACGGGGAGCAGCATCGAAGGTGCGAGACGTCTGCTACTGCGATCGCAAATCGCCTTCCAAGGGTGGCAAATGTGGCAGTGGATGAGAAATCCTCCCTACAACAGGAGAGGCTCATGTTCAGTAGTGGAGCATCTACGGGCTGATAAAGAAGAAGAAACCCAACCAAGGTTTGAGACGCTATTTTTTAACAATTATATGATGGTAAGTGTTGCTCAATATATGGGTTGTTGCTGCTAAATGCCACCTAACAGCTTTGGAGTCAATGTAAAGGCGTGCAAAGAGGCTAATTGGTGACCCGAATCTGATTAAAACCAATGCCACCAGTCTCAAACACAGGCGCAAAGTAGCCAGCCTCCTGGATTTCTACGGGATACATTTCATAGGGTGTGCGCAGGAGTTTCATTACTTATTCCTCTCTTCTCCATCGGACAACTAGACGCTCGGCCAATCTTCACCCCTTTGTTGTCGACTTACGACTTGAGTGCATCACTTACCATCTGTTAGTATACTAGTCAAGCATTGTCTTAGAATATTTAAAAAAAGTGGTGATTTAGGCTGAGATGGTAAAACGTACTGACTTAGCTCAACAAAAGCCTAAATAACTGTTGTTTTGAAGACACCCACATTTAAGTTGCAACTTTAAATTAAGTGACTTACATAAACAATGGTTCCATTTTCAAGTTCTGTTTCGACGGGTTCCGTCATGGCGACTACTGCGACCGAAAGGTTCACTCGGAGGGCGTACACGTTGAAGAATCCGAAGAACGCTAGAAGCGCTACCAGAAGTCTCCGCTTCCTCCAGAAGCGCCATGACGTTTGCTCTTTTGGCTTTTCCTGTAAATCGATGACTTGAAGCGAGCCTCCTCACCGACGCCAAAGAAATTCAAAGTTTCAAGTTCGGCGGGAAAGGTTATGGCATCTGTTTTTTGGGACGCTCAAGGCATAATTATGGTGGAATATTTGGAAAAGGGAGCCACTATTACGGGCTCTTATTACGCAGACCAAACAAGAAGATTACAGGAGGCCATTAAGGAAAAAGACGCGGCAAACTGCGAGCTGGAGTGCTGTTTCACCAAGACAACGCACCGGCTCACAGCTCACAAAGCCGCAGTTGCGATGGCTGCCATTCAAGAAACGAGATTCGAACTGCTCGAACACCTCCTATTCGCCAGATCTAGCTCCTAGTGATTTCTACCTCTTTCCTCGGCTCAAGGAACGCCTCCGAGGCAAGAAATTCGAAGACGATAGTGAAGTAATGGCCGCTGTTGAAGCGTTTTGGGAGGGTCAAGACAAAGAATTTTTTTCAAAGGGAATCCTGGGTTTAGAAAAAAGATGGACTAAATGTATTGATTTGTTAGGAGACTATGTAGAAAAATAAATTATTATTTTAACTTTAATTACCGTGTTTTATTTTCATTATCATTACTTTTGGATCACCCTCGTACATATATAGCTTATAGCTTTACTTTATTTAAATGCATTATGTACATAATTGGAACTGTCACGAATTTTTTGCTAGAATTGACAAGACGACTTACAATTTTTATTTTTAATAAAACTATGTGATTACTATATTGCCCTTAGATCATTCCCAGTGATGTCCATAAAAATTTTTTTTGAGATAGAAGTGACAAACGAACGCATAGTTCTCCTGATGTCTAACTGCAGCCAACTTTAAACAAAGAAGGCTTCAGATGCGTTATCACTTCTGAGGACTAAAGTGGAATGCCTCGCAACTTGTAATTATATATATGAAGTATGTAGCCTATAGGCATCTTCTTCCAAGTTGAAAAATCAAGATGGTTAAGAGTAGAATGCGCCGCTTTACACTGATATTAGAAGATACCTGCGGAGTTTCTTACGCCGTTTCTCCTCCGGTCAGAACAACCTCATTACGAAATTATAGTAGACTAACGACCTGCCTCGGCTTCGCCTGGGTAGGATCTATTAATGTGGATAATTTTAGATAATTATCAGACACAATTTATAATATCAATATTTTAATTTTTCTCAAAAAAAAAACTTGCAATATTTTCGAATAAATTATAGTCAAGATAAATAAATCCTAGTATTGCTTTTATCTGTTCGCCAACTTTCTTTACAATCGGTTCAGCAATTTTGACGATTACCAAGGACAAATAGACAGACAGACACAAAATTAAAAAAATGGTTATTCATGTCTTAATGGCATGTAAATAACCCTCTCTGCTTAAAAAAAAAGTTATATCGATATTACAGCACTTCAATTTTATTTAAATGTTTACAATGTCTATAGACAAAAGAAATTTTAATTTCCTGCGTCAAAGAATTTTCCATCATTCGTATTTATTTTCTTGTCGAGTCTTTATCTAAAGCTAAAACCCAAAACCTAAGCTATTACACACAAGGTATTACGCACAACGTTATACTTTTATAAGTTGTTTGTATAAAGGTATAATAAACGAGTGTTAATGATAATATTAATCTTTAAATTCCTTATACTATAATTATACTGTATAACTATTATAAATAACAACGTTTAGTTTTAGAACAAATATTATTGCTGTAACATTTGAAACTACGAAAAAATTTGATCGAAATGGGATAATAGTTAGCAATTTCTGCTCTACAGTAATTAATTACTTTCGAAATGTAATAAAACAACTCGATATATGTATTAAAGTGTGATAGTTAATTTCCGTCTTATTTGTGTGTCCGTGCGTGCGTGAATGTGTACTTGCGCGCGCGCGTTTGTGTGTATGTGTATGTGTGTGTGTGTGTGTGTGTGAAAGAGATGAACTATTTCTCCTCTACCCTATATTTTAAACGCATTTTCATAGCTAAGAACGTTTTAACATTCCACCCATTTGCAGCAATCAGCTAGTCCTTAAATTTAAAATGCAAATGCTGCGTATATTCCAGTCCTTGGAATTATTTAATTTGTAAAAGAACATAATGTTCACAAATTAAAAAATATCTGAAAAATTATAAAAATCATAGCTTTATAAAATTATATATCAGATTTAATTTTTAGATCTTTGGATTTAATTTGCTTAGGTGCAGACAGATTTGTTATGTCTAAATTGTTGTTTCTAAGTTAATGAATATGCATTATACACGGTGAACCATATAATGTACTGTATAGGGCGGTGAATTATTCACTATTTACGCGTTAGCTATTCTGTCATCTGTCAAAATCCTCGATAGGTACTTGGATTTACTTTCGTCTCCTTTTACGACGCCCATGGAACGAACTGCGGTAGCCGATTTTCGTTATTATAGTCATTGCGTTATAGCATGGTGCGGGTGACAGCTTACACTTCTGGCGTGTCTAGAGATGGAACATTGTTAAATCGATTTAAAAAAGGCGATTAACGATACACAAAGCAAAGCAAAAATTATCGATTAGCTATCGATATAAAAATTAAAACCGAAACATATATTTCTTTATAAACTACAATGCATGTTAAATTAAGTTAAAGTTTAATACAAATTATGACATAATAGTTACATAATAGCTGTTACCGGACCTCGCCCGCTTGGTATTTATTACGATTTGATTTCAAGGGTTTTAATTTTTTATGCGCGGAATCCTATTTTTTTTTTCTAAAATAAAATTAGCCTGTGTTACTCCTTATAACATCAGCTTTCTGTCAGTGCCAGCTATAGGCCGGAACAAACAGACAGTAAGAGAAAAATTTTAAGAATTGTTTTTGTCTTTTTGTTATAAATACCGTATGTACTTTCATATGTATTTAGTAATAGGCTGTTATTTTGATATTACAAACAGACACTTCAATGTATAGATTAAACTATGTGTTAATTTGTAAATAAAAATCATCTTCTATTTCATGTTGATTGCAACATTAATATTGACATTTAAACAAATAAAGTGACTGCCAGCATCTGTAATTTTCAGTACGGCGTAGACTGCACCGGCAGATTTTCAAGGTACGAGTGCTAGCGCCTTTTGCTATATGTGTATCAGTTTTACCAAGTCCAATGGGCCAAATATCGGGACGGAAGGTAAAAATAATCGAGAATTTGGTTTATAAATCTAATGAAATAAAAATAAAAATAGGTTATTTGTAGCCATTTCGGCCGCCATGAGTTATGATAGTCTTTTTGACACAATGCGTAATTTGCTTTATAATTATTTTTTCGCCTGAGCTGACCAACGAATCATTTATCATCCATGCATCGGAAACACTGCATATTCGTCTATGTGAGTTTTGTTTCCGTAAATCAGAATTTGTTGAACGATTAGTTCCAATTCCAATACATATTTACGTGATTTTTATATATTCGATTTATTTCAAAACCGATTTTTGATAGTCTGTGGTTGCTCGTTATGGCATGGCATGATTTAGCGTGGCACATCACTGTCGTAAGTGGGCGGTACCCATCCATGAAGTACAACAATATCTGTATGACAGTTTATCTAAAAAAATACTAAACTTCATAGGCGTGAGCTGTCACCCGCACCATGCTATAACGCAAAGACTATAGTAATCTTCTCATATATACGTGTTGATTTTTTTTTACTTTAGGGGCAGGATTATTTTGCCCGAGTGTATGCACAAGCACAGGTGTACTATCTACTCCCTCACTCCCATAGTCCGATAGGACGACAAACCGGCCCAACCAGAGAGATCAGATATACAAATAATAACTAGTATGCGAACTTAGAGAATTATGTCACAGACAGCAAATTTTACATTTTATTTATTTATGTACACAAAACATAATAACATTAAAACTTCACTACACACTATCTGCAGAAGTTATTTACCATGATGTGACTTGTAACCTGTTAGCCCGTCTGTTAATACATTCGGAAGTGAATACTTAGGCTCTTCGCACACGAGTCGTAAGCGTAGTCGTATCGTAAGCGTATCGTTACGACGCAACGCGTACGAGACCTGCAGTGTTCTACAAACGAATCGTCGAGTAGACGTATCGTTTTGTAAGATCTCACTTGAAATCATGGCGTCAATGGTACCAGATGTGTTGGGTGAATTTATGGACTATCTTACTTGCCCTTCAGACGAAGAGGATTTTTTATTGTTTGATTTTGTAAGAAGTAGAAAGCGACGTGCTCATTGGATCCATCCATACATTACAAATAATCACAAGAAAAGATTGTTTGTTGCTGCACGTGAACTTTCAGCAGACGATAATAAATTCCGCAGTTTTTATCGAATGAATTTTTCATTCCATAAAAGAGTTTTTCATTTCATCGATAATTTTTTTTAAAAATTCAGTTTTTTTAAAGAAATTAATGAACAGTTAATTTTTTACGCTTGCTTTTTTACGCCAGTACACTACGACTATCGTAACGACAATAAACATCTCCTGCGATTCGTTGCAGCACCGCTTCGTATGCGGACTTGTTTGAACATGTACGCGCTCGTATTGCTCTCGTCCTACGCGCGTATTACGGTACGCTTACGATACGACGCCGTGTGCTTATTGTATGTATGGTACGATTCTTGGGAGTGAATGGTAGGGGTTCTTGAGGATAATGACGAAGGCTTGAAGTAGTAGTTTTCCAAAGGTTGTTGGTTGCGTGTTCAGATCACGTCGGTTGGTCACCAGTTTGGTCGTGGAAGGAAAAGGGAAAGGGGAGATCTCCCGCTGGACAAGAACAAGTTCTGCCCGGGAAGCGGTCAACGTTCCGAGTGGTAGTTCGGAGCTATTCTATATAATACTGCTTTACTTAGGAACTTTGATAGCGCGATTTAGGCTTCGATGTGTTTTCGCTTGTGGCGCGACGACAGCGCCGCCACATACATATGTGTGGGACTTCGGTTGCGATTTAAATACAGTATTCATGATTCACCAGACAAATATACGACCTCTACATCAACGAGGTGATCAGAAAAATACAATAAAAATATCCAGAAGCGTCCATGAATGTGAATAAGTCGAGCTACTTGATGAGATGAGAGTGCAACAAGGTGAAACGAAACGGCCTGTGTTTACCAGACTGTGTCCGAGAAGAGCCGTTTAATAGAGCAAAACCAGTGTCATTATTTGTCAGTGAAGTGAAGTACGGTATCACGAAGCGTCCACGAATGTAATTCCAAGTAGCTCGATTGGCGTTATGTATAGAGCAAGGTAAAACGAAGCCCCAAGTGTTTATTTACTAGCCTGTGTCCGAGAAAAGTTGAAAGTCGAAGAGTAAAACCAAAGTTTTATAAAATTATTGGATGACACAGTCAAGTATAGTTGGCGCCAAATAGATATAAATTCATTTAATGGTTTCATTCTGATGGTTTTATTTGAATCATCAAGAGGCTTGCCTAACTATTAAGCTATATCCATCTTAATTTGAGGTACTCATATTCAAGAATTGACTATTTTTGGTACGAGATTAATTAAAAAATTAAAGCAAAAATTGGACAAGTGGAAGCTAGTCTTTTACAATTAGTGTTACGCGCCCTCAGCTCTCGATTTTGATAATTTTGATATATTCTACAGTTTTTTATTACCTACCTATCTATTTTTTTATTGTTAATATTTTTTTGGAAAATGTACCTCGAAATAATTTTGTGTCGTAGGTATTGGTTGAGCCTAAGTAAATATCAGGCTTCAGTGTAGAGAGCCGTGCGGCGTAGTCGCGCATTTAGTACACTTTATTAGTAGCCGCCAGTAATTTTTTATTGATTCAGTAAAAAAAAATTTGAATTTAGGTGTATTATCTTTGGATATATGTCTCAATTTTAGGATAATAAAATATTACAAACATATTTTATATGGGTGGTATTTAAACGACCGAATATAAATTCAAATTAAGGGTGTCAAAAATACTGATTATGGCGCACTGAAATACTAAATGGGGGAAAGACTGAGGGCGAACACAAATATTGAAAACGGCGGCTTGAAAATATGAATTTGAGTTACGAGTTATTCAGAACGATCAGTATAATAATTCTTAAGCGAACAAATTTCATCGAGATGACATGAGCACGATCTAGTAATATTATCTTAAGACTAATTTAGGGGAATAATTATAAGCATATGTTGACTAAGAATGTTAGTCAAAACTACTTTTGACTTATACTTTTTGAATTTTTTTAATTAAAAAGTTCAATTCTTTCAATATTATAATATTGTTTAATTATTATATTGAATAATAATTAAACGATAATAATGAAATAATAATTAATAATTTATTTTAATTTTATATCATTATAATAAAAATAAAAATAAATTAAAACTAAACGTATCCAATCTGTAATATTAGTGTAAGTAAATATAAGAAATCAATAATTTACTTGTTTATCTTCCAATCAATAGTTTGGTGTGGAATTGTAGGGGGAGCTAGATAACGCTTGGTTACCCAAGTTATCGGATGACATTTATCAGCCCTCATATACTTTTTGCGTTACTATCAATACGATTATTCACATAAAACATTTCCTGTAATTCTGCGAAAACCAAACATCCAATTTCGCTATTCAAATAAGCCATGGCCATAGCGAATTGTTTATCCCATACACATACATACACCAATCGTTCTTACGTGGTAGAGTCACGCTGCAGCTATATTATGGTTGTAACACGAATGGGTCGGCTCGACCGGGTAAGAACCACGCGGAATACCAGTGTAAAATAGCAGCTTTATGCTGCTGTGCTTCCAGTAAAAAGGGTCTCTTTTTACTGGAAACGAGACATTTCATCTTAGTCCTCAGGGGTGACAACAGATCTGCATTTTGATTCTTAATCCAGGATAGATGTAGATATCTCTAGGCCACAGCATCCACTTAACATAAGGTTGACTGTGTGCTTGTTTGTCACCCTTATTCCATAAAAATACACCATGCGGTGCAACAATGATAGAATCGCTAGTATACGTAAGGCATAAGTCAGTGAATGGATAATACCCCTTCGATCTTATAACAAAACGTGATTTATGAATAGTCTCGGGTTTACACAAGGATTTAAAGCAGTCTTTGTCACTAAAGAAGTCCCTAACCCCGGCGCCAGACACGTGAACAATGTTTAGACACATACTTTCAAAACATTTGAATCAAGTCTGTGTATGCAAATGGAACGCAAATGCACCTGCCAGACATGTTATCAAATATTTGCACTTACATTCATCTCTAAGATATCTCACTGAATGGACGACTATTTTGGGGTCGATGTATCTGTTTTATTTATATTTTACTTTATCGTCCCACCACATTCCCTCACCGGAGTTAGCTGCGGTGCTAGTCTCCGAAAAATTTGACATTTGAATTAAACTAGCTTTCACGGATTTTATCGCGTATATTAACTTATTTTACTGACTGGGACTGTCCCCCCTGACTGTGCTGTAAAGTGCTCGAAACGTCGGGAATATAAAATAAGTTAATACGAGATAAAATCCGTAAAAAAAAAAACAACATGCGTGAATGTCGTGGAACACTCGGTTGGAACGAAGTTCCTTTCGTAGTGTATTATTATTGATAAACGTATTATATTATTGATTAACAAATACAAATAAATTAATTACTAGCGTCTATTAAAATGAAACGTCATTTAAAATAAAATAATATTTCTTTCATGGCAAGATAAGAAAAAGTGCGAGGGAGATTGTTCCATCTTGCTTCATTATAGCCGCCAAGACCGTCTACGCTACGTCGGAAGGGGTCGTGACCATAGAATGCTATAATACACAATAAAATGGCTGTCAACCTTATTTTGTAAAAGAACCGGTGTCGCCGGGCGCACACATAGAAGCGGTTACGTCGTATTATCACTACTAGAAACCCAATTCGCTCATTGGTCATACAAATTTCAATACATAAATGTTACAAACGCATTTAATATTACATAAATTCAGACTTTATTCCAAGGCAATAACAACGGATTCACAAAGAATCTTTACAGACCGTCTCTTTCTGAAAAGAAAGAGAAGGAGTAGCTGTATTGACAGACTGAGCAAATTTGCACATTTTAGACTTGATCGATGTTCACAATCATCATTAAAAAAAGAAAGCACTTAAATTTTAATATATATTTATTTGTAAATAGTGTGCAAATTAATTGCAAATACATTAGCAGTAAGTATTTTTTTTTATTGTTAAAAAAAAGTTGTTGAACACGTTTACGAGGGTGATACTGAAAGTTCTTAGAAAATCAAAAACTGAACAAACTAGCAAGTTATTAGTTTATTATATATTTTCGAAATAGTGTCCATTTACATCAATACATCGCTGCATCCGATGGAACCACTGAGAAAATCACTTTGCCCACTCGTCCTTAGGGGTCTCTTCGACGGCATTTTGAAACGCAGCCACTGCTTCCTCGGCGTCCATAAAACGTTTTCCTCGAAGTTTTTCTTTTATTTTCGGAAATAAATAAAAATCGCAAGGTGCAAGGTCGGGGCTATGGGGCCCAGGTGACCCAGTAATTCCATGTCTGACGTCGCCAAGTAGTCGATTGTTTGCTTGGCGGTGTGCGACGAGGCGTTGTCGTGGTGAAGGAGGATCCCACTGCGAGGTCGTTTCTCCCGAACTTTTTCCAAGACAAGTGGCAAACAATTGTTAGTGTACCACTCTGCAGTAACTGTTTTTCGATCCTCTAAAATAATTGTTGCGTAATGACCTGTCCTTCCGAAGAACGAGCCCACCATCTTTTTTCCCACGCTTCGACCTCTCTACACTTTAGTTGGCAACTCCTCGGAAGGAAACACCCAGACAGCAGACTGTCTCTTAGTTTCAGGATCATAACAATAAGTCCAGCTTTCGTAACAGCGTTTCACGACACCAATTAACACGACGGAGTTTTTGGGCCTCTGTCAAATTATGAGGTATCCACCGGGCACAAAGCTTCCTGACCGCTAAATGTTCATGGAGGATTTTGTGCACTTGACTCATACCGATGCCTAAGCTTGTCCGAATCTGCTGATAAGTCACTCTTTTGTCAGTCTCTATCATACGCCGCACAACACTGATGTTATCTTCAGTCGTCGCCGTAGAAGGCCATCCATCACGCAGATCATCGGTGAGATTAGTGCGATCACGTTTAAACTCATTAAACCAGTTGTAAACAGTGGCACGAGATGGGGCTTCCTCGTGAAAGACCAATCGAAGTCTATCATAACTTTCTTGTTAACTTAAATGCCATCGAAAGTCATAAAAAATCATTGTACTAAAATTTTCTCGCGTTAAATTCATGCTGACGTGACACAGACAATTTTCAATTTGCCGCCAAATCGTAAACAAATGACAAATTAATAAAATACATCTACACTAATATTATAAAGAGGAAAGATTTGTTTGTTTGTTTAAATTGAATAGGGTCCGAAACTACTAGACCGATTTGTAAAATTCTTTCACCATTAGAATCCTACATTATCCCTGATGAACATAGGTGATTGAATATTTTCAAAAAAGTTAGGGATCCGTATGAAAACATCGTTGATGTAACCCAAGGTGTGAAAAATACCAAAAAAAAAACCTTATATCGCGTACGCTGCGGAAACTATTGACAATAGAGCAAAGTAATGTACTACAGTTTTATAGAGGACATCAATATCTACAAAAGTCTGAAATACCATGTCTAACTATTACAGTTATGTCATAATAACTACTTTTTCCTGTTAAAATATGCAAAATTAACCCCGAAAAATCCTCATATCGCGTACCCTGTGGAAACTATTGACAATAGAGCAAAGTCACAAATATCGTTTACAAGTGGCCAGTTCTAAAAACTTTCAGTGTCGCCCTCGTAAGATGTGTAGCATATTAGTATGTGCGTTTAAGCAAACTGTAGTATATAATGGTATCACAGCTAGGGATGTAGTCTTGTTTATATTGATAACCGGTAACCACCGGTAAAACCGGTAAAACATTTTTTTTTGAAATTTTTCAATAATATTTGCTATTTTATGTTTTAAGAGTCGACAGCACCTCAATTAGTTTTGTACAATTTTCTACTAAAAGGTAAATACTAAAGTATTCACTTTGTAATTTAAATTAAATGAAAAAATGTTTGTATGCTCCTAATACACTATTCTTTGTAAATTCTCTATCTATTGTTTAATGTTGTCAATTTTAAATTTTACTTCAGAAAATATAAGACAAAACATAATCCGCTGCCAAAATGTATTGCAGAAAAAAAATCCTTATTTTTCTATTTTATTGCGAAAATCTGTCCAGCTTTCATGACTAAACTGCCGAAATGATTTTGATAAAATTGAGATAGTTTGATGCCTGGTTAAGTTAAAAAGGTAAACTATCACAGTTAAGTGGGATTTACAAAGGACATTGCTCTGCGCCCATACATTGTTCGCCCTGGAACTAAGAGCATCGGAAAATTATGTGTTTTATTGTCGATCATTAGTAAATTCCTATATGATCTTATTTTTATAGCGGACTAGCTGCAGAATAGATATATTGCATAAAAGTATCAGATTTTGAGGTTATAATCGAACCTGAAAAACAATGTCCTAAAACATTTAGCTATTTTAGTACCTATTTAGATAATTAGGTATGCAGTTTTGTTCTAAGGCCTAAGTTTATGTAAGTGCAACGTATAAATGCATATAATCTAGTTAACATACCTGCTTTGTTAGCATTGGTATTGAAATGAGAAAAAATGTTTGTGTATTAATGTAAAAATAAAAATGTATGTATTTATTGGCAGATAGCATTTCGATGTTATCATTAGCATATACGGTACGGTAAGATATCGCAATTTACACAAAATACACTTTCCATTGCGTATGCGTAAGTCCGTTTATGAATGCTAGGTTATTGTTTGAGCGGTACACAGTTCCGAAAATCACAGCAAGGTAAGTAGTTTTTGAAAGCAATCAGGGTCTGTTAAAATAACCAAGTCGTAATGTTCAATATATACTCCCGAAAGTCACCAAAACACCGATACAATTACAAAGACGCCAATGTAATTTTGACAGAGTGAGTGATGAAAAGTAAGCATGTCAATCTGAAATCGTTTAATCGATTGTTTATAGTAAAATAATCGATTTTCTAGATCGATATAAATCTGAAAAATTCTTGTCCGATGTCCTGATATCGACTTAGAACACTCCATCGATTCAATGAATCGATCCAAAAACCTCTCGAATCGAACTTATTGAAGAACTAGCTATATTTCAAATGATTCAAGACATAATTTTGCATAGTTGGAACATCTGTTCCTTGTGACTTTTTTCTGTTCTGTTCTGCGTTCGATCCCAGGGTTGGGAAAAGTATTATTGGGTTTTCTAACTTGAAGTTCCCAGTAGTAGTACAGGTCTGGATTTGTGCCTGGTGTGTGGTAATACGCGCACCCCCTATTACATGGGATGTATAACATAACTGGTGCTAATTGGTAGTACTACACACCCCTGCCTACTACTTCTGGGAAATACAGGCGTGGTGCTATGTTTATTAATTTAATGATGTTTCTATCCAATTACTTGTATTTACGGTAAATTATCATCAATAATGTTCTGTGTCTATATTAGGTATGTTTGAAAATGTCGTGATTAATCGAGAATCGATCTGTTAATGCTCGATTTAATCGAGAATCGATTCTAGTAAGTTCGATTTGAATCGATTTGAAGATCGTTTTTTTAAAGTAAATCGACATGCCTAAGTGAGAGCACGGGTGAGAGACTGACAAGTGACAAGTGACCATTTAGTTACATCAAAAATGGTAGTGCCAAATACGATACGATTTATGGATATTTCCTAAAATTTACTACAGCCATACGTTACAAACAAGTATTACATACATCACCTTTATCATACGATAATATTAATACCATAACAAGTATGACAATGTCTTACTTTACTTATAATAACACGTACGTCTCTACTTCTTCCATACTTGTAACAATATTAATAATAACATCTGTATCTAGTCTGCAATATTGATCTATTTAAAGAACACATTTATAATTAATGCAGTAACGATAAGTGTTTTTTTTTAAATATTAATTGTCGTAAACTCGTAAGTTATCGTTTAGTAAGAAGTAAAGTACACACCTTTCTAAACGATTATTAAAAACCTGCATAATTATCTTTATGAATATTTTTCAGCATTATACTAACCACCTATTTAAAATCGAGTATGACCTCATTCATTAGATATAGTAGATTTTATAAATTATGCTTTAGGAAATAACATAAAAGAATATAAAGAAATGGTAATTGAATATTTTTATTGTAGCTTCTATTTGCTACTTTATTCGAAATAAATTCAAAAATCGATTACAATCGATTGGGCATCCTAATAATTTTTCGACACCACACATGATGTTTGGCGAAGATGGCGGCGATTAATGTTATTAGTCGAGTAGAATACTTTTTAATGTTCATTTTGGAATGCAGCTAGTCCGTGTTGTAAAAGTATTTGCAATTAATATAATAAAATAGACAATTAATTATCGTGTATGTCCGATGCTTTTATTGCACAGGGCGATTCTGGACATTGTCCTTGGTCGTTTTCAGCCGTTAAACCTGGAACTTAGGGAAAAAGCCATGAAAGAAAATGTTAAGCCACTCAACCGATTTTGACGATATGTGGCATTCAGATAGCTGGAAACATTAAAAAGGCTAGGCTACCTTTTATCCTCAAAATTGCGGACGAAAGCTAGTATTCATATAATTCTTTAAGTTACTATTTCTTTAGTATTGGTTGCCTTTAAAATGAGTTGACCTGTTTGCCTACGTCGTTTAACATACACGAATTGCAATACGTTGCAACGAATACAAAAGTAACTAAAAATTATTATTGGTCTATTAAGAAGGCGGTACTAACTTCGTTTAATAAATAAAATAGTATTTCAGAATAATAAAATTTTAGAAATTCAACTAGGCCGTAACAATTAAACACAAATTCATAATCATTAAACGATCTAGTAGACATTTCCCGACTTTCGTGTTTGCTGAAAATTTTCATAGCACATTTTTTATATTTTCTATAGATTAATTCTAAAAAGTTTTTTCATCAACCTTGGAAAAATATATATTTGTTGAACAACTGCCATTTAGTATTTTTAACAACTTAGATTTTTAACAAGAAATGATATCGAATATTGATATATTTTTCAAATATACATTTTACATAAATGATTTCTTATAGGATATTCCATATGGTTAAATATAATCTCAGGAAACAGTTATTACAGCCAATGAATGATTACCACGTTTCGAGCTTATATCTTCTTCTCCTTCAGCTTTTTATCTGCAGTCTCGTTTTTTCTAACTATCACATTCTTAGATGTAAAATTAATTATTTTTACAGGATCACACCTACCGGTGATAATGTTATGCATACAATTTCTTTACATGGAATTATGTTGTCCTTCAAAGATCTTTTATGATGTATGGATAGGAAGTTAGTCTGAATAAAAATATTTGAGCAAATTTAACTATTTTTGTAGACATCCAGTTAAGTCTACCCGTGGCTTCTATCCATATTTTTTTATATTCGTATCTCCAGGAAAACTGCAAAAATGGTTTTTGTAAACAAAATATGTTTTATCTAAAAAAGTACCAATAGGAGTAAATAATACAGTATTGGTAAGCCAACACCAGGCAAGAGCGAAATTGGAAGAAAAAGTATAAAAATACATATTATGAAATATATTTTTTTACTTTTCACACAAAATAGGTCTACCCAAGCTTTTTGGGTATCAATAAAATTTTGTTACATCCTTAGTAGTACTGTTGTTTTGACACGTCAATATTTCTTTATTTTTGTTTCTAATATTCACAAATTATAAATATGTAGTTTCGACTTACTGGTGAAAGGATATATCACTTTTATTCAAATTCACACATCTGGCTGTTTTTCCGACACGTAATTCGCACAAATCGGCAATTTTGAAATAAATTGCAACCAGCAACGCTTGACACAAAAATTGGGCAACGACTGTGACGTCAAAAGAGACGTGTTGACATTTATAGGTGTGAATTGACATGTTAGTGGCTACACGGGCAACGCCCACTCCCCCGTTCTATTGTGTATGTATTCTAGTATTCTCTGGTCGTGACGGAAAAACCTTACACTTTTTCTTTAGCCTCCATCCGCCAAATTCGTACCGTCCGATAAGGAACTTCTTTCCAACTAGTTTTATTTAAATGTGTAGTGTTCGCGTAAACATAAGAAATCATTTGACATTTGCTCTAAAATT
Source organism: Parnassius orleans (assembly GCA_029286625.1). Taxonomy (NCBI): domain Eukaryota; kingdom Metazoa; phylum Arthropoda; class Insecta; order Lepidoptera; family Papilionidae; genus Parnassius; species Parnassius orleans. Next base: position 8,038,389 of record JAGSMP010000038.1, on the reverse strand, counting down.
CCATACTTTACATTTTAGTTCTCATATTTTCTTCGAGACTTCTTTATACAAATACTCTAGTTTAGGCTTAAGAATAATTATTCAACTGCTTCTTGTAATAAGACGGCTTAAATTGAACCTAAAATTAACCTTTTAGTTACTACATATTATAATTATTCCGAATTTCAATAATTTAAATAGTCTCTGATTAAAATAAATAACCGGCCAAGTGTGAGTCGGACTCGCGCATGAAGGGTTCCGTACACGTTTCTAGTAGGGGGGCCCCGTTTAATTTTTAATTTATTTTTAGTATTTGTTGTTATAGCGACAACAGAAATACACATTCTGTTGAAAATTATAACTGTCTACCTATTGCGGATCATGAGATACAACCCGCTGACAGACAGACGGACGGACAGCGGAAGCTTAGTAATAGGGTCCCGTTGGAACCCTAAAAAGATCTGTGACATACAGGTAGATGGATATTGACATGAGTCCATAAGAGTCCTTTTTCTAGAATACCGAATACTAAAAATAACCAGATTTCTAGATAGATTTTAGATTGATTGCCTTAGAAATAGCAGACCATTTTCAACTACTGGAAGTCGGAATTTCATCAGACATTAACTTTAACTAGTTAATTAAGTCGAATGTACTAACTACACTACAAGCAGCAACTAAAGTTAGTGTTTTCATCTAAATGCGTTAATACTTCACATGAGCCATATTTCATATACGCGAGCAAAACGGGCGGGTTCGATCGCCACCGGCACCAATGAAATTGTTAATTGCAATTTTAAGTGCTAATTTATCACGTGATCGACAGTGAAGTAAAACATCGTGAGGAAACCTGTATGTTTCAGGGATAAAAATATTTAGAAGATATGTGAAGTCAGCTTCATAATTTTGCTTCATATTATATTCTTTGTTTTAAGATGGCTTGCTTTGTTTGTTGTCACTAGTTTTATAAAAAAAGGCTTGGCAAGTTTGTCACTTGTTTTATAAAAAAACACGTGTTTTGAAACTCAGGAAAAAGACCAAAAACTATTTTACCGCAGTCCTGTAGTCATAAAACGTAATTATTCTAGGGATAAACTGCTTAATACTCACCTATTAACTAAAACCAAGTATTAAGTTATCACAGTACTTCCGCAGTGTATAACGTAAAATGTCCCACTTGGTAGTCGCAAAAGTTAGCTATATCCAGTAAACAAAGGCGCAGGCCTGTAACAAATGTTCAATGGGCTCTACCAAGAGGGCAAATTAGGTACTTTATGAGTAATATGAGACTTGTCTCGACCGTGTCGTTAAAGTAACATACAATGATCATTACGTGATAATGGTCTAACTTCACGTATGCGTATTTCGCTAATGGGCGTTGATAATCTCCAAATAGGCTGGAAGTTAGTACTTTGTAATAATTTAAAGTAATTTGAGAAGAGGTCACTATTGGAGATGATTCTCATATGACAATTTCTTTACCGAGTAGGAGATTTATGTTTTTAAGTCTGTCGTAAATCGAAGGCCGGCAATTTGTATCCTTATTTTACATTCCAACGTCATTTATTTTAAAGCTTAAAATCTCTCACCCAGACCGGTAGGCTCTCGTTTCTTTCACATTCATGTATACATGTTCATCGGTCAAGGGTACTCTTAACTTGACCCATATTTCCACATTTCCTGTAATTTGTAATTATGCAAATAAGATTTTTTTGCAGCTATTGGATAAAGTTATAATAATAATAATGTTTTCCTTTTTTATCGTCTTCAATCTTCATAAGGCTGAAATCGAGGTTTTAAAGCTTTGTTACTCAAACATTCTTTAACCGTGCGCGTTTGTTTTTGTCAGTCGGATGATAGAGGACAGGTACACTATCTGACTTTGGTCACTTTTTTATTCTACTGTAAGTCTTCAAGCTTTGGTGTATTTTAATGTATTTTTTTTTCTAAATATTATCGTTGTAAATGATCAGAAATCATTGTTCACAGATAGTATATTTAGATGACCCATTGTTTGATTGTCTCGTTGGTCTAGTGGTCATAAGTGCGACTGTTCATCATGTGGGCCCGGGTTCGAATTCTGGGTCGGGCCGAAATCAGTTTTTGGGTTATCAGTCAAGAAATTCTCAGTAGTAACCTGGTGTCAGGAGGTTAGCCGTCTTTCACCCCCGTGCCTCGGAAAGCACTTAAAGTCGTTGGTCCTGCGCCATCTTTTTCCGGTTGTGTCGGATTGCCGTCCCATCGGACTATGAGAATTAGGAAAAAGAGAGTACACCGGTGTTTGCACCCTGTGCGTACTCGTGTACTATAAACCTTGTCCGAAACTACATATCCTGTGGGGACTTTAATACATAGTGCGTATTATAATATACGCACATATATGGCTGCTATAATAATAATAACAACTTTATCTCAGACAAGGTCCTTAAAGTGGTTAGAATATTACATTTATTTTTAATTTTTATTTGTATTTTTGAAGTCAAAACTTCTTTAGTATCGTTGTGATTTGAAACTCAATGAAACAAAAAAGCGACACTAAAAGAGACAAACATATAAATCCATAGGATAGGCCTACGAGAGAATGAGATAAAATCTATGTACCTATATACTATAACATTTAAATTTTTTATAGAATAAGGATGACAAACGAGCACACAGTCCACCTGATGGTAAGTGGTTGCTGTGGCCCATAGACATCTACATCTATCTTCGTTTGCGAATTTAAATGCAGATGCGTTGTCAGCCGTGAGGACTAAGATAGAATGCCTCTTTTCCAGTAAAAAGGGTCTCCGGTTCTCTACACTCACCATACGAAACACAGCAGCATTAAGCTGCTATTTTACGCTGGTATTCTGTGAGAGCGTGGTCCTTCCCCGGTCGAGCCGACCCATTCGTGCTACAACTATACTATTAATATATCTGCAGCATGGCTCTACCACGTAAAAAAACATAAAAAAGGGAAGAGGTTTTTTGTTTGTTTAAATACGCTAATCTCTAGAATTAACAGTCCGATTTGATGAATTCTTTTTTTTAAAAGATAGCCAGATTCACGAGGAATAGGCTACACTTCAGCTAGCCTTAAATATTGATTTTTGTTAAGCAAGTCGGAAGAAAAGCGCTTCCGAAATGCTTTATCCGCGTGCGCTAGCGTAATGGTTAGTGATATGCAAATACTATTTTCTACAAAAATATAGATCTTTCCTCCGTCCATTAAAAGTCCGTGATACCATAGGCCTAGTTCTTATGCATAAGCCACAATAAGGTATTTTGAACAAAAGCTTGTTCCGTGCGAGATTCGTTCTCAGCTCCGCAACCAAACGAAATTTTATTCATATTGTTTATATTATTACTTAAAATCTATAAAATAGAATTGAATATAAATAAAAATATCGAAATTACCTTTACTAGTTATTACTAGTTCCTAGATTTTACATATTACAATTTAGCCATTAGAAGCGTTTCTAATACGAAAAAGTAGCGAAGCGCATTTCTTTTACCCTTCATACGCACTACGCGGGTAATCGCAATGCGGCTAGCCGTCTGGCTGACCACAGGATGCGGTTGCGAAGAAGTTGCAGCTATTTACTGCATTTGGTGTTGCTGGCCGACTCTGGATTTCGATGATAAATTTTTCGGTATCCATCATAAACGTACCACGTGCACACAATCCCATTCAATGGCGGGCAGCCGCGAACTGAGCTGCACAGTGCGAATAGAAACCGTCCGGCTGGCCGTCATCCGGGCCGCAGCCCTCCGAGCGACCGGAGCGGTTTGCGGGTAGCCGCATCACAGTGCGCATAGAAATAGATGTTACGTATATATTTTTGGTTGCGGTGAGCCGTACGGCTGACCGCATTGCGTGTAACCGCATAGTGCTTATGAGCCCTTACATTATAGCATAACATGACTCCGCAAACAGTAGATGCACTACATTGACCAGCTAGTTCCATCGGAATCCTAAACGCATTGCTGTATTGAACCCGCCGTGCACTATACGCCCGCCGAGTGTACCCAACCCACGTGCCTCACGTATAAAACGTATAGTTCTAATCCCATCTGAAACATCAACATCCAACCATTTACAAAAATGATTATTCAATCATGATAAATGTGAGTTAACGTTGCCGTATCGTAATGGACTAAAATTGTATGAAAAAACAAACAGCGCCCCTGGCGGACGTAAAGGAATCTATGTTTTGTCATAGAAAGTTACTCGATGGCGTGCCGATAGGAATTTACTCAGGCGGTCCTAAAATAATTGCATGTATGTATATCTGATGAGAAACGCGATAATAATTTGTCAATGGTTTGTAAATATTATACTCTGTACATACTACGTAAATAACTAAACGTACGAAACTTATAAAATATTTTAAGACATACATTGTACATATAATTTGTTTAACGTGATAGAGCATGCAGCTAAATTATAGTAGCACAAATAGGGCGGCTCGTCCGGGAAAGGACCTCGCTCTCACATAATACCAGCGTAAAATTGTAGTTAATGCTACTGTGTTTCGTATGGTGAGTGTAGAGAACCGGAGACATTCCATCTTAGTCCTCAGTGGTGACAACACATCTGCATAATTATTCTTATCGAGGATAACTATGTCTATGGGCCACAGTATTCACTTACCATAAGGTGGACTGTGTGCTCATTTGTCACCTTAATTGTATAAAAAAAAAAACTTTTATTGTATTTATTATAAATGTGAAAGTCTCGTGAGGATTTTTGAATGTTTGTTACTCTTTCATGTAAAAACTACTGAATGGATTTTAATGAAACTTTACAATAATATAGCTTATACATCAGAATAACATATAAGCTATAATTCATAAAAATATTGTGTAAATTGGCCAAAATATAACGATAAATAATAAGTAAGTCTCAAAAAAATCAGTCATCTGCGAGCTATTTTGGAGTGAAGACGCATCACGCAAAAACCTGTGAACCGATTTGGATGGGACTTTCACTAACAGATAGCGGATGTTATCAGGAGTAACTTAGGCTACTTTTATTTTAGGATTCTGTGCAAAAAAATTCCACGCGGGCAAAGTCGCGGGGAACAGCTAGTTTAATATATATTTCCCTTGAAATTACTATCGTAGAAAAATGTGTAGAAGCTTTGCTTTTATCGCCACCTGTTTTTTTACACTGCATCTGATCGCATTACGTCGTACGTACAATGCAAGGCGATACCGATACGCACCATACCACTGATCGCACAATCAACAATTCTAAAACTAACAATGTAAATCACAAAACAAGAAATGTAAATAATTAAACACAGCAAACAAAGAACCACCAAAGCAATGACTACAAACGGAAGTGACAATAATTTGTAAACAGTCATTAATCCTGGGAAAAGATATCACTTCACTGACGTCGCTCCCTCAGACGACGTCGTTAAGTAAATCCCCGATGGTGCAATCAATTGTTCGGCGACTATAAGATGCTTGTCAATGTTGTCTGACAACCTAATTAGGTTGTGACCCAATTACAGTTTCAAATCTAACTTCCGCCTCATCCTTCAATTTAATCATTCAATCGCAAAATTCCATCACGAAGAAGTTAAACGAACGTTAATTACAATAATTTGTTATTTTCTGTCAGTTCGTCTATGTCACTTTAATAAAGCGGATCGAGTCGTAGAAATAATCTTCTTTTCTAAATGAAAACCACGTTTTGTAATAAGACGAATGGACTGAAGTCCATTAGTCGCGACACCACAGTCTGTGAAATTTGCCATTTTCTGTCAAATTCCATACTTTACATTTCAGTTCGCATATTTCCGTGGGACTTCTTTCATGAAACAGATTATAGGTTTAAAGCCTTAGACTCTGAGACTCTCTATAAATTACTTTTTGTAATAAGACGGCATATTATGTATTTTTTCACTTAATATTAACAAAAACCTACGACCTAACCCAGGGGTTCCCAAACTTTTCGGTTCACGGCGCATTTAAAGGTATAGTATTTTGTCACGGCGCCGTTGCCAAAATATCTGCGAAATACCACTAATAAAACGGGAATTATAACAACCTTTTCAAAATAATAGTATTATATATAATTGACAAGAAAAAAAAATACAAAAGGTAAAAAAGTTTTAATGACAAGTTAGTCAATCGTCTAAGCTTGAAGATCTCCACAAGTTTTATCAAAATGCGGAATAACATTTGATAGTGCTACTCTCGTTTCTTGCTCCTCATTGACTTTGAATGATATTTGCTCTATATCATAGCTCCAGTTTCGTATAAAGAGGATGTTGCAAACGGATTGAAAGAGAAGAAAGCTTTTGAATTTAGAGTTGGATATTCTGACACTTTTTGTGACAATAGTTACTGCCTACGGCATCCTAGGGAACCCCGGACCTAACCTAACATGTGTATGGACATGTATACGCTGATGGTGACCACCGTGGGGTTTTAGCCGGTAAGAGTCCGGCATAATCTTCTCGTTGCCCCCGCAACGAATAATATCCATGAGGATTTCCCCACGAAATAAAAGGTTAGGTTAACAATGCTTGCCTGACTCGTTAAATAAGATCGAAAGGTAAGAGATAGTATGAAACCGACGTGCAGCCAGTTGCCATCGCTTTGTTGTCGACATACCATGCATTTCCATCAAACGGTTTGCTTCGTCGTTTTTAATGCGTACAGCAATGGAGTCGAACAATTTGCTAGCAATGCCTCTCCATCCGATTATGATGTGGGTGTCTTCAAATCAAGAGTGGATAGGTTTATTAAGCTAAATCAGTGCTCTTTGCCATCTTTTGCTATATCACCACTTACTATCAGATGGACTGTAAGATCGTTTGTCACTTCAGTGTTACAAAAAAAAATACAACAAAAGATTTTCAATTTCAATGCGGTTGTGATGAAAGTGACTGAAAGCTTCGACACCACCGGACGCTATCAACAAGATTGAACGTTCAATGCGGTTCAAACGTGTAACACGAAAATCGAACAATATCTTATTTACCGTATGACAGCAAAGCGTACGGAAGTATTTATGCGCGTCTTTTTTTTTTACAACCAAAACAGTGTCTAAGTGGCGTGACGGCCATGCCCCGCGATTTTTGGAACTTTTCCAAACATATGAGTGTTTATAAAATACCAAATCAAACTTCAACAAAGATATATCTATATATAGTTATCATGGCTCCTCTATTGGCAATTTTCGCGAAATTTTCGGACATACGCCCACCGACGCTGAGGATTTCTTTTTTTTAATTAAAATAATTTATAAATATAGCTGCATTAAAATAAGCGAATTTTATTGCCATGACATTGCTGGAGTTCAGATATTGAATGTCATTTAAATGAATTATTGTGTATATAGGCAAAGTCGTTCAATGTTCAATGTCTTGCAATTTGAATTGTTACAATTTGGGTCATCGGTCGAAAATTGCATTTAAGAATTTCATTATCATTCATTCCATCCATTACAGTCTATAAAAGTCTACTGCTGAACACAGACCTTCCCAATAGATGGCCTCATAGGGTGGATTATGCCATAATTGTCACGTTTGGCAGACGGGTTGATTGAGTTTTTTTTTAATGATTTTGAGTTGTTATTAGGAAGGTGGTGCTTATTGCCTGTTTCAGTTTCCCTTTGCCGCCTCGTAGGACTTTCAAGAATTTATGCCGAATAAAACTGAAAACAGATTCGGCAAAATCTTTTACAAAACAAATTTATGACTAACGTAAGAGAAAATTGGCACAGATTCACACGGAGGAAAATATTATATAATTTTCACCTGCAACGCGTAAAAAGTCCCTAAAAATCTGAAGATTTAATATTACTCTGACTAAGCTAATCATGTACAGAGAAGAAAATATAAATAAGGAAAAGGAAAAAAATATTATAACTTTAATATACATTTATGTAATCGTGAGTGTTCTTAGCAAAGATAAAAACGTTAAGTAGAACTATTTATTAAAATTGAGCAGTTCCGGAAAACTAATTGGTCATATTAATTAAAATTAAAATCCTGGTAAAAAAAGTTAATTTCAAGCTCTCCTAAACTATTCGATTGTCATAATTCGAGCTTAAAAATATGTTCCTCAACGCATTCAAAATTCAAGCTTTATCTGGTCTAACTCGCAGAAAGTGGATTGTACCTACTTGTACGGACTAAAGAGAATATAATCACTACGGACCCTTTCTTATTCAAGGTTGCAACAGTCGATGTTGGCGTTGCATTCTTACACGTAAAGCAATGTACCTTATTGCAAAAGTGATTGCATTCGATTCGTTGTTAAATTTAGCAACAACTTACGTAATACCGTTATTTTTTATTATTATGCATTTAAAATAGGTAAAAGGTTCGGTCTTCAAAACAGTAAGTTAGAATTTTAAGTGCCGATTTACCACATCAGCAGTGAAGAAAATTTTGAATATCAGAGAAATAAAATATATTTCGTGGATTGGTAAGTATGTGACTCTGAAAAGAATGGGAGGAGGCGTAAGCTATCCTTTTTTATATTACTTAACCGTGCTTCTAACCTAAGAAGTTTTAATAAATAATTATACTTTTGAAAAGTAGATGAACCGACTAAAATTATCATTTTATGTGATTAAATTTATACCGGAAGCCGGAACACTGTGACAGTAGGTAAATACTTTTAAGGAAAAAAAAAAACTAATTAAATAATAGCCAGTCTCAACTTTATCAGGGTGCGGTGCACCCTCCTAATTGACGGTGAAACTCAGGCGACCAACTAATTGTGAAAAATCGACCCAAAAACATTAAGCTAAATTAAACAGATTTGTGACGAGTAGCAGTATCACCAGGCCCTATCTTATAAAAGTTACAATCAACAATTTGCATTTTACACAATTTATATTTTACATTTCCACATATTCAATTTCAATAAAAATTAAAAATTATAAAACTGTCATGGTGAAAAATGTACAAAATTGTGGCAACAATTTTACATATTTCTGTTTTAACTTGACAGGCAATAATTTAGGAATTGTGAGAAAGCTGGTTTATTAAACGCAGAATTGTTTTGGCAAGTTTACATTATTTTAAAATTACAATACAATTCTGACATTTGAGTTGGCGACTATTAATTAATGTTAAGAACTTACCATGACATATTTTCAACAAACAATTATCAACGAAAAGGCGGTTTTTGCAATTTACTTTAGCCGTGTTACTTTTACATTTGTGTTGCTTTATAAAACGGTATTTACTTAACGATTGAACAATTATGTCACTTTTTACAAATTTGTCGGATGTAACGTTTGTTGGGTAGGGCATAGTGCGTGGGTTTCATCTCTACGTTCACCAATCCGAGCGCAAAACATGTTGCGATGGGCAAAACACAATGGAAGCTTTTGGTGAAGGTGGAGTTAAAATAGCTATTAATGTGATTTGAAAGTCGAAGATATTACGTTGCATATTTGCAAAGACTGAAAAAATACATAAAAGTATAATAAATAGTCTTAACCAAAAATCAGGAAGTTATGTTAGTGGGTTTGATTTTTCAAAGTCCAAATTTTTACATATCTCTAGGTTTCAGTCTTTAGAGTCGATTTTTAGGAGGATGTCTCTATGTGAGCATGCAAGAATGTTTGTTCGTAGTGAATTTTCGCCTCTCATAACTCGAGAACATATTATAATAATCAAACTGGTTTCGTTCGATGCACAATTATGTAATTAGAATCTGATTGAATATGATTTGAATAAATTAACTCAAGAAATGGTAAACCAATTTTACAATATATAATCAGTATTTAATCCTGCAGATTCTGAATATGAGCGGAGTAATTTTTTTTTGGACGAAGAATAAGGGTGACAAACGAGCACACAGTCCACATGATGGTAAGTGGATGCTGTGGCCCATAGACATCCATATTTATCCTCAATTAAGAATCAAAATGCAGATGCGTCGTCACCCCTGAAGACTGAGATGGAATGCCTCGTTTCCAGTAAAAACGGTCTTCGGTTCTCTACACTCACCATACGAAACACAGCAGCATTAAGCTGCTATTTTACGTTGGTATTCTGTGAGAGCGTAGTCCTACCTTGGTCGAGCCGACCCATTCGTACTGCAACCACAATAGACACAAAATAAGTCATGCTGCAGCTATGCATCATGGCTCTACCACGTAAAAAATGTCTAATTAATTTTTTTTAATGTTTATTACACAAAAATGCAGTCGGTTATTTCTTATACTACTTTCGTCAAACTGCAGGGCAGTTTGTTGGCGAATACATCACCCACTTATATTCTATGTACCTACTGTAATTAATAACTTAATCTAGGATTTTAAACTTAAAATAGAAAAATAAAATAAAAAGAAAAATTAAATTTAAACTTAGCAGTGTTATTTATATACTTAATTATATTTAAACTTATTAATAATTACAGATTTAACTATTAATTAAGACTAATATTTTATTTTTTATTTAGACAGTATTAACTATTAAATGTAAAATTATGATGTATTATTCCACGTTTTCCATTTTTATGGCACTCTTATTGGGATTTTTGTAGTGTTCCCTCCCCGGTAGTATCCGCTATTTCATTCTTTACCGCCTACCGAAAGTCCACTGCTGAACATGGATAGGCCTTCTCCATAGATTGGCTCATAATGGTGATTTTTGGCATAGTTGCCAAGCTGGTTGCGTGTATGTTATTCACTAGTTGTTTTTAGGAAGACGCCGCTGCCCGTCTCCTGGTTTGTTTGTCCATGTCGCCTCTTACAACACTCACGGGACATATTCTTATACCGCCACTTCACTACACATTGAAGTAATATGTACTATGTACGTTAAAGTTAAAGTTACAGCCTATATATGTTCCCACTGCTGGGCACAGGCCTCCTCTCATTTCTGAGAGGGTTTTAGGGCAAGGAAATGTCCGCCGCGCTGCCCCAATGCGTGTTGGCGAACTTCACATGTCTTCGAAATATTTTTTGTTTCTTATTTCTCTGACATGCAGGTTTCCTCACGATGTTTTCCTTCACCGCCGAGCACGTGGTAAATCAGCACATAAAATTGCAATTAACAATTTCATTGGTGCCAGCGGGGATCAAACCCAGGATGCTCGCGTACTGTGAAACTTACAGCGCGCGCTAACCATCTGAGCTACCACGGCTATGTGATGATGATGTGTCATTGAATTAATATGTACGTAGTAAATATTAATTCAATGACACTATCATCTGTTCACGTATCTGCTAGTGCAACCCCAAGGGTTAATGATATGTGCGGATAATGTCGCTCTATGTAACGTAGTAAATGTGACCTTTATATTCACTTCGCCCAGTATTAAAAATAAAAATAAAGTTGTTTAAGAGAAAAATAATAAATAATATTTATAAAGACGCGGAAGCAGGAAAAATAACAACTCCAGTTTAAGATTGTAAAATTAAGACCGGTATTGCTAACACAGAACTTTCAATGACATAGAATGTGAACCTGTTTCTCAAAGACACCAGCAAATATTTTTCCTAATCATAATGTACTTTAATCGTTTCCCCAACATTTCTTTCACCACTAAACTTGCTATTCAGGGCCATTTATCCTGCTTTTACTAGTGACAATAATTCTAATCTACAATAAAGAAGGAATTAGGCCGAGCAATCGGGACGGCGCGGCGAGCCTTTGAAACAAGACACTGGAATAACTCCAAAGGAATTTCTAATAAGACTACATAGGTCGGAATGATTTTCTTAGTAGTGTTAACTGAAATTTTACGTCATTTGAATGCCTATTCATTTATTCCAGTCTTCGTATACTTAGTGTAGGCATTGTTCTTCTATTTCTTAAGTTATGACTCGTTCAATTGATTTTTATATGGGATTGTTCGTAAGAGGCGACAGAGGGAAACAAACCAGAATCAACAAAGGAGATGGGCAGCCGCGTCTTCTTAATAACAACTAAAAATAAAAAGAACTGCGGTTGCCAACCCGCCTGCCAAGTGTGGTAACTATGGCAAATATCCCCTATGAGGCAATCTATGGGGAGGCCTATGTTTAGCAGTGGACTTTTGATAGGATCTAACTGAACGGAATATCCCGGTTGCTGTAGGTGTAATGACTAATGACTAGCCGACATATTATTAGATCATTCGGACGCCTTCTGAACAAAGCCAGGAGCTTTTTCACGCAGACGCAGGATATTGTACAGGGCCGTAAATATTTGGAAAATCATGAAAAAAACTGTTCTTAAACTTTAAGAAGCGTTCAGATATTTTAACGGCCCGATAGTGTGGTTGGTTTGTAATTTTTTATACTTATTTGTGTTTTATGATTTATGCATGTGGGTTAGATAATAAAACTGACTTTATTTTTGAGATCAATTACGGTCTAAATTTTGCACAATTAACATGGTACAGTCAATTGGACACAGTACCGAAATAAAGGTGTACACTGTGTGAGTAAAACTTGAACTGTTCAGGTAAGTTAAAATTCAAAGAAACAGGATAGTAATGTAACAGACACTGCATCAAAAAATCAGACAATAGAATCCTATGAACCACCCACAAATTATTATAAATCGAATAATTTATTCATGAAATGAGATATTGCTAGATTGCCAGGCCATAGTTATGATATACCTTAATAATTATTTTTATAATGATTTCTTATATAATTTACGCGAACACTACTTTTAATAACTTTTTTTTATTTTTATTAATTCACGACGTTTCGGGTGCTTTACAGCACCCACACACACAGCACACACTTCAAGACACAGTAAGTTCATCCTTCGTAGATCGGACCAAAATTAATAATTAAAAAAGCTGAAGGTACTCCGTGTTAACTCTGACATCGGGACGTCAATCACCTCAGTCCCCCGTGACCATGGGTGCTGTAAAGCACCCGAAACGTCGGGAATTAATAAAAATAAAAGTAAGTTATTAAACGCGATATAATCCGTAAAAGTAGTTTTATTCAATTATTTTTATATTAAAATTTGAATAAAAATTATTTTGCGTAAAAAATAATAAACTAAAATTGTACATAATACACTTTATATTAAATTCAACATCTTTTTAATGCTCAATGTTAATTTTTTTTTATAGGATAAGATGACAAACGAGCACACAGTCCACCTGATGGTAAGTGGTTGCTGTGACCCATAGACATCTACATCTATCCTTAATAAAGAATCAAAATTCAGATGCGTTGTTACCCGTGAGGACTAAGATGGAATGCCTATTTTCCAGTAAAAAGGGTCTCCGGTTCTCTACACTCACCATACGAAACACAGCAGTGTTAAGCTGCTAATTTACGCTGGTATTCTACGAGAGCGTGGTCCTTCCCCGGCCGAGCCGACCCATCCGTGTTACAACTATACTATTAATATAGCTGCAGCATGGCTCTTCCACGTATAAAATTATTATTATTTACAATATAATATCTAAATACCAGTAAAATGGTAGTAAATTAGAATTAGAATTGCAATTACATAACAATAGGTGATGCTAATTAATATTAGGTTAAATATAAATTGAGTGTGGTAAAATTTATAAACAGTCTTGTCTTGAGAAGATAAAAAATATTATGTGTTCGTTTTTTGTCGAGGTGTTGTTATTTTTTGTTGATTTTGGTGGTTTGTGATTTTCCGCTTCTTACGATACCCACGGGATGATATGGCGTGGTGGATATCCTTACACCGCCACTACACAGTATTAAAAATGTTACATAAATCTTAATGAAGTCAGTTTCTGGGGTTTAAGAAGAAAAGTCAATTAAAAAAAAAACACTGTGAGTACGAAGTCATGTGGGTAAAAATCATCCCAGTCTCTGAAAGAAAATTGTTCATAATATTGAAATCCTCTACGGGCTGTCTTCAATAAAGAAAAGACTCATGGTGATGCAATGAAACGACGAAATGATTATATACGCCGAAACATTAAAAAAAGAGTTCGTAATCCATTAAAATAGATAAGAAGCGGTCTTTTGAATCAACGAATTTTTCAAGTGAAAACTTTTGTTTCCTTTAATTCAATTCGTTTAGAGAATTTCACAAACAAACAAACTTTCCAACTGTAATTTAATTGCCTTTTGTGCAATTCTGAGCATTCAACTCGCAAGCGAAGTCGACAGCAGTGACACTTTACATCTTTACAACTTCCTAACACAATAATTACTGGAGGAAATGAGGATGAGAAAAAAAAACTTCATTTTGTTGATTACTTTCTCTTTGAAATAAATGATGTGGTAATAAAATGGTCGCAATAAAAATGTCTAGTCAGCTCTATATTTTTTTTCTCAGGTATTGGACTCTTCCATTTGTACTTTTGCCAGTGCCTGCAAACAGTCGATGACGATAGTATCTCAAGGCGCCTAAGGGGATAAAAAACTTGTTTATTTTTATCACCATCTATACACTCGTTACATAGTTTATAATAATTGTCAGACATAATTTCATACACAAAATCGCACCACTTTAACGTATCAAAATCAGCAATCCGACGTCGATCATGTTCCCACCAAAACCAAAGTATATCAGTCATGGCGAAAACTCCCTCCTCCATAAGCAAATTTAATTAGGTTTTTTTTTAAATTATTGATTTCGACTACAGCTTAACCCAGCAAACAGTCGATGGCGATAGTATTGGAAGGCGACAAAAGGGACACAAGGTCATTTTTTCCACTTTCGTTCATATTTGCAGACATTAGACCGACAAAATCATATCACTGAGATTTTAAAGTATCAAAAGACGACTTCAAATAGGTTGAAATATTTTAAATAGAGTTTAATTCAAAACTGTTTTATAAAACCAACTTAGTTTATGTAGTATATAATTACTATTGAAAATTTTATAAAAATACATGAATCTTAGTCAATTAATTAGGCCTGAGATTAATAAGAACTTAATTAAAAGACCAAGTGCGTACAGTAAGATTTTATATTAAACTAGCTGTTCCCCGCGACTTCGCCCGCGTGGAATTTGTTACGATTGGATTTTATAGGTTTTAATTTTTTATTTTACTAAAACAAAAATAGCCTAAGTTACTTCTTATAACATCGGCTATCTGCCAGTGAAAATCCCGTCAAAATTGGTCCAACCGTTTCAGAGATTAGCCGGAACAAACAGACAGACAGACAAACATTTTAAAACTTGTTTTTTTTTTGTTATAAGTACCGTATATACTTTCATATGCATTTAGTAAGAAGCTGTTATTTTGACATTACAAACAGACACTTCAATTTTATTTATTTGTATAGACGAAAATATTATGTAAGAGGCATCTTATCCGATTTTCTTAAAATTATAATTGAATTATTTAAAAGCACTAAGAAAGGGGAGGGTGTCATATGAGGTTGACAAAAAGCTAGTGGTCCATCTGATGGTAAGTGGCTTCTGGGTTGTATCAACTGCCGCCAGCAATTACAAAGAGATAAAAGACAAATGCGTTGTCGACCCTGATTAGATGACATGCCTAACAACGTGACAAATGAACTTACCTTCCAATAAATGTAAGTTGCTACTGCAGTTTATGGAAACCTGAATTCATTTTTAAAAAAAAATCATGCGTGAGTGTCGTGGAACACTCGGATGGAACGAAGTTCCTTTCGTAGTATATTATTATTGATAAACGTATTATATTATTGATTAACAAATACAAATAACTGAATTACTAGAGTCTATTAAAATGAAGCGTCATTTAAAATAAAATAATATGTCTTTCATGGCAAGATAAGAAAAAGTGCGAGGGAGATGGATATTATTCGATCTCGCTTGCTTATAGCCGCCAAGGCCGTCTACACTACGTCAGAAGGGTTCGTGACGGAAAAATCTTACACTTTTTCTCGCCTAGCCCCCATCCGCCAAATTTGCACCGTCCGATAAGGAACTTCGTTCCAAAAACTACAGATGCGTTGTTGTAATCCCTGATGACTAAGATAGGATGTCTCACAGCTTGTAATTATACTGGTTCTACGTTCCTCTTAAAACGGAATGGAACAGTGTACGTACTGCTGCTTGGCGGCAGTAAGAGAGGAGTCCTACTCAGACTCCTAAACAGAAAAGAAGAGGCAAAAGTTAATAGGCTTTTGTTAACGTGAGTCAATGCGCTCTACTATCTTCGGTTGCATCACCATTTGCCATCAGATGGGATAGTAGTCAAACACTGGTTTATTTTATATACATATATATATATATATATAGATATAATTATTCTGTCCGTGTGTATGTAACTGTACTTCTCCTAAACAGCTGGGCCGATTTTGATGAAATTTTGTGTGTGATTAAGTTGATTCGAAACTGGTTTAGATTCACAATTCACGCCGTTTAAATAGTATAAAAAACCGTCAAAGTGCGAGTCGGATTCGCGCATGAGGGGTTCCGTACCATCGTAAAACACGTTTCTAGTAGGGGAGCCCCCTTTAATTTTTAATTTATTTTTATTTTTATTAATTGTTGTTATAGCGGCAACAGTAATACACATTCTGTGAAAATTTCAACTGTCTACCTGTTACGGACGGACAGTTATAGGGCCCCGTTGGTTACCCTTCGGGTACGGAACCCCAAAAAGGAGTCCTACTAACTGGTAAGTAAGCGTGTCGTTATATAGGTTTTTTTACTATTTAAAACGGAACACAGTAGTGGGGTGTATTTTTACGTGAGCAGAAACTGCTGACGTACGCCAAGCGTGACGATTAAGAAAAATCCTCCCTACTTTCAGGGAGGCCCATATCCAGCAGTAGGCATTTAGGGGCTGCTGGAGAAGACACTAGATGCGAATACACTACCAAATATAATAATGTGCATGTGAGATTGCGTGAGATTTTGACTGCCACATTGGTGAATATGAGGTCTCGGGTTCAAACCCCGTGTCGAGCCAAAACCAGTTATTGGGTTTTTCGGTCAGAAATTCTTAGTAGCAGCCGGTAGTCAGGAAGTTGGCGGTGTTTCACCCCTGTGCCTCGTAAAGCCGTTGGTCCTGCGCTTGATCTCTTTCCGGTCGAGTCGGATTACCGTCTCATCGGACTATGAGAGTGAGGGAATGAAGAGTGCACCTGCATACACTTGGGCAATGTAATACTATCCTGTTCAGATTGCTAGTCTACGTTGAGACTGGCCGCCGTGACCGAAATTCGATCTGGAGGACATTATTATTTGCGCGTGAGTAATGAGCATATAATACAGCAGTAGGTAAGTAAATTTAATACTATTATTATTATTTATTTAAATTTAATATCTCTTCATTGTAAAAGTTACGCGGGGCCTAAGCAATAAACGACGTCAGCAAAATATTAAAATTGATAATAGACAAGATCCATAGAGAAATCCGATGTCTCGGGATACTAAAGCCATTAGGGACTTGATGGCAAAGTAATTGCCCGCGAGGATTGAGGACTTAATAATAGATCTTTCGCGGGATATTGATAAATTGCTTCGAGATAAGGAAGACACGGCAAATTGCGAAATAAAAGCAGTGCCTGTAAGTCAAAAGATATCTCGCTGACTACAATATAATAAACAATGTCATGATTTATTGTTGTTGATGTCTTTTTTAAATAGTTGCATTTGCGCGCACTATTTATTTTTTTACCAACCAGTTACAATCCACAGCTGGAGATGCGTTTTTCCCATTATAATATAAGTAAGTATATGTAGGATATGTCACAATCGCCATGCTTAGCCATCACAGTTCCAGATGTCTTTTGACGCTCGCCGTCGGCCTGGGTAATTTATATCTGTATACGAGATGGTATATCACCATCCATTAGAAGCCCCGAGGACTACTCTGGCCTTTGCCCTAGTTATTAAAATAAGTAAAATTCGGTGGCGAATCCCCTTATGACACTACCACATAATTAAAATCATATTTCTCATCCTTTTGAACATACCACTTTCCCAAGAGTTTCACATGGACTATGTGACGCTTTTCTTGAAAGATTTTTACGAAGTCACCACGCTGGGCTAGTAGTGAGGGCAGAGCTGCGGTAGTTTATACGTGACAAAGGCATGCTGTATTATATAGCTGCAGCAGGAATTGTTTGGATCAACCGAGAATGGATGACGCTGTCAAAGATTACCGGCATAAAATACCATTATATTGCTGATTTGTTTCGTATGGTGAGTGTGAAGAGCCGGAGACCCTTTTCCTGGTACCTAGAGAGCCCGTCTCAGTTATCACGGGTGACAACGCATCTGTATTTTAGAAATATTCCAGCTTTTACTTCTAGTGTCAACCTCATCTGTACGCAGTGCACTCAGCTAACAAGCAGACTTGGAAATCGACTGATGATGGAAAATTAATCGAAATATCTTCTTTTTTGGGCTTCAGAAGCCCTGTGCTGAGTATGGGCCTCTCACGTTGCAGCAAATATTTTCCATAATCACCACGCTTAGCATGAGAATTGACGATCTCAATACCAGACATCTCGTAGGGACCTTAGACGCTGCTTCATGTCGCCGGTTTATATATTTAAGATATATCACACCGCCATCTATCGATAGCCATGAGTTCTTTTTGGCATTTCCCGCAGTCGTCTCCTTTGATTCCCATAGGAAGAAATGGGATGATGGACGCTGAGTCGTCTATTAGTCTGGGAATTTGGATTGCTATATTTGGACTGGCTTACATTGGATATGTTAATACATTTAGTTCACCGTGTAGTGTGGCGGTGTAAGAATATCCACTAACCCATATCGTCCCGTGGGTGTCGTAAGAGCAAACAAAAGGGAACAAACCAGAAGATAGGCAGCAGCATCTCCTAAATAACAACTAGAAAATTAAAAAAAACTGCGGTTGGGATATTCGCTTTATATCTTCTGATTTCGTGGACAGTAGGTTAAAGTAATAATGACGTATACATTTTCTAATACAGCATATCAGACTAGATGATTATCATTCTTACAAGTTAGTAAGGGTGAAAAAAAATTACAAGCATATCTATACATATATCAATGTGAAAACTCTATAGATTTCATGACCTATGACGTCACTTCTGATATTAATGGTTTCAATTTATACCAGACGGAGAATGTCGCGTCATGACATCGTCAATGCTTACGTCTCTTAAATTTCTACGTAAACCAACTTTAATATTAACTATCTTAATATATGCACAGTTTAAATAAGATAGCATAAAATTACGTAAAGAATATAATGCATATTTTATTAACGGTAAACCCAAGAGAGTGCGTGTTCCCTCTAAGAGTTTAAACTTTTGAGAGATTAGATAATAATAATTATACGAATATTCAGTAGACTGTGTGTAGAATACGCAATAGGAATTGTACGTTAATCAATGCAAACCGCAGGTCAGAATTTACATAGCGATTATTAAATCTATACATATATAAATAAAAGTTAAGTGTCTGTCTGTAATATTGAAATAACTACTTTATATTGATTGAGCTAAGGGGGTCATGTATGGCATGACGCTATTGTCGCTCGTTGAAATGCTAACAACGAGACATAAAAAGTTTTCACATGTTTTGCAGTAATAACTGGTAATAACTATCGGAATTATTAGAATTAAAGTAGGTAGTAGGTAAAGTAGAAATTAATGCCATCAAATTTTCACAATTTAGAAAAAAAAACACCAATAATGCGCGCACTGATTACAATACACAAGAGCTTAAAATGGTTTTAATTGCTTGAATTATCTATGATCGAATGGATTTTAAGAGACAGAATCCTCAGATTGTTCGGAGTTACCAACATACCCCTTCCATAGAAACTTAGTGGCAATAGGCATAATATATTATACTAGGTGGTGGTGGTGGTTTTACGTGGTAGAGCCACGCTGCAACCATATTATAGTTGTAGCACGAATGGGTCGGCTCGACCGCAAAGGACCACGCTCTCACAGAATACCAGCGTAAAATAGCAGCTCAATGCTGCTGTGTTTCGTATGGTGAGTGTAGCGAGACCCTTGTTACTGGAAACGAGGCATTCCATCTTAGCCCTCAGGGTTGACCACGCATCTGATCTGATACTTAATCGAGCATAAATGTAGATGTTTAAGGGCCACAGCATCCACTTACGATCAGGTGGACTGTGTGCTCGTTTGTCACACTATGCTATAAAAAAACCCGGCGCGTTGTAGCCGCAGAAGAAATAATTGTGTGATTATAATTTTAAAATTGGAAGAATTTATATTTTTTAATAAGGAATGATTATACATTCATGGAAGTTGAATGATATATAACTTTCAAATAAATTTGTAGATACGAAACGCGCGCCACCTACTGTAAGTTAATTGTACTATGCCTATAACCTTCGCGCAAGTGCAAGCAATAAGTTGACAAAGTTTTAGCGCAATCTGATGAACGGTATGGCAGCGCATAAAATACGAAGAGACAAACATAAATTTTTATATATTAGATATAACTAGCTGTGCACGCGACTTTGTTCCCATAGAATGTTTGTTAGTAGTTTATCTACGGGCAGCAACGTTAATGTTGCGGCTAAGGGTGGAAAATTATGGATGAAGTATTTAAGTGACTATTTAGACTACATTCGAACTTTTGATATTCTTTAGTCCACCCAAAACGGTCACAACATAAGATTTCTAATAAAAAAAGCCGACACCAAAAACTTAAAAAAAAAATCCGCAAAATAGTCTTACCATCGAATTCTGAAGCAATTATGCGGAAATTATTATTTTAGGTCTTTGAAGTCTAGGAGTTTAATTTTTTAAGTAGGACATCTTACTTTTTGCCCTTGTATTATTTAGAGGACCTTTTTTACCCGACTGGGACTGCGGCAGCTAATGTGTTTATCAGCCTAATGTGTATGTATGCATGTTTGTTCCTTTGTGGCGCTCTAGAGACTAAACGCGTGGGCTCATTTTGATGATTCTTATGTCAATCGATTTGTCTTAATCTTGTGTGTCACTAAAGACATGACAGTAATCAAAATTCAATATAGCGACAACCAGACGCCATATTGCTTAAAAGAAAAAAAATGAAAGTCTACGAACTATGTGAAATTGGGTACCAATGATTAAGTCTTTGAAAATCATATTTGGGTTTCTAAAGTCATTTTTCATTTTGAATGACCATTTAAGATCTATAACGATTTAAAGTTGGTTAGCGACCATTCTCAGTTAAATTTTCTAAACTTGTAATAAAGTTGTGATAAAGTTCCTAATATAATCGTATAATGAGTATTATTAGTATTTTTTTTACACAGTTGGGATTTCTAAAACAGTATCAGCCTTGCTTGTTAAAAATTACAACTTACTTCTTTGATTTGATAGACATCTTCGCTTTAAATATCGTTTTTACTCTTAATATATTTTTAGAAATACAAAATGAAGCTTGCATTCCGCATATGAGATATAGGTACATTTTGAAACTAGTTAATTATTGCATTTTTAAGATGGTATTTGGTACGTTAATATTTGTGAGAGAACATATTCTTTTTTGTTTACTGTGTTTTAAGTAATAAGGATGTCATTATTGAACATTATTTTACATAATTTAATTACGATTTTTGAGATTAGATTCAAACTTAATTACTCAACGCCACCATTGAACAAATTCGTACCTACACTTCAAAATAATAAACATAACTTTAGATAGAACGAACCGATTTTATTAAAACAAAAATAAATGTTACTAGAAGATACGCTTCATGATTTCCTTAACGATGGCGTCCCCACTAGATGGAGTGACGACCTGGTAAGACATGCAGGAAGTCGATGGATGCAGGTGGCTCAGGATTGTGCTTTGTGGCATTCCTTGGGAGAGGCCTATGTTCAGCAGTGGACTTGTGAAAGGCTGTAATGACGATGATGATTCTGTGAGAGCGTGGTCCTTCCCCGGTCGAGCCGACCCATTCGTGCTACAACTATACCAGTAATATATCTACAGCATGGTTCTACCACGTAGAAAAACTGTACTGCTGTGTTCTGGTCTACAGAGAACCAGTATAATCACAGACTGGGCATTCCATCTTAGACCTCGGAGGTGACAATGCATTTGCAGCCTTCCTTGTTTGAAGTTGTTAGCAGGTGTTCATGGATTACAATTACTTACCATCAGGTAGACTGTAAGTTCGTTTGACACTAGTTTTATAAAAAAATGATAAAAAAGTAAAGTAAAGTTACAGCCTATATACGTCCCACTGCTGGGCACAGGCCTCCTCTCATTTCTGAGAGGGTTTTAGGGCAAGGAAATGTCCGCCGCGCGGCCCCAATACGTGTTGGCGAACTTCACATGTAATCGAAATATTTTTTGTTGATTTCTCAGACATGCAGGTTTCCTCACGATGTTTTCCTTCACCGCCGAGCACGTGGTAAATCAGCACTTAAAATTGCAATTAACAATTTCATTGGTGCCGGCGGGGATCGAACCCGGGTTGCTCGCGTACTGTGTAACTTACAGCGAGCGCTAACCATCTGAGGTACCACGGCTCTAAAAAAAAAATTATATAATGTGTTAATTAAATTTGGTCAACTATAGTACACCTATAATTCAAATTTAATGCACTTAAGTACGGTTGTAGGCAAGAGGAAATAACGCTAAAAATACAAGTTTAGTTGCTGTCCAATTAAATACATAAATCCCATGTGCAGAGATGGAAAAATTATATGTGCGTTACTTTTTATGGAACTGCGTATACATTTTATAATGAAATAATATGTAGATGGGGTCATATTTTAATTTTGTTGACTATATTACAACTAATTCTAATTTAATGTTCACTAATGAACACAATACAATGGTTGTAGGCAAGAGCAAATTACACAAGAACACGTTTAGTTGTTGTCCAAGAAAATTAAATCAAATACAATCACAAATCCATTTTGATAACAGACAAACGATATTTAAAGCAACAATAATTTAAATTGTTTCTAACGTGTTATTTTTAATCTTTTGTTGATTATATATGTCTTTTAAAATGTTGAGCTTTATTCTTACGTAGTTATTACCATTCAACGGGTTTTCAGCTGGGCTTTTGCCTACTAAGGACCTGGGTATGCCACTTAAAAGGGAGAAGGCTGAAACCAGGAAGAAAGAAAATTTGGAAGGCGTTACCAGTATCTGACGTGAGACTCATTGTTTTGCGTATTTTGATACATGTTAAGATTGTTATTCCGCCATTCATTCGTGGAAAAGAGGTTTTATGGTATTTTCTTTAGCAAACTGATAAACTATCTTCGGCATGAAACACTTAAATGAAATGGCTAATAAAACAAAAGCATAAAAATGCAAATAGGCGTAACAGTAGTAATGTGGTTTTATAAGGACATAATTATATAAGTAATTGAAATTTTGTAAAAAAAAATCTTTAAGATATTATCTAGGGTTAACAAATTGAGCATTTCTCAATACTAACACGGTTAAGAATTCCAAATTCAAATTTATAAATTCATTTAGCTGGTACATTTGAGTTTTCAAAACAGTCATTAATTTGTTTTTCCTCATTATTTTCTTTGGCGTCGCTTATTACCGCACAATGGAAAACATGAAATATCGGTATATTTACGAGTACGAGTTCACCTGTCGCACCAGTGCTGCAGAAACAGCTCGAAGGATTAATGATGTGTACGGCGCTGGTGTCGCAAAAGAAAGCACGGTATGTTTTGGTTCCAACGTTTTCGTTCTGGAAATTTCGACCTTCAGAACCAACCGCGTGGACGGCCGAGACCAAAGTGGAAAATGAAGAATTAAAAGCTATTGTAAGCGGATCCATCACAGCACTTCAGATAGCTGCAGGTTTGCAAGTGGATAAAACTGTATTAATCCACTTGAAGCAAATCGAGAAAGTAAAAACTTGAACGATGGGTACCCCATGAATTGAGTGAATCGAACTTGCAAACACGCGTCGACTGCTGTGTTACTTGCGCAACCGACACAAAATGAAGGGATTAAATCAAATCATTACTTGTGATGAAAAGTGGATACTGTACGATAATCGGAAGCGTTGTCGCAATGGCTGAACCCTGAAGACCCAGCCAAACCTGCCCTAAACGAAAATTGACTCAGAAAGTTACTTGTGAGTGTTTGTGACTAGCGCGGTGTCGTTCACTACAGTTTCTAAAATCTGGCCAAACGATTACGGCAGATATCTATTGTCAACAACTACAAACCATGAAGGAAGAACTAGCTTTAAACAACTGAGATTGGTCAATCGCTCTAGGCCACTGCTGCTTCACGACAACGCAAGACCACACACTGCACAACAAACAACCACTAAGTTGATGAGCTACAATTGAATGTCAAGACATCCACCGTACTCCCGGACCTTGCTCCAACAGATTACCATTTTTTCCGGAATTTGGACAACTTCTTACAAGGAAAAAATTCAACCCGATGCGACAGTCCAAACCGCCTTCAAAGAGTTTATTGATTCTCGCCCCTGGTTTTTTAGTAAAGGATCAATGAACTACCTATGAGATGGCAAAAGTGAATAGAGAACAACGGTATACTTTAATTAAATATATTTTACAAAAAATTTTACTTTTTATATCTCTCCCGTACAAAGCCAATTTCATATGTAAGGACCTAATATATGAACGTGGTAGAGCAATGCTTTACGGTTGTAGCACGAATGGGTCGGCTGCTCGATGAAGGGCCAAGCTCTCACAGAATACCAGCGTAAAATAGCAGCTTAACCTTGCTGTGTTTCATGGTAAGTTTAGAGAACCGGCGACTCTATTTTACTGGAAACGAGGCATTCCATCTTAGTCCTCAGTTGTGGCAACGCATCCCCATTTTGATTCTTAATCGAGCATAGATGTAGATGTATATGTGAAGCAGCATCCCATTACCATCAGGTGGTGGACTGTGTGCTCGTTTGTCACGCTTATTCTATTAAAAAAAACCGTCAAGTTGTTGTCTGCATCGCGCAACGCAGTGTAATGTTGCTTTTGCCTATGTTGCTTCACGTTTATTAACTCAACTGCTCGGAGATACAGTCGGAATATACTCTGCAAGGTGTTGCACAATAACATTGCAGCAAAAGTATCGCTGGTATTATTGCTGAGCTAGTTCTCAGAAAGATTTCCAGCAAGATGCACTTTTTATAGCCCGTTTACGAGCCCTTATAGCTGAACTATAAGGGCACGTTAAAGAACGTGCTAAATTAGTTTAGCTGCTAAAACTGTAAATAACATTTTTAGTGGTGCCGACGGTAAAGGAACTATATTAGCTTGCGTACCCACCACAGCTCATGTATTTACCACACATATATAATGTATTCGATACACTTGACATTATTTTGTAAACTATTTTCATTAACTTCTTTTTTTTTCATCATAAAATTTATTATATTTGGAAAGGTTTGTACTTAATTAAATACAATTTTCAACTAATATTAAGTATTTATATAATTTTTTCGAATAACAAAATTAAATAGACCTCAAACTGGTGTTGAAGTAACTTTTCAAACTAATTCAAATAGATATTTTAAAATTTTCTAGATGGTAGGGCCTTTTCCGCCTAGAAGTCCGTCTAAGTAGGGTATCTATTTCTGCCGCCAAAGAGCAGTGCTTGTACTTTTTTTTATAGGATAAGGGTGACAAACGAGGACACAGTCCACCTGATGTTAAGTGGTTGCTGTGACCCATAGACATCTACATCTATCCTCGATTACGAGGATAGATGTAGAGTTCTCTACACTCACCATACGAAACACAGCAGCGTTAAGGTGCTATTTTATGCTGATATTCTATGAGAGAAGGTTCTTTTGTAAAAGGTTCTCGAGTGGCGGCCTCGTACCGGCGGACGAAGTGTAGGGCGTCCCCCCACTAGATGGGGTGACGACCTGGTAAGACATGCAGGAAGTCGATGGATGCAGGTGGCTCAGGATTGTGCTTTGTGGCATTCCTTGGGAGAGGCCTATGTTCAGCAGTGGACTTGTGAAAGGCTGTAATGACGATGATGATTCTGTGAGAGCGTGGTCCTTCCCCGGTCGAGCCGACCCATTCGTGCTACAACTATACCAGTAATATATCTACAGCATGGCTCTACCACGTAGAAAAACTGTACTGCTGTGTTCTGGTCTACAGAGAGCCAGTATAATCACAGACTGTGAGGCATTCCATCTTAGACCTCGGAGGTGACAATGCATTTGTAGCCTTCCTTGTTTGAAGTTGTTAGCAGGTGTTCATGGATTATAATTACTTACCATCAGGTAGACTGTAAGTACGTTTGACACTAGTTTTATAAAAAAATGATAAAAAGTAAAGTAAAGTTACAGCCTATATACGTCCCACTGCTGGGCACAGGCCTCCTTTCATTTCTGAAAGGGTTTTAGGGCAAGGAAATGTCCGCCGCGCTGCCCCAATGCGTGTTGGCGAACTTCACATGTCCTCGAAATATTTTTTGTTGATTTCTCAGACATGCAGGTTTTCTCACGATGTTTTCCTTCACCGCCGAGCACGTGGTAAATCAGCACTTAAAATTGCAATTAACAATTTCATTGGTGCCGGCGGGGATCGAACCCGGGTTGCTCGCGTACTGTGTAACTTACAGCGAGCGCTAACCATCTGAGGTACCACGGCTCTAAAAAAAAAAAGATATAATATGTGTTAATTAAATTTGGTCAACTATAGTACACCTAATTCAAATTTAATGTACTTAAGTACGGTTGTAGGCAAGAGGAAATAACGCTAAAAATACAAGTTTAGTTGCTGTCCAATTAAATACATAAATCCCAAGTGCGGAGATGGAAAAATTATATGTGCGTTACTTTTTATGGAACTGCGTTTACATTTTATAATGGAATAATATGTAGATGGGGTCATATTTTAATTTTGTTGACTGTACTACAACTATTTCTAATTTAATGTTCACTAATGAACACAATACAATGGTTGTAGGCAAGAGCAAATTACACAAGAAACACGTTTAGATGTTGTCCAATGAAATTAAATCAAATACAATCACAAATCCATTTTGATAACAGACAAACGATATTTAAAGCAACAATAATTTAAATTGTTTTTAACGTGTTATTTTTAATCTTTTGTTGATTATATATGTCTTTTAAAATGTTGAGCCTTATTCTTACATAGTTATCACCATTCAACGGGTTTTCAGCTGGGCTTTTGCCTACTAAGGACCTGGGTATGCCACTTAAAAGGGAGAAGGCTGAAACCAGGAAGAAAGAAAATTTGGAAGGCGTTACCAGTATCTGACGTGAGACTCATTGTTTTGCGTATTTTGATACATGTTAAGATTGTTATTCCGCCATTCATTCGTGGAAAAGAGGTTTTATGGTATTTTCTTTAGCAAACTGATAAACTATCTTCAGCATGAAACACTTAAATGAAATGGCTAATAAAACAAAAGCATAAAAATGCAAATAGGCGTAACAGTAGTAATGTGGTTTTATAAGGACATAATTATATAAGTAATTGAAATTTTGTAAAAAAAAATCTTTAAGATATTATCTAGGGTTAACAAATTGGAGCATTTCCTCAATACTAACACGTATAAAAATCTCGAAATGCTTTTAAGATTCATTTAAACAATTTTCTACAATTAGCCCCGTTATTTTAGTCATTAATCACGGCCGTCAAGAGTAAAATTGATTATCTTTTCCGTCTTAAGTCATAATTCCAATTTTCAAACTTCTACGCACTTGTACCTATTTTTAAAAAATATTTTTAAAGCTTAACTTTAGGTTATAAACGACTGTATTTTTCTATTTATATATCATTTTGAAAACAACCTGTTATTAAAGCCCAAATACACACTTGTTTTACGAATACGTCAGCAACATACAAGTTATCCTTGCTGTACTCGTGTGTCTCGGTTCTTCTAAAAAATATGTAAGGTGTTATATTGCATTAATATATTTTTTTAGAATAGGTGACAAATGAGCACACAGTCCACTTGAGGGTAAGTGGTTGCTGTGGCCCATAGACATCTTCATCTATCCTCGATTAAGAATCAAAATGCAGAATAATAGAATAGAATAGAATAATTTTTATTCAATGGAGATTACATGTAATTCTTGTTAGAAATAATTTTATACTTTACCACTGGTTCGGAAGAAATCTCTGTCCTGGGAAGAACCAGCAAGAAACCCAGCGGGATTTAAAGAAAAAGTAAATTGTACAATATGAAAGGTTGTACAAACTATTTACAAAATTTATTTTAGAAACAGCTTGGAAGCGACCACTTCATTCCCAGGGGTTATTATCAACCATATTATTATAAACATATATTTATTTATATTATAATAATCCTTTGTATACAGTTTTTGTTTCATAAAATATTTAAACTTGGTAATAGAGAGACCTTGTATATTTTCTAGGAATTTGTTGTATAGGGTATACATTGCCCCAAGAATGAATTACTGACTCTGTGGAGTCAAGAAACTGATATTACTAGCTTGTGTTTGTTCCTTGTACTTTTTTTACTAAAACTACTTTTGTTTTTGTGAACATACATTAAATTCTCGTAAATATATTGAGAAGCCAAAGTTAATATTATTTCTTTAAATTTTTCTCTAAGAGATTCTCTCGGTTTTAGGTTGTAAATAGGTCTTATGGCCCTCTTTTGCAAAACAAAAGTAATTTCTAAATCAGCCCCATTTCCTTGTGAAAGAAGACAATCGTTTTTGGGCCCACTAGAAACTTTAACGTAACTTAATTTTATTACACATAAAGAAGATACCAATTTATTATAGTAAACGGCCTAAGGATTTTATGAAAATGTAACCGGAATCATAGAGTCTGAAAAAAAAGTTCTTTTGATATTCGTAAATTGGCTAATGTAATACGAAAAAAAAAAAATGCGTATAAAGAAGAACGAACTACTAAAAAAAATTTCCATCATACTTAAAGTACCTATAAATGCTGAATGTACCTACAACTTTCTTTTATACTATAAATTATTGACCAGAGCACTATTTTAACTTATAATACCAGTGAAAACTACTAGACAATCGCTTTTAGTTTGTTTTTAGGTTATTGTGATATTCATATTTTAATTGTTAATTTCTCAGTATTCCCGTTAGATACGGTAAAACTAATATTACTATTGTAATCTATTGGTTATAAGGAATAAATCGACATGTGTTTCATTAAGTTACGCCTGGTTACGGTGGTGGGCCCATTCTCAATTCAAAAATAAATTGTCTTCTTTCTGATGAATATTTTAGAATGCTGTAAAATCACAACAAATATGCACGTTTAACGATGAAATTAAGGACTTTACGAGGAGGTTCTAAATAGACTGCTTTTTGTACGTGTGTTAAGCGACAGAATAATTTTCCCAATTGTGAACCAATTTTAATGATTCTTTTTTATTAAATAGTCTATACTTCAAGGGTCTATACTTCTACCTTTTAAATTTGAAGAAAAATTTCACATTTTAGGGATGAAATTGTTGATGTAGGTAAACTATTTAGACGATATTCCAGTTATTAACTTGTGGTTGTGATACTTAATTCACTCGAAAGGGTCAAATAAATAAACTTTACCTCAAAAAAACATCCACATTATTTAATAGTTTCTGAATTGGGTGCTAAGACAAAGTGTATTAAAGAACAGAAACTATAAATTTATGTGGAAATCATTTTAATCTTTATAGTTTTAAGACGGCTCCATGGCGTAGTGACTATAAGCGTAGAGTTGCGACGCCGAGAGCCGCGGGTTCAAATCCCGCACGGAACAAGTATTTGTATGGCCTACAGATAATTGTTCAGGGTCTGGATGTTCGTCCTTGTGCAATTTACAGGTAAATCCTAGAGTGGCTGTAACGCTTTTTTAAAAGAAAAAAGTTTTTAGTTGTTTCATTACCACTAAATCTATACTACTACCGCATTATGGCATAGCTAATAATAAACATTTGAGCATAAATGCTGAATAAAAACATGCTAAGTTAGAAACCATTCAATACTAGAAAGGTCAAAAGGGCAAGAAAACGTCCAAATTACGTAATGCTTCAAGTGACGTAATATAGACCCTGAAAACTATTTCCAAGAACAATGGGAATAAAAAGTTGTTTCGCAGTATTTTGTGCTATTATAACTTAAAATAATTTAATTACAAAGACACGTATAGGTATGTAAGTAGGTACTTGGGTAGTGAAGTAAATTTCAACTAAGTTTTGTAATAAAGTACTTAAGTATTACTTCTGTAGTTAAATTATTACTTAATTCTTTTTTCGCTATAAGTACCTATCTAACAAAAAAATGAAATAAATTCACTTTCATTATCTTTCGGTAACTTACAGCGTTAAAAAACTTTAACATTCAATCGCCTAGAACGCGCTAGCCCCGACTGCGTTCTGCCCGGGGGCGCCTCGCGATTGTAGGTAATTATTTCACGCAGGTAGCAAGAGTGACAGAGGCCTGGTTATGGCAGTGCAGCTGACATTTCCTTGCCCTAAAACCCTCTCAGAAATGAGAGGAGGCCTGTGCTCAGCGGTGGGACGTATATAAGCTGTAACTTTAACATTTTAACTTTAAATTCATACAAGTTTTGTAGGCTGCATCTCGAAGTTTGCACCTCGCATCGTAAACGTCATTTCGGCGCTCTCCTACGGTTTTGGAAGAAAGACATCGATCCTCATTCCACTCGACATAGTTCCTCGCGTTCGTTAGTGGGTTCGATTCTCACTACTTAATGAAATTGTAAATTGAAATCTTGAGTGCTGATTTACCACGTGCTCGGCAGTGAAAAAAATCGTAAGAAAAATTGAATGCCTCTGCGAAATTAAATATTTAGGGGTAAGGTGAAGTCTGCCTACACGTGATGGTCGAGCGCGGCAGACTCATTGTCAAAATCTTAGAAATGAGAGGAGGCATGTAGTGCATAGAGGGAACCAGCAGTGGGAAGTTTATGTACTACTTACTGCTTTCAAAAATAGCTCATGATTTATATATACAAGGGGGATTAAGTCAGTTTTCTCCCAAAATAATTTTGTTATTTATAAAAGACAGCGTTTTTATTTAAAAAAATAGTAACGTCAATGAGGGCTATAATTCTTACGCTCACCAGATGTCGCTAGTTAGAACTGAGGTGAATGTCAGTGTCATCATTATTCAAAAGTTGCGTTTTTATTAAATGCTTTTCGGTTTCTAGTGTATGTTACATACACAAAATAATGCGTCATTGGTGTATTTTTAATATTTTTTACAATTTTTTACTTTTAGGAATAACCGTAGTTTGGTTTATCCATTTCTAATCTAATTAAAATAAAATAATAGTAATATTTCAGAAAGAAACATTAATCTCTACACTTTTCTAACAAATTAATTTGCCATGCTGTGAAACCTGTCAAATATTTTACCTCGTACTAAAGTGGCGCCGCCCTGGTGGCGGAAAAAGTCGTGGATATCGGTCGAGCTGTCGAGATCCTGGCGCTCGAATGATGGCCGGAACATCACCAATGATGCTTGCCAGCTGGCGCATACTTGGTCTATGTCTAGCAGTGGACGTAAGTTAACGTTTAATGTAAGTGAACGTAAGTTAAAAATATATGTTTTTTTTTTATAAAACTGAGGAGTCAAACGGACTTACAGTTCACCTTATTTATGGTAAGAGGCTACTGCAGCCCATGGACACCTGCAACCCACTTCAAAGATTAGCTTTCTTCGTTCCGTTGTTACTTAGGACTAAGATGGAAGGCATCGCAGCCTGTAATTATAGTGGCTTTCTTCAGACCACAGCGCCAAACAGACGACGACCTACAGGACCACCTAGAAACTGTTTAAGTCAAGGCTCTCGTTATTTTGTTCTCTTTTTTTCTTATATTTATGCGAACACTACACATTTAAATAAAACGTTTATTTTTTATTTAAACGGCTTTTATTTAAATTTGTTCTCTTTGCCCATTTTCTCATTCAATTCACAATATTCCTTAATGAAGCTGTAAATAAAACCTTTACCTGGATTATTAAGTGGTATAAGGAAATCTATTTTTATCAATCCTTCTCTTCCCGTGGGTGTCGGCTACGTAGTTGGCGTTGTCGACAAACGCAAATAATTAAATGTCAGAGGTAGGTACTATAAAGATAAGTCCGTGCCTTGTGATTTCATGGCTATTTTTATTTTTTTATCTTTACAATAAAATAAAATTATCGTGTAGAAAGATTTTCCATTGTTAAGATTTATGATATTTTTCCTACATTCACGTAACGCCTAATAGTATGAGTCATTAGGCTTTTTATTTTTTTAAAGACGGCGTAGTTATTTCAGATTTATCAGCGTATATATCACTTATATCATTGTTGTGTGGTGATAGCGTAGGCAAAAAAAATCTACTGGCATCCGACAGAAAGCGCAGAATCCATCTCAAAAGGGTGACAAACTAGCATAAAATCTACTATGATCCATTAACATCTACACCTATTATCAATAAAAAACACGGGTGAGTGTTGTGGAACAATCGGTTGGAACGAAGTTCCTTTCGTAGTATATTATTATTGATAAACGTACTATATTATTGATTAACAAATACAAATAAATGAATTACTAGCGTCTATTAAAATGAAGCGTCTTTTAAAATAAAATAGTATTACTTTCATGGCAAGACAAGAAAAAGTGCGAGTGAGATGGATATTATTCCATCTCGCTTCCTTATAGCCGTCAAGGTCGTCTACACTACGTCAGAAGGGTTCGTGACGGAAAAATCTTACACTTTTTCTTGCCTAGCCCCCATCCGCCAAATTCGTACCG
This sequence comes from Parnassius orleans, assembly GCA_029286625.1. Taxonomy (NCBI): domain Eukaryota; kingdom Metazoa; phylum Arthropoda; class Insecta; order Lepidoptera; family Papilionidae; genus Parnassius; species Parnassius orleans. The sequence goes on along the minus strand of JAGSMP010000038.1, from coordinate 8,005,834 downwards.
GCCGATAAGGAACTTCGTTCCAAAAATCTAAATGAAGAAGCGTTGTCACCCGTGAGGTCTAAGACAGCATGCCATGTTACCACGATAATCACTATACGAAACATAGCAGCACTATGCTATTTTAAGCTAGTATTCACTGAGAGCATTTTCCTTCCTCAGTCTAGGAATCATTCGCGCTGCAGCCATAATACGGCGGCAGAAAAGAAAAGAAAAACTTGAGAATAAACAGACGGGGATCTTTTGACTATATCAATAATTGCGAGTAGCGCTGATATCATTTCTCTTAAGAATATTGTCCAAAAAATTCAGCATAGCTGGAATAAAAGCGAAAGTGTATCGCGTATTCACGAATCCGCGTGTAAAGCGTAACCCGTTAAGTCCTTTTTTAGAATATTTGTACGTGGTAGAGCCATGCTGCAGCTATATTAGTAGTATAGTTGTAGCACGAATGGGTCGGCTCGACCGGGGAAGGACCACGCTCTCACAGAATACCAGCGTAAAATAGCAGCTTAACGCTGCTGTGTTTCGTATGGTGAGTGTAGAGAACCGGAGACCCTTTTACTGAAATGAATTCCATCTTAGTCATCACGGGTGACAACGCATCTGCATTTTGATTTGTAATCGAGGATAGATGTAGATGTCTATGGGCCGCAGCAACCACTTACCATCAGGTGGACTGTGTGCTCGTTTGTCACCCTTATACTGTAAAAAAAATATTTAATAGACCAAATAACTAACTAGATCAAACCATAATATCAATTACCATAATAAAAATAAATTGTATGGGAATAGAAGTAAATGACACCATAGTTCCTTAAGACTGAATAAACGTCTTAGGCCGGGTACACATTTGATTTGACGTACATCTCAATCAGATGTATCGTATCGAGTACCAGAATCTTTGGTATGGACACCCATTTCGACCATATTGTATCAGTAGCGGTATCTTGTTTTTTATACGTGGACGCTACAAAATTTCCTCCTCCGATCGTCGTATATTTTCCACGACCAAATTATTCAAGTCTGTGGAGCGACTTGTAGTATCATCCCCATTTGATGATCGAAGAAAAACCGACTAGTGACGGGAAGCGGTGTATCAGGTATTGTATAGCAATGTCGTACCGTGATACAATACCAAAATACGCCCAAAGTACCGATTACAATACGCGTATCCGATACGAAGTTAATGCGGATCGGGACGTATCAGATAACAGAGTAACACACGATCATGCGTCTTTTTGTCATTTTGCGTCCAAACTTGCGATGCGCCAACGGCGGAGATACGCTACAATAACATGACATACATAAACACTCACGCCTGTCACCCAGAGGGGTAGGCAGAGACTATGGACTTCCATTTGGCACGATCCTGACACATCTCTCTCGCCTCCTCCACATCCATATACCTACGCATACACGCTCGTCGGTTAAGGGTACTCTTAATTTAGCTCATTTTCAATATATCGCCAATTTGGTCGATAAATTTTCGCCTCGGGCGTCCCTTCCAGACTCTGCCGTTCACCTCTGCCACATAAATTTGCTTTGTCACTCTTTAGTCATTCATTCTTTCTACATGACGTCTCATCACTCATAAACACGCTTTCAAAGTATTCCTTCCATCTCCTTAAACTCGAAACTTCGTCATTCAGAATACAGCCATTCTGGTCTCGTATAGCATTCATTCTAGGCTGTTTTGAATGTCCCCTGGCAGTTCTTACGAGTTTCCAGAACATTTTAATATTTGCCTGGAAGTTATCCGATATTCTTCTATCATTTTTATCAGTTCTTTCTTGCTTTTTCCTTTCAACTACTTCTTTTACTCTCTTATTTAGATGTCTAAAGACTGCCTTTTTTCTTTCAATATCATCATTCATACCGCTAGAATGACTAGCCTTGGTTGCTAGTAAATCTAGCCATGCTCTTCTTTGCTTCAACTTCCATCCGTACCTCATCATCCCACCATAAAGTGTTATTTTTCCTTTCATTCGTTCTCTTAGTTACACCACATACTTCGGTAGTTGCATCCACCAAACCTTTCTTGACATTATACCACACAGTCTCCAAGTCTAAATCATTCATACACAATTCATCCATACCACTTATATTTTCTCTCAGTCTACATTTGAACTTCTCTTTCACACCTTCATCTTGTAACCTCTCTGTTCTTAAATAGATACAACAATAGGTAGCCAGATGTAAGGCAGTGTCTGAGTAATACTGCATTGATAGACCACAAATCCTTGCTAAAGAACACCGATTCCTTCCAAGGATGATTCGCGAGGCTATTGAAATCAAAAAACATCCTAATTTCAATAGAGAAGATGGCTGGGTGCTACCATCTGCTTGGGATCCCATAATTAATCAAATTAAATCCCAACCCAAGCATACAACTGCAAGACTTCAAGATACTGTAAGTTCATACTGCGTAGATCGGAACAAAATTAATAATTTTTAATCTGGAGGTAGCCGTGGTTAACTATGGGACGTCATACACCTCAGTCCCCCCCGTGACCATGGGTGCTGTAAAATACTCGAAACGTCGGGAATATAAAATAAGTTAATATACGCGATAAAATCCGTAAAACTAGTTTTATTTAACAAAACGAGTCCAAATTTGGCACACCTAGTTCTACTCGTCGAGGAGTTACAGTAGAATTCACTGAAGTACACCTTCGGTCACTTCTCAAGTCCGGAGGAAAGGTGTCAAGATAACTATCAAAACGAGCCCAAACTCAGCACACCTATTTCTACTCGTCGAGGAGTTCTAGTAGCAGTCACCGAAGTACACCTTCAGGTCATTCCATCAAGTCCGGAGGTAAGGTCTCATCATAACTAACAAAACGAGTCCAAACTCAACACACCTAGTTCTACTCGTCGTGGAGTTCCAGTAGCATTCACCAAAGTACACCTTCGACCTCTTCTCAAGTCCGGAGGAAAGGTGTCAAGATAACTATCAAAACGAGTCTAAACTCAGCACACCTATTTCTACTCGTCGAGGAGTTCCAGTAGTCACTCCATAAAGACCAAGACGTATTTAGGTATATTTATATATAAACCCTACTTGCTTTTAGCGAAACAAAATATTGTAATAAAAATCTGTGATTAAAATAATAATAATATCTTACCTTGTCAAATATGTATCAAATTTGATTTTTGGAATGACGTGACGTAGTGAGGCAAAGTGTATTTAGTAAAATAAATTATTACAAGGCTGCTCATAACACCGAAAATTTCGGGAATTCTCAGCCGAAAAAAATTAATTATAACTAAACAAAACAAAATTAAACTGCCATTTACATTCCATGGCTTCCCACATGATAGATGAAGATATTAAAAAATAGATTGAGTTGAAAAATGTATGTTTTCAAAAGTTATCGTGTTTACGCCTCCATGCGGATTAAATCCACACCATAAGTCACTAAAACCAAATTAAACGCAATTAATCGACTTAAAAAAAATATATAAGTTCAACAATCATTTAAATTCCTGCTTTTTATATCATTTATGTGTACTAACAATGTGCTTTTTATATAATTTATATGTACAATATGATTGTTAGATACTTGTAGAACATCCTAAGAAAAACGGAGACTTTTCTTACTGGAAACGAGTCATTTCATCTTAGTCCTCAGGGGTGACACAGCATCTGCATTTATATTATTTATTTAGGACAGATGTAGATGTCTGTCTTGGTCAATCAAAGGTGTAGTATTATTAGTGCTTACTGTTTACATATAATGCTCATAATGCTTACTTACTCCCGATTCGCGAGGACATTAATACGTCATGGGATAAAACAAAAAATATATAAGTGTATTTATTAAATAGACAAACGGCCGAGACAATATCTATAGGCCACAGCATCCACTTACCAGTAAGTGGACTGTGTGCTCGTTTGTCGCCCTTAGTCTATATTAAAATAAATACAGAATTCTAATCTTTAGTTGTAATTTAAATTATGAAATTATTACAGTCGTAGCTGGGGTCGACACATAACAATCCCTGCCTAAGCTAGTATAACGACCTAAGTTTTACGATAACAATCTATTGTTTGCGTGTAAATTTTTAAAAGTAGGATTTTCCTACTTGAAAGAGCGATTGGGTACATATACCCAACTATACAATACCCATACGTACACACACTTACGTGTTATGTTTACATAGAACACCGTGTTTGTATGTGTTAACTATTTGGAATATTAATTCGACTTTATTGTTATCCTAACAATTAAATTTGGTCTGTGATTGCAGAATAGAATATCGTTACTGTTATCGGTACAGCCACTCAAAAGTCCACAGCTGGGCATAGTCCTCCCCGTAAATTGCCTCATATATAATATGTTATTAGGAGGACGCTGATGCCCAGTATAGAATAATTTTTATTCAATCTAGATTATAAGTAGTAATACTTATTGAACGTTATAAATTTGTGGTCTGAACACTACACTATTTCGGAAAAAACCTCTGACCTAGGAAGAAGTAACAAAAAAAAAGCAAGCGAAACTATTTTTTAAATAATAATATTTGCAAGGTTTTACAATTAAATGTACTCGTAAAAACATTAGAAACAGCATGGTAGAGGTCACCTCAACATTCTTTAATATTATAATTAAACTTTTAATAAAAGTAAAATCGATTTCAAGAACTAAAAAAAATTATTTCCACATTAGATTCTGAAGTCTGTGCTAGCATCATATAATTAGGTACGAAGGCCTAGAGTAGAGCCGTGGTAGCTCAGATGGTTAGCGCTCGCTGTAAGTTTCACAGTACGCGAGCAACCCGGGTTTGATCCCCGCCGGCATCATTGAAATTGTTAATTGCAATTTTAAGTGCTGATTTACCACGTGCTCGGCGGTGAAGGAAAACATCGTGAGGAAACCGGCATATCTGAGAAATAAGAAAAAAATATTTCGAGGACATGTGAAGTTCGCCACCCACACTAAAACCCTCTCAGAAATGAGAGGAGGCCTGTGCCCAGCAGTGGACATATATAGGCTGTAACTTTAAGGCCTTAAAGCTATCACGTGGAGAAATTATCTTATTTTGTTAGTTTTTGAAGTCGGTTTTACTTTTTATAAAAATTTGAATTTTTTCCCCTTTTGAGTGGTCTTAGTAATATCACAAGTTCAAGGTAACTAGGTACTAGAATTTTGTTTAAATAGGTACATTAAAATCTTCATTCCCTATTTTTCCACCCTTAGGGATGGAATTTTTTCTTTAATTTTACAGTCCTGAAGAATAAATCTATTTAATAAAAGAAGAATAATTTCAGTCGGTTTAGCTGTTTCCGAGACATAGGTAAACACACATAAAAAAACACGCGTCGAATAACGAACCTACTCGTTTTTTTAACTCGTTTAACAAAAAGTGATATACATATAAAGCATGTGCGCACGGCGCAAAGATATTTTTGTTGTTTTTCATTTAAAGTCATAGGAATGTATGCCCGTACAGCCAAGTCTGACGTACTCGTTTGTTCACAAAATTCTTCACAAGTTGCTTTTTAGGCAGCTTTTGTTAAGAAAATTTTTTATACTCTTTGATAGATTAGAACTTTTTGATATATTTTTGAGACTTAGTTGTAAGCGTAGCGTTTTGTGTGGCTTAAGAACATTCATCACTATATCATCTATCGTGGACGTAGCATGAGCAGACAACAAAATTCAAGGACCATCTCGTCGTCTTCGAGTTATCGACAGATAGCAGTATGACTAATGCCTGTGTGTTTACAGTTACAATATAATTTCAAGATCAGCAGAAATTCATGTAATCCATAGAATAAGTTAACATATAAAACATATCTCTTATCAAGAGTCAACAATAGTAGTGCTAACATTGACAATGTTATAGTCTTTATTATAGTGACAAAGCCTTTTAGTTTGTTTTTTAAATAACAATACAATGCGTAATTATAGCAATTACATTGTAGCCGATGGTGATCTCAGGTAACTCTAGAAATAGTTGAAGAGAAAAATTCATTCATTACAGCCTTTCACAAAGTCCACTGTTGAATGTAGGCCTCCCTAAGATTGCCTCACAAGGGGAGAATTTGCCACAGTTGTTATACTTGGCAGGCGGGTCGGCAACCGCAGTTTTTTTATTTTCTAGTTATTATTAGGAAGATGCTGCTGTCCATCACCTGTTTTTTTTCCGATGCTGCTGCCCATCCCCTGGCTTTTTCCCTCTGTCGCCTCTTACGACAGTCAAGGGACGATATGGGGTAGTGGATATTCTTACACCGCCATCCGCCACTACCCGGCATAGAAAGAAAAATACTATTGACATCAAATCTACTTACTATATTTTCTTTATAAGTATACAAAGGAAATAATAAAGGACTAGTTCTATAAACGAAACTTATCCATTCTGCTAATCTTTGGCGAATAACTGATCAACTACCCCTGATCAGTTACCGACGGTTTTCGATTAATCACTAATAGATAAAATTGAATATTTATTTCTAAGTTTAGGTAATGTCTACGTTTAGCAAAGTCAAATGAAAATGAGCTGAACCCGAAGTTTTGTTCTATTTCACCCCGGCAATACATGTTGGCCAAACCTCAGCCAACGCGAGCGTAGGCAAATTGATACAAGGCGAGTGCTACAGTCTACACGTTGGTCAAGTTCGAAAGAGACCAATGCCAACTGCCAATGTTCACGAGTTTTTGTGGGGCTATTCACATGTTGATCGTAATTTGTTTTCATTGAGAAATGGAACGATATGGACGACGTAGAAGTTATTGCAGCTTCTGCTATTTATTTAATGAGTGCATATAGTTATCATGTCAGTGTACTCCGCAGTAAAGTTGTAAAAAAGGAGAAGCAGTGACATTGTCGAAATTATTTTGAAGTTGCAACTTAATTAAAACAACATCTCACGCCAAGCTGTAACTGACATGGCCGACTAACATGTGGACGCGACTTGCCGAGTGCAGGCGAGCGCCTTTGATTTGTGCAGAAAAACCGACACTGTTCCGAAGTGGACGAGTCGTAGCGAACGATCCCGAGTGCCGGCAAGGCACGCCAAACGAACCGTATACACGTTGGCGCTCGCCTGCACTCGGCCGGCTAGGCGAGCGTCGACGAGCAATGGCGAGGCTAGACAAATGGGCTGTCTATACGATGGTGCTCGCCTTCGCTCGGCCAACATGTATAGCCGGCTTTAGAGATCCGTACCCTAAGGGTAACCAACGGGACCCTATTACTAAGCCTCCGTTGTCCGTCCGTCCGTCCGTCCGTAGGTCCGTCTGTCTATCAGCAGCGGGCTATATCTCATGATCCCGTAATAGGTAGGCAGTTGAAATTTTCACAGAATGTGTATTTCTGTTGCCGCTATAACAACAAATAATAAAAATTAAATTAAATTAAAAATTAAAGGGGGCTTCCCTACTAGAAACGTGATTTTAGGGTTCCGTACCCAACGGCTAACCAACGGGACCCTATTCCTAAGCCTCCGCTGTCCGTCCGTCCGTCTGTCTGTCTGTCAGCAGGCTGTATCTCATGTAAGTAGACGTTGAGGCTTATAGACATATACATCTACCCTTGATTAAGAATCAAAATGCAGACACGTAGTCACCCCTGAGGATTAAGATGGAATGCCTCGTTTCCAGTAAAAAGGATCTCCGGTTCTCTACACTGACCATACGTAACACAGTCGATGCCGCCGGCACCAATGAAACTGTAAATTGCAATTTTAAGTGCTAAGTTACCACGTTACTCAGAGGAAAACATTCACGTTACTCTCAAAAAACAAAAAAAAAATTAAAGATTTTTGAAGTTAGCGTATTAACTTACTAAGTACTACCTAAGTATTAACTAAGTCATAGGAATAAATTGTCTGCAGCTTTGGGGTGGTCCCCACAACCTACAGCTGTTGCTGTAGGTTGTGGTTTTCGTAGGTAACAGTCTAGTAACGTGCTACCTCGATAGAGGGGAGAAGGGAGGGGCAGGGGAGCTAAACACACCCTTTGAGGAAGGGGCCAAGAAAAAACACTTTTGGAAAAAATGAGAAAACATTTTTCTGTATAATTAACAAGCTTTTCCACATAGACTGAGGGACTGAATTGTAAAACGAATGCAGAGAGGAATGTGAAGTTCTACATAGTAATATAAAATTTAAGGCAAAACAACTTTTGTTTCAGCATGTTTTCATTTCATATGTAGCCTACGCGTGTTATGGTCACCAGTAACCTGAAGATCCTCTTCACTTCACTCATGGTTGCACCTATATAAAACAACGTAAGACTTTGCCCTAGACTTACGTTTATTTTACTTCAATATGTAAATAATTCTGTTTTCTAATGTTATAAATGTTTGGAATTTACAAAATGTAATTATATTACTAAGTAAAAAAAAAATACATATTGTTGTTTTATTGAATTAATGTGTGCTCCTAATATTATGTGGTCTTATGACCAAGCCATACATGAAGATCCATTGAAAAAGGAAAGAAAAATGTGTGCCGGTCTACAATTGCTTATTGGTTATTGTAGATGAAGAGAAGATGTGGTTGTCTATCAATTATATCACCAAAAATATTTGAGATTAAATGATGATGCTGCATAAAAAAAAGTTGCAGGGTGGAAAGGGGACTAACCTCCATCTCCTACCACCCTCAACCACCCTCTAAGGAGGTAACATGATACAATTTTTTTTGAAAAAGGTTAACAGATGCTGTAGTTATTTTAACTATTATCCAGACTTCTATGATTTCTAGCATTAGCGGAAAATTTTTTGCTAATTTATTCCTTCAACATATTTAATAAATTATTTTGGACATCAATTTTTGATTGATTGGCACATCCATCATAATATGGAAAATTTATATTGGACTAGCCTTTATCCTATAATCAATATTAAACATTTGTTGCTTCAATGAGATAAAATGCAGTCACATTTTTCAGGAACATAAAAGTACTCCTTGGTCTCATCATTTATGTGACACATTAGATAACAGAAACAACAAATGGTGAATTAGATAATATTATTAATAGAAATGATGTAGTAATACAATCACATGAAACATTCATAGATCATTCGTAAATCATAAAAGTTCATATTGAAATGTAACAAGTGTGTTTTAAACAAGGAAATAATGGTACATTTCACATCAGTAAAAGAATAATTTCAAATACTAAGACCCAAAATTATTGGTTTAGAATTCAAATATCAATATTTCTAAAGCTACATGTTTTTGCAATATAATATTTTAAAGCTAAACTTACAAAAATAAGATCTATAATAAGTTACAACTTTCAAACCAATTGTAAGTTTTGTACAATTGAATTATTGAGCTTCTGCTACTAAGATTAGAAATAACCTTAACCAAAACCAATATTCTATACAAAAAGTTAGCATACTAGAAGTTTCAGAAAGTTATTTCACATTAAAATTCAGTAAAAATCTAAATGATTACAGTTAGTATATGATAGCGGTGCTTAGTTCAACCTTTTCTAAATTACAAATTATTAAAACTAGGTACTAATTTATGAAAAAGGCAACATTTACTAAATACAACATTTTGATTGATTTGATATAGCTGCTCCATATTTGATATCATATCAAGGAGATGATTTTCATATATTTTTTTTATTAAGTTTCATATGGCCCATACGAAAATGATTAACTTATTATTATTAAACCCAGGCAATATTTTTAAGAGTAAAATAAATAGCATATACTTACCCTATTTCTGACCGTAATGGAGTGTAGCTATAATCGTAATGTTGATTTTTAGTCATAATTATTTATAACACATGTTAGTAGTTTTATCAAGAAATCACGAAACTGATAGACACTAATAATATTCAATAATTTAACTTTTTATGTAAATTATAAACAAAACAAACAAGTTTAGGTAAACAACCATCTTTTTTTATTTAACGACAAAAGTATATTAGCACATACAGCCTAGTCTGACGTATTGTATATTCATATGTTCACAAAATTCTTTACAATCGGAAAGACGATAGCTTAACCCACCTGTTAGTTGATGGCGATAGTATCTTATGACATCTTAGCGGATAAAGAAACTTGAGATTTGGATTCATTCATCGAATATTTTGTTGCATCGTTTCCACTAATAAATAATTCACATGTTGTGCAGACATTTATTACACAAAACGCACCACTTTTACTTATCATAATTCATTTTAACCATTATTTAAACGTTACTACAAAAGCAACAATCTACTGGCGTTCAAGTTTCCACTAAAACCCCATTTTTGAGTTTGTTTCGTTTGTTGGTGTTACAATTTTACAATTCGCCAATTATGGCAGACTAAAGTACTCTAAGCGCAAATATTAATCATACAATTAAAATGAAATTACCCCTGCACCCACTGGTAGGTGCGACCGGTGTACAGAACAATATAACTATCTACGGCCGGTGGGTGCACGAGTAGTAAGTCAAAAAATGTAGGTATAATAAATATGATAAAATCGATGGACAATTTTGTTAATTTTATATTAATTAGTACCTATTGAATGCATGTTGTGATCTTTATTCGTACAGGTCACTTAACTTAGATGGTTGTTAGCATTTTAGTGATATGTCTAGACCTGTCTCACAGTAATTAGAGGCCATCCATCTAATACAATGTCGTCTTTTCAAGTCGTATTCATCATTAATCTTAAATTATTTTCTTGTAGAGTTTCTCTCACGCAGCAGAGTACCCAGAAACGTGGCATGGGTAATATGGTGCAGCACGAATATTGGTTTGATCAGGTAGCGTATAATAGTGGAATATGAGTGCTGCATTTCGTATAGTGAGTGATAAGAACCGTAAACTTAATTTTTTATATATAATTATGTATTTTTGTACCTATTTCTTAAGAATTTTGTAATGAGGCGTTCCATCTCAGCCCTTGCTCAGATAAATGGAAATGGCTATAGGCCTGTGCGCTCGTTTCGCATCTTACTTGTGTAAAAGTATATGTATCATCGTTAATCGATACTTAAAACAATGGTTCAGTCCGAGGGTAGCTACTTAAAAGTACATGTACCTACTTAAAAGCCATATTTTATTTATTCCATATATAGATGGAAAATCTAAATATATGTTAAGTCATCTGATTTTAAATTGATCCTAAATGTAATAACAGAGCTGACAGAGAGCATCTATCCCTAATGGAATGATGCTATAATGATTCTTTTATTCCATACTAGCGATGCGCCCCGGCTTCGCACGGGTAATTTATGTGGGGGATCTCGACAACAGATCCACTCCAACTACCGGGTTCAGTTGTGAATCTAAACCATCGAGGGACCCACTTAAACACACACAAAAATTTCATCGGAATCGGTCGAGCCAGTTTCGAGTTTTAGCGAGACTAACGTACAGCAATTCATTTTAATACGAGTATATAGATATATCAGAATCTATCCGAAAACAAAGGAAATCAGTAAGAGTAGTCTGGCGAGTACGATGGATGATAGTTCATCCATCAACCATCATTCTATTTCAATATACTCCACTTTTAAGTATGGAGGTGTTGGGCACTTTGGGCACTAAGGTGGACTGTTAGCTTATATTCCTAGTTAGTTTAGAATAAAAACAATCAAATCAAAAACACATCGGTGTGTTTATTAGTGGACTGCAAACGTATTTGATATTGCGTCTTGTCTGTGCAGCGTCGGTGCCAAGACGGTATTCGTGTTCGAATATGGCGGGAATTTTCATTTATTTTTATTTTCCCGAACACAACGATAGCATAAAAAAAGAAACAATGGGAAAACAAAATGAATAACAGATTTTCAAAAGCTCTTCTTATGTTCAAAAACAACGTTTTAGTTTTAATGGAATAATAATTTGATTATAGAATTCCGAGTTGAATGTAAGTAATCAAACTTATTAATATAGCTATATAGTATTAGAAAATGATAATTTTATATGAGGTAACCATGAGGTAACCAATTATTGCGAACCAATCATGCGTTGGAAATAACGTATGATTTTGACACAGGTCTTGATGTCAAGAGTCTATAAAGCTGTGATCGTGATTATACTTGGCCCCATTACTCGACCCTTGTTGTGGTTGTCATTAGCTTTTAAAGTGCCAAGAAGTTATAATAGATACGTTAATAATTTGTTATAAAAATGAGCTGAATATTTTGAATTTACGTTACTACGTTACGCTACGTACGGAATTACGTCAGAACTTTTCACTTTTCGGTGTCTATCTATACATATAATAAATCTGTAGAAAAGTAGTGTCTGTAATTCTAATATATTCTTGCAAAAACAAGTCCAGGGGACTAATTAAAGGGTTCTGAAGCCAAATTAGTGGTTTTTAGAATTTTTGTCTGTCTTTCTCTCTGTCTGTCTGTCTGTCTGTGTATTCCGGATTCACGCAAAAACTACTGGACCGAGTTACATGAAATTTTGTATGTAGGTAATTAGTAACCCGGGGCAACTTATAGGCTACTTTTTATCCGATTACGGAACTTCGAAAAAAGAAGGTTAAGTATTTTCCTTACATTAGATGTTAATTTTCTATTATATCTTAGTTATAGGCGGTATGACTGGTGTTTTTCAAATAAATACCATATTTATAAATACTTAAAGATTAAAATATAGTTATAGCTTTGGTAAAATAATTTGAAACTACACTGATTTATTATCAAAACAGCGGCATCTGTCATCAAATGGAAAAAGTAGTATATTTTGCCTTCAGTTACATAGTTATAAAGTAAATAATATAAATAACTTACAAAAATTAAAATAATTAGATTTTTAAAATTATTTAAAAATTCTAACGTTTAGTGTTTTAGTAGTTTTGTTATTTTATTTTTAAAGTGTAATAATTTCAATAGATAAAAATGACGTATATCAAAAATATGATAATTGATAAGGTTTTTCTTAGAGTATTTATAATAGCTTCCTTATTCAACATTTATATTGTTAGCTTCTATCGCTGACATTACTAGATAGTATAGTTTAGGCTTTCATTATTTCATCTAACAATAGCGCCATCTACTTACTTCTAAATAAACTAAAATGGTTAATCATGATAAAATTAAATAATAGAATGCTACTGAATATACGATGTAAATAATTGAAAATTCGTTAGTGGCATCGTTGGATGTGTAATTACTAGGTAGGTAGATGTGGTCAACAATCATGCAAAAGCTTAGTTTCAGTTTTTATGAATTGTATTTAAACAAATACGAGGGCCGTGTAGTTCGCCATGAGATTTCATCATGGCACGGGAGCAAAACGTGTACGATTCCCTCGAGGATGAATCTGTTGATTGATGTAACATGTATGTAAGCTGCTACTTTTTTACTTTTCATGGGGCAATCTATGCAGTTTATATTTCATTCATATTTTCGGGTATGTTCTTTTTTGTTTTTACTCTACTGTAAATATTAAGGGTTGCAAAGATGAGTAGAACTCATTATCGTCAACCTACCAAAAGTCCACTAAAATTAACATAGGCCTCACCCATAAATTGTCAAGTGGCTGGATATTTGCTATAGTTGCCACGCTTGGTAGGCGGGTTGACCACCGCAGCTATTATTATTTTGATCTGTTGTCAGGAAGATATTATGCTGCCCATCTCCTATTTATTTTTCTATGTCGCCTCTTACGATGGGACGGTATGAGGTGGCAGATTCTCTTTCACCGTCACAACAAGGCGAACACATTTCTACTCCCGTTCATGAGTTTAGTGCTTCTCACGTTAACTGTGAATAAAATTTATAAGAAATAAAACAAATTTTAAGGATTTTTTTGCGTTTAATTTTAACTTTTTTAATTTCCGATGTTTCGGGCACTTTACAGCACCCATGGTAACGGGAGGACTGAGGGGTTTGACCACCTGATGTCATAGTAAGAATATAATAGAATAGAATAGAATAGATGCAGTAGTATTAAAGTTGGTAAAAATTAGTGCAGTAGTATGCTTGGGTTTGAATTTAATTTTATTAATTATGGGGTCCTTAGCAGATGGTAGCACTCAGCCATCTTCTCTATTAAAATTAGGATGTTTTTGAATTTCAATAGCCTCGCGAATCATCATTAGTGGGAATCGGTGTTCTAATGCAAAGATTTGTTGTCTATCAGATCCGATATAATGGTTGGGACGATACTAAACATACTATCACTGACATATTTAGACTATTATTACTGACATGACATACTTTAGACTTCCCGGAGTGTCGGTGCTTCACATTAACGATATGTTCCTTTACGCGGGTTTTTATGGAACTTTCATCCAAAGATGCGTAAAAACCCCCTCGTAAAAAAAGTTAAAATTAAACGTGATAAAATCCGTGACATTAATTTTATTCCATGTGTAGTATAGATTATTATTGAACTGCATTTATGAAATTTTGAAGTCTACTCGAACGTAAAAAAAATATCTACATCTATTTTATGGTACTAATCTATATTAAATAGGACCAATGATATGAATAAAATATTTCAAATAAATATTATACCGTAAATTGATAGAAGACCATGAAATTCATCATCATTTTGTTAAAACTAAATTGACTTTGATTGTGAATGAATGTAAAGAGTAAAATGTAAATAATAATAATACATTTTGATTCCAAGACAATTTACCTTTCTTATGGATACATCGGAAGACATGCCCGATATAAAAAATAGTAGGTGTTTCTAGACATATACATATATGCACGTGTTCCTGTAGCTATTATATCTGTGCCAAGTACAAATCATCTACGTCTAAATAGTCTTTTAGAATTCAAAAAAAATCTTTGACAGACATAGAGACACAGACACCGAGGTGACTCTAAAAGTAATCGAATTTTGCTAAATTTGGCACGGAATAGCATTTAATGATGTTTCTAAATTCAAGTTCACGCTAGCGAAGCCGCGGGTAAAATGCTAGTCATTAATAAATATGACAAAAGAGAGAAAAATATGTTAAATTTATAGCTAGTAAGTTTTGAAGAGACACATTGGCTCGCTGTTTCGTTATTTATTTATTTATCTGTTTTTATAATATCTTTGTAATAAATGCAAAGAAAATAATGTGATAAGTCTTCTGTTTGTAAATATTTAATTAATTATGGATTCAACTTACAACAAATGAACTCAGAGCGGTCACTGACACAAAATGAGCACTTAATAATTATGAGATCATACATCTTATATATTGGCATGTTCGAGTTTCCTCTGGGTCATCAATCTCTTGGAGGTTTAATTATATCTGCGATAAGGTAACAAATAAAGTTAATAGTATGTCTTCATAAAATTTCGTGCCCGCCCTTTATGTAGAAACATAATATGAGTAGGAGGGGGTGCTAAGAATCTCCGGTGGAGGTTCGGTTGCAACCTACGACGACTCGACCTGGCAACTTATAACGCACGCACCCTGAGGACAGACGAGAAGATCCTGGAGCTGGAAGAAAAAATAGATAAGTTGCGCTGGAATATTATAGGATTATCCGAGGTCCGAAGAGAGGGGAAGGACACGGTAATCCTCAATTCCGGCAACTTGTTCTATCACCGGGAGGGTGACCATCTGTACCAAGGAGGTGTCGGATTTATCGTGCACAAGTCTGTCGTTAACAACGTTGTAAAGATTGGGAGTCTGTCGACGAGGGTTGCGTACCTTATACTCCGAATCACCAAACGGTATTCGCTGAAGGTCATACAGGTTTACGCACCAACCTCGGCACACCTCGATGAGGAGGTGGAGGAAATGTATGAGGATATCTCTAGAGCCATGCATTCCTCCGAACCCACTATACGGTGTTAATGGGAGACTTCAACGCAAAACTAGTTACAAGAGAGAACGGTGAGCTGAAAGTAGGGAAATTCGGAATAGAGCAACGGAACCAAAGAGGCCAGCAGCTGGCTGACTTCATGGAGAAAGAGGGACTCTTTATGATGAACTCTTTCTTCCAGAAGCGGCCCCACAGGAAGTGGACCTGGTCGAGCCCCGACAGTTCGACAAAAAATGAGATTGACTTCATTATGACGACCAGACGACAACTGTTCAGTGATGTCTCAGTGATCGCGAGGGTGAAAACTGGTAGCGATCACCGAATGGTTAGAGGCACACTTAACCTAAACGTTAAGTTGGAGAGGTCTCGTCTAATGAAGTCAACGCTCCGTCCCCATCGTGCTCTAGTCCAAAGTCCCGAAACATTTCAGCTCGAGTTACAAAACCGTTTTCAGTGCCTAGAAGATTGCAATGACCACTACATTGCAATATGAATATACAATAAGAAGCTCGTGGAAACTGTCCATGCGGTCGGAGTTAAGTTCTGCAAGACCCGCCGCAGAAGAACACAAAAACTCTCCGATCACACTCTTAATCTCATAGCTGTTAGACGGGAAATGAAGCTGCAGTCTTCAACAGATTTGACAACGTACAGGCAATTGAACAGACAGATCTCCAAATGCATGCGGCGGGACTTACGCAACTTCAATACAGCTTGTATTGAAGAAGCGATGGAGCGGAACCAAGGCTCCAAAGTCTTTGCCAGAGATCTGTCTGCCAGAAAGAGCCGAGATAAGAATGGCTCTCCAGCACCCTAAAAACGGCAAGGCCCCAGGTGAGGATGGAATTACAGCGGAGCTTCTGAAAGCGCGTGGAAAACCGGTACTTGAAGTCCTTCAGAAGCTCTTTAATTCCGTCCTCCGTGGTGGCACTACTTCGGAGGCGTGGAGCAGAAGTGCGGTGGTCTTGTTCTTCAAGAAAAGCGATAACGCTCTCTTGAAGAACTACAGACCGATTTCCTATCTGAGCTGCGTCTACGTGCTGTTTTCGAGAGTCATTACGAATCGTCTCGCACGCAGACTCGACGACTTCCAGCCTCCCGAACAAGCCGGTTTCCGAAAAGGCTTTAGTACCATAGACCACATACACACCCTTCGGCAAATTGTACAGAAGACAGAAGAGTACAATCTTCCACTTTGCCTTGCGTATGTGGACTATGAGAAAGCCTTTGATTCCGTCGAAATTTGGGCGGTGCTACATTCCCTTCAGCGGTGCCAAGTTGACTTTCGGTATTTCCAAGTGATGAACTGTTTGTTCAGTAGGGCTACGATGGCTATCCGAGTACAAAATCAGAGTACGAAACCTATCCAGCTGCAGAGAGGTGTAAGACAGGGTGACGTTATATCCCCGAAACTCTTCACCGCTGCATTGGAAGACGTTTTCAAGCTACTGGACTGGAAAGGATACGGTATTAACATCAATGGCGAGTATATCACTCACCTTCGATTTGCCGACGATATAGTCCTTATGGCAGAATCGCTGGAGGATCTAAGCGCTATGCTCAATGACCTCAATAGTGTCTCCCAACGGATAGGTCTTAAGATGAACATGGACAAAACAAAGATCATGTTTAATATCCATGTCACACCTATGCCGGTAGTTGTTGGGAGCACTAAGCTCGAAGTTGTTGACGATTATGTTTACCTGGGACAAATAGTCCGACTAGGTAAGTCCAACTTCAACCGAGAGGTCAATCAACGGATTCAACTCGGTTGGGTAGCGTTCGGGAAATTACGGCACATCTTCTCGTCAGGTATACCTCAAAACTTGAAAACGAAACTGTACAATCAATGCGTGTTGCCAGTGATGACCTATGGAACTGATACGTGGTCCTTCACTGCTGGCCGGATAAGGAAGCTCAAGGTCGCTCAGCGAGATATGGAGATGCCTATGCTCGGAGTTTCTCTGTGTGATAAACTTAGAAATGAGGATATCCGCAGTAGAACCAGAGTGACCGACATAGCCCAATGAATTAGTAAGCTGAAGTGGCAATGGGCCGGTCATATAGCTCGAAGAACCGACTATCGATGGGGAAAAAAGGTTCTTGAGTGGCGGCCTCGTACCGGCGATCGAAGTGTAGGGCGTCCCCCCACTAGATGGAGTGACGATCTGGTAAGACATGCAGGAAATCGATGGATGCAGATGGCTCAGGACCGTGCTTTGTGGCATTCCTCGGGGGAGGCCTATGTTCAGCAGTGGACTTGTGAAAGGCTGTAATGATGATGATGATAATAGGAGTAGGTCCTACATCATCATTAATTGTAATTGCGTGATAAAATAAGCAATATATAATATATATGCAATATATGTATTATTACACTATGACTATATATAATGCGCGATCTAATTGGAGTTTTGAATGTTGAGGGTCCAGAGGGTAGGTATAAAAAAGCCGTGGGATCGAATCCGCCAGTCTCCTACTGTTGTTAACTACTCCTATCACAAGACTTTGATGGTAATGAATGGATGGACGCTCATCCTCCATAGTAGGATCGTGGAGGCTTTACATACATAAATCGCACATAGACAATCATCCAGACCTAGAACAGTTATTTGTAGGCCACACAAACGCCGTCCTACAGAGCAGCAAATAAATGCTTTTAGTGCTACCGAGCCAACAAATATTGTAATATTCGTAATATTATATCATAGTATTAACTTATGGCAAACTTATGAATAAGCCTAAATATTAAAAAACTAAGGCCTCCTTGAATAAAACTATTTTTACGGATTTTATCGTGTTTAATTTTACTAATTTTGATTCCCGACGTTTCGGGTGCTTTACAGCACCCATGGTCACGGGTGGGACTGAGGTGTTTGACGTCCTAATGTCATAGTTAGCCCGGCTACCTTCAGTTTTTTGAATATTAATTTTTGGTCCGATCTACGCAGAATGAGCTTACAGTATCTTGAAGTCTTGCAGTGGTATGCTTGGGTTTGGATTTAATTTTGTTAATTATAGGATCCCAAGCAGATGGCAGCACCCATCCATCTTCTCTATTGAAATTAGGATGTTTTTAATTTCAATAGCCTCGCGTATCATCCTTGGTAGGAATCGGTGTTCTTTTGCGAGGATTTGTGGTCTATCAAATCTGATGTAATGGCGGGGACGATCTTGAACATGTTCACAGACTACAGACTTCCCAGAGCGTCGGTGCCTCACGTCAGCTATATGTTCTTTCACGCGGGTTTTATAAACTTATAAATTTTAAAACCCGCGTGAAAGAAAGAAAAAACAATGTGGGAAAGGAAGATTTAGAGGCCATACGTCAAGACATTTCGTCCTTGTTACGTCGAAGTTCAGTGCCGAAACTAAATCTACCCAAAGACGAGATTAAAGCGTTGTACAACTTACGCAACAGACCAGAACTCACGATTCTCCGTGCAGATAAAGGAAATGCTACGGTAGTAATGGATACGTCAGATTATAATTCTAAAATACAACAACTTTTATCGGACGAAAGTGCGTACAAAAAGGTCAAAACAGACCCTACAACCAATGTGCTTAAAACAACAAGCGATCTGTTAAAGAATTACTCCGAAAAATTAGATCTCGACGTAAATTCGATAATACCACCATGTACCAAACCACCGAGGTTGTATGGGTTACCAAAAATACATAAACCAAATGCTCCACTACGTCCTATAGTGAGCCAGATCGACTCACCAACTTATAAATTGGCTCAACACTTGGCAAAAGTTCTGTCACCGCTGAGAGGACAAACCAGAGCACACACGAAGGATTCGTACCATTTTGTTAGTGAGATAAAAGACCTACATCTCGCTGACAATGAAACTATGGTCAGTTTTGATGTTCAGTCACTATTTACATGCTTACCCATTGAAGACTGCATCTCAATTGTAACCAGGAAGCTAGAAGAATACAACATGCCTACAGAATATGCATTACTGTTAAAGCACTGCCTTACATCTGGCTATCTATTGTGGAAGGAGGAGTTCTACAAGCAAGTAGATGGCGTAGCAATGGGTTCACCCGTATCTCCCATAGTCGCCGACATATTCATGGAGGACTTTGAGGAGAAAGCCCTTCTTACTGCTCCTGTATATCCAAGATTCTACAAGCGGTACGTAGACGACACTTTCACAATTTTACCATCTGACAAAGTAACTGCATTTTGAAACCACCTTAATTCCATAAATTCTAAAATACAATTCACAATGGAGTTAGAGGCAAACAATTCTTTAGCTTTCCTAGATGTTTTAGTCATCCGAAATCCTGATAACACTATTGGTCACACCGTGTATAGGAAAAAGACCCATACCAATCGATATTTAAATGGTGAATCGCACCATCATCCATCACAGTTAGCTACCGTGGGAAAATCTTTGTTTCAGAGAGCACGAGGGATCTGTGACAGAAAACATCTGGCCGCCGAGCTTCAGCACGTCGAGCAAGTATTGCAAGACAACAAGCTTCGGGTCCCGCGCCTACGTCACAGTGACCGAGTGAAGCGGGCCACAGTCGAGCGTGTGCCTGCTGTACTACCCTATGTCAGAGGAGTCACAGACAAGGTTGGCTATATTTTGAAGCGAGCTTCTATTAAAACATACTTCAAGTCGCCGAAGAAGATTAGTCAATTTTTACCATCCGTCAAGTGTAATATCCCTTTACAAGATGCAGGAGTGTACAAGCTTGATTGTGAATGTGGTCTCTCTTACATAGGACAAACAAAAAGATCCATTAAAACCCGCGTGAAAGAACATATAGCTGACGTGAGGCACCGACGCTCTGGAAGTCTGCAGTCTGTGAACATGTTCAAGATCGTCCCCGCCATTACATCAGATTTGATAGACCACAAATCCTCGCAAAAGAACACCGATTCCTACCAAGGATGATACGCGAGGCTATTGAAATTAAAAATCATCCTAATTTCAATAGAGAAGATGGATGGGTGCTGCCATCTGCTTGGGATCCTATAATTAACAAAATTAAATCCAAACCCAAGCATACCACTGCAAGACTTCAAGATACTGTAAGCTCATTCTGCGTAGATCGGACCAAAAATTAATATTCAAAAAACTGAAGGTAGCCGGGCTAACTATGACATTAGGACGTCAAACACCTCAGTCCCACCCGTGACCATGGGTGCTGTAAAGCACCCGAAACGTCGGGAATCAAAATTAGTAGAATTAAACACGATAAAATCCGTAAAAATAATTTTGTTCAATGTGTAGTGTTCGCGTAAATATAAGAAACCATTACTAAGGCCTCCTCTCATTTCTGAGTGGGCAATGGAGCAATTTGTCCACCGCGCTACTCCAGTGCGTGTTGGCGGGCGTCACAGGTCTACGAAATGTTTCTTATCTCTCAGACATGAAGTAGGTTTCATCACTATGTTTTCCTTCACCGCCGAGCATGTGGTAAATCAGCAAAAATAATCAGGTTGCTATGCTCGCATTCTGTGAAATTTATGGCTAGCGTTTAGAGTTAAAATAATTAAACAACAAACTTTAATGCAGCGCTGTGTAATTGATTTGAACACGAAGAAAAGCATATGGCAATTTTTTATAACAAAGTTGTTAAGAGTTGAATACCGTCTTTTTTATATTGCCCTTAAGCACAGTCTAAATAAGCAATATTTTTCTCATTTCCCTCCTTTCAGGAAAAAATAACCCTCGGCCGGGCCTCTCACTAGTAGAGGACCAGCCTACCACCAGTATGTACGTGAATTATTTGATGTAGATTGTATTATTTTCAAAATCTAAAAGTTTTTAAATATTTTTTTTAATAACACTCCCTATTAGTCAGATTGGAAAATAAGTCCTTCAATTACCATCGTCCTATTTGGGCCCAGTTTTAGTCGTTATAGCGGTCAAACCGCGAACTCACTAAATATGTTTATTAACAAAAAAGCCCCCTCCAAGTTCACGTATTGTGACGGGCAACTACGGAACCCTTATCTCTACATTGTGCGTGGTCCGACACGCACTTGGCCAGTTTTTTAAAAATATCAAATTCCTAGTTTTATGTGATATATACGAGTGTCTAGGAACTTACAACAAGAGATCTCACCTCCGATGTCGGTGATACAACAGGAGGCCACTTGTTCAAAATAATAAAAGTGTAAAAGCGGATGTTCAACTTGTTCTCTTGTTTACGCAAATAATCATTGTCAGCAATAAAACAGCGTAATTTACTATACATTCAGTATAGAGCAATTACAGTTCGACCCTACCGTGATATGTCCCCATCACGATTACACAGTGGTGTAGCATGAGGGACGTTATTACATGATAACACCAAAGTGTGCAAACCAACAGCAACACTACACATTTCAGTGTAACACAGAGCAGCCTGTCAGCAACACCATCTTCCTTGCCTGCACGAGAAAAACCACGACACTGTCTTTTCTAGAATCTTAGCACTCGTAGCATGACTTCACTCGTAGAATAACTCAAGCAGAATCTCCCGCCCACGGCGCTTACCTTTATACTGCACAAACGAGTGGGGGATTTCTCGATATACCCTCATTTCCACCTCGCCACCATCGATATGACGCTCTCACTCACTCCCGATCCAACCGGTATTTTATAGATGCACCAACATATGTTAAAGGTAATATTAAAACAATCTGATAATGAAAGAGAATGATTAAACCTAGGGACTATGTAAGTTGCTTGATGGCAGATATAAATTTAAAAATGTTCAAATTAAAAATATCCTAATTATATAATAACTTGGTTATAGAAATTCTGGGCTCTAACAAAAACTCGATTTTTTGCATAGTTAGTCTTATAAGAAGGATTGTAAATGGTAGATTTCAAGTTAAGCCGCAGATTAATCCTAGGACACTTTAATGTGATTTTACTCAATAAATATGGAAAGTTAATATAATACGATCAAAAAAATTATCGCGGTTTACACATCTGGTTTCGAGATTATTTACTAAATTTGCTGGAATTGTTTTAAACTTACATTTTAAGCGTATAAGGAATTTATTTTGGATACGTTGCAGGATGTTGCAAAGGTTTTTGAGAAATATTTTACTGATATTCCGATCTTAACCACTAAGTCACCGAATTCTTCTCCTGCCGTCGCCGAATCATTTATTTAAACAAGATGTAAATGCGTGTACAAAGAATTTTACATTTCATAAAATATCATCAAAAGATATTTTAAAATATTTAAAACTATTGACATTAAGAAAACTGCAGATCTGTGGGGGATTTCCATTAAAGTTATTGCGTCTATAATAGATATAATCGCGCCTCAACTAGATATTATTTTTAATACTAGTATCGAATAATATGGTGTGTTTCCTGATTTAATGAAGCATAGTAAAGTAATCATTCATCATCATCATTACAACCCTTCACAAGTCCACTGCTGAACATAGGCCTCCCCAGGTATGCCACAAAGCACGCTCCCGAGCCACCTGCATCCATTGACTTCCTGCATGTCTTACCAGGTCTTCATTCCATCCACTGGGGGGACGCCCTACACATCGCCTGCCGGTACGAAGCTGCCACTCGAGAACCTTTCTTCCCCATCGGTTGTCGGTTCTTCGAGCTATATGGCCAGCCCATTGCCACTTCAGCATACTAATTCTTTGGCCTATGTCGGTTACTCTGGTTTTACTGCGGATATCCTCGTTTTTGAGTCTATCACGCAGAGAGGCGC
The DNA here is from genome assembly GCA_029286625.1 of Parnassius orleans. Lineage (NCBI taxonomy): Eukaryota > Metazoa > Arthropoda > Insecta > Lepidoptera > Papilionidae > Parnassius > Parnassius orleans. The sequence continues at coordinate 7,982,433 of JAGSMP010000038.1, read as the reverse complement.
TGAGCATAGCATTCTCCATAGCTGGCTGAGCGACTTTGAGCTTCCTCATACGGCCAGCAGTGAAGGACCACGTCTCAGATCCATAGGTCATCACTGGCAACACTCACTGGTTGTATTATCTAATTTTAAGGTTTCGAGGTATGTCTGACGAGAAGATGTGTCGTAATCTCCCGAACGCTGCCCAGCTGAGTTAAATTCGTCGATTGAACTCTCGGTCAAAGTTGGACTTACCTAGTCGGACTAGTTGTTCCAGGTAAACATATTCGCCAACAACTTCGAGCTTAGTGCTCCCAAAAATTACCGGCATAGGTGTGACATGGACGTTAAACATGATTTTTGTTTTGTCCATGTTCATCTTCAGACCTATCCGTTGGGAGACACTATTGAGGTCATTGAGCATAGTGCTTAGGTCCTCCAGCGATTCTGCCATAAGAACTATATCGTCGGCAAATCGAAGGTGAGTGATGTACTCGCCATTGACGTTAATACCGTATCCTTTCCAGTCCAGTAGCTTGAAAACGTCTCCCAACGCAGCGGTGAAGAGTTTCGGGAATATTACGTCACCCTGTCTTATACCTCTCTGCAGTTGGATAGGTTTCGTACTCTGGTTCTGTACTCGGATAGCCATCGTAGCCCTACTGCACAAACACTTCAGCACTTCGATATACCGACAGTCCCACCCGTGCCACCGCTGAAGGGACTGCAGCACCGCCCAAATTTCGAAGGAATCAAAGGCTTTCGCATAGTCCACATACGCAAGACAAAGTGGCAGATTGTACTCTTCGGTCTTCTGTACAATTTGCCGAAGGGTATGTATGTGGTCTATGGTGCTAAAGCCTTTTCGGAAACCGGCTTGTTCGGGAGGCTGGAAGTCGTCGAGTCTGCGTGCGAGACGATTCGTAATGACTCGAAAACAGCACGTAGACGCGGCTCAGAAGGGAAATCGGTCTGTAGTTCTTCAAGAGAGCGTTGTCGCCTTTCTTGAAGAACAAGACCACCGCTCTTCTGCTCCACGCCTCCGGAGTAGTGCCACCATGGAGGACGGAATTAAAGAGCTTCTGAAAGACTTCAAGTACCGGTTTTCCACCCGCTTTCAGAAGCTCCGCTGTAATTCCATCCTCGCCTGGGGCCTTGCCGTTTTTAAGGTGCTGGAGAGCTATTCTAATCTCGCTCAGACTGACGTCCGGGATATCATCGGAATAGTGTCGGATAAGACTTGCTCTTGGATCGTTACTCATACTTGCGTGTGGCTCCAACGATGATGTGTACAGCTGCCCATAGAACCTCTCAATCTCACTCAAAATCTCAGGTGTCTCGAAAACGATGCTGCCACATTCGGTCTTCAGCTTCGACAGTTGGCTCTTTCTGGCAGACAGATCTTTGGCAAAGACTTTGGAGCCCTGGTTTCGCTCGATCGCTTCTTCAATACGAGCAGTATTAAAGTTGCGTAAGTCCCGCCGCATGCATTTGGAGATCTGTCTGCTCAGTTGCCTGTATGCTATCAAATTTACTGAAGATTGCAGCTTCATTTCCCGTCTAACAGCCGTGAGATTAAGAGTATGATCGGAGAGTTTTTCTGTTTTTCTGCGGCGGGTCTTGCAAAACTTAGCTCCAACCGCATGGACAGTTTCCACGAGCTTCTTATTGTATATTCATATCGTCCACTACATTGCAATCTTCTAGGCACTGAGAACGATTTTGTTACTGGAGCTGAAACGTTTCGGGACTTTGGATTAGAGCACGAGGGGGACGGAGCGTTGACTTCATTAGACGAGACCTCTCCAACTTAACGTTTAGGTTCAGTGTGTCTCTAACCATTCGGTGATCGCTACCAGTTTTCACCCTCGCGATCACTGAGACATCACTGAACAGTTGTCGTCTGGTCGTCATAATGAAGTCAATCTCATTTTTTGTCGAACCGTCGGGGCTTGACCAGGTGCACTTCCTGTGGGGCCACTTCTGGTAGAAAGAGTTCATCATAAAGAGTCTTTCTTTCTCCATGAAGTCGGTCAGCTGCTGGCCCTTGGGTTCCGTTGCCCTAATCCGAATTTCCCTACTTTCAGCTCACCGTTCTCTCTTGTGGCTACTTTTGCGTTGAAGTCTACCATTAACACCGTATAGCGGGTTTTGGAGGAATGCATGGCTCTACATTTCCTCCACCTCCTAGAAAGTGCACGCAGGAAAGAGCCCTGAGCAAGTAACGCGTGCATCTCTCGAGATTCGGAACGTATAACCGCAAGGTTGGTGGGGTAATGGGAGGTGGAGGGTTGTCGCCTCTTACGACATCCACGGGAGGATAGTAGTGGGTATTCTTACCCGCCAGTACACTGGGCATAGTAAAGTCATACCTTTATTTAAATCTGGTAGTACATTAGACCCCGCCAATTTTAGACCAATTTCTGTACTGCAAACACTTAGTAAAATTTTTGAAAAAATGATTCTTGATCTAATGTTAATTTGTTTTAATGTAAATAATTTACTTCATAAAAAGCATAATTCATAATTTGTTTCACAAGGGGTCGCTCGACAACTGATGCTGGTGTTTGCTGATTAAATATATTTTCAATGCATGGGAGAATTCACTAGATGCTTTGGGTATATTCTGTGACCTATCCAAAGCCTTCGATTGTGTTCACCATGAAACATTATTCAGGAAACTACAACACTACGATGTAAGAAGTAATGCTCTTAAATTAATTGTTTCATATTTAAGTAACAGAACGCAAAAAGTTGTCATTAATAATATGAGCACTTCCGGGTCGATAGTACAAACGGGCGTGCCTCAAGGCTCAATTCTGGGCCCCTTTCTGTTTCTTGTATATGTTAATGACTTACCTTACATATTAGGGGATAACCATAATATAGTATTATTTGCTGATAACACTTCATTAATTTTCAAATTAAAACGATAATTATTAAAATATGACGAAGTAAATAATGCTAAATCTAAATTAGTGAATTGGTTTAATGTTAATAATTTGCATTTAAATGGCACTAAAACGAAATTTATGAAATTCATGACTCCAAATGTCAAACACAAACATTTAAATAATAATGTAATATTAAATGGGGAGAAACTGAGTCTTGTCGAAACCACCATTGTTCTTGGAATAACACTAGACGCGAAGCTTCAATGGAGCCCCCATATATCAAAATTAGCAAGCAGACTTAGTTCTGTAGCATATGCTGTAAAAAATATTAGAAATCTTACCCGTGTGGAATCAGCTAGACTTGTTTACTGTAGCTATTTCCATAGCAAAATGTCGTATGATATTTTGCTATGGGGACACACGACTGACACTGAAATTATATTTGTATTACAGAAGAGAGCCATAAGAGCAATCTATGATTTAAAACCTAAAGAGTCGCTTCGACAAAAATTTAAGGAAATTTATATATTAACTTTGGCCTCTCAATATATTTATGAAAATGTAATGTACGTACACAAAAATAAAAGTAGTTATACAAAAATAAGTGATATTCATTCTGTAAATACTAAGAACAGACACAAGCTAGAAGTACCAGTTACTCGACTCCACCGAGTCAGTAATTCATTCTTTGGGCGATGTATACGCTTTTACAACAAAATCCCAGAAAATATACAAAATTTGACCTGCTCAAAGTTCAAAAACTTTATTAAACAAAGTTTGTATAAAAAGGGTTATTATAAATATTAAGGAATTTATGGATGATAATAACCCCTGGGAATGAGGTGATCACTACCAAGCTATTTCTAATTTTATTTGTGTGGTTAACTGTGTAACATACATGGTTGTAAGCTGTTATTTAAAAAAAGTCCCACTGGGTTTCTTGCTGGTTCTTCCCAGGACAGAGCTTTTTCTTTTCGAACAAGTGGTAATTTAACAAAAGAGTGACTTTCAATAAGTATTATTTATAATCTATATTGAATAAAAAAGTTTCTGTTTCTGTTTCTGTTGCACGGCGTCCTTATAATTCGAATATTGCGGGTTCCACAGGGTAGAAGCGTACGAAGATGCGACCTGACGAGAGAATTATATAATTACAAAAGTAGATTTTTTTAAGTCAACTGTTAGTCGATGCAAGAAACCTTACATTTTTAAGGATTTGGCTGTAATTATTCAATATGTGAACTAAGTAGTAACTGACAATCAAGATAAACACCTAGATCTCTCACCTCGTTTCAGTACCTAATATATATTTTATTTTATTTCATGATTAACGTTTTTATTCCGCTTTTACAGTCCTGAGGAGTGAAAGCAATAACTAAAAAGTATTTTATTTTAAATTAAGAAATTAAATTCACTGGTGTTAAATTCATATGACTGTAACTATATTTTGGTTACAGCACGAATGGGTCTGATCGATCGGGGAAGAACCACAGAATACGTTGCTACTGCTTCGTATGGTTAGTGTGGTGAACCGGAAACCCCTTTTACTGCAATTGAGGCATTCCATCTTAGTCCTCAGGGGTGACAAGGCAACAACAATGTAAATGTCTAGGGGCCACAGTATCCACTTAGCACCAGGAGGATTGTGTGCTTCTTTGTCACCCTTATTCTATAAAAAAATACGCTATTAGAGATGCTAGTACCTATATTTTAAGAAAATCGTATTAAAATGAAATGCGTACTTAGTAGTTTAAAAAAATAATTCCACTCCCGATTACATTTTATTAAGGCACCATTGTTACCATTGGAAAATGAAGAAATTTAACGCAACTGTTAGCAAAGTAAAATGGCCGAACGTGACTACAAAAGAAAGGACAGTTAGCTTGTCGAGTCATTCGCAAGAAATAAAGGAATGTAATTATCTATGATACTTCTTTTAATACTTGTGTAGCAATTTTTATTTTTAAATATTGAAATACTTAAATGTTATTTCAAAAGTAAATGTACATAAATTCGTACCATATTCTGAATTCGCCGTGTCGTGGAAACGTAAGGAATGTCACCCTCGTCTCGTTATTGTGGGGAATCCGGGCGAATGTAATCCGCTGCCTCAGAACACGAAAACAGGTGGAAAAAAGAATCAAATAATATCTTGAACGTGGAAAAATTACTTGGTTCTACACTTTTATCATTTAAAATCTATATATAAATAACAGAGTGTGTCTGACATTTCACCTGATGGTAAGTGGATGTTATGACCCAAAGACATCTATCCTTGATTAAGAATCAAAGTGCAGATGCGTCACCCCTGAGGACTAAGATGGAATGCCTCGTTTCCAGTAAAAAGGGTCTCAGGTTCTCTAAATTTTAATTAAAAGTTGCCATGTAATGACGGCGTAAGAGAATCCAGTATTCCATATCTTCCCGTGGGAATTGTAAGAGGCGACAGAGGGAAACTGAAACAGGAGATGGGTAGCAGCATCTTTCTAATAGCAACTCAATCATAATGATATAAAACAGAAAAAAAATCCTTTCTATGAGGCAATCTATGGGGGAGGCCCAAGGAGTAGACATATGTCATTCATTCATTTCTAGTGACCCAATCATTCGAGTATTGATTCGTCTTACGAACCGGGTCATTCGGATCGATCATTCAAACACACACACATGTTCACAGGAAGTTGACCTGGTCGAGCCCCGACGGTTCGACAAAAAATGAGGTTGACTTCATTATGACGACCAGATGACAACTGTTCAGTGATGTCTCAGTGATTGCGACGGTGAAAACCGGCAGCGATCACCAAATGGTGAGAGGCACACTGAACCTAAACGTTAAGTTGGAGAGCTCTCGTCTAATAAAGTCAACGCTTCGTCCCCCTCGTGTTCTGCTCCAAAGTCCGGAAACCTTTCAGTTCCAGCTACAAAACCGTTTTCAGTGCCTAGAAGATTTCAATGCAGTGGACGATATGAATGACAAGCTCGTGGAAACTGTCCATGCGGTCGGAGCTAAGTTCTGCAAGACCCGCCGCAGAAGAACACAAAAACTCTCCGATCACACTCTTAATCTCATGGCTGTTAGACAGGAAATTAAGCTGCAGTCTTCAGCAGATTTGACAGCGTACAGGCAACTGAACAGACAGATCACCAAAAGCATGCGGCGGGACTTACGCAACTTCAATACAGCTCGTATTGAAGAAGCGATCGAGCGGAATCAGGGCTACAAAGCAGGGAGCAGGGAGCAGAAGTGCGGTGGTCTTGTTCTTCTAGAAAGGCGACAACGCTCTCTTGAAGAACTACAGACCGATTTCCCTTCTGAGCCGTGTCTTCCTGCTGTTTTCGAGAGTCATTACAAATCGTTTCGCACGCAGATTCGACGACTTCCAGCCTCCCGAACAAGCCGGTTTCCGAAATGGCTTAAGCACCATAGAACACATACATACCCTTCGGCAAATTGTACAGAAGTCCGAGGAGTACAATTTGTTACTATATCTGGCGTATGTGGACTATGAGAAAGCCTTTGATTCCGTCGAAATTTGGGCGGTGCTGCAGTCCCTTCAGCGGTGCCAAGCTCGAAGTTGTTGACGAGTATGTTTACCTGGGACAAATAGTCCGCCTAGGTAAGTCCAATTTCGACCGAGAAGTTAATCTACGGATTCAACTCGGCTGGGCAGTGTTCGAGAAATTGCAGCACATATCTTCTCGTCAGGTATATCTCAAAACTTAAAAATGAGACTATACAACCAGTGCGTGTTGCCAGTGATGACCTATGGAACTGAGACGTGGTCCTTCACTGCTGGCCGTATGAGGAAGCTCAAGGTCGCTCAGCGAGCTATGGAGAGGGCTATGCTCGGGGTTTCTCTGCGTGATAAACTTAGAAATGAGGATATCCGCAGTAGAACCAGAGTGACCGAAATAGCCCAACGGATTAGTAAACTGAAGTGGCAATGGGCCGGCCATATAGCTCGAAGAACCGACAACCGATGGGGAAAAAAGGTTCTCGAGTGGCGGCCTCGTACCGGCGGACGAAGTGTAGGGCGTCCCCCCACTAGATGGAGTGACGACCTGGTAAGATATGCAGGAATTCGATGGATGCAGGTGGCTCAGGACCGTGCTTTGTGGCATTCCTTGGGAAGGCCTATGTTCAGCAGTGGACTTGTGAAGGGCTATATGTGTCGTATATGGGTTCGAAAGATAAAAATTATTCTTTTACGGTTGCAATTTGTTTCCATGACTTTCTCAAACTCAAACTTACACGCAAGCGTTTCTGCCTTATAACACTAGTAAAAATTAGCCCAAGCGATTATCACAATTATAATATTTTGAATAATAAGTAGAAAAAAGCCCATTCGCGAAATACTTTTACATTCACAATTCGTGTAAACAGTCCATCATAGGACACAGGTTATATAGGTCATAAAATGTAATTGTAATCATCAATACTTTGATGCGACCCAGGTCAAATGAACGAATCATTCACGATTGACACATGCCTACCAGGGAAGCCTATGTTCAGCAGTGAACTTTTGATGAGCTATTTTATTCATAATTATCATCGGCCAATTGTAATCGGATCTTAAATAAACTTGTGTCGTTTTATAATACCAAAATATTTTTATACGATGTTAAGCGTGGCGATTTACTGTACAATAGCTGCAGAACGAATGGGTCAGACCGGGTTGACCGGGAAACGACTACGCTCGCACAGAACACAAGTGTAAAATAGCAGCAAAATACTAATAGATGGCTACGTGGCACAGTGGAATAGCAATGAGTTGAAGCGCTGGGGGCTGCGGGTTCGAATCCCACACGGAACAATTATTTGTAAGGCCTACAAATAATTGTTCCCGGTCTGGATGTTTGTCCTTGTGTAATTTATGTTTGTAAACTGCCTCCACGATACAGGAAAATTCTAGCGTGGGGGTAAATGCCTGGGCTTTCCTTCAGAGTCTTTAGGAGAGACAACGCATCTGCATATTGATTCTTAATCGAAGATAGATGTAGGCCTCCATGAGCCACAGCATTCATCTCTTACCATCAGGTGGAATGTCTGCTCGTTTGTTACTTTGTCTCACTCACAACCTGTCGTACTCAGTCGTACTTTTTTTATTTGTACTTTAAAAAAAGTACGAATGAGTGTCCGCCGATTCGAGGGATGGGTTTTCTTATTCGACCTCTAGAATCGGCCTTTACTCGTATGTTAATACGTCCATGTGTAAGAGTAGAGAAAGAGAAACGCCAAGAGCAACTTGTGGTATCTAATAGATTATTGTTTACATAACGTATATTGTTTACATAACGTTATGTACGATTATTGTTTACGTAACGTACGTACCGACGATCTTGCGTCCATCGTCGGTCTTGATGCGCACGACCTGCATCTTGTGCAGTGCGGCGCGCGCCGCCAGCGCCGCCTCCATGCGCGCTTATATTATCTGTGATCTATGGCCATCTTGTACTTATAATATGTTAGAATTAAAATTTACTGCTTTTAGTGACAGAAAGTAGCGTCGAAGCTGCTATGCGAAGATAGTAAATCTGCCTGCTATTGGCAAAGTCATCCAAAGTGAAGGAAAACGTCAATATTAAAAAAAATCCCTTCTCTATTCCAGTTGTGGTAAATTGTATTTTTTTATTTCGATTATTAATTATATAACGATAATAATTATTGGTAGAATTCGGTGTTGTTTTGCAAGGACTTGTGATCCATTAAATCTAATGTACCTTCTGACGGGGGCGATCCCGAACATGTTCATACTGTCACATAATACAGATTTTTTGTAACATCGATGCTTCACGTTAGCGGATTTTTATTTAATACTAGCTGTTCCCCGCGACTTCGTTCGCGTGCAACCCTAATACTTTTTCTAAAATAAAAGTAGCCTAAGTTACTCCTTATAATATCAGCTATCTGTCGGTGAAAGTCCCGTCAAAATCGGTCCAGCCGTTTCGGAGATTAGCCGGAACAAACAGACAGACAGACAGACAGACAAAAATTTTAAAATTGTATTTTTGTTATGAGTATATACTTTCATATGCATTTAGTAAAAGGCTGTAATTTTGACATTACAAACAGACACTTCAATTTTATTTATTTGTATAGACTAGCTGTCCCCCGCGTCTTTGCCCGTGTGGAATTGACTACGATTTCATGGGTTTTAATTTGTTTGCGCGGAACCCTAATTCTTTTTCTAAAATAAAAGTATCCTAAGTTACTCCTTATAACATCAGCTATCTGCCAGTGAAAGTCCCGTCAATATCGGTCCAGCCGTTTCAGAGATTAGCCGGGTCAAACAGACAGACAGACAGACAAAAATTTTAAAAATAGTTTTTTGTTACTAGTACCGTATAATACTTTCATATGCATTTAGTAACCCTCTCAGAAATGAGAGGAGGCCTGTGCCCAGCAGTGGGACGGTATATAGGCTGTAACTTTATGCATTTAGTAAAAAGCTGTTATTTTAACATTACAAAGAGGCACTTTAATTTTATTTATTTGTATAGATTTATAAAGATTAGGTTAGTCCCAATTTTATCTTTTATAATCAACGCACGTTCAGAGTTGATTCTTTTGGTATAAAATTTCATATTACGGAAAATCTTACTTTTGTTTATATAATATATTTAGGTTTCAATAAGTGAATAAAAATATAAGAAATAAGATTTTATATGAATAAGACATGAATCAAAAATATTTCTGCAATAAATAAAAAGTAACAATATTTCAGACATAGGAGACAAGGAACGGGATATTCCATATTGCCTCTAAGTTATTCATGAAAATTCATCCCTTTGATATCCAACGCTTGGTTGTTTTTCTTTAAATTCAATTTATGCAAGAAGTCAACGTCAAACTGTCACACCTAATAAAATGTCATAATTTATTTATACCTGTACATTTCTTATTCAATTAGTAGGTAATGTAGTAGATATGGGCCTCTTCCCATTGAAGGAACAATTTGAAATAACGTCTCGTTCGGCAGGCAGAATGACGATCGCAGTACCAGTTATAATACCAGATTTCGTACCTTTGATGATGTCGTTAGTCTCGGTATTTTACATCTAGGCTTATACGAGATGGTATGCCGACAATAACTATCGAAATCATGAGGTCTTTCTGGCCTTTCTCCCAGTCGCCATTTACTACATTCACATATTGAATATGTATATCTAGTATTCCTGGAGCCTAATGATGGTGCTGTAGTATATATATATATTTCGTAACAAAAACAAATTAGCTTAGTTAAAATAAATGATAGAATATTAACCATACTCCTGAACTTATATATCTGATTCGGAGATATCGTAAATCAGAAACAACCGGTTATCAGCTCAAACACTTCTTACTGTTCGGTAACACTCTCAAGCGGTTTGTTCATTGTAAAGAGAGTTATCTTGATTCCCCTTTGTTTCAAAAATATAAGTTTTTTTAAATATACAGATTAAAATTGAATTAGACCCTTCAAAAAATTTAAAACTTTATTTATATTTCAAATCATAAGTCCTGTTTACTCGTTTAAGCTATTTTATTTCATTTTCAATTTAGTATAATAGCCATCAGCAAATACTTATTCCAGCTACTTATCCAGTAGATGACGTGTGGAATACGGGTATACGCCTCTAGCAACCCGAGATATCACTGGATCTTCAATGTGTGGTTTTAGCCCTCTGAGATGCTGGTTATCAAATTCAAATTTTAATAATCTGAATAAAATAAGGAACATTGCGTTCACAAACTAATTGACTAGATTGGTGGTTACAAAATAACTTTTTCACACACACACACACACACACACACACATACACACACACACACACACACACACACACACACATATATATATATATATATATATATAGCGTTCCATTACCGAACACACTTTTTACTTGTATTCGTAACTAGTAAAATGCGTCTCCGGTTCTCACGCTCACCTTAATCAACACAGCAGCATCATGCTGCTATTTTGCGTTTGCGTAAAAATTTGTATCGTGTCGCCCTTATATAAAACATGATAAAAACGGGTGAAAATATGTCGTGGAGTGAAAGGGGCTTCTTTTTTTATATTTTCCTTCAAATGAAAAAGTGTTTCATTTTCAATTGGTACGAAACCGTTAAACGCAATTTAGAATTGAAAAAAAAAGTTTCATATTCGTCATTTATCACCCGGAACATGTTTTGTGAAATATGAAAAACGACATTGTGAATCTGGTGATGTTTTGAAATTATTTATGTTCATGTTGAATGGAAAGCATTTCGTGTCAACTGACAAATTGCTTACAAGCCGTTAGTAATTCATTTCGGTTTTTCAAAACAATAAAAGGACAATTTCAAACTCATCATCATCATCATTACAGCCCTTTACAAGTCCACTGCTGAATATAGGCCTCCCCCAAAGAATTCCACAAACCACTGTCCTGAGCCATCTGCATCCATCGACTTCGTGCATGTTTTCCAAGGTCGTCTCTCCATCTAGTCGCATGCCGTACCAGGCTGCCACTAGAGAATCTTGCTTCCCCATCGGTTCTTCGAGTTACATGGCCGGCCCATTGCCACTTCAGCTTTTTAACTCAAATACAACACATTACCTACAACAAAACACAAACAGGTTTATTGTTCCTGCAAAAGTGTGTGGTAGAGTCGGCAAGGGGCAAAATTTTATCCACTAAATTGGCGATATATTGAAGATCGGCTAAATTATGAATACCCTTAACCGACGAGCATGAATGTGTATATGGGTGTAAAAGAAGCAAGAGCGGTATGTCAGGATCGTACCAAATAGTCTAGTGGTTGTATTAGTGCGACTGCTGATCATGAGGTCCACGGTTCGAATCCCGGGTCGATCTAAAAAAATCAGTTATTGAGCTTTTCCATCAAGAAATTCTCAGTAGCTGCCCGGAGTCAGGAAGCTGGCGGTGTTTCACCCCCGTGCCTCGGAAAGCACGTAAAGTTCTTGGTCCTGCGCCTGATCTCTCTCCGGTCGTGTCAGTTTACCGACAAACAAAAAAATTTACTGAAATTGCTTTTCTGCAGTACTGACCATTTCAAATCAAAATAATTTTTGTTTGGCTAAGAATTCTAATTTCAAATTAATTTTATCTTAAAAACATGGAATTATTTTTTAATCGTTTTGTTTATTGATTAGCGTTGTTTTCATCGCATTTGAATCTTTATCGTCATCATAGATACGTTAAAAATTCAAGTAGTTATGGAATATGAGTACCATCGTGGCAGCAACGCGGCACAAGCTGCACGCAATATCAACGACGTTTACGGAGCGAATACTACAAACGAACGCACCACCTGTTATTGGTTTGCCCGCTTCCGTTCTGGAAATTTCGACCTGAAAAATGAACCCCGTTCTCGTCCGAAAACTTTGGTCGACAATGACGAATTAAAGGTGATTATGGAAGCTGATGATACTCAATCTACGGCTGAATTAGCAGAAGCTTTCGACGTTAGCATCAAAACAATATTGATCCATTTGCGTCAAATTAGCAAGGTAAAAAAAGCTTGACAAATGGGTGCCCCATGAACTAGTGACTCGAGACGTGCCTTGCACTGCAACAGGCACACAAACGAAGGGATTTTGAACCGCATTGTTACCTGCAACGAAAAATGGATTCTGTTTGACAATCGCAAGCGCTCAGCAAGTTGGTTGAATCAAATAAATCTCAACAATGCCCTAAACGAAAACTTACCCCTAGAAAAGTGATGGTCACTGTTTGGTGGTCAAGCGCCGGTGTGATTCATCACAGCTTCTTACCAAACGGGGTGAGCATTACTGCAGATGATTACTGTGAATAACTGAACACAATGATAGAGAAACTCGCACGTCTCCAACCAACTTTGGCCAGCCACCAGCTCCAAATCGCTCGTCCCCGCTGCTCCTGCACAATAATGCGCGACACAAGACAGCGCTGCACAAGAGACGGTCTCCAAGTTACAAAAGCTGGGGTTAGAGCTCTCCGTCATCCGCCGTACTCACTAGACCTTCCCTTCCGTATACAGACTTCTACTTTTTCCAGAATTTGGATAACTTTTTGGTGGGGGAAAAAATTCAATACCCGAGAGGCAGTACAAAATGCCTTTGAGGAATTTGTTGCCTCCCGTCCAGCTGATTTTTAATATAGCTGATATGAAGGGTATTAGTTAACTGCCACTGCGTTGCCAAAGATGCATTGATTGCATGGGTTACCTTGATAAATAGAAATAAAAAATATAGAAAAAAATTACGTTAATTTATTTTATAAAAAACGGCAATATCATAGGTAAAGACCTAATAATATATTTAATCCATATGTACGAAGTAATACAAGAGTCGATGATTTAAACGTGGTTTTTGTTACTGAAATCATAGAAAAAAGTAGCACATTAAATTAATGTGTTCTTTTCGTTACTTTCCAAGTTTATTTAGATAGGTTTCATACGCAGACCAATAAAGACTTTTTATTTGTCTGAGGTTTCATGTCTTTGATAATTTTTCCTAACGCCGAGTAAAGCTCGTGGCTCGGTCACCCAAGTGTCTATGCGCCATTTACGAAATTAATAAAAAAATTGCGCAATTAACATTTAGTAGAGTTACATAGAATCAAAGAGATATAAATATATATAAGAATAAACAACTAATTTAAACAAAATACCTACAGTAACATGGTTAATTGTCGTGCTTGTAGGCAAAACAAAAGTTTTCACCACGTTTGCTTAATTAATATCAACTTTATTTGAATTGTGTTCAAAAGTTACCTTGGGTTGTAATTGCCTTTCGTCGTAGAGAATATTAGGTGAAAATTTTTGCATTGTGTATGTACTCGTATTTCATGTGTTGAATTTTACTTTTTAAAAGCATGATATTGTCTGCTTAAAGTCATACTTATGAAACAGTTCGAGTTTATAACTTTCTATTGCAGAACTTGCTTTGATTACCTATCTATTCTATCTTGGTTTATTTCTATTTATCTTGCATCATAAGCTTTTAAAAATAGCAAAAGAAGGATATCTGCAACATTTTCTTTTGCCGTTCCTTCGTTTCTTTATCGGGCGGAGAAATCTCCTTCTGAAACGGTAGTGTATTAAGAAAAATATTTTTAGTCGAAAAAAGAGTTTTTCATTTCATTTAATTTTAAATCCTACGCCTAAAAAGAAATTGGTTAGTATTTTATTGTTTAGATAAATAAAATGTATCTAGAATTCTAATGTTACAAAAATGTATATATTTCGATATATTTCATAAAGTTTCTTTTCTAGCTTCAACCCACTTCAACCACTATTTTTAAAGCTTAACTTAGTTTTTTTTATTAATTTATATAAATAATATCTAAAGTAATCATTTATTTAAATATTAAAAAATATTTTATTATATTGAGTTTATACGTTATAAACTCAACAGTATAGAGTCGTGATAAATCTCGGGCTGAGCACTCGCTGTACAGATTCAGAAGATTTTAAGTGAGCGGCTTTCCCACAAACAGGTTTACCAAAATATCACACAAATGTATTTCAATTTATAAAATTTTACTATAATTCTTATATTAATATGTATTTTATTATTACTTTTTACTTTTTACTTACTTACTACTATTAATATATATCTTAATATGTAATCTGATTGGTTAGGTTTAAGTACTAAGTTTTGTGATTGATACAACTGACTCAAGTTATTTATAATAACACGTAATTGCAATTGTATGCGGTTCGATTCCCGCCGGCAACCTGCATGACTGACAAAATAAAAAAATATTTCGAAGATGTGACGTTCGCCAGCAAGAATTGGGACAGCGCGGCGGCCATTTCCTAAACTCCTCTCAGAAATGAGAGGAAGCCTGTGCCGTATATAGGCTGTAACTTTACTTTACTTTATTTTTATATACTCAGCGTAAAATTTTAAGAAATCGTAAAAACATTCAGTGATATTTTACATTGCACCAAGACTTGTTAATAATCGTCCCCGCAGACAAGCTTGGTACGATTGCGTTTTCTTTTGCCTTGTGATGTCAATTTAATATTATTTTAATTTAAGACAACAAACTATTAAAGTCAAAATATTATGATATTGAAAGAAATCTTGTCTTTTTAAGCATTGATCAGAAGTTACCGAGTTATTTATTTAAATTAGGTTTTATGAATAAAATTTATATTGAAGGTAACTTCGTTACTTCATTTATTAGATTAAATATTTTCGCAAGATATCCGTGTATCTTTATTACCTTTGTAAAGTATATTTGCCTTCATTACTCTTACAGTCAGGTTTGGTTCTGTTTGGCTAGCATGGGCTGGTTACAAAAAATTTATCCCCCGATTATATCCACTGGCAAGAGATAAAATTATCTTGTCCTTATGCCAAAGCACGCCAACGGGGAGAAATATATACCCGTTTAACATAACGAGTAGACAAATATCCCCCGTCCGTAGAATGGGGCTAAATGAAAGATGGAAAATCATGCTTTTTGACATTTAAAAATGGACAATTTTATCCTAGTTCATTGAACGTGGTTTAAGTTTATATTCATACAAAAAATCTATCTAAGTCTAAGTCTATCTCCCATTTTATCTACTGTGGATATTATATTCACCGGCGTACCCATGCTCGAAGGGTGGATAAAACTAAGCGAGGGGATAAATATTTTCTCCTTTCCCCAGGGATAAAATTGTCTCCTGCCCATGCTAGCCATGTTGGTCAGACCTTGATCACACTTGTAAGGGACCACATAAGAAGCACCAGCTTTCAAATAAAAAAAAGAATCATCAAAATCAATTCACGTAGAAAAAAGTTATGAGGTAACACACATAAAGAAAAAGAAAAAAAAATACAGTACCTCCTCCCTTTTGAAGTCGGTTAAAAATACAGATTTGTCATACTCGTTTTAACGTCGAGGCGCACAATTTCCAAAATTCATATTTTTATTATTAATAAACTATACTTAAGGGTTGTTTTGGGATGTGTTTTGGATATTAGTTTAAATTAAGAAATTATATTTTGCTCCGTTTGTTCTATATAATTTTTTTATGTGTAGGTACGATTTCTGATAAATAAGTTTTCTTTCTTTCTTTTATATTTTCCGTATTGCCGATGGTTATACTACCAGAATGGCTTCTGATCCATGTGACATTTTATTCCCCTATTCTTCTCTTATGACACTCACGGGAGAAAATGGGTGTATATTATCAAGCGTATTGTTTAGTGGTGTTGAGGGTAGTGATGTTTGGTTAAGTGGTGGCAGAGGAAGTACCCACAATTGTGAGAGGGAGGTGCTCTTCAAACTAAGTAATACACGCACGCAATCTTAGCTAATTAACTTCATATATTGAATATCCGCAAAGTAACGCAATATTATGTTACTTAGATCAACATTATTCTTAAATACAATACAGACATAAACATCGTGATTTGATGAGACGTTACTGAAAAGGTCTGGATTCATTATGTCTTCATCCTTCGCTTATCAACAAACCGTTTAATTACAAGGATAAGGTACACAAAGAAGAAAAACAATTTTGAAATAATACCTCACAAAAGAGTCTTTTGTGACTTACTATACATTAATATCACGTATTTATCACACTGTATAATTTAATGTTACATTATGTTCAAGCTGAGTGTTCAAGTAATATATAACAATAACATGTTAGTACACACAAAAATAAATAAGTAGTAAACCGTGTAGTGACGGTGTAAGAATATCATCATCATCATCATCATCATCATTACAGCCCTTCACAAGTCCACTGCTGAACATAGGCCTCCCCCAAGGAATGCCATAAAGCACGGTCCTGAGCCACCTGCATCCATCGTCTTCCTGAATATCATATAATATCATATATGAAAATAATATGTAAGAATATCCACTACCCCATATTGTTCCGTAGGTGTCGTAAGGGAAAAAAAAACCAGGAGATGGGCAGCAGCGCCTTCCTATTAACAACTGAAAATAAACACGGCGGTTCCCAACCCGCCTGCCAACCGTGGCAACTATGGCAAAAATCTATGAGTCAGGAGCAGTGGAATTGTATAGGCTATAATGGACTGATGGATGTAGGGTTCAAGGTGTTGTTGTATACAATATATGGCGGTTAAACCCTATTATCCTATTTATTTCAGACTGATAAAAGGGCTCAGAAATTCAGAATGTATTGTCACCCTGGGGACTAAGATGGAATGCCTCGTTTCCAGTTAAAAGAGTCTCCGATTCCCTACTTTCACCGTACGAAACACAGCAGCATTAAGCTGATATTTCACACTGGTATTCTGTGAGAGCGTGGTCCTTCCCTGGTCGAGCCTACCCATTTGTTTTACAACCATAACATAACTTCTGCGTGGCTCTACAGCGTATAAAAGATGTCGTAACCTTGAAAGGACTTCATAATCATCACCATCGTCATCTTTACAGCCTATAGCACGTCCACTGCTCACATCACATAGATTGCCACAAATCATGACTCGCATTTAGCAGTTTGCAGCACTCTGCCTTCATGTTTCCATTTTCATCACTTATAAGATACTAGCATTTTACCCGCGGCTTCGCTCGCGTGAACTTGAATTTAGAAACATCATTAAATGCTATTCCGTGCCAAATTTAGCAAAATTCGATTACTTTTAGAGTCACCTCGGTGTCTGTGTCCCTATATCTGTCAAAGATTTTTTTTGAATTCTAAAAGACTATTTAGACGCAGATGATTTGTATTTGGCACAGATATAATAGCTACAGGAACACGTGCATATATGTATATGTCTAGAAACACCTACAATTTTTTATATCGGGCGTGTCTTCCGATGTATCCATAAGAAAGGTAAATTGTCTTGGAATCAAATTGTATTATTATTACTAGCTGTTACCCGCGGCTTCGCCCGCATGGTCACTGGGAAATGAACTATCCATTGCTTTTTGAATTGAAAGAAAACTGAGTTTTATAGATTTGTCAGAGATGCAGCCATTAAAAGGCTGAGCAAAATTGATTCGTCAGCCTATTTAAATGTTTTGAAACGCAGCGTATGAAATCATGAAAATAGCCTGTTTATTCCAAATGGAAATAGGATATTTTTTAATTAAAATGAGCATAATTATCCGTCAGGGATGCAGACTTTGAAAAAAACTGAGCTAAATTGATTCGTCAGAGATGCAGTTTTCTGAATTGAAAAACTGAGCCAAATAAAAGATCCGTCAGAGATGCAGCCTTTTGAGTTGAAAGAAACTGAGCTTCATAGGTCCGTCAGAGGTGCAGCATTTGGAATTGAAAAGAAACTGAGCTAAATAGGAAATTTTGAATTGAAAAGGAAGATCTGAATTCTGATTAATTGATTGTAGAATTTTGGAAAAAAACTAACTGAACACTATTTTAAGACGTTACTGTACACATGTTATATGTTTTCCATTCAGGGAAAGAATTGGAGATTCTGGGCATTTGACACACGAACATGCTACATACAGCTGACCATGAGAAGCACGGTTTTCTAAGTTGACCCCCTACCTGTAACGTTTGCCCTTGCGCTTTATTAATTGTCATTGCAAAACTTAACTTAATAGGGACTGCAACCTTTTGAATTGAAAAGGAAGATCTGTGGGAATATAGGGATCCGTGGTATAATAACATTTTCACCTTTTCTACATCAAAATTGTAGCACCGATTATGTTCCGTCCAAGATGTCACACGCAGCCTTGTCGCGTTACATAACCGAGGATCTAAATTTCGCATTAGCATGACTGGGACGCTAATTTTAATTGAAGCTTATGTGAGGGCACTGACAACTCTAGAATTTAGAAACTCTACAGGATATGAGTGCTCTGTTCTGTGTCCATAACTGTCTACTGACAAATACTCTGTTATTTCTCCTGCTACTTCGCTTAATATCTGAATTTATTTTGTTAACGCTCTCATTTTTGGTGCAAGAATCCCTTTCACATAACCATTTGTCTTCATGCATGTTGTTCGTTAAATCTGAATAAACGTTCGCAATTAATTCGGAATGACTCTGTACTAAATTACAAAATCTCTCGTCAATTTAGCAGCCCTCAGCATCCGTTTCAACCGCCCATCGCCAATTTTAATAGTGTGTCAGCATAGTTTCCAGCATTGATATCATTATACAAATGCACTCTCATATTCGTAGTTAAACTGAATTTTGTCACCTTGTTCCATAAAATAGACGACTTGAGGCATGCTTTAATTTCATCTGCAGGTGTGCCCTTTTGAATGACAGGTAAAGTTTGGCGAAAGTCACCAGCCAGTAAAACCACCATTCCTCCCATTACATCGGTATTGCTGCGCAAATCCTGGAGCGTTCGATTTAGTGCTTCTACAGCTTTTTTATGCGACATTGTACTTTCGTCCCACACTAAAAGTTTGCATTGTCGTAGCATTATACCTCGTGCACTATTTTTGCTAAAGTTGCAGATCGGCGATTCTTCCTGGGCTAGATTTAGAGGGAGTTTTAAAACAGAATGTGCAGTGCGGCCCCCGCTTAGCAGCGTGGCGGCTATACCGGAAAAGCTACAGCCACAGCAATGTTTTTATCTTTCCATACTTGCGCTAATAATAAATTTAACAAAAATATCTTCCCAGTTCCTCCAGGGGCATCTAAAAAGAAAAGTGCACCATTTCCAGATTCAATTTGTCCTAATACGAGTACTTTGTCAAAAACTCGTTTTTGTTCGGGAAACAAGCGGGGTACAAATTCGGCTACTTGCTGCTGCAAAGCTGGTATATCGTAGTTTGTTTCACGTATAATTTCATCACTTAGTTCATTTTCGGTTGTTCGCTGAGGCTTATCATTCCAAAGTCGCTTAATTTTTTGCCTACCATTGCCATTACTTTATCTTCAATTTTTCCAAGTGCTTCATTATAAATGTGTTCATTGTATGTCATGTTCGCGTGTGTCTGCTGTAACCTTCGCAAAATGTCTTCCGCCATGTACTCTTTATATTTGTCCCACAATTTATGTGCATTAGATAGCCCGCAAGATGATATGAGAGTTGCATAAAGATCCCTAATTTTGGCTGGTGACTGGCACTGCACAGCTTCCTCCATGGTTTCATCCAGTGATTATCGTTTTCTAAAAGATGCAGAGCTTCATGCTTCTCTATAAGTTGCGCATTCCTGACCGTTGACAGTTTTAAGGTCTTTATATCCTGTAGGACCCCGAACATGGTGCAGCAGCAATCGTAAACAGAAACATTTAAAATTAGTTACATGGACGGTATACACACGACCAAGGGCATCTGATGACTTTACACCGGGCCAATTTGCAACAGGCGCGCCTTGAATACGGCGTTTCCACTCCTTCCTAGATGTGTTCCAAGTATAATAGCGGGGGACTTCAGAATATAACAACGTTTTTGCAAAGGGTTCGGTTTGACAAAGTTGAAAGAAGGCTGTTAGTGTAGTTTTTGCAGGTGATGCAATTCTTTCTTGGAAATTTCTTTCGGTGAAATATACATGCTCTCCATTTTCTAAGTGCACAGCAAGGTGAGTAACTGTTGGGTGCCTTTCGTGTAAAGGAAAGCCAAGGAGACGCCACGCTGCCTCGTTACTGCTGACATAACGCCCTGCTTGAAAGGTCTGTACTTCATTAACGGGATTTGCCTCACCTTCATTCCTAAGATTAAATATTGCTTGGTCGCTTCCTTTATTTATGTACTTACAGATATACTTGATTGCGCGGACAGAGCTACATGCTTCTACATTAATGCAAACATGATACAAATACAAACATACATAATACAAACATTTTACATAGAATGGGCGAATACAGGACAATCCAGCTGTTATCTAAGGTTTCGAACGCTCCAGAGCGAGATTTGATTGTAACTTTCCTGCCACCATCTTCGGGAGCTCTGCGTCTGTATAAAGGGTAGCCATTGTCATTGTGCACTGTTTCTTGTAATAGCTGTTTAGGGAATTTCTTTGTACATTTTCCTTCTTTCATACATGGTGATATTGAATTTCGTGCTCCACATGGACCGTGAATCATATTTCGGACGATGGTATCATACAATTCTTTATCTTGCTCAGGATCCGGAATCTCGGCGCTTATTATGTCGTCTATTTGGCTGGGCCGCAACTTCTCTTTAAGCCATATTAGAATGTGGGCATGCGGTAATCCTCTTTTTTGCCATTCAATTGAATACATGAAGCACTGCACCTCCGAAAATTTTCCCTTTGTTAATTACATACATTAATTTTTGTACTTTTAATCTAAATACTCTAGCAACTAAATCGTGTCTGTCAGTACTTTTTTGGCCCGGCATTAGCTCCTCGGTTATTTCTTTCCATGTGGGATTGCAAGTAAAAGTAACAAAAGATCAGGTCTTCCGTAAGTTCGTACATAGGTGAATGCGTCTTGTGTGTACTCATGTAGGTAGCAGGGACTGTTAACGAATGATGAGGCAGAATTACCATTTTACCTAAATCTCTGGGGTTTACATTGGCGTCGCTAGAAACTGCATCTTGTAAATGTATATAATTCTCAACGCGCAGCTTTTTGATTTAAAGATATATAACGGAGACGTTCACTTTCTACCTTCACATACTTGTCTACCAAAATTGATGAAATAATTGTCTACACCGGGCTAAGAGGTTAAAATCATTTTCTCGCAACATCATATGATACGCATAAAATCCATACATGATACTTTTTGTTCGGAGTAGGCTCCTTTGTGACCGGGTTAATGGTGGAATTTGAAAAAATAACCCTCTTGTCCTTTGCAATAAATCAATGGGTATTGCAGAGCGTCATAAAACTTGTGTGTATCGGCTACCCGTTGCAACGTATCATCACGTGCTCGCAAGACAATGTCTCGTGAAGAAAATTGATCACCACTAATTACGGCTGCTATTTCGTTTATCAAAGGTGCATTGTAGCGCCTTTCATGCTCTCCTCGAGGGGTCCGATCTGCGTGAATGACGACTTTATAATCCTCTTCAGGTAGGTTTTCTAAAGCAGTTTTAAATGTTTTGACTAAAATGTTACGTTCATGCAAGAATCTTTGAATTTTGAACACTGTGTCTCTCTCAACTCCCTGGATAAATTGGCAGCGACGGTCTACCTCAATTTCTTCGTCACCCATAAAATATACTTGTAAAATTTATGCTGTTCGTTTTCACCTGGAAAAAGTGAACCTATTCTATGATAAATTTGCCTTGCACCGTAAATGTGGCGAAAATCCGGCATTATTATTTCCCGGTCAACCCGAAGGACGTCATTTGAAAGCATGAGTTATATTTCCGGATCCTGTTTAAAAGCGCCGTGACTCATTAGCATCATATAAAAGAGAGTTTTCAAAGATTCTTCTGGTTCCCCAAGTAACGGAAGAGACACTTTGCCATTGGAACAGCACATGCCTGCGGTCTCATCTTTCCATTTTAAAGCGCTGCAAAATCGACACGCCTTGTCCATCAGTCCGATAACAACTAACCTGTGATTTTTATAATCAATCAACGGATCATAATTGAATGCTGCGTCATTAAAAACCGACCAATTGTTTCTTTGAAAATTTTGTCGACGTTCAGCTTGGAGCTGTGCATTTGCATCTCTTCGTGCCTGTGTCTGTTTTGGTGTTTCAGATGTCCTTATAGTAGATTGACGTTCAGCTTGCTCAATGAGTCTGTGTTGAGTTTCATCAGGTGTTTCCGCGGCTCTTAAGGCGGCCTGACGTTCCGCTTGTTCGAATAGCCTTTGCTGACTTTGAGCAGGTGTTTCAATAGCTCTTAAAGTAGCTTGACGCTCTGTCTGTTCAAGACGCCTTTGCTGACTTTGAGCAGGTGTTTCAGTAGCTCTTAAAGTAGCTTGACGCTCTGCCTGTTCAAGACGCCTTCGCTGACTTTGAGAAGGTGTTTCAGAAGCTCTTAAAGTAGCTTGACGATCTGCCTGTTCAAGACGCCTTTCCTGACTTTGAGACAGTGTTTCGGAAGCTCTTAAAGCAGCCTGACGCTCTGTCTGTTCAAGACACCTTTGCTGACGTTGAGAAGGTGTCTCAGATGCTCTAAAAGCAGCCTGACGCTCTGCTTGTTCTTGCCTTCTCAGTTCAGCATCTTCTAAAGATTCTAGCGATCGAGCTAATCTTTTCGCTTGTCTTTGAGAAGATACTCTTGAAAGGCTGGACTTATGTTTGCGAGGCATAATGAAGTAAGAAAAAACCTATTTATAAAAAAACGTTAAAATACCTAAAAGGAATTAAATTTCCTTTTAAATATTTTTTTTAAAAGCAAATCCAAAATATCTAAAAGGAATAAATATTCCTTTTAAATATTTTTTAAAATCAAAACAACAAAACCAATTCAAGACACAACACGAATCCGAAAACGATAGCCAAAAAAAAATCGAATCAACTTAAACCAAATCACAAAACAAATCGCAGAAAACCGAAATCGAAAGCAGTAGTCAATATAAATATAACCAACAAAAAAAGAAGTAAGTGTATAGGTACCGTATACACTATCTATAGTATTAATATTCCTTTAAAATATTGTTAAACAACCTAAAACAACGAAAACCAATTCACGATTCTAAATAAACAAAATCCAAAATCAAAGCCAGAGTCTAAATATGTATAAAGGAATACCAACCAAATCAACAAAACCGATCCAAGAAAATACACAAATCCGAAAATGAAAGCCAATATAAATCCATTCAACCTTAACCAAATCACAAAGCAAATAACAAACAACCGAAATCGAAAGCAGGTAGTCGAATAAGCTACGAAATAGAAACAATTTAAGCGTATAGGTACCGTATGCACTATAAGTTGACGCGCGGCTCAACGGCGGGAGTTAAGTACAAGTCAGGAAACATTTCGTTACCGCGTTTTAAAAACCAAGTAACGACATCTAGCGGAATCAATTTAAACTATGTATACGTTAGTTAATAAGAACTTTGCGACGTGAAAGAAGGACAAACAAACAAACACACTTTCGCATTTATAATATTAAGTATGGATTGCCAGCAACTTAAAAAACTTGCACTGATCATGAACTGTAATAATCCTAGTATTGAATTTGATATTTCTCGTGAACAGCCATTGAAGCAAATTGAAAGCCAGAGAACACTCGGTCATCAGTCATGAAATGATTGTAAGTCGGTTCTTAATACGTTAGCAAAATTTCAGATTATTAGATATAGCTATAGATACGTCTGTATAATATGAAATTTTGATAAGTGGGTGAAAAACTTAGAGTATATACGAGCAAGCTATGTATACTCTAAGGTGAAAACTGAATTACATAATTCTATTACATAATAGTCACTTATAAGATATTGCCAGCAACTTAAAAAACTTGCACTGATCATGAACTGTAATAATCCTAGTATTGAATTTGATATTTCTCGTGAACAGCCATTGAAGCAAATTGAAAGCCAGAGAATACTCGGTCATCAGTCATGAAATGATTGTAAGTCGGTTCTTAATACGTTAGCAAAATTTCAGATTATTACATATAGCTATAGATACGTCTGTATAATATGAAATTTTGATAAGTGGGTGAAAAACTTAGAGTATATACGAGCAAGCTATGTATACTCTAAGGTGAAAACTGAATTACATAATTCTATTACATAATAGTCACTTATAAGATATTGCCAGCAACTTAAAAAACTTGCACTGATCATGAACTGTAATAATCCTAGTATTGAATTTGATATTTCTCGTGAACAGCCATTGAAGCAAATTGAAAGCCAGAGAATACTCGGTCATCAGTCATGAAATGATTGTAAGTCGGTTCTTAATACGTTAGCGAAATTTCAGATTATTAGATATAGCTATAGATACGTCTGTATAATATGAAATTTTGATAAGTGGGTAAAAAACTTAGAGTATATACGAGCAAGCTATGTATACTCTAAGGTGAAAACTGAATTACATAATTCTATTACATAATAGACTCCGAACCCCGGATTCTGCGGTCCCGGGATCTCGTTCGGAACCCAACCGGGGCCCCTCCATCGCTTTGCTACACTATTAGCATGAGCAGGGGGCAGTACTTGCTGCCCCCAGCACCCTCGCAGATGTCTCGAGACCACTTCCGAGTTCTCCTCGGGGGTTACATAATTAGGCGTTCGAGGCCCCCGCTCCGAGCGTCTGCAACATCAGACGCCCTGACGTTTTTGGTAGGGGAACACCGTTTACAAGAGGAGGGTCGTGACGAACGCCTTGGCAACGTCATCTCCAAGCGGGGTCCGCCCTCTCCCGATCTCGCTCAGAAGCCTCCTGAATCATAACGGATTCACAGAAGGTGACTACGGCCCTCCACGCCGAATTCCCGCTCAGCATCACCGACACGACTGCTGGCAGGGAGAGGTTTCGTCCGATAAGCGTCTAAATGGTGTTTGGCATTTCAACGAATTATTTGGCTCTCAATCAGAGTACTGTTACTGGCTGATATTTTTATTTAATACAATATTCCGGAAGTACCTTTGACAAACGTCTCTTTGACGTAAGTTAAGAAGTGAAGTTGGTTTCACTTAATGAAATACAGATTAGCAGTTAGTTATTTTGATCATAAATGTTGGAAGCCTTAAATATACTTTCTAAGGTCAAGTTCAAAACTTTAGTAAGACTACTAAGACAAGGACTTCCGTGATAAATGGTTTACTTAAACTATTTAGAATAAGAGCATTTTTGTGAACAATTTTTCGTCCTCTTTAATTATAGGTACTTCTGTGCCAAATTTAGCAAAAGGAAACACTAATAGAAACACCCCGGCGTCTGTCAGTCAGTCTGTCTCTGCATTTCACAGATGTTTCTTGAGTGTTTACGTAGAATCTACGTAAACATCTACGTCGTAGATGATTGACATGTGGCGTAACTATAAAATAAGGTTACATAAATATATATTTTATACGTGGTAGAGCCATGCTGCAGCTATATTAGTAGTATAGTTGTAGTACGAATGGGTCGGCTCGACCGGGGAAGGACCACGCTCTCACAGAATACCAGCGTAAAATAGCAGCTAACACTGCTGTGTTTCGTATGGTGAGTGTAGAGAACCGGAGACCCTTTTTACTGGAAAAGAGGCATTCCATCTTAGTCCTCACGGGTGGCAACGCATCTGCATTTTGTTACGTAATCGAGGATAGATTTAGACGTCTATGGGCCACAGCAACCACTTGCCATCAGGTGGACTGTGTGCTCGTTTGTCACCCTTATCCTATAAAAAAACCCTACATAGTACAAAGACACTACAAAGAGTAAAAAAATGGATTTTTAATCTCCATTGTATTCTACATTGGAGACTAAAAATTGTTTTTGATTTAAAATGGTTAGTTTTGGGAGGTAAAAACGTGAGTTGAAGATATTTTTAAAACCCTTTTTGTGGGATAGATATATTAATACGCGAAGAGTAAACTTTGTGCCACTTTTTAAGCATATTAAGATTTGGCATAGTTAATGTTTATGTGGAAAAGGATTTGAAGTGTACATGAAATAAAATAAAATAAAATAAAACATTCATTGTTTACGTTTATACTGCCAATGTCAAACACTTATGTTTATATAGTACGTCCATGGTTCATAGTGCCAAACGATAGATTTCCATCTACATGTCAAACACACAATAGTCTGTGGTCAAATATTCGCACAGAGCAAAGCGCATATAATCACTACGTATTAGCACAGAGTAGTGATTGGATACCTGATAGTAAGTGGATAAACCCTTGAGAGCTTGGGACTCACCTTTATAATCGAATTTGTTTTTCACATTGTATGACTTGTTTCGATATCTCTTTGTATCCAAATTTGTTGTTGACATGTTTTGTACTATGAAATGACTTCAACATAATTATTATTGCTGTATGTTTCACTTCAACATAATTATTATTTTACGACCTCAGAGTAAGTACAATCATAATATGTATATTATGACTGTAAGTTTATGACAATACAAACGCGATGCGATACGTTATCAAAAACATAATATTTAGCATTTTTTTTATAGATGTTTTGTCAGTGCAAATTCACTGTCAACTTGCGGAAGAAAAGATATTTCAAATCACGTGTAGCAATAAATATTTGTCAAAGTTTTTCATCGTATAAGCCTTGGAGTATAAGCTGTATTTATTTCATCTCTTAAGTCAGTATTGCGAGGTTACTGTAAGTTCCGGATATTTTTCTCCGTAATATTTATCTTTTTCATGACGATAATTGCGCTGTAGTTTGTCTCTTAGATTTTTTTTTGCTACAAATACAAAATACAAATACAAAATAGTTTATTATGGTAACTTTATGAAATTTTAAGTAATTGTAGCTTCCTTTTAAGCAAATAATCTTGCATGTGCTAGGAAGCACCGCTCTTCCATAGCGAGGTTACACAATAGACTAGTATTATAGGAAAAGATGAGCGAATAAAATAAGAGTTAATTTAAAATTTACAACTCGAAACTTGTCGAATAGGTATTAAGTAACGGTTAAAAGTGGTTTTGTTGCTAGACTTAATATAAATAAACACGATTTTAATGAGGCTTGACACAATTATATATACTTAAATTTAATATACTGAGAGAGATTTGTTGAAAATATTTCTTCATTTTCATTTTTGAAGTTATACTTCTTTTGGGGCGTTTGGGAAAAATGATGAGAGTGAATTTTTACGATGCGCGCGCACACCGACACCTAAAAACGACACAATGAAGTTGTTACGATGCGCGCGCACACTGACACCTAAAAGCGACAACTTCAGTGGGTAATTGTCTCTCAAGTTTTCGTGGGAACTGATAACTATATTTAAGGTAGTTATTCAAATATATATGAATCTACAACACGTGTTTTATTTATATTATTGTAGAGTATGTAAGCTATATTGTAGGGTTATGAAAAAACTAAGATTTGACAGTTGACATTTTAAATTTCATTTGTGTTTTAGTGGTGAAATCCCCATAAATACACAATATTTGGCAACGAGAACCTTATTCATGCATTATTGAGTAGTTACACGCATTATTAGCAATAAAGTTAAATAGTTACAAATAAATAATGTCAAATAAAGGAAATGTGTTGTTCGGTAACAACCTTACATTTGATCACCACATGCAAGAGCATTGAGCTATTATGTACTACGTACGTAAAGTACATATTACTTCAATGTGCAAGAGTGGGATATTTTTAAGAGTCGATTTGTCCAGTTCTATATGGCATATAATTATCATGACGACACTGACAAAGCAGGAGTTATGAGAAGAGCTTTTTTGACACATCATTAGCAGAAGATACATATCGCCTAGTAGGCGATTTAGTTTTTCCGTTAAAACTAGAAGACTTAGCTTATAAGAGTCTTATTGAAAAGATTGACAACCAGTTTTCCTCAAAGAAATGTATATTTGTGTAAATATATGTTTTTTATAAAGCGGAACAAAGATCAGGCGAAGACTTAACTGAATGGGCGGCCCGGGTTCGTCATCTCGCACAGTTTTGTGGTTTTAAAATAGAACTCGAGACGGCATTAAGAGACAAGTTTGTGCTAGGATTGGCGAATGCCGAGGAGAAAGAAAAGTTTTTTAGTAAAAACATCGATAGCTTGACATTCAACAAAGCATTGGAGTTAGCACAAAGCGTACGATGTGCTCGAGTTGCAATTCAAAGGTCGTTGCAAGATGAGGGACTAGCCATATCATTAGCGGCAGCGCAACCCGTTTTCGCTTTACGAGCCCAAAAAAATTCTGTTCGTCAAACTACAGAAAAAACATATCTTGCTTGGTTTGTGAGTAAGATGTGTTTTTTTATCTTGTTTTTTTTTTATAAGAACCATACTAAAGATAAATGTTAATATGCGAATTATTTTTGTCAAAAGTGTAATACTCGTAAAAAGGCATTTAAAACGTGTTTGTAAGAGTGGTTATAAGAACAACAATAATTTGGAGTTGGATGACAACGATTTAGTAAAAGGTTATTTCATACGATTTTTATAATACAGGGTGTTTAAATGGTATACCAATGAGAGCGGTCGATCTAAGGCAGTATGATAATTCAAATCATCTGACATTCCTGTCTGAAAGAAAGTGAAATAAATAATGAAACCTGTAACCTATTCTGTTGAAAATGGGTGTTTCAAAATATATAGTTCATAAATTTTGTATTACATTCATAACAATAAAATGATGTGCTTAATATCTTACTGCATAAATTAAGAATGTGTAGACAAAATAATTAGATTATATATTAGATTGCCCTTGCATTACATAAGTTCTGTGAAATAAGTCTGCCTTGTCTATTTAATTTGTTTGAATTCCAGATTGATCTTCATCTTCCACGCAGATCATCTACATATCAGTACAGAGATATTGAACCTGTACCTAGCATATCTGCTTATACTACATCAATCATTGGTGTTGAAGTGACACCAAGAATGAGGGAAAGGTTAAAAACAATATCTAAATTAAAGAGAAGAATAATAGACAAAGAAAAACATTTAAAAAATGGACATGCTCAAAAGAAAGTATAGGATCTAAAATAATTCAACATAAATATATATTATATTTATATAATACAAATTCTCTGCCACTTCAAAGTATATTAGCATTAAGTGATTTTACATATGCACATAAGAAAAAAATTGTTTTGCAATATATTAAAGGTGGATAGAGAGGAAGAATTTTGTAAAACAAACTTAAGTGTGGAGATTGTATCATTGTATCGCAGTTTTGCATTCTCAGCATAATGATGTAAAATCGTTAATATATTTATTTATATCTTTAAAAAGATAAAAGAGGTTAAATTTAACCATCAAAAGACGTGATGAATGTATTTTTATTTTATGAAACAATATTAAGAGTAAATATAAAGTTTAAAAATCTTAATTAAACAAATTACAATTTTTTTAAAAAACACCTCCACACTAAGATTTTCTCCTGTATCGCGGGGATTTACATACATAGATTTCACAAGTATAAACATCCAGACCCGGAACAATTATTTGTAGACCATACAAATACTTATTCCGTGCGGGAATCGAACCCGCGGCCCTTAGCGCTGCAACTCATTGCTACAGTGGCTTAGCCACCACGGATCCGTCAATTAATTGTCACCAGGATCTAAAATAATTTTTAGTTATTTTTGTTTTGTTACGCTAAAGAAGTATAACTTCCTACGTGCGTGCATAAGTACACACACACGTTTTTTCCATTTAATTTCATTGCATTCTTCTTCTTTTTATACATCTTTTATGTCAAGAAAGTAAAATCATAGAATATTAACGTCAAGAATAAATTATAGAAATGATGAAGCCTTAAATAAATCTAATACAGTTATTGAGGAGGCGTTCGACAGATTTGGTAACACACATCTGCATATTAATCAGTTATGGGTAATATGAGCGATTGGACAAGCGTGTTCTTAGATTTTGTGGGAAGAATATGTTTTAAACGATACAGATAATATAACGTGGCAATGATTTTACGACTCACCCTCCCTTTTTTGTCGTCATACTCGTACCACGTACTCGTACCAAAAGTCATCGCTCGTTATGCCTATTACAAAGGAGTGGAATAATTTGCCAGTACCTCTTTGCATCCAACTACAATGTGGGTATTCTCAAGGCAAGAGTGAATAGGTTTTTGTTAAACCAGTGTGCTTTACCATCTTCGGATGCATCAACACTTACCATCAGGTGGGATAGTAGGCAAGCATTGGCTTATAATGGTTAAAAAAAGATCTCTCACAGTAATGATAGTACCGCTTTCCATATTACATTTCATTTTGACCCGTAATAGTGGCTAGCGTATTTTATATTAAAATTTTCATAGGGTCGCTTATTCTGCGATAGCTTAAACCATTCAACCAAATGGTCTAAGTGCGATAGCTACATTTGGAACGTAGCCCATTCTAATATCTAATATTTCACTTCTTTCAAGATAATATTAGAGTTCTTCATAATCAAATAAATTAATAATAATTTATATAAATATGAATCTTATCTGTTTTCATACAAATTCATACAATTGAATTAAAGATGTGTGAAAAGAAAAATACTAATTATCTATTACAATTAATTCGTATTTTGAATTTTAAACGTATAAAAACAAAGCTGTATCGTTTTAAAAACATATTTTTTATTTCTTTGACGTGAATCCAAAAATATTTATTGTTATAAATATTATTAGAGTTATCCTGTTATATGTATATGACTCTCCAACTTCTGGACTTTACTTCCATAAATTAGACTGTTACTGTATTATTATTTACTTAAGATTATTACGATGTTCGTTTCCTCCGAGGCAATTTCTCTTTTATAAATAATTTCCATTTATTGGAGCTTTGTGGGCGGGTATGTATACTTTCTTAATAACAATTTTCCTGTTAACAAAAATGCTTTTAGTCTATTCATGATGAGGTGACGATGTGCTCACCATCAGGTGTTGTGTAAGAAATTTCTTGAGTGGAATACCGGTAACTACAGCACAGGGCGACTACCAGCTAGATCGTAAGGAGGGATCATCAGTCCTCCCAATTGTTTGTTTTATTTTTATTGGATAATGGTGACAAACGAGCACACAGTCCACCTGATGGTAAGTGACTGCTGCGGCCCATAGACATCTACATCTATCCTCGATTACGAATCAAAATGCAGATGCGTTGTCACCCGTGAGGGCTAAGATGGAATGCCTCGTTTCCAGTAAAAAGGGACTCCGGTTCTCTACGCTCACCATATGAAACACAGCAGCGTTAAGCTGCTATTTCACGTTGGTATTCTGTGAGAGCGTGGTCCTTTCCCGGTCGAGCCGACCCATTCGTGCTACAACTATACTACTGATATAGCTGTAGCATGGCTCTACCACGTAAAAAGGTTGTCGGTTCTTCGTTTTTAAGTTACTATTAACCAAAATTTGACTCCAAAACTGCTATTAAATGTGATGTAGATGGTGAACTCCATTCTTGTACGTATTACTGTATTATGGCTGTAGTACGAATAAGCTGCCTCGATTTAGTAAGGACGTTGTCCGTCTCACATAATAAAACTTAAAATATTGATGTATGGTGGGAATCAGAAATACGTTTAAATATAAGAGACCCATATTTGCATAAAAAAACCGTTCAAAATGTAAGGCTGGATAGTAGATTGTTCAATTGTGACAATTTTTTTATTGCCTTTTCAGAACACTTATATTATATATATAATTTTATAATATACACTGTTAAATTAAATTATGACACTTACTAATGTTCACGTCACGTCTCACGTAGCGTTCAGCAACTTACGTTCAGCATAACTATACAATACGTATTCCATTTTATTATTATCATTCATCTGCTATTATTATCATATGTATCTACTACTCGCTTAATGTCGACGGCACTTACGGCACGGTCTCCGAAGGACCGTATGGGGCCGACTGAAAATCAGCGTCGCTATCCCGCGGCTTATGCTGAGGCGGTCCCTTCCGCCACTTCATCTGTTTCGATTATTAAGTCATGAATTGTTGTTATATCCTCAATTTTTTTTTTCGTATTAATTTTGTTTATTCACCTGTACTGTAATTTGTGATTGTAATCTGAAGTGTCGGAATAAATGTCTTTAAATGTCTTTAAACACGAGCTTATGTGACAAGTTCAGCAATGCGGGCCTATTTTATTTATACTTTTGGGTGATGTCATATCACCGAAACTAATATCACTGCATTGCAAGACTGTTTCAAGCTACTGGACTGAAAAAGATACGGTATTAACACCAATTACGATTACATCATTCACCTTCGGTTTGTCGCCGATATAGTAATTATGGCAAAATTGCTGAAGGACCTTAGACCGCTTTGCTCAATAACCTCAATAGTGTCTCCCAACGGATAGGTCTTAAGACGGTCATGGATAAGACCAAGGTCATGTGTATCGTCCGTGTTACACCTATGCCACTAGTTGTTAGAAACGCTACTTGAAGTTGTTGACGAGTATGTTTACATAGGAAAAATTGTTCAACTAGGTTAGTCCAAATTTGGCCGAGAGGTCAATCGATGGATCCAACTTGGCTGGACAGACGGGTTGGCAACCGTTTACCTCTAAACTTGATAATAATAGTGTACGACTAGTGCGTGTTGCCAGTGATAACATACGAATCTGAGACATGATCCTTCACTGCTGGCCGTATGAGGTCAATATTGCCCAACGAACTATAGAGGCCTATGATCGGAGTTTCCCTACATGATACATTTTTAATGGGGATATCCACAGAAGAACCAGAGTAACCGAAATAGACCAACGTATCAGTAAGCTGAAGTGGCTATGGGTACGCCCATATAGCTCGAAGAACTAACACCCCATGGGGAAGAAAGGTTAACGAGTAGAAGCCTCATACCGGCAAGCGTAGTGCAGAGCTTCCCTTCACTTGAGATGATCTGGTAAGACATGCAGGAAGTCAAAGGCACATTGTTACTTCAGTATATTCATCATGAATGGGCTAAAAAAGTCGTTAACAGAAAAACCTTAATGAAAATATCTCAATCGCCAAGCCGTGATGATAATGATGATGAGACGTAAAATAACCAGACTGGGAGCGTCGAGCTAAGCTTCAGTTCCGAGACGTCAGGTTATGGCAAATTCTCCCCAAGACGAGAAAGGTCCAGAGGACAGAGGGCTTTTACGGATTAATTATGAAAAAGAAGAAATCTAAAACTTTATTCTCGAAATGACCATAAAGTCGTTTGAAAACGAATGCCGTGCCGCTATAATTTAAGATCTCAAAACACTTGCGCTTAATTTACTCCCAGCAAAATTATACGGTTAATATTCATGTCTGGAGGCAATGCAAAAGTTCCCTCACGCCTAATTAATGCTAGTCCCGATACAATGGAGTCCCCGTAGCGAACGCTAGATAATTAGCCACTAAAAAGGCCACATAATTAGGGCTACCAGACCAGATTTCTCATTTTAAGAGACAGCTTTAAATTCAATATTAAAATACGGGATTCAAGATTAAAATAAGGGATAATTTAATTTTTAGGTTTCCGTACCTCAAAACGAAATAATGTAACCGTTATAAGATCACTTTGTTGCCCATCCGTTCATCCGTCGGGACCTTTTCTCGCAGCGTCGGGTGGAGGTAGGTAATTGAAATTCATATGAAAAACG
This sequence comes from Parnassius orleans, assembly GCA_029286625.1. Lineage (NCBI taxonomy): Eukaryota > Metazoa > Arthropoda > Insecta > Lepidoptera > Papilionidae > Parnassius > Parnassius orleans. Next base: position 7,948,531 of record JAGSMP010000038.1, on the reverse strand, counting down.
TCTACGGTCCCTTGAAGTTGTAATAAATCAAGCTTAATAAGTCATTGCAATCTAAAGATACGGTCAATTATATAACATTTTTGATACTGCAAAATCACGTAATTCCAGTTAATCTAGAATCATCAAATTTGGCAAGAAGAAAGTAAAGGAAAACATCCGTATATCCTTAATTTGTAGCAATACAACACAAACTATATTTTTTACGAACTTACATTTGCAGTTGAGGCATTGACCATGTGGATCGATGTATGGGAGAATATTTTTTCCACTGCAAGATTGAGTTTTTCCTCAATACTACTTACCTTTTCGTTTTTTGAGTAATATATATATGCGGTGCTTATCTTACCTTTAATCTACATATTATATAATTAAGTTTATACGGAACCTTTAGAGCGCGAGTCCTACTCACACTTGTTACGTTTTTTATTAAAGAAGTAATATTTAATTTAAAAAAAAAATACCGCACATACCATACTCGCTACTCGCTCGTCTTTCGATCAAACGGTACATTGATGCGTGCGAGCATGTTCCTATGAAATGATAAAAATACGGGATTATACTGTCCCGTATTTTCGCCAATTATAGAAACGCGGCCAGATTCATTGCTGATAAACAGTACACCCCGTGAAATACGGGACATCAGGTTACCCTACGCATAAAAATATAATTAAGTATAGAACTGTGCCTAATTACAAATTCAATCCTTTCTCTCATCTGTTCACCAGTTAATATAAGAGAATAATTATTATGAATTACGATAATTATTGCTTTTGGGGTAAAGGCTTATTTTAATTATATGAGTATTTTATTAGAATTGTGTATAGACGACAGAACATTGTGTTAGACTTTAAATTTATTATTCCATGTATGTAGGTAACTGGATTGAATACAATAGAAGAATTTGAGATCTTTGACAATATAAGATGTAGATGTCTATGGGTCACAGCAACCACTTACCATCAGGTGGACTGTGTGCTCGTTTGTCACCCTTATTCTATAAAAATATAACGCACTGCTATTTGGCGGCAGAAATAGGTTATTAGGCTAATTGAAATGAAAGATGGATGGATGGATACACCGACCATTGACTGAAACCCCTTGGTGTTCTACTTTAGTTTCAAATCCGTGGCCTCACCAGCGCCAGTCACAGGACAACTCCTCTCACTCTTCCTCTTCAGGCAAACACGCGGAAACACAATTCCCGCCTTCCTACACGGCCTCCATTTCCACTTGCCTACAGTGGCGGTTCAGGCTTAGCTCAAGGTCTAAGAGAGTCGTGGTAGATCGTGAGCTTGCTGTATATTTCACAGTACGTGAGCAACCTGGGTTCGGCCCCCGGCACCAATGAAAATGTTAATTGCAATTTTAAATTCCGTATTATTATGTGTTTGGTAGTATTGGTCGACCTCCTATTAGTTGAAAGTAGATATTATGATAAGTAAATATTTATTTTAATTCTCACACATGCAAGGTTTCTCACGATGTTTTCCTTCACCGCCGAGCACGTGGTAAATCAGCACTTAAAATTGCAATTAACAATTTCATTGATGCCGGTGGGGATCGAACCCGGGTTGCTCGCTTGAATCATCTTGATTCTTAATCAGGAAATATGTAGTTGTCTATGGGTCAAACTATCCACAGATAGACTGTCTGATTGTTCCTGTTATGAATATCATGATGAGGATGATAATGATGACCTTGGTTTCTACTATTATGGTGTTCTACTGGTTTAAGGGTTGTTCTGCCCATTGGCGTCTATGTAATAAGATTGAAAAGACCTAAATTTTTTTTTTTATAGAATAAGCGTGACAAACGAGCACACAGTCCACCTGATGGTAAGTGGTTGCTGTGGCCCATAGACATCTACATCTATCTTCGTTTGCGAATTTAAATGCAGATGCGTTGTCAGCCGTGAGGACTAAGATAGAATGCCTCTTTTCCAGTAAAAAGGGTCTCCGGTTCTCTACACTCACCATACGAAACACAGCAGCATTAAGCTGCTATTTTACGCTGGTATTCTGTGAGAGCGTGGTCCTTCCCCGGTCGAGCCGACCCATTCGTGCTACAACTATACTATTAATATAGCTGCAGCATGGCTCTACCACGTAAAAGATAATCAGAACCAAATCTGTGTTATGTGTATTTTGCGCAAGTTGTAGCATTAGATAAGATTAAAAACTAATGCCCATGATTCGGTAATCAGGTCTCAGGTACTTTGACAGATTTGTTTGACCATCTTGTTATTAAGCTATATATTATATATATGTATTATATCGAGAAGTAAAGAGTGTGAACTTTTCCTTAAGTTTTATTGTTTTTGTTTTGTAATTTGGTCTCGTTTTATAACCATTAAATATAAAGTATCTATCTTCTTATTTCTCTATCAGTATCAGCTCGTGAAATACCTCTGCTGGACGTACATAGATCGTTATACAGATTTAGGGAGGATTTGCCTTAATCGCCACGCTTGGCAGGCTGGTTGACAATTGTAGTACTAGACGTCTTGCATCGTTAACGGTTGACGCTTCAAGACGTCTAAGGTCTAAGTATTTCCGTCTAGTGTAAAGAAGTTATTTATACCGCCATGTATCAGAAGTTTGAAGATATTTCTCATAATCCCCTCCATTATACGCTGTCACCACACGACTCTATAATCTGTGATAACAGCTGACAGCCTATCAAAATTCCACTGCGAACATTGTCCTTCTCATATATTGCCATACTGCCACGCTTGGCAGGCAGATTGCCAACCGCAGTTTTTTATCATTAAGTTCCTAACAGGAAGATGCACATCTCCTGTTTCAGTTTCCCTCAATCGCCGACACGCCCAGCATAATATGGGGTAATGAATTCTTTTACGCCACCAGTATACGGCAAAGTATAATTTTGCAGCTATATATAAATATAATTAAGGGCTACGAAGTAGATTCATTAATGATTAATGAAATAAACTAACCATAACAATTACGTCGAGATGTACTTACCATCTTAATGAATACACTTTTTTTTCCTTCCTTTCTTTTAATTCCTACGGCAATATAAAATGTTTATTAGCTCATGCTCATGCATATTACGAGGCTTCCATAATAGACAGTACAAGGAAAAAGGTTTACATAAGAAAGTCAGAATGTAGAATAAAAGCAATTGTATTGCAAACAAAGTTGGTCATTTTTGTTAAAATGAATTGGAAAATGGCATTTTATTGTAATAATAATTAATACAGTTCTTCAACAGCCTTTTAAATTTATTGGTGAATATGTTTATAGTTTTATGTTATGAATATATTTGTATACTATCCACCAAATGGTTGTCTAGAACTTTAGAAGAAATCATTGTAGACAATAAGACGGCCCGTATACCACATTTATTTTATTCCTCTTGATTTTTTTGTTTATGTTTATGTTTAGTGTTATCTATTTATCTATTAGTCTTAATAGTGTTGCTTATATGCAACGCTCGGAAACGACCACGCTCTCACAGAACGTGCGAAACGTTTGGCAATGGGATTGCCAATCCGCCTGCTAGGCTTGATGTTAATGAGGGCTAATAATTTTCTACTCACCAGATGTCGCTAGTTGACACTGACGTAAAGTTTTTTTGTTACACAATGTAATTTAATTGAGAAGATGTTTTTTAATAAAAGTTTATCACTCTCTAGAGTATTATACTATTAGCTATAGTTATTAATATAAAATATAGCTAATAGTACAGAAAGAAACAATAACTTTTACATTTTCCGAACAAATGACTCACTTTCTACTGGCGCCGCCCTGGTAGAAAAAGTCGTGGATACCCTTATTGTAGCAAATTTCTCCTATGGGTGAAATTCATGTCCAGATGTGGACCGGTACGAGTTGATGAGGAACAAGAGGAAATGGTAAATATTAACGAAGGACTTACTCATATTAACTAATACTATACACCAGGCTTAAAATATCCAGACCGGCGACGGGGTGTAGCGTTGAAGGTGCGAGACGTCTGGTACTGCGATCGTTAATCCCTACCAAGTAGTGTTGCCCAAATGCAAGAGCAAGACGAGACTTGGCCAGTCTTGGTCTTGGTCTTGCGCCAAAACACCTTGTCTTGGTCTTGGTCTTGCAGCAAGAGTTGCGCAAGTCTCGCAATTACCTATTAGCCTATTGCTATTTCTTAAACGTTACTTTAGATCTTAAAACAACTTAACAGAGTAGGTACATTTTGAGCTTGAATTAACATAGCCATAGTAAAGACCAACCAAATTAATAAATGTCTATACATTTAATGAGAAATTCGAAAAATCAACTGACATCGGGTGGGGTTCGAGCCCACGACCTAAGTGATCCGTGCCGATGCTCTAACCAACTGAGCTATCTACCGTGTCCCACGGCCACGGGAGTCAGTCTGTTTCTTAATAAAGTTTACATTTAATAAACTTATATGTGCTAAAACATGGTTAAAACATATAAAATCAAATTAATGACATTAACTTGACTGTATTTTAAAGAACATTATCTGTCTAGAAAGAGATTGATAGACCCTCACCTTAGAGTAAGTCCGGGGGAGTTGGCCATAGTTTTTTAGGAACCAGTTAAATTAAAACCACAAAGATTAATTGACAAAAATCAACTTTTAATTAAACTTTCGACATTAAACTCTTAGAATATCACATAAAAATATTGAACTTAAGCATAATTAGTGTCATAAATTACTTTTTTCTTCAAATTTAGTAGCAAGGGAGAGATTGCCAGTTTGTTAATCTGCATTTTAACCACTCTTTTCCTTTAGGCTTTTGAGTCTTAGCACATTATTCTTTTCTGTCCACATAATGAACACTTATCATCTAACTCGGTGTAATTTTCATGTACCCACAGTTGGCATAAAACGCATTGAAGCCAGTCATTGATGACATACGTTTCATAACAATTTTCTCCACTGCCTACAAAGTTGTCCACTTCTCTGTGTCCACCTTCTTCATCAGCCGAATCACATAATATTGGTTGTTCATCCTCATCACTACTTTCAAGTAACGTTTTTGATGATTTTTTTGCATAGTTTTCATGTAATTAGCGAGTTTCTTCTCATTTTCCTTACTGAATGTGATGGTGAATGGACGAAGATCGTTGTCCCATGGATACCTTTTTGTCATTATTTTACTTGTATCATCTTTTTATACCTGTTATAAAAGCTGAGTAGTCATTTTATCTTCAAACAGCGTCCAAGGTTGCCTTAAATGATTTTTCAATCCGGTGCCAGTGAGCTGACTGCTTTTCTTTGGTTTTCATTTGGCAACTAAAATAAAATACTGTAATTTATTACTAAAACATAATTAGTATAATTCACCATCGATAAAGAAAAATACTACAAGTTATAATAACATAACTTTCAATATTACATATTACATATATATATGGCCATCTCATATCGATTATGTATGGCCATCTCTCATAATCACCCGGGATAAATGGCCACACATTATTTGTAAAAAATATAAACAACCCACGCGCTATTTTGCGGTTATATTAAAGTTTGGGTCATAAACTGAACACTTAACATAAAAAAATACTTATTTTGTATGAAGCATTATTACCAAAACTGAGTAACGTAAACCCTTTGAAAACTTTAACTCCATATAAATATAGGTACATTTTACTTACTTTTTGTTATTTTGTCGCCGAAGTTAGACCGAAATGTCGATTCCACGCACTGCACGAAGTATACTAACGAGAAAGTAGTGCAATTTAGGAAGTGTGACTGTGATTTTTTTAATTGGCCATTTCTCCCATACGGCCATCTCTCCCGGAATTACCCCATATGAAGTGGAATAAAAAAGTTATACAATTTATACAATTTACCATTTATTTAAATAAAAAATAAAATACAATTCAAATTAAATTACATAACAGTACACAATAGATTTGACATTACTGTTACTTTATATTAATTCTTTTGACCAAGAATGAATTCAAAGTAACCATCTGGCTGACTCATCACTTAACCTATTTCTATGTTTTCTAATTACTAATGATGCTTTAGAAAATAATCAATACTAATATAATATAATAATCAAACCCAGAATGAGCCTTTCATCCACTTCGGATCGATTAGGTTTCTCATCTAATTGTTTTACCGTGGATTCATATTGCACGCTTTTGATTTTATATGCACGCTTTTTATATTATTAGATTAGCATTGTAGAAAATTTTTACGTTTCAAGTGTGTTAAAAGTGTCTATAATATTTATCAAATGGTGACGACATGAATATGTCGTCACCCATTTGATAAATGTTATGATATATATATGAAGTGTGTGTTTTAAAACACACACTTCCAAAAATCGAGATTTGCAGTGAACTTATTGAACATGTTTATCTATTAGGTAATAATAATAATAATAGTAGTAAGTATTAGTAGTAGTAGTAGTTAATATTATAATAATTATTTACTAGAATAAATTATTATGATATCTATCTATCCTTACCATTATCTAATTACAATATTTCTTGCGAGATCAGCATAATGTATTTGTGTCCATTCTGAGCACCCGAAACTTATTCTTTGGAACATGTACACTGTGGCGGCAATCAGTGTCAAATGTTGTGCGTGCAGCGCGGCGGCGACGATTGTATGCGATATCAATAGAATCTGCCGGTGCGTGTATTTTAACCTTGTACTTCAGAATAGCTGCAAAATTTCTTTGACAGGTCAGTATCCGACCTTTGATGATGCTGACAATAAGACGCCGCGCACTATCAAAGTGCCGTTGGTCAAACTAGGGATGCACTCTTTTTTCTTTTAATGGATGTTTTCATTCGCTATGTATGTTTGTGGTATTGTTCGTAATGCGCATAAGTCCAATTTTCTATTTTCTATTTTATTTTTTAGTTATACTGTTTTGCGTCTCATAGAGTCCCTAAGCGTATACTCGAACTCCTATATTCCTGAAACCACACTCAGTCCTAACTGCAAGACGCAAGAGTCTCGCAGGCTTCGTGTTGTTCTTTTTCAAATCTTGCACGGTCAGTCTTGGTCTTGGTCTTGCTAAAATTAGGCGGTCTTGGTCTTGCTAAAATTAGGCGGTCTTGGTCTTGGTCTTGATCTTGCAAAAATGCAAGAACAAGACCAAGACTGCAAGACGAAAACCGATTTTGGGCAACACTACTTCCAAGCGTGACGACAGAGGCAAATCTTCCTTAAAACAAAAGAGACCCAATTTCAGCAGTGGACTTTTAAGAGCTGGTAAAGAAGAAGGAACTAATAAATATAAAAGACGTAATCACCATAAAATGTTTGCTTATAAAAACAATTAGTAGGGCAATATACAGTGTCAGTTTTCTTTTTGACAAATTTTGACTCCGGCTACGATTTAACCCTAATACATATGGAATGTATATTAGCGCCTAGCGTAATAAAAAAGTAATAATTGAGAACGTATGAATAAAACTTACATAAATTCAGGCGTTACGAAAAAAAAGCAAAAATGTTTTTAATCTATAATTTTAAATAAGCTTTTGTGAATTTGTTACGATCTATTTTATAATATCGGTAATACGGGTGTGCATTTGTTTAGTATAACCGTAATTGCTCTCATTATGGTAAGCTGCCAAAGCAAAAAAACTCTACGAATGTTTACTTTGTGGTTTTTTGAAATAAGTGTAGTTATCTAAGTTCATTTCAATTGTGACAAACCAACGTGTAATCACAGAATATATAATAGTACTACGTACAGAAGTTGCACTTCTTTGATGTTGACTACTTGCCGACGTTTTAATAGCCGACAAAATTATTAATTAGATAAATCACGCACGCAAGCTAAATTAAACTTTATCACTGCCCGCGAGAGTCCGTATTGCTTTTGCCCTTCTACGTCACGGACGATATTAAATGGTTACCTAGGGCTTTCAACAACAAATAAAAAATTCAGTTTTCTTTCAACAAACTAAAGTCCTTTTAATTATTTATTTAATTTACAACTGTTTTACTCTGATTTAATGTCTTATATTTCTTTACAGTCTCTAAAATAACGTTTATTAAATTTAAGAGTGCAAAAACCCTAAATCTGACGTATAATTTAAGTAAATACTGGGAGGGAAAACATAAACAGGGAGTGATAAAATTAATATTCGTTGATAATTTTAGTAAATTATTTGCTGGTTTTTTCATTATTATGTTCTCAAAATTGTTAATGAATATATTTTCTATGATATGCATATATGTGTATAAATATAGATATAAATTACACTAAAACTTATACAACTATTTTATCCTGTTACTAAATATACTAAACAACAAATAAAAATATTTATGCAAGTATTTACAAAAAATTTATTTAAGTAAACAGTGTAAAAAACTTTGAAATTCACTATTACGTCGCTCGCCTAAAACGCGCTTACCCTGAGTGCGTATCTAACCTGAGGTTTCGTCCGATTGTAGGTATTTACTTCACGCAGGTAGCAAGAGTGACATAGGCCTGGTGTAATGAACACACAACCTTCGGAAATTTTAACATCTAGCTTTTCGTCCTCGAGAACTGCTTCCGTTCGTTCCGAGCAAACATCGTCTGTATAATTTATTAGTAAGAAATATTAGTAAGAAAACAGACGATGTTTTTTTCAGCATTGGAATAAAGTTTCCCGTTCCTTAAAAGTACTCTCTGCGCTACAGTGCTTGGCACGGCTCTGAGCACTTACTCCTCAACTCTGTTTTGTTTTATGACAATCTGACGGATTATTTGTCTTCTTCTAGACTCATCGCAGACTACAAAGCAACTCCTGGCACTTGTATTTTTGTCGAAAACTGGACTGCACCATCGACCTTCGGTTTGAGCATATGGCTTCGCTGTGGTCGCGCCATAAGCGAAACGAACTATCGAAATTTCCAGAGTACTTTGGTATATATAGAATAACTAGGAGCATTAAACACTATAGAAATAAGTGGTAAAATATATATTTGATAAATGCGACAATAGTTTTTATACATACTGGTAACTTTATTGAATATAAATTATAGTTTGTGTATGGCAACTCTCTCCCGTCCGAATCACGGTAAACTTGTATATTATTTGCTCGTCATTAAAATCTAATTTTGATGATCCTCTTCATATTATTCCACAACCTGTAATGTCCATCCAACAAACACCTTGCCCGGCGGAGTAATTCTGTTCTGCGATGACAAAGTTTTCCCCTATATTGATAAGCACTGGCAGTACTTATAAATGAGTTTTATAATAAAACGCACACAATGACATCGATGTAAAAGTGAAGGGCTGCTCGTAGCGGATCGGAGCTGAGTCGCCATAGCGTTTTTCCCCGATACAGAACTGTCTGTCATTTTTTGCGGGGGAAATTTGCGCACACAAAAATAATCGTCTGTGCATCTAGACGATCTATCTTGCTTTGGTAATTAGTGTATACTTGTAAATTGTTTGTTAACTTTATTGATCATTTGTATCAGGGCTATAGAAAAGTACCAGTACAAATCTTTACCCAACTTATTGCATAGAATCTTAAATAGGATAACTAGGTAGGTAGAGGTACTAGCAAACAGAGTCCTTTCGCCGTTACTTAAAAAAAGAGCCTAGTAACAAGGCAAAAGAGCTCCCTTACATCTTTTTGCTATCAAGCAGCAAGGTTTAAGTGATGTTTTTGGTTTAAAGGTTATGGAGAACCAGTATAATCACAGGATGTAAGGTATCCCATCTTATTCCTTAAGAGGTGACAATAATACGCAGCTAAACACATTTTTAATAGAATAATGCAGATACGTTGTCACCCCTGAGGACTGAAATGGTATGCCTCGTTTCCAGTTAAAAGGGTCTCCGGTTCTCTACACTCACCATACGAAACACAGCAGCATTAAGTTGCTATTTTACGCTGGTATTCTGTGAGAGCGTGGCCGACCCATTCGTGCTACAACCATAATATAGCTGCAGCGTGGCTCTACCACGTAAAACACATAGAATAAGGTGAAAAGATTGTTAGATTTTTAATTGAATTTATTAACACAATAATTAAACAAAATTTACCAAGTCCATTAGGGATAAAATTTACCACATTAGAAACAAAATTTACCAAAAATTAATTAATTTAAACGTTCGTTTTCAGCCCAAACATGAACGTCGTCAAGGGACAGTTAATAAATAGTTTAGAAATTACCGCAGGATATTTTGTAGGCGGTCTTTGTTTCTGAAGCGAGCTATTTGCTTTTTAAAATAATTTATAAATTGGTACTGATACACAAATCCGATTTGAGTGGTGTATTTTGCGGTTATATTAAAGTTTGGGTCATAAACTGAACACTTAACATAAAAAAAATACTTATTTTGTATGAAGCATTATTACCAAAACTGTGTAACGTAAACCCTTTGAAAACTTTAAGCTCCATACAAATCAATATAGGTACATTTTACTTACTTTTTGTTATTTTGTCGCCGAAGTTAGACCGAAATGTCGATCCCACGCACTGCACGAAGTGTACTAACGAGAAAGTAGTGCAATTTAGGAAGTGTGACTGTGATTTTTTTTAATTGGCCATCTCTCCCTTACGGCCATCTCTCCCGGAATTACCATATATGAAGTGGAATAAAAAAGTTATACAATTTATACAATTTACGAATTATTTAAATAAAAAATAAAATACAATTCAAAAAAAAATTTAATTGAGTTTATTAACACAATAATTAAACAAAATTTACCAAGTCCATTAGGGATAAAATTTACCCCATTAGAAATAAAATTTACCAAAAATTAATTAATTTAAACGTTCATTTTCAGCCCAAACATGGACGTCGTCAAGGGACAGTTAATAAATAGTTTAGAAATTACCGCAGGATATTTTGTAGGCGGTCTTTGTTTCTGAAGCGAGCTATTTGCTTTTTAAAATAATTTATAAATTGGTACTGATACACAAATCCGATTTGAGTGGTGTATATAAACCACTTGTATTTAGTAAAATATATAAACATAATTATGTTGAACCAGTTGACTGGTTACTTTTTATTTTGATTATTTTATTAAGGACAACAAACAGTTGTATAATAAAAATTACAATTCAAATCTTATATAAACAGATTAGCAACCAGCATCGTTATCCACAAAAATACCGTAAGAATTAAAAAGTTAAAAGGCACGTATAACACAAAAATAAAACGAGAGGCAAAAATGCATACCTAGCCGTTAACAGCAAAATCATGAATGTTACATGTATTACTTGAAAAAAAAAAAAACAATTTTGATTAACGTTATAACATTAGAAGAAAAGAAAAAGAAAAATTACAAGTCATTCAATACAAGTTTTATAGCTCTTCTAAATTGAGGTAGTGACATTGTAAATAACTCTACATCGGAGAAGCTGTTGTCATACAGTTCCATTATGCGACGCAAAGGCGCACGCGTGCCCGCATTTGTTTTGCACAGATTGAGGTTACATCGATATAAATTTAAGTACACCGGTTAAGACTGCCGAGAGGCATTAAGTTCATCCATATTTGTGACATTCCTTGGGCCTAGGTTCAGCAGTGGACTTTTGAAGGTCCGTAATGACTATGATGATGATGATAATTAAGATTGTTATTTTAAGTACGTACCAGAGCGATCGTACCGTTACCGTGTAGTGATAGTGAAAGAATATCCACTACACCATATTATTATCCCGTGGGTGTCGTAAGAGGCGACAGAGGGACACAAATCAGGAGATGGGCAGCAGCGTCTTCCTAATAACGACTAAAAATAAAAATAAACTGCGGTTGCCAACCCGCTTGCCAAGCGTGGCAACTACGGAATATTTCCTCTATGAGGGAATCTATGGGGGAGGTCTATGTTCAGCAGTAGACTTTAATAGGCTGTAACAGTAACAGCAACCAGGGCGATCGAGCTTTGCTCGGCGTTACAAAAAATATGACTTTCTCGATGATGACACACTTAATATATTAAAATTTATGTTTGCTTGTGCGTATTTTATGCGCTGCCATACCGTTAATCAGATTGCGCTTATACTTTGTCAACTTATTCCTTGCACTTGCGCGAAAGTTATAGGCATAGTACAATTAACGTACACAGTAGGTAGCGTGCGTATCGTAGGGACAAATTTATTTTAAGGTTATAAATATACCATTCAATTTCAATTGATGTATTATCATTCCTAATTAAACAATTTAACCCTTCCAAATTTAAAACGATATTTCCACAATTATTTCTTCTGCGCCAGCAATGCGCTGGGTACACCAGCTAGTATTATCTAAATAAACTTGGATAGAATCAGTATTGTCGAGGAAGCTTATACTTAGCGTCAAATTTACTTACATTGAAGTCCGGAGGGAAATCTGGTTAAGTTGTTATAAGGTGATTCAATTCAACGCTATAAAACTTTTTACATTATTCGTTGAGACAAGACGAGAAGAAAGTGCCAATCGATTAGTCTGCCTTTGTCTAAGAAGAAATAAAGGTTTTTGTGTAGCAGCCGCACCCTCTGAATGTACTCTTAAGTGTTTTATTGCTGAAGTGCAGTGTCTATACTTGAGAACAATTACGATAATAACTTGAAATAGTAAGTAAAATTTTCCGAGGAGTGGCCACCAGAGTACCTAGTGTTCGAAAGGGTTAATGTTCGTTGGGAATTCGTGAAAATTTACTAGCAGGCTTTAAACAATGGTAGAATGAATTTTATATTTTTTAAATACCTAAATAATTGGAGCCCTTATATTGTGGTCCCTCAGTTTTCAGTCTTTCGGCTTGATCTTGGAAACTATATTAAAATTGAAGTTCATGTAATTACGGATATTCAGTAATGAATTCATAAATCTTATTTACTAAATAACACAGAGTTAAAGATAAAAAAATATTTCCAAACTTTGGTACCTTATATTCCAAAAGTGATATAGCATAAAAATTATATTATATATTTCAGTGAAAATAACATAATCAAGTCAATAAAACCGTAGGTACTTTTTCAATTAAGGTTTTAGTAAAAGTCTTAAAGCATTTTGTGACTATAAATAGAGCAAAATATGCTGGCGCAATTTGAAGAGAGCGATTGCTAAAATTTAAAAAGCAAAATTGAAAAGCTTTTTTTGTGAGGAAGGGTAATAAAAGAACAAAAGAAATAAGACCCTCTTAGACTTCGCCAAACTCTTAGAGGAACGTGAAGGATATTTTTATAATATTAAAATGACAAATGTACTACTCGTGGAATAGAATATTTTTATTTAATATAAATTGTAAATATTATTAAATTATTTTTTTTACTTTTACCACTAGTTCGATAAAAACTTCAGTCCTTGGAAGAATCAGCGGAACTTTTATCCACTGTAAAATTATACAAAACTCATTTAAGCAACAGCTTAGAAGTGGTCACCTCATTCCCAGGGTTATTATCAACCATGTTATCATTTATATTACAATAACTCTTTTTTAGAAAGTCTTTTTTTAATAAAAAAAATTAAGCGTTGTAATAGCATATTTTCTGAGAATTCGATTTAATTTCTATTGCCCCATGAATGAATTACTGACTCTATGGAGTCTAGTAACTAGTATAATTAGATTGTGTTTGTTCCTGGTGTTTACAGTGTATATCCCTTTTTTTATTATAACTACAATTTTTTTTTGTGAATTAAACAATTAAAAAATTCTACGCAACAATCAACCAGACTGTTACCGTATAGTGGCGGTGTTCTTACCCACTACCCCATATCCTCCAGTTAGTGTCGTAAGAGGCGACAAAAGGAAACAAACCAGGAGATGGACAGCAGCGCCTTTGCTTAGAAGTTCCTTAGTTATTAGTTACTATCACTACCACTACACCCTCAAGGAATGCCACAAAACACGGTCTGGAAGATTAGGACAGAATATCTCGCTACTAACAAGCCCACCACAGAGATTGTTTCTTAAAATAAAACAACTTCACATTACTTTTCTATATTGGTATTCTGAAGGAACACAGTCAGAATTTTTATTTAAAATTGGCCTTTTATAAGAATCTACAGCAATGCTTCAACGAGTTGCTTCAGTAGATCGTATGAAAAGTGGCAAAAAGTTCAGAAGTAACATGATACGTAGCATCAATATTGTTTTGGTAGCTGTTATAATGGAAGTTCTGACTAGCGGAAAAAGTTAAGAAAAAAGTTAAAACTAAACGCAATAAAATATGTAAAATTAGTTTTATTCCATGTGTAGTATTCGCGTAAATATGCCGTAAATATGCGTAAATATGCCAGCGGCGTGACCAAAGCCAAGAACAGGCTTATACCGGAGGAGCGGTTATTTGCTAATAGCGGAAAAAAAATTGTTAATATTGGAGTTTATTGGAGTTTACTTTTTAAGAATCGTTTGATATATATAGCACACGGTATGAAAAATAGATGGGTAGTAAGATGAAGCGTTAATAAAAAGTGAAGCCTCTGCGCAACATACTCGCGCATATCTCATATAATGTAATAATTAATAATCTAATATAAGTCATATATTTTTATGTAATATAATTTATGTAATATATTTTATCAAATTAATATAAGTAATAATATGAGTTCATTTACTTTCTTTGCTTATTGTATATATTTTAAGACAATCGTTTTTCACGAGTAAACTCCAGTCACGCGTCGGAACTGACACGCACATTTTTTTAAATAATTATTACTTACAATTAATTAGGAAACTGTAAGCTTATGAAATTATATAAAGCTTTAACAATAAATTCGTAATAATAAGATCAAAATATGTTGGAAATTATGTATCAGTACGTGCCTATCGAGGCATGGGGATGAAATACTATTTTTTTTCGTAAAAGCTCAATACACTGACGGAAAGCAGCGTTAACTATTAAGTATTTTATGGCAGTGTCAGAGGTGAGAGACATCTGGTTTAGTTCAGGCATCTGTTTCAATCTCACTGGCTACTGTGGTGACTAAGGTGCTGGACAGTTTGCTTGATCAACACTTAAGTAGTCATATACAATTTAATGATGCACAATTTGGTTTTCAACCAGGTCTGTCCAGCGAAAGCACTATCTTGTGTCTCAAGCAAACTGTCAAATACGACACTGATAGGAGCACTCCAGTCTTTGCCTGTTTCCTTGACTTGTCCAAGGCCTTAGATTTGGTGTCATATGACTTATTATGGAAAAAACTTCAAAGTGAGACTGATGTGCCGCACGAGTTTTAGTCGCGGTGATATGAGCGGCAGACCACCTGTGTTAGATGGCCGAGCTCATACTCTGATGTATATAGACTTGAATGTGGGGTGAGGCAAGGTGATCTTACATCTCCTAGGCTCTTCAATATGTATATCAATGGCCTGATCGAGGAGTTGAGCGGAACAAATGTAGGCTGTGATATTGACGGTGTTTGTGTCAACATAAGTTACGCAGACGATATGGCGCTGCTCAGCCCTTTAATTGGTAAAAAAGTGAAGTTACAGCCTATATACGTCCCACTGCTGGGGGCACAGGCCTCCTCTCATTTCTGAGAGGGTTTTAGGGCAAGGAAATGTCCGCCGCGTTGCCGCAATGCGTGTTGACGAACTTCACATGTCTTCGAATTCGAAATATTTTTTTTTGATTTCTCAGACATGCAGGTGTGAGGAACACGATGTTTTCCTTCACCGCGGAGCACTTGGTAAATCAGCACTTAAAATTGCAATTAACAATTTCATTGGTGCTGGCGGGGATCGAACCCGGGTTGCTCGCGTACTGTGTAACTTACAGCGAGCGCTAACCATCTGAGCTACCACGGCTCTTCGATTGGTGCCATGCATAAATTATTAAATGTATGTGAAGCATATGCAGTGTCCCATGGACTCAGATACAATGTGAACAAGAGCGAATTCATAGTGTTCAAGGCAGGAGTCATATCCCGACCAAGTGCGACTACCTTCACACTCAACAACTCACCTCTAAAGCGTGTCTCACATTTTAAGTATATGGGTCACTGGGTCACTGAGGATCTGCGTGATAATATGGATATCGAGCAAGAACACATGTAACATGGTGGCCCGAAGGTTTGCTCGTTGCAGTAGGCAGGTAAAGATTACTATTTTCAAAGCCTACTGCCAGTCTTTTTACCCGGGCAACATATGGGTTAACTATACGCAGCGGGTGTACAGCGCGTTGCGCGTCCAATATAATAATGGGTTTAGGATGCTGATGGGACTGCTGCGCTTTTTCAGCGCGTCAGGAATGTTTTCTGAAATGCACACTGATGGTTTCCATGCCATTATTAGAAAGCATGTTGCATCGACGCTGAAGCGTTTGCGGGGCAGCTCCAATAGCATTCTCAACACAATGGCAGATGGGTGGGACTCGCCGCTGCTTGAGCGCTGGATACGGCTACATGCCACGGTATAAGACACCGGTATCCTCGTAGCGGCTGATCTCAAACATCTCCATTTACATTTGTGATTATTATTTATGTAAATTAATTTAATTACTAACACTATAATTTAATTTATATTTCACTTCAATTTTACTAACGTTCTTGTATGGGCTCTCTGTTGCCTGAAATAAAGATATTAATTTTTTTATTTTATAATTTATTATTAGTGATCACAAATTCGTCTGCTAAGCTTGGCGATTATGAGAAACCCTCCCCACAACGGGAAAAATCCATGTGCAGCAGTGAACTTACTTAAAGCCCAAAACTTTTGACTGTCCATAAGATATTGTAGGAACATTTCACTTTTTTTTTATAGGATAAGGGTGACAAGCGAGCACACAGTCCACCTGATGGTAAGTGGTTGCTATGGCCCATAGACATCTACATCTATCCTCGTTTGCGAATCAAAATGCAGATGCGTTGTCAGCCGTGAGGACTAAGATGGAATGCCCCTTTTCCAGTAAAAAGGGTCTCCGGTTCTCTACACTCACCATACGAAACATACGGTACGGTATTCTGTGAGAGCGTGGTCCTTCCCCGGTTGAGCCGACCCATTCGTGCTAAAACTATACAATTAATATAGCTGCAGCATGGCTCTACCACGTTCAAAACTTACTTACTTCTGATATTACACATTTTTGGTAAGATAATAGGAAATTGTGGTTCTGCCTGTATATGGAATTTAATTAGGCTGTTATATAGTCTACGCAGTTGCAATATTCTGTTACTAACTGATCAATTAGACGACTGTCTGACGATGCTATGTATCGTGTTAGCTTGAGAAGGAATGCGGTTAGGGAGATGGAAAGGCTGCATTGCAAACATATATCTAATTGGTTTCGTCAACTAAATTAGCTAGACGATGTGATAATTAGTCAGAATAATTTTTATGTCATCACGATCAGAATAAAAATAGGTTAATTTAACAGCAAACCATCTTTAACCACACCCGGATGAAAATTATATAGGACTATAGTAGTAAAGTCCATCGGTAAACAATCAACTTAATCGGTTCGAAAAACAATCAATACTCAACTTCGGTAATACCGTATTATTTAAATTAAAAACACACAATCGTAATAATACCTTTTTATAAGTTGGTTAAAAATGTTATTTTTTATCTGCATAATTGAGATGAAGATTCAGAGAATAACAGTCTTTAATTCATCAAAATAACATTAAATGTATATACGTGCTAAAGAAGTATATAATTTTTCATGTTATTGTGGTGGCAAAAGAAAATTATCATTTCGTTCTCAGAGTGCCATACAAGGACGGTAAATATCAAAAAGATTTATGGCTAAATACTCAAAGGCTACTCAATTTTAAGATGCCGTTAAGTCTCGTGCTGTCTCTATCACTTTAAGTCAAAGTGACTGTGACACCACGAGACTTAACGACATCTTGAAATTGAGCGTTTGAGTATTTGGCCATTAATCTGGTAGATTAATGGCCAAATCTGGTGTTACAATTTCATAATTATACTGTAAATGTGATCATTTACGCCAGTCGTGACCGGCGACGGGGAGTAGCGTCAAAGGTGCAAGATGAACACAGAATCACAGAATGGGGTTATAAGAGAGAGAAAAATAACCTTGTAACTTTAAAGTCAAAACTGTCAAAACAAGTGAGTTGCTATAATATATTAATTAGTAGCTTCTAACGTATTTTGTAAATCTCTGTCAATGCATAATGAACTTGGGTTACATATGAAGATTGTAGTTTCCCCATCTACGTTCTACGTCTGTATGCGAGCGCAATGTTTCGCAGTAGATCTCAGAATTTACAACACTTAATTGCATGCGAAGAATAGCATTGAAATGGCTTATTTATTCACTGAGATTCACTTGACAGACGCCAAGCGTGGTGATTTTGGCAAATCATCTCTTCAACGCGAGATGTCTGTCCAGTAGTAGAATTTCTTGGACTGATTAAGTATAAAGAAGGTATACGAAAATGGGCCTCGTCTGCCGTGTAGTGGCGACATACATAAAAGGCGACAGAGGGAATCTGAAATAGTTGATGGGTAGAAGCATCTTTTCTTTTATAGAATAAGGGTGACAAACGGGCACACAGTTCACCTCATGGTAAGTGGTTGCTGTGGCCCATAGACATTTACATCTATCCTCGATTACAAACCAAAATGCAGATGCGTTCTCACCCGTGACGACTAAGATGAAATGCCTCGTTTCCAGTAAAAAGGGTCTCCGGATGTCTACACTCACCATACGAAACACAGCAGCGTTAACCTACGCTGGGTTTGCTGCTGTGTTTTGTGTGGTGAGTGTAGAGATCCGGAGACCATTTTAACTGGAAACGAGGCATTCTATCTTAGTCCTCAGGGCGGCAACGCATCAGGATTTTGATTTTTCATTGAGGATATATGTAGCCTATAGGCTATAGCATCCACTTACCATCAGGTGGACTGTGTACTTGTTTGTGATCCTTATTATATTAAAAAAAGCAGTCTCCAACCCACCTGTAAAGAATGGCAACTATGGCAAATATCTCCTCTATGTGGAAGGATATGTTCAGCAACTGTACATATCCTTCCACATAGGGGACACAATACACATAGGGGAACAGTAGATTTTTAACACTTTCACTGTCCGGTTTTCAGACACAATAGTAAGACGATGCCGATGACCTATACGTAGTACACGGGACAGCGAATGGGTTAATGAGTATAAGTTGTAACGAATTAAAATAAATGAATATACTAGGTCTCCCCTAGAAACTTCAACAAAGCACGGTATATTTACAGGATGTAAGGGATTAGAGGATGATTAGAGATGACTATATCACAGATTTCTTTGTATAAAGGTAATTGGTAGCAGGTGTCCATGGACGCAGTAACCACATGCCATCCGGTGGACTGACGCGTTTATAACTTAAATCTTGCATCTCCCTATTTGCATAAATATAAATAATGTACCCTTCCGAAGGGTATGTCGAGTCGAAATAATTTTATTCAACATTTTAACAAAGCACTATTTGGAAGATTAGAAATCTAAGCCAACAACGTGTCCCAATTGCGAAAGAACATGTTAGAAGAAGCGACTAGAAACTTATTATATTTTTCTCCCCACAGTTACAATTCTTTATCCGAGCATTCTTATCTTTTAAAAATAATGCTCTAAGGTTCTCGTAATACTTCACTAACGACATCACACAAAAACTCAACAGAATGAGCTTCTTATCTTACGACAGATATAATTAAATGCATTTCATTGACATAATCGTTTTGGTCACGCAACTGGTGAATAAGTCAAACCAGCGCCAAATACAGAAACGCTTGGCTACCGGCGTGTGAAGTGCGTATATACGAGAATAGATCGAATGATTCAGATGGTTTTAAACAGTTATGGCCCTTATTATTGAGTGCGCGCATTTCTTGTTTTCAAGTAGAAACACTTTAGTAGAAGTACGGTAGTAAAATAATTTTATTTAAATTCGCTTTTAAAAAGTACTTTTTGAAAGTGAAATAAACTAAGCGATCGCTTCAACAAGTCCCTACTGCGGGAGACCTTGTGACTTCTCACAAGCGGCAACAAATTCACATGTAGACTAGTTTTTTCCTCACAGTTACAATTTAACGTTATAAAATAATATATTAAATACTAGATAATACCAGCTCGCTTCGCTGGACTCACGATAATATTTTATTGTGGAACCTAGATGTAAAATATGAAGATTTATTTTACTACTACTACGGACTATCGTAAAATCCGTTCTTAGTGAGCGTCTATGAAATGAGTAACTATACTAAATTTCAAGTCAATCGGGTGTATAGTTTTAGAGATCTCGTAATGAGTCAGTCAGTCATTGATATTTCGCTTATATATATATATATATATAGATTATGCATCTAACAAATATCTATATCTAAGAAAGCTTATTTTGTCTAAGCATTCTTATCTTTTAAATAATTAATTCAACATAACATTAAAATAACCCTTTTTCATGATAATGCTTTATTGCACTAAATGGAAATGCCCAATTTTGGCCATGAAGCGCCCAACAAATTGCATTTGTTAAAAAATACATCTTTTATGGTTATTTATCGCGGTATTCATTTATACAAATAAGATCGCAACATTTTTGTACAAAAAGTACCGAAAAGATAAAACTGAAATTACGTAAATCCGTAATTCATTAGTTTGTGGATAAAATAAAAGTGTTGCCAATTACAAATCTCGTTAAAAAATCGATTCTCTTTTTTGTTCGATTTTTATGGTGTCATTATTATAATGTTAATATTATTTTCGATAATTATTATGATATTATGATAATTAAACAAGGAATTGCTAGTAAATTTACTATTAATTTTTAGAGCATAACAAAACGCTACTGCACAATTTAACTTTTATTCTTACCTGTTCTTAAAAATACATTTTAACACACCACACCACCCACAGAACACAATTACTCTCTACCAAGAGAAGAACGCCAACTTCATACTAAAACCCATAATAACTGAATTTAAGCAAAAATCAATAATAAATATTAAAATTTAAACCTATGATATAAATTTGAATAAATTTCAGATAATATTTTCAATATGATAGACGTTGACAAACAAATGTCATTTTTTTTCTTCTATTAATTCATGGCTTCTTTTGATAGAATTCTGCTAATATTTAATAATTTAATTATAATTAATTGTGCAAATCTCAGAGTAATATGTATGTAATTATACTTTAAAGAGCAAACCAAAAAGTTTAACACAGAATTAACAATTTTAGTTTCTTCCGATATAATATGAATTTTTGTATCTAACTTTTAAAATGGCAATCTAAACAACATGAAGGAAAGAAACAGCGATATTTTTTTCTTGCTTTATTTTTGCAAGCCCAACACGAATATTGACAAAATCATGATTGTGTGCAGATTTTTCAGCTTTCATACAAAGTTGCATCACCCTGAACCACAGAACACAATTACTCTCTACCAAGAGAAGAACGCCAACTTCATACTAAAAAGGAAACACGTGTTTATGAATGTACACGAAAAGCGCCTCGGTGGGCGCCCATATAAAACTTTTTAGCGGAAGTTCAAACCTTGTATTGTGTAACTTTGAACTTTTATTTAAGGCATATTCGAGTAATTTTGGCTCAAGCCTCACAACCTATGGGGTAAATTCCATACATTTGAGAGGTTGCACCAAAATTACTAGAATTTACTTTAGAGGAGTATGGGATAAAATAAAACTAAAAATAGGTGTAGTTATGTAATGTTATTTTTTGGAAGATATTGTTTTATACACTATATATTATTATTTATGTTTTTTATTGCTTTTGCAGATAATATTTCCACGCGTAATATTGATTTATAACATATGTTATCGTGATAGCTATTCTTCACAGAACATTAACGTAAATTTAAATCAGCAAAATTCTCATGTCGAAAACTTAACTCAGCCCAAATACATGATCTGAAACAGATAAAATTCGAGTTAATATAGTAATAATCCCTACAAATAACGATGAATAAATTCAAAATGCTTAAAGACTTACCACAATATTATCAAAGTTTTTCTTCTTTTATTGTAGGAAACCTGCAGAAAGTGATCGGATGATTTTGTGCTTTTTGTTTGCATAATTTTTTTAAATAATAAATTAATTTATAGTCAATATCTCATACAGAGTCAGTATCTCACAAAAAATCTTCACACACACAATCGCGAAGAATTGCCTACAAACGAAAATGAAGTATTCTGAACCGATAATAACTGAATTAAAGCAAAACGCAATAATAAATATTAAAATCTAAATCATTTTAATCTCTCGCTCGCGGACATCCGAGGAGTTCGGACGTGTTTCTATAATTTAACGTGCTGCAGTTAATAGACACCGGAGGTCTACATATACTGGACGGAAAAGTAAATCGTACCAATTCCACGATAACGCCCACTTTAAGCTGACTCCGGCTCAAATTACAATTGACGGAAAGGCAAATAGTTTGACATCCTCGATTGCCACCAGTCTTAAGAGATACCTACAGCAACGTGTTACATTACTAATAAGCTAATAACATTGAATAATAGTCAACAATCTTCACAAATAAAATGTCCGTACCACGTACGCCGACTAAATTATGCAGCGGTTCTGACCCGGATCTGTCTAAAACTCAGCTTGCGAGTGTAACTAGACAAGATAAACGGAAGCGAGGTCATGTTCTGGATGAAGAATTTAAAACATTTATGATCGAAGTGAAGAATATGATTTCTACGGCTACGGATGCACAAAATCATAAACTTACCACCTTGCATACCGCAATTGAAGAGATAAAGAAACAAAACAGCGACATTTCGAAGGCAACTGAATTCATCTCGGAAAAATACGATGAAATTAGAATTAAATTAGAAGAGAGCGAAAAAGAAAGAACAATACAATTTGCTTACATTAAGAAACTGGAAGACAGAATTGTTCACCTGGAGTGTAGTTCTAGAAATACAAGTATCGAAATACGAAACGCCCCGATAAAGTCCCTTGATAATAAGACAGACTTAATCAACATGATAAAAAACATAGGAACCTCAATTAAAACCGATATAAATGACGGTGACATAAAAAATATTTTCCAATATAAATCTAAAACTTCCTCACAAATGCCAGTTGTTGTCGAGTTCACCTCGGTTATCAAAAAAGAAGCTATCTTGAACACCGTCAGAAAATTTAAACAGGACACAAAAAGTAACCTAACGACTAAACACGCCAAACTTGACGGCCCAGTGGAGCCTCTTTTTATATCGGAAAGCCTGACATCGCAAAACAAGATAATCTATGCCATGGCACGTAAGTTTGCAAATGAAAACAGTTACAAATTCTGTTGGACTAACCACGGTTTTGTATATGTACGGAAGCAAGAGGGCTCAAAAGCAGTACGTTTGCTCAGTGAAGAAGATATCAAGATGCTGGCCCCTACCAAATGACTACTTATATATTGTAAACAGGCTTGCATGCACTGTGGTATGTTGTTTATTTATTCACACATTAACACTAACACGTACACAACACAAACTAATGCACACACAACTCACACACATACGCTTAAATTTAGTTCCTTAAAATACTTAAACATCGTATACCGTAGGTTCTCATGTGTAACAATAACTAAATTTTTTGGATGGATTTTCGCAAAGTTTTCCAGGACAAGGGATAACATTCATAAAATACTTCTTAAATCAAAATAAAATATCTCCTTTACTTATACTGTCATATAATTATTTTCACAGAGAGCACTAAAATTAACATACAAAATGAGCTAGATAACATCGCCGTCTCAGAATCTGTAGTGATTGAGCCTAATGTCCTCACAGAGATGATCAAAATCCCCAAAAAGGTTTAAAAATTATAACTCACAACATAAGAAGTATTTACCATAATTTTGACGAATTTCTTATTTTCTTAAAACGTTTAGGCCTTAATTGCGATATAATCGTACTCACGGAATGCTGGTTGTCTGATCACAAACATCCTCCACTACTAGAAAATTTTAAACTATACTACTCCTCCGATTGTCATACTCAAAACGATGGCGTAGTTATTTATATTCACAATGACGTTACCCATACTATAGAAGAACCCAAATTTTATGATGCCAACTGTTTCCTTATAAAAACTTCAGATATTGCTATTCTAGGTATCTACAGATCTCCATCTTATAAAAACACGGATAATTTTCTCACATCCCTGGACAATAATCTGAAATCTATTCGCGAATTTAAAACAATAATCGTGACAGGAGACATTAATATAAATATTAAGCCCATTAACGATGACCGAAAATCCCAAGAGTACCTAAATCTACTTGCTGAACATGGCCTCCTGCCTGCACACGTATTTCCCACACGTAACAACAGCTGCCTTGATCATGTCAACATAAAAAGCAATAGGCTAGCTCAAACATTTGTGATCAAGACTTATATAACTGACCATTTCCCTGTTTTATTAAATCTAGCGTTACCCAAAAAAGACAATTCCTATAAATTTAAAAAAATAGTCAATTACGAAAATGCAGCAAATAATTTTAAGAACTATGATTTCTCAAAAATTTTAGATATTAACGACCCTAATGTAGCAATTGAATTACTAGTAAAATATATAAAAGAATCCTTAAATGCAAGTACTATAGTCCGTAAAGCCCCTAATAGGAAATATATCTTAAAGCCTTGGATAACTGTAGGCTTACTTAGATGCATCTCACATCGTGATGCTCTTCACAAAAAGCAAAAAGCCTCGCCGACTGACGAAGTACTTAAGATCTCGTACAGCAGATACAGAAATTTCTGTAACGACCTTTTACGCAATCTTAAAGAAAAGTACGAAAGCTCGGAGATTTCCAAATGTAAAAACCCCAAACAAACCTGGAAAGCAATTCGTAAAATCACCGATACCGTAGAAAATAAAAATCATGCCGTTGAACTCTTGAATGTATATCCAGGTAATGCATTGTTATCAGTAAACAAAGTAAATGAGTACTTCGCCAAGACTGGCCAAAGGCTCGCTGACAAAATTCACGAAGCTACTGACGTAAATAAAATAAAGTGCAATATTAAGAGTTCCTTCCATTTAAAATCGTTCGTTCTGATCGAAACTGATACAGCGGAAGTCGAGGCACTACTCCTTAACCTAAGGAACGATTCAGCCTCTGGAGGGGACAATATACCTGTAGCTTTCCTAAAACGCATAAAAGACGACATTTGTCCTATATTAACATACGTATTTAATCTCTGTTTAAACAACGGCGTTTTTCCCGACAGCTTCAAATTTTCAATCATACACCCCATTCATAAAAATGGTAGCAGAGACTGTGTCGAAAATTATCGCCCAATCTCCGTTTTGACCGCGTTGTCAAAAGTACTTGAAAAGCTTATCAACACACGTCTAATGAAATATCTTACGCAAGAAAAGATCCTCGCCGAATCGCAATATGGTTTTCAACACAATAAATCTACAGAAGATGCAGTTGCACATCTCACCACTTATGTTGCAGAAAACTTAGATTCTGGCCGTAAATGCATTGGTGTTTTTTTGGACTTAGCTAAAGCGTTCGACACAGTTTCTACTAACATGTTAATAAAGAAATTGGAGTTTATTGGTATACGTGGCTTACCCCTTCAAATTTTCAAAGACTTTCTAAATAACAGATTTCAATCCGTAAAAATAGGTGATTATGTTAGCAGTCCCTTACCCATCACCTGCGGTGTACCGCAGGGTAGTGTTCTTGGCCCAAGTCTCTTCTTGATTTATATTAATGAACTCTGCCAGTATATACCACCTAATGGAAAAATATTTTCGTACGCAGATGACACTGCGATCATATTCCAAGAAGCGACTTGGGCCGAAACACATTCAACTGCTGAAAAAGGGCTTCATCAGATATACCTATGGTTGAATAAGAACCTTTTAACGCTTAACATTCAAAAGTCTAGTTATATAACATTCTCTATAAATAAATCCACACAGCCAAACAGTAATAACTTAAATCCAAAATGCATTACTGTGATAACGTAAACTCTTCAACTTGCTCTTGTCTACCATTACAAAAAACTCACTGTATTAAATATCTTGGTGTTCAACTCGATGAAACACTTTCGTGGATTTCACACTTAGAACTTTTATCTGCAAGAATACGTAAGCTAATATGGATTTTTAAAAAACTTAGAAATGTACTCAAACCAACATTGTTGAAAACGGTTTACTATGCTCTAGCTCAGTCGATCCTAAGCTACTGCATCTCTATTTGGGGTGGAGCATGCAAAACTAGAATTATTAAGGTGGAACGAGCACAGAGATCTCTGCTAAAAGTAATGCTAAGAAAGCCTTACCGATACTCAACACTCAGTCTGTACAAAGAAAGTAAATTCATGACTGTAAGACAACTATTCATATTAAACCTAACTTTGCGCAAGCACAAAGAATTAACCTATGACCCTAAAATTATTGATAACCAGCGAAGAAACAATAGAATATGTAGTAATATGAGACATAATACGGCCTTCTTCAGAAGACAATCTTCCTTTCTCGCTCCTTATTTATACAACAAAATAAACTCATTATTAAACATCTATCCAAAAACTTTGTATGAATGTAAGTTTTCATTAAAAGAATATCTTTCAAAGCTTGGTTATGACGACACTGAATCATTTGTTGCTATTGTGAGTTAACACTTACGCACACACGCATGCACACGCACGCACACACACACACACACACACGCAAACACTCACACACACACACACACATACACACACTTTCCGACAAACCGGAAGTAGTCTGCGAGCGAGCGACCTGGAGTCCTGAAATACAGGGATACCCTAGTTTAGGCTCCAGTCCGCCGCAAAAATATATTACAAAATATTTCATATTTTCTTAAGTTAATTAGTAGACCTATCTATATACTTTTGTGGTGGAGAAATAAATATAATTTTCATTTCATTTCATTTCATTTCATTTCATTTCATTTCATTTCATTTCATTAAATAAATTTGAACCAATTTCAGAAAATATTTTCAGTATGAAAGACGTTGACAAACAAATGTCATTTTTTTCTTCTTTTAGTTCATGGCTTCGCTTGATAGAATTCTGCTAATATTTAATAATTTAATTTTAATCAATTAGTAGGTCAATTAATTG
Organism: Parnassius orleans; assembly: GCA_029286625.1. NCBI lineage: Eukaryota > Metazoa > Arthropoda > Insecta > Lepidoptera > Papilionidae > Parnassius > Parnassius orleans. The sequence continues at coordinate 7,921,555 of JAGSMP010000038.1, read as the reverse complement.
TGGAAACCTCAAAGTAATATGTATATAATTACTGTAAGGTGCAAACAAAAGAAAAAATATAGCATAGAATTAAAAAAATCAGTTTCTTCCGATATAATAGTTATGTATATTTGTATCTAATTTTTAAAATGGCAATCTGAAACAACGCGAAAGAATGAAAAGGCGGTATCTTTTCTCGCTTTAATTTTACACGCCCACCCACACATAGATAAAATTATGATTGTGCAAGTTTCTCGGGCTTCATACAGAGTTGAATCACCCTGCCCTGAACTGTCCTATAGAAAGCTAGGCCCCTGTCATGTGAATCGCAAGTTGACACATCAGTCGTAAACTATATTTTTAGATATTATAATAAGTGGCAATGATTCTGGTAGAAGTGCAATTTAAAATAATTGTTGCAATTATTGTATTGTCGGCCGTCGAACGGTAGGATGCTATGCCCATGTTATGACAGTTATATGGTATTTGGGTTGGGCACGGCATCAGACTTTTGCCTCCTGCTCAATTTCTGGATGATGTACTGATTGTGTATGATACAAATGATGTATAAGACCATAAAATACCTTACAGATCTTATCAAAACTTGATTATGTATATATGTATTACAGTAAAATCATTGCTAAAAACTGTATTTGTGAAAATAAAAACCTTTATATCTTAAAATTCCAGACATTTTTTAAACCAATTCCTTAACCATTTCATTCTTTTAATTGCATATTATCATTTCCATATGCTTTTATATGTGTGCACCCATGGCCGAAGTACCTATGAACGGTGGGCATTCCCTTGTAGGTTTTTGGACTAAACATAACATTACATAACATAACTTTACATAAACTCACGCCAGTTACCCAGAGGGGTAGGCAGAGACGGACTTTCATTTGGCATGGTACTGACACACCTCTCTCGCTTCTTTCACATCCATATACTTACGCATGCGTGCCCATCGGTTAAGGGACTCCTCATTTGATCCATATTTAATATATGACCAATTTGGTCAATAAACTTCCGTCTAGGGCGTGCCTTGCTGACTCCAACACTCACTTCTGTAGCATTAATTTGCTTTGTCACTATTTCCTGATTCATTTTCTACGCGACCAAACCACCGAACGGGACTAAATAAACAGAAATGACTTTTTACGTTACTTCGGAGTATTTTCGCTGGGAACTTAAATTATTGTATAGAATTATGACGGACATATCTTTTTATAGATTTTAATCAACAAAAGTAAAGTAACAGGCATCTTACATTCCACTGCTAGGCACAGGCCGTTTCTCATGCTTTAGTGGGTTTTTAGGGCAGGAAAGATTCCGCCACGCCACCTAACACGTGTTGGCGTACTTCACATGTCCTAGAAATAGCTTTACTATCTCAGACATATTTTCTCACGATTAATTTCTTCACCGCTGAGTACGTAGTAAATCTGCACATAAAATTGTAACTAAAATTACGTTGGCCGGTTTGTATTATAAAGTTATAAGGCGACAATTTTTCTCTAAGCTAAACCACGTCTTTAGTCCATAGTAAGCTCTGTACAAAAACTAAAACTTAATTAGATTCAAACTATAATTCAATGTCCAATAGTTCTAACAAATAACGAATTTTAATATGAATAACAAATAATCTTGAATTAAATCACAAAATTATAGATAAATACGCACATAAATCATAATTCAATAAGCTAAAGCAATAAATAAAAAGTAGTATTATTTACTCGTATTATTTCTGGAATCTCGATAAATAATATAGATTCGTATTTGTTGGTTTGTCCTTCTTTTACGCAGCAACGGGGCAACCAATCGAAATGATTTTTTGCGCAGAAATAACGCAAAGACCACTAGGGCTTTCTGATATGATATTTTGAATAAACTTGAATTGTTAATGTTAAGAAATGGCAATTAAAATCCCACAAAAATACAAGAGATGCCATTGTGATTTCTTAAATGGTTTATATGCTTAACGCCTATGAATTAATTGAAATTCTTATTGTAATATGTTTATGTAAAAATAAACAATTTTTTTTATTATTAGCTTTCGCCCTTGGCTCCGCTCACGTTTAATTAAAATTCTTTTATTGCACCATGGAATAAAAAGACTGTAATTTGGGATAGTACTCTTTATACAATAATAATAAAACTTAAGCTTTATTAGCTCTGTTTCATTGAGAAAATGCGACATAATTAGAAGTTAACAAAAAGAACTTTTAGTTGAAAATTCGTTTAATTTAACTTTTGTGGCCATAACTGTGATTAAAACTGTAATAAGCTAAGATAAGCGTATTTTATTTCTCTTTTTTTTACAATCATCACCTCCAATTTTTATTACAAGCGCTCTGTGTGTAAAGATTCTTCCTTCCTTCTTATTCTAAGGCCACTTACATTATCTTATTGTCTTTATAGAAACATGACGTCAATCTCAGATGACAATATCCTCAGAACACACGAACAATAAATAAATCAAGTTATAGTTCTGAGCTGTTCTGAGTCAATATCTATATCTCTCATCGTAATCTGTGATATACTGTAGTAACTATTACACTGCATAAATCATAGATGGACGACGGTATAGTTGTTTTTGCCGCTTTAGCCACCATTATTATTATTGCTTTATTAAAAAGGAAACAAAAGAAGAGTGGTATAAGAGCAGGACGTATTTGAGTCAGACTTTGCGTAGGGCGACGCTCAGAAAATGGAATTCACAATACTTTACTCGAAGAATTGAAAGTAGAATATACAAATTCAAGAAAATGGATATTGTAGCCTTTTCATCTATCCTCGATTTGGGGTCAAAATGTAGATACGTTGTCATCCCTGAGGACTAAGATAGATTATTAGTTCGGTCTATCGGGAATCCTCGACTGATATATACAGCAGTTTTCGCGTTTTAGTGTTACCACTTTAGTGACGTTCTGTACGTTGCCAAGAATGCAAAAAGTCACAATTCGGATGTAATTGTATGCAACTTGGATGAGCGGACAGAAATAAATCAGTCAGTAAAAGGGGTCCCGGTTCTCTACACTCACCATACGAAACACAGTAGTATTAAGCTGATATACACTACACGCACTGTTATTCTGTGAGAATCACGTACTCCTTCCCTAGTCAAGGCAACCTATTCGTGCTGCAACTATAATAGTTGCTGCGTTGACTTTCTCGTTGGTCTAGTGGTCTAAACGCAACTGCTTATCTTGCGGTTCTGGGTTCGAATCTCTTGTCGGGCCAAAAATAAATCAGTTATTGAGTTTTCTGTCAAATTCACTGTAGCACTTCGGAGTGAGGAGGTTGGCGGTGTTACACCCCCGTACCTCGGAAAGCACGTAAAGCTAATGGTGCTGCGTCTGATCTCTCTCCGATCGTGTAAGTTTGCCGTTCCTTCGGGCTATAAGAGGATATATACACTCGGGCTGGCTAGTCTCCATTGAGACTGGCCGCTGTGAAAACTGGTTCGTCCCGTTGATGGTTCGTGACGATTAGTATAATAAAAAATATGTTTATAAATTGACTTAGTGTTTTCGACACAATGTCGCTTCCATTAAAATCAAGCAAGACATAAATAATTATTAGAGACTGCGACCAACCAGGATTTATTTTCGCTTTACAATACAATGCTAAACAAAAATATATTACTAAAGAGTACAAGTACCTTCTATCGCACAGATAAAAATGCTTTGTTTGCTGTTTTGTTCGAAGGGAATTTACATCATTTCGCAATTTGGTTTCTGCATTTTATTGACATCTGTCGTATATATTTCTGTTTTATTGTAGTTAAACGAGGGGTCGGAATAAATAAATTCAGATTTTCCGCGAATAATTTAGAATGAGGTAAGTTGAAAAGCGTCTTTTAAATTTATTTTAATCGATTAAAATGCTTCGATTTGAAGTTAAAAGTTTTGCTTACTTGCCTGTTGGTTCGTCTTTTATTTTTTTTCTATGTTTGAAAATAAGAGTTTGTAAAACTTTTAAAGAGGTTCAACACACAACTAATAACTTACGCACGTACTGTTTGCAGGTATATGATTTTTAACATAGCTCTAAAAGGCGATGATTATGGAAAATTTTGCAAACATGGACAAAAACTGTTCATAAAGTTTCATTAATTTCTGTAATATTTATTTACTCTTTATTCAATACCTTCCACATTTGTTCACCACACCATCTTGGGTCTTACAATGGGTGGTCTTAATGCCTTGCGGCATTCTCTACCAGTTAACCCTGGGCCAACCAATAAGAAGTGTTGGCAGGTGCAGACTTTGACGAAAGGAAAAGAAAAACTGATAGACAAGTAAACTATTTTATATACCCAATATAAATATATATATACATCCATACCATACCGTTACCGTTACAGCCTATTAAAAGTCCACTGCTGAAAATAGGCCTCCCCCATAGACTGTTTCATAGGAGGGATATTTGCCATCGTTGCCTCACTCGGCGGGTTGGCAGCCGCAGTTTTTCATTTTTAGTTGTTACTCTGTCCATCTCCCGGTTTGTTTCCCTCAGTCGCCTCTTCGACACCTACGGGGTGATATAGGGTAGTAGATATTTTTACACCGTCACTACACGGTAAGATACATATATACACACACATATATCATCATTATCATTACAGCCCTTCACAAGTCCACTGCTGAATATAGGCCTTCCTTAAGAAATGCCACAAAGCACGGCCCTAAGCCAACTGCATCCATCAACTTACTGCATGTCTTACCACTCACTCCATCTAGTGGGGGGTCGCCCTACACTTCGCCTACCGGTACGAGGCTGCCACTCGAGAACCTTTTTTCCCCATCGGTTGTCGGTTCTTCGAGCTATATGGCCGGCCCATTGCCACTTCAGTTTACTAATCCGTTGGGCTATGTCGGTCACTCTGGTTCTACTGCGGATTTCTAAGTTTATCACGCAGAGAAACCCCGAGCATACCCCTATCCATAGCTCGCTGAGCGACCTTGAACGTCCTCATACGGCCAGCAGTGAAGGATCACGTCTCAGATCCATAAGTCATCACTGGCAACACGCACTGGTTGTACAATCTCGTTTTCAGGTTTTGAGGTATACCTGACGAGAATACGTGTCGTAATATCCCGAACGCTGCCCAGCCGAGTTGAATCCGTCGATTTACCTCTCGGTCGAAGTTGGACTTACCTAGTTGGACTACTTGTCCCAGGTAAACATACTCGTCTATATATATAAAATGAAAGGTGAATAATATGTGTTTGTCTTCAGATAATGGTGCAGAAGCAATATTATGAAACATTTTTTATTCGGGCGTTCTAGATTAGTATAGCTTGAATGGTAAAGGATGACTTGAAGAAGTCAGTGCTATGGGCAATACTGATCTTAAGACTATTAGATCTACTTAACATTAATTTTAATTTAATTACCGTTGTATTAACAGTCTATCAAAGTCCACTGCTGAACCTTGCCAACAGATTGCTTCATTTTGTCCCGGAGGTGTCGAAAAAGGCGATAGAGGAAAATTAAACAAGGGACAGGCGGCAGCGTCTTGATGATAAAACCCAAAATAATATAACACTCTGCGGTTGCCAACCCGCCCGGAAAACGTTGCAATTATGGCATGTAAGATAATGACTAAGACATCTGCAGAAAATGTTCTGATCATACGGATCGAAATAATTCCAGCACGTTGCCACAAAATTCACAATACCTTTAGCACCATCTGGATGCTTGGCGGCTCACTACTTTGCGATTTGTTTAAAAATTTGTACCACCAAAGACTAATTTGTGGAATATGCTAATATCAGCGATTTTCCGGCCTGATATGACTTAGGGAACTCCAAGAAAAGAGCCTTATTTTTCTTTGAAGTTCGGCAACGCACTTGCGATTTTTCTAGTGTTAGGCCGGCCAGATACATACGGAATTCCGTTTCGGGATTCCGTTTCGATATTCCGATTCGAGATTCCGAACGCAGCAAGTCCATATAAAATCTATGACCCGCCACACACGTACGGTATTTTTCCGTACGGAATTTTCTCCGATTCGAGATTCCGTATGACCGCCTGTGCGTTCGGAATCCCGAACGGAAAAAACCGCTCCGAACGCAAGTCTTCCATAGTTTTTGTACGAGTCGCAACACATACGTAAAAATTCCGTACGGAACGCGCTCAGTGTTCGTCGCACGACCGAAGCGGGTAGGTGTGTTTATGTATGTTTTTACATTTAATCTTATAGGTGTATAGCTTTTCGTAACCTTTCATCTTATTTTATTTAATAATTCGTCGAAAGAGTTTACAAACATCCATATTTAAAACATATCTCTGGATAGATAGATCTTTTTACATAATATTGACTATATTTCAAGCTTAGGGTGATAAGGGGATGCACCCAGTAACAATGATACAGCAACAATGGAATTGCAACCAGAAAATCGTCGTCATTATTTGCTGCCAGAATGTCTAGACTCAATGGCTAACCTCTCTCAACTGACCCTTGTTATTCCGAACGGAAATAAACGTATGTGTGTGATGTATTCACGGAATCCCGATTCGGGATTCCGAAACGGAATCACGAAACGGAATTCCGTATGTATGTGGCCGACCTTAGGCCGGCCAGATACATACGGAATTCCGTTTCGGGATTCCGTTTCGATATTCCGATTCGAGATTCCGAACGCAGCAAGTCCATATAAAATCTATGACCCGCCACACACGTACGTTATTTTTCCGTACGGAATTTTCTCCGATTCGAGATTCCGTATGATCGCCTGTGCGTTCGGAATCCCGAACGGAAAAAAGCCGCTCCGAACGCAAGTCTTCCATAGATTTTGTACGAGTCGCAACACACATACGAAAATTCCGTACGGAACGCGCTCAGTGTTCGTCGCACGACCGAAGCGAGTAGGTGTGTTTATGTATGTTTTTACATTTAATCTTATAGCTTTTCGTGACCTTTCATCTTATTTTATTTAATAATTCGTCGAAAGAATTTACAGACATCCATATTTAAAAATATCTCTGGATAGATTGCAAGCTTAGGGTGATAAGGGGATGCACCCAGTAAGAATAATACAGCAAAAATACCGTACGTGTGTGGCGGGTCATAGATTTTATATGGGCTTGCTGCGTTCGGAATCTCGAATCGGAATATCGAAACGGAATTCCGAAACGGAATTCCGTATGTATGTGACCGGCCTTACTCATGCTCAGATTTGCGGACATCAGGTGAACCGCACGCTTGTTTACCTACTCTTCCATAAAAAAATGGACTGTAAATGATAACACGTATCTCATATAAACGTTTTTGCAAAATAAATATACTTTTGCAAAATAAATATATTTTTGCTCTCCACACCTATGATTTCATCCAGACCAAGACAATTATTTAGAGGGTATACAAACAGTATTGAATTATTCGAATTGTTATTGGATCCGAAATTGCGACCCTGCAGCTTAATGTTTAGAAGCCGCACTACCGAGTAGACAACACCAAAAAATAAAAAATCTACTTAAGTAAAGTAACGTAGTAATAGTTTCTTATAATTAAGGATACGAGCGGGAAACTAAAAACTAGTTTCAATTTCGCCATTATTCGAGTCCTTTCATAAATTGCATTTTAAATATTAGATTGCACGCAAAACGCCTGCAACGATCTTTAAACGAAGACTCAGAGGATTGAGATATGCTTCGTAGCCGTATATGCCTTGCAGCTGGTACCTTACTACTGGCTCTCTTACCGTTCTAACCGAACCACAACGGATGGTTTTTTAAACACAGAATAAGGGTGATAAACGAGCGCACAGTCTACCTGATGGTAAGTGAATACTGTGGTCCATAGGCATCTACATTTATCCTCGATTAAGAATCACAATGCAGATGCGTGGTCACCCCTGAGGACTAACGTGTTTCCAGTAAAAAGGTTCTCCGGACACTCACTATCCGAAACACAGCAGCATTAAGCTGCTATTTTACGCTGGTATTCTGTGAGAGCGTGGTCCTACCCCATTCGAGCCGACCCATTCGTGCTACAACTATAATACAGTTGCTGCGTGACTTTACTACGTCAAAACATTAACTTAGGTATATAGCTGCTTGGCGGCCGAAACAGGTAAGTGGCTTACTCGCACATGCATTTTTAGATTACTTGTAGAGGTCAAGAGAAGTTAAAGTAATTCATTCATTACAGCACTTTACAAGTCCACTGACCGATGTTGGACATAGGCCTCACACAAGAAATGTCACAAAACACTGTCTTGAGTCACCTGCATTTATCGACTTTCTGCATGACTTATCAGGTCGTCACTATATAGTGGGTGGGCGGGGGATGGGGAGCGTCCTACATTTTTATTACTTAGAGTAGCTTTATTCCTGGCTGTCGGTTCGAGCTGGCCCATTGCCACTTCAGCTTACTGATCCGTTGCCGCTTGTCACGTGATAGTAGTGTTTACTCTGGTGCTACTACGGATATCATGTGGATATCAATGTTATGTATTCTGTCACACAGAAATACTCCGAGCATAGCTCTCTCCATACTTGTTATGTTAAATGTATATTATCTTTATCAGATTCATCAGATGCACTAAAACTTTGTCAACTTATTGCTTGCACTTGCGCGAAAGTTATAAGCATAGTACAATTAATTTACAGTAGGTGGCGCGCGTATCGTACCGACAAATTTATTTGAAAGTTATATAATATCATTCAATTTCAATGAATATATTGTCATCCCTAATCCCTAATTAAACAATATAACTCTTCCAAATTTAAAATTATATTTTCACAAGTATTTCCTCTGCGGATGCGGTGCGCCGGGCATCAGGCAGTATACTACAAAAAATGAGTGAGTAAAATAACCTTTACACGCGTAAAAGTTGAAGTAAAACTTATTAATATTCAGTAAACGAGGTTACTGTATAAATAGAATATATTAATTAATTACTTTTTCTGTTATGAATTTATTTGTATTGATATTATTTATATATTATTATATTCAAATTTACTTATTAAAAGTCGTCAAAAAAGATACGGAAGTTTTATTTCAATAAAATGTACATAGGGTTTCAGAAATGAGAGAAGGCCTGTGCCCAGGGGTGGGACGTATATAGGCTGTAACTTTAACTTTTAATTTAAAATATACATAAGTGTTACTATTTAAAAAACATTTTTTCAACTTACGCATCTAGTATCAAGTATTTTATTAATTGTCACAATATGCCATCATTGTGCCATAGTCATGATATTAATGAGTAAGAAGATAACTAAACTTACTTATGAAATATCTAGTGTTAGTATGTTATAGTTGTCGAAGGCCGTACGAACTGATGGGAAAATGTTTTGTTAAAGTTGTAAACAGAGAAGATTAGTTTTAGGTATACCCACAAACTTAGTCGGAAGCTAAGAATTTTGAGGTAAACTTTCCTTCATTCAATAACATTGAAAGAAAATAAGCCCCTTTTACGCCAACATTCAGCATTGCTTTTGTCAAAATTACTAGACAGAAGTCCTTTTGGGAAAATATGTTTGTATGTAGTTTGAATGTTTGAATGTTGCTTAATCAAGTGGCGATAGATCATCTAATATTAGATTTGTAGAACTTTTGGTTTAACAAGAACATAAATTCTTCACATAAATAAATAAATAATTTTGGGATATTTTTCATTTCTGACATCATAAAGCATATATTTTGAGTATTTAATAATTAAGTCCTCTAGACCGAATTCCGGTTACGCGGTACCTGTTCTTAACGGGATTTGCCATCTGTGCTAGACAGGATTATATTGCGTAAGTGCAGCGGCTCTCTCTATTCTCGAACTGTGAGAGTTAGGAAATACTATTCCCTCACTTTCAAAGTCTATAACCTTCCGGCATTCTTATAGTCTATAGACTAATAGTCTCATAGTAATAATAATAATATCCTCCAGACCGAATTTCGGTCACGGCGGCCAGCCTCAACGGAGGCTAGCCATCTGCGCAGGACAGGATTATAAAGCCCATGTGTATGCAAGTACAGGTGCACTCTCTATTCCCTGACTCTCATAGTCTGACTCTGATGAGACGGTAAACCGACACGACCGGAGAGAGATCAGGTACCAGGCGCAGGACCAACGGCTTTACGTGCTTTCCGAGGCACGGGGGTGAGACACCGCCAACTTCCTGACTCCGGGCAGCTACTGAAGATTTCTTGACGGAAAAACTCAATAACTGATTTTTTTTGGTCCGACCCAGGATTCGAACCCGGGCACTCATGATCCGCAGTCGCGTTTACAACCACTAGATCAACGAGGATTTTTTAACGAAAAACTAATCGTCATTACTTGTGAAAATTTCCAGGGCTCAGTAATGTTTTTTGTAGGTAAGTAGTATCGCTGGTGGTCGAAATTTAAATTATACGGCGTATTACCCTGAGGCGCCTTCCTCACCGGATCGGTGCGTTTTCGTTTCGTTTTCGTTTCTGTATCGAATCTGTACATATTCTTTACCGAGAACCACTTCTTGACTGGCTCGGTTTGCTACGGTTTTTGTCATTTGTAGTCATAGTGCCGTCATGTCAATATGTCGTCTTCAGAAGATGATGATATAATAGCGTGCTATATTTATTGGCGGTTGCGAAAAAGAAGGAAGTACTGGCGAAATCCCTATATAGCAAATAATATCCATTGTCGTCTATTTGTTGCGGCTGAGCAATTACTATAAGTTGATTCAAAATTCCAAGCAATGTATAAAATGTCCAAACAAAGCATATCGTGAGCTTCTAAATTTCATTGCCCCTGTAATTACTAAACAAGATACAAACTGCAGACAGTGTGTGTACGGTAAATAATCTGTACAGATTCGGTACAGAAACGAAAACGAAACGAAAACGCACCGATCCGGTGAGGAAGGCGCCTGAGCGTGATAAAAGGTTGCATTAACACATCATCAAATACAATACACACATTTTTTGTCAACTCCTACAGCTACAGAAACTGGCTCTCTATTTCCCTCGCACCGGAACGCAGCAGTGCAGGCATTGCTATTTGGCGGCAGAAAAAAGTAAAAGATGTTCCTAGTGCACGTATTGTGCACATCTATAGTTGGTACAGTACCTTTCGGATGATGTAAGTTTCATTCCCCTCTTTTTATAACAAATACTGAAAAAACATATAACAATTTACGTTGTTAAAGTATTAATATATACACATTTTATTTTATACATTTACACTGTTAGAACGTAGTATAAAATTAAATCTAACTAAATGGTTACACACAATATTAAAAGGAAACTATAATAAAGAAAAACTAAAACTAAAAATTTTAATTGTCATACAGTCCTACTCCCCGTGGTAGCGTACCAAGAAACTGGCTGCCTTTCCTCGCTGAATGGCTATACTTAGCCTTTGAACGAGAAAAGAACCAGCCCTATTATCACCAACAGCGACGACCAGCCGCTGATGCTGTTCCAGTGCGGATTTGCTAACTACAATGGCTTTTTAATAACTTGCAAATAGGCAATTTACATTGTAAATAACGTTTTTGGGGCACGGGAGTTCGAACGCAAGCTCAGTCTCTAACTGGTGATATAATATTATTAATGTCTATGACTCAAAATTTTAATAATTCACTAATCTAAATTTGTCAAATTTTGAAGAAGATAAAATTTTTGAAGATGAACTTCAGCGCTATAAATCCACCGCTAGACATTGTTTTTATCAAGAATGCGCAAAAAGGCATTAATTTCTTGAAAGATTGTCCGACAGGCGGATTGATGAGCTCAAAGCTGAGACTTTCGCAATGTCGCACAACGCAAATCTCTAGAAAGTAGGTTCTGAATTTTTAGATAGATTATCTAATAATATAAAAAAAATTACATCTGAGCTGGTGAGGTTGACGTTTGAATAGAAAATTCGGATATTCTCCCTCTAAATCTCCCTCAGAGTAATCCCAGGGTCTGATTCATAATTATACATATTGCGAGGTTAACGAAATCTGTCGAAAACAGTAAAGGAACTTGTAACTAAAACATTTCAAAGGCCCGTTATGATAATATCACTCAGGCGTATTTTACTAAAGCTAAATACCTCTTTGTATTGAGATAAAAACTTATTATACCTACTTAAAATAATTAGAATTTTCTTACAAACTTTTAAATGTAATTTAGATGTTGTGTTAAGTTTTTATAAAAATTTTTTGGGAGTAGTTTTAACATTGTAGCTAATGGGTTTAATTTATTAGGAGTAAAATAAAGAAACATAATACCTTATCATCTTGCTTAGAGACCGTTAGTGGCGGCGCAAGAGAATCCACTACCTCATATTATCATCCCATGGGTGTCGTAAAAGGCGACAATGGGAAAGTAAACAGGAAATAATTATCAGCGTCTTCCTGGTAATAACTCAAAATAATTACCAGACTGCCAAACGTAGCAACTATAGCAAATATCCCTCTTATGAGGCATTCTTTGATGAGGCCTATTTAGGAGCAGTGAACTTTTTATAGGCTGAAATAAATAATTGAATAAATAGTCTTACTTATATAATATTTCTCACAGTTCTATTCTTTAAATAATAAAAATAAAAATAAACTTATATTTGCTTATATCTCTACTGGTGACAAAAGGAAATTCAGCGAAGAAATGCAAGTTCTTGGCGGCATTCGGAAAGGAGGAGAGCCATAAAGTAAAGGTTAATTCCATGAACGCAGCTATAATTTTTTGTAGCTTTTTGTGTTTAACTACTTGCGTTAAATATAAGCTATTTAAGAAACACGCACGCATTTTTCTTCCACTTAAAGATCATGGCTTTATAAATGCCATTTTTAAAATGGTACTCAGAACAGCAAGGCGTTGCTTTCAACAGTTTATCTTTAAAATAATTAAGTATAAGTGTAAAGGAAAGCTCATTTAATTTCCCTACTAGCTGTTCGACGTTGTTCTGTCCTTTCCAGTAGGAGGTTCGATGAATTTCACTCCGAATTCACTCCGGACGTTTTACAGTGTAAATATAAAATTTATTATTCATCTTGATTACGACGCCATCTGTCGAATTCTAGCAAAGATTTGAATCATCGTCTCGGCAAAAAATAATATATTGGATCTCAACCGGCCAAGTCGTTCAGAAGTTACACGATCTTTAAAAGACGTACCAACAAATATATTTATTGTTAAATTTAAGCATGGATTTAAAAAAAAACTGTAATTTGGGCTTAAACTGGTTTGTAATTTATAATATTGCCCAGTTTGGGGGCGTCCATTAATTATGGTGTTTAGGGGGAAGGGGGTCGAGCCGAATCGCATTCTCTGATTCTCAATCTTAATTTATTAAAAAAACAGATCAATATGTAATTTTAGAGCCCAAGTAGTAAACTAGTTCTAAAATAGATAACTTTATGAAATGTAAGGTCGTACTGGTATATGTACCAATGTGATGCCTTTGTAATTGGAACATTATTCTGGCTTTTTATTTATGGGTACATAATTTAACTTCCCTCTCATTGTAAAATTTTTATTTGCCAGTATTCAATGTATTCAATGTGCTTAATTTATTAGATGTATGTTTGAATAAAACACGTACAGGCTCCTAATTTGTTTTATTCTTTTAGACAGTTTAACTTTTGTTACTGCCAAGTAAGTTTGTAAATTTTGCATAATTTTTGTTACATACGAGTATATTTTTTTTATTTTATAATATGTTTTTGTTTATCATTCTTTTCATTGTTTTATGCTTGTACCTATAACGACTTAACACACAACCATATGTGTAATAGATACTAATATTACACATTACGACACAACTAAATCATTATCTATTTTTAATTATATTGTGTAAAGTAGTAAATAAATAAAATAAAATAAACAAACATAAATTTTTTGACTTTATGATTTAAACTACGCCCAAGTCTCTGCCCTCTGAATTAGATTTTTTTCCTGGTTTCTGGTGAGGATATGAAAAACGTTTATGATACTAGTCAATTTTTTTCAGTTTTAGCTTTCTTTGTGGCTAATATTGTACTCCAATCCTCTTCTTCATCAGCCCGTTACAGTCTAATGGACCTTGTTAATTGCTTCCAGGATTTACTAAGTCTACAGGTTTCAAGGTGAATTTTCAGTCACAGTACCACATATTGACTCTAGTACCGTTGATTAATTGCCATTTTATCAGTGGTCCTGAGTTTGAATTGCCTGTCCTCTCTCTAGTCGGTCAGCCTACAAAACATATTTTATATTTCTCAGATATACAGGTTTCTTTACAATACGAGTATTTTCCTTCAACGCCGGGCACGTGGTAAATTAGCACATAAATTGTAATCAATAATTTTATTGGTGCCGGCGGGGATCACACCCGAGTTGCTCGTTTACAGCGAGCGCTTAGCCTCTTAGCTACCACGGCTCTTGCTTAATGGATAATTAGGACATAATTATAATAGATTTAGCTTTTAGAAAACGTCTTGAGCAAGTTTCGAATAGTAAATAAACTTGTGACCTTTAAATATTTAACTTATATGGTAGTTATAACACACTTTCGAGGCCAATCATAAAATGTATCTTTAAATACAATTTTACGATTATTTATTATTTTGCCTTTAATTCTGAAATCAAATGTAGTAATTGGATTTGATGCGCAATATTAATTTATATGAATTTTAATATTATGACTTAATACCCACGTCATGTTTAGGTAATAATCTTACTACACGACATATATCATAATAAATGACAGAGGAGATGGGCAGCAGCATCTTCCTTCTTCCTTCGCCTGCCAAGCGTGGCAACTATGGCAAATATCCTCTGTTTAAAATCTATCTGGGATTAATTCTGGATATTAAGAAGGTAACAAATTTTTATAAACTTTTATATTCCTACACTTAGATTTTCTACTGTATCGTGGAAGCGTTTTACAAACATAAGTCACAAAAGGACAAACATCCAGTGCAAAAAAAATAATGTTTGTAGGCCATACAAACACTTGTTTCGTGCGGGATTCGAACTCGCTAACTCTATGTGTGTAAAATGTTTAGCTGCTGTCCTGCCGTGTCGTCATGCGGCGGTTGTATGGCGGTGTTTCACCCCCGCGACTCGAAAAGCATGTAAAGCCGTTGGTCTTGCGCCTGACGACTATGCGAGTGACTATGCGGACTATTATATAAACTCGTATATTATAATTCAATCCTGCTTAGATGGCTAGTCACAATTGTCACATGAGTAAAGAAATTTACTCATGTGCCGTTGTGACGGGGCGCCGTGATCGAAATTTGGTCTGAGATATTAGACTATCGTGTCGTCATGTTTTTAGTTTACTAAATAATAAATTTTTTGAAACTCCATTTCAATACATAATCAGATCAAAATTGTGTTCTATGATGCATTCATCTTCAAACATTTTCTTCTATACTGACACAGCATAATATGATACGTCGTAATAAATAACTACCACTTCTGATCTAAATGTTGAATAAATCCATAAATCAATTCGGAAGGGTCTTTGTTTTATCAGAGCATTGCCTCAGTACCATACGCCTGCACTGAAAGAGCATTCGCAAATTTCACAGATAAATCACGACGCTTAGTGTGCGTGTAGGGTAACCACGTTCGAAGTGGAACATATACACCTGACGTGAGCACCAACTTTCTGCAGTCTGCAGTCTGTGAACAAGTTCAGAATTACCCTCGTAATGATATTAGGTATGGTAAATAAAAAATACACGCAAAAGAATTCTCATTATTATCAATGCTATTGAAAGAAAAATCATCCTTATTCCAATAGAGAAGATAGCTGGGTGCTACCATCTGCTTGCCATCTAATAATAAATAAAGTAAAGCAACACAACATTTCAATATACTGTACTTCTTATAATAAAAAAGTAGTTTATAATACGTCTTAGGTTTAAACTAGATTTTGTTTCAGTTAAGGAGTCCAGGTAATATAAAAAATATGCGAACTAAAATGTAAAGTATGGAATTTGATAGCAAATGTCAAATTTCACAAAGATTCTGGCGCCATGGCAAAGAAATTATTTCGTGAAAAGGGTTTTTCTTCAGAGGAGGAGAGAAAGAGGGTTTTATATATACATATTATTTATTTATATATACATACATAAGATAAACTTCGCTATAGCTAGCGAAGTTTATCTTATGTGTTATGAAATACGAGCATAATATGAATCATGTTGATGCCGGTAAAAGAGTCAATTGCGTAGGATATAATAATGTATATCATGTAGTGTTGTTCTGTACATGATTAGTAGTTCTTGCCTTCCCATATTATACTTATCACGCTTTATATTATTTTATCACAATGGTTGGTAATTGACTTTTGAGGAGTGGAAGAGACAAAGTGCTAGACGACTTTTACTTCGATTGTCAATTTTCAACCAAGCGTGACAGGTATGATTTATGACAAATCCTCCTTACTAATCTTAATGCCTTAATGTCCAGCAGTGAAGTTTTATAGACTTTTTAAATTTAAACTTTTTGAATAGTCAATTGATTATTGTAGGAAAATTTTAAATTGATTTCATAATCATTCCTAAAAGTTTTTTTTATAAGACATCACTTTTTATTTCTCATAAGCGTGTTGCCTTCAATAATTGAGAGCAATCCGCATAATTCTTTTTAACTTTAACTGCTACGTTTACTACGTTTTTATCTACTTATAACTAAATTAACTACGACTTTGCTTTTTAACTTTAAGTGTCACTTTTGCTACGTTTAACAATTAAAGTACTTTTTAACTACTAACATTTAATTTTAACTACTACTATACTTTTTAAATTTAACTAATAGTGATTTCTTATATTTACGCATATAGTATTATTATTATCCGGGATATTTATAAAGTATTCTCATTTGGTTGGGCTGAATAAATATATAAAAGAAATATAGTAAATAAAATACATAAATATATATGTATATATATTAAATATACTAACACAAATAATACATAAATAAATAAAACCCAACTAAATGGAAGCCCTCGGCAGGGAGACCAAACGGCCGAGGTTAGGGGAAAGGAATGAAACCGGCGGACGATGCGGGCGGTGTCGAGGAGCACCGCCTTCTGCATTTGAGCACGGAGCGGTCCGTCACGGAGTCCCAGTCGCCTCAGATGACCCGAGAGGCTGACCGGGATTAGCCCGTTCGCAGAAACGACCACAGGAATAATTTCGGTCGGCAGACCACCCCACATGTCGGTCACCTCGTGAGCCAGGTCTAGATATTTTGTCAGCTTATCTGTTTCGGCTCTCACGAGGTTCTCGTCATAAGGAATGGTAATATCGACCAAAAATATCCTTGACTGTGCCCGGTCCATCAGCACAATATCAGGCTTATTCGCAAGAATAGTCCTGTCTGTGATGATGGCCCGGTCCCAGTAGAGCCTGGCGCGGTCATTTTCGAGCACGGCTTCCGGCAAGTACTTATAATATGGCATTTTCCTATCCACTAGTATTATTATTATTAATAATAGTATTATTAGTATATTTAAGTAATAGTTTTGCTACATTTTTATTTTATCAACTAAACAATATTTATGCGCCACAAACAAATATTGAATAAAAAGTAAGTAATTCAATATTTGCTACTAAATATTTATGTAAAGCTACTCTCTTAGAAAGTATGTTCTACTCAAATATGGCGTTTCTCATTTCATAATCTATCAAGTATGTTTTTACTAAGTGAGTATATGATTGATTCCCAATACAAATATTAATTTTACTGAACTAATGCCTAATATTTTCTTTTAATTTCCTTTTTTTAATAATAAGAGTGATAAGCAAGCTTATCTGACAGTAAGTGATAATTTAAGCCTATAGATACCAAACAAAAAAATAAGCATGTGTGCAGTTCACACGCGGTATAAGTGAAACCTTCAGAAAATTGCGAGTAAAATTGCATTATAATAGCGCCATCTACTTTATTCTATAGGTAAAGTAATTTTATCGAACAAAAATTGATTGCCTCTCAAGGTAGTACGTAAAATAGATACACGACTAATTTAATATAAATCGGGTAAGTTATGAAATCGTGGATTTTTATGAATGGATTGGATATGATAATTTAATTTAATAATAATATTATTAATAACAGTATTATTAATATATAATTAATAATAACAATATTATTATTATTTACTTTAACAGTTAGAAGTTATATCAACCATCTTTAAAGCACTGCAAAAAAAGGAGACCGAGATAATAGGAAACACTGTATACTATATTCTATCACATTCTCTCGCAGGCTAAATGCTATAGATGTGTATGTTTGTCTTTTTTTACCGTCGCTTTTTTGTTTCATCAAATTTCAAATCGCAACGATTCTAAAGAAGTTCTCACTTTAATAACAGCCTTTATTGTTTTTATCTAAAGAACTAAGGTTAAATCCCTCCTAGTCTGTAATGAAACACGCTCTTATAATATTATTTGCCGTTATTGTTTTTATCTATTTATTGCTTTTATCGCTTTTTTGTTTCATCGAATTTCAAATCGCAACGATTTTAAAGAAGTTTTCACTTTAATAACAGCCTTTATTGTTTTTATCAATAGGATTAAGGTTAAATGCCTCCTAGTCTGTAATGAAACACGCTCTTTTTATCTTAAAAGCAAAACAGTAATAGTGTATGTATTGTTGCTATAAGACAAGAACAGACAGTGTTACTACGTTTTTTTCTAACAAGTAATATCAAGCAAGTTAGAAAAAAAACGCTAATGGAATGTCGACTCTATGTGTAAAATATGAATACTATAATTGGGTGATCAAAAATCGATCTATATAGTCGGTAAGCCTCATAGTCAAGATTTTCCTAAATTTAGCTGAACACAGACTCAGTCACTAAACGCTCGCCGTAAACTTCACAGTACGCTAGCACCTGGTTTTTATTTCGGCCAGCACCAAATAAATTATTGATTGCAATTTTAAGTGCTAAATAACGACTCGACGGTGAACTGAAACATCGTGATGAAGCCTGCACGTCTGAGGAAACACGTAATGGGGCAGTGCAGTGGACTTTTCCTTACCCTAAAATCCTCTCGGAAATGCGAGAAGGCATGTGCTTAGCTGTGGCACGTCATATAGGCTTTAAGACGTGTGTATGAAAGTACTTTGTGCAATTCACGCGGACGAAGTCGCAGGAAACAGCAAGATCAAAGTATGATCATTTATATCATAAAAAATATTTTGGGGCATCCACCTATTGAAATTAGAATTACGTCATGTAATATTCTGCTTCATTTGATATCCATATCAGGGGAATTCGAAAGAAAATATATCTTCCATCTCGGAGCGGCAGTCACTTTGGAAAAATTACATAACTTTCAACAGTGGTAGAGACACGAGGCAGCTTTTGCTGTCGCATGGATGGACCGGCTCAAACCGCGGTGGTACAACGACCTCACAGAATACCAGCGTGAAGTAGAGGTTTACTTCTGCATTTCGCCTGGTGAGTGCAGGTGGCCGGAAGGCCCAATCCCCCCCCCCCCATCAACATGGTAGTGGAATTAAATGAAAGACTACCCCAGGAGGGTACCAGCATCCCTGGAGAATCCCTCGCTGAGCATCCACGCCCATGCTACCCTAATTTTTCTGAGCGTGGGTGCTCAGGCTGCCCCGCGTTCTAGGGGGGGGGGGGCGAAATTCCGCTCAAGACGAAACCTGTTCAGGGCAAGCAGAGCAAAAAGACAAAGGCAACCCCTGCCACCCTTTCCGTGGATTTTTGCAATATCAGGGGACTTCATTCAAACCTTAACGCCGTCCACTACCATCTGGAGACGGCAAAGCCGGCCTTGCTCTTTCTGACCGAGACACAGGTGTCCTCTCCGGCTGATACTTCGTATGTAGGTACAAATTGGAACACTCCTTTGTGCCCCGGGCTGGAGTTTGCGTGTACATCAGAGAGGACATCTGTTTTCGACACCTCGGCAGTCTTGAAGGTACGGAACTGTCCATCCTATGGCTGCGCGTAGACAGCGACGACCATCTCCGCGTCTACGGGTGCCTCTACAGGTCCCATAGCGGTAATGCCGACACTGACCGACTCATCGACCACGTCCAAATGGCTGCAAATGACCAAATGACTCCGTGCTACAACAGGTCCCTTCCGCAGAGATCGTGATGCTCGGTGATTTTAACGCCCACCACGCTGAATGGCTTGGTTCCCGTTTAACCGATCATGCGGGTAGATCTGTTTATGACTTTGCCTTGGCATATGGTCTGACACAACTGGTTACTTCGCCTACGCGGATCCCAGATGTGGAGGACCATGTACCTTCCCTGTTGGACTGGTTCTGCTGACCACTCATCCGGACAGATATCAGGTCTCCGTCGATGCCCCTCTTGGCTCTTCAGACCATTGTCTGATCCGGAGTACGGTGCCACTCACGCTCCCATCGCAGTTGCGATCTGCAGCTCGCCGCCGTGTTTGGCACTATACGTCGGCCGATTGGGATGAGATGCGGTCTTTTTTTGCATCCTACGCTTGGGGGCGGGTTTGCTTCTCGCCGGATGATCCCAGCGTTGTTGCTGATTCTGTCGCTGATGTGGTATTTCAGGGAATGGAATTATTTATTCCATCATCTGTGGTGCCTATCGGAGGCAGAACTCAGCCATGATTTGGTCGCTCTTGTAAAATTGCATCACGCTATAAGCAGGAGTGCTACCGGGCCTGGGCTGACGCATCAACGTCCCGAGATGTAAACACCAGCGCTCTTAAAAAGAAGTATAATTTCGCCTCCAGGTCCTTCAAAAGAGTCATTGCCAAGGCAAAGTCAGAGCACATCGGCAGAATTGGCGAGAAACTAGTTCGCCTCCCTTCGGGAACACGTGCATTCTGGTCTCTTGCCAAGGCTGTCCAAGGGAACTTCTGTCAGCCATCTCTGCCATCTCTGCACAGGGTGGACGACTCACTGGCCCATGACGCAAATGAGAAAGCCAAACTGCTAGGCTCTCTTTTTGCTTCCAACTCGACTCTTGATGACGGGGGGAACACACCGCCTACCATCCCGGGGTGTGAGTGCTCCATGCAGGAAGTACTGTTTACACAGCGCTCGGTGCGTAAAGCACTCCTCTCCCTGGACGTCAACAAGTCGAGTGGGCCTGATGGAGTCCCACCTATTGTGCTGAAGACGTGTGCTCCGGAGTTGGCACCGGTTCTAACGCGTCTTTTCCGGTACTCCTACTCCCTAGGCGTAGTCCCGAACTCATGGAAGACAGCTTTGGTGCACCCGATCCCTAAAAAAGGCGACCGCTCAGATCCGTCCAACTACAGGTCTATCGCTATCACCTCCTTGTTCTCCAAAGTAATGGAAACTGTTGTTAACTGCCAGCTCATGCGGTACCTTGAGGATCACCAGCTGATTAGTGACCGCCAGTACGGTTTCCGTCGAGGTCGCTCAGCTGGTGATCTTCTAGGTTACCTAACTCATAGATGGGCGGAGGCAGTGGAGTCCAAGGGAGAGGCGTTGGCCGTTAGTTTGGACGTAGCGAAGGCCTTCGATCGGGTTTGGCACAAAGCGCTTCTTTCGAAGCTCCCTTCCTATGGGCTTCCCGAGAAATTGTGCAATTGGATCACCAGTTTTCTTGCAGATCGGAGCATCAACGTCATAGTAGACGGTGCATGCTCCGATTACAAGCCCATTAACGCTGGTGTTCCACAAGGCTGCGTGCTATCACCAACGCTGTTTCTTCTGCATATCAATGATATGTTGCAAACCGGTAACATTCATTGCTATGCAGACGACAGCACTGGTGATGCTTTATACACCGGCCGTGCCAAAATTTCTCGGAAAAACGTCGCTGAGTACCGGAACAAACTTGTGTCTGAAGTCGAGATTTTGTTGAACAAAGTCTCAGACTGGGGGCGACTAAATCCCCAGAAGACACAAGTTTGCGCGTTTACCGCTAAAAATAACCCCTTTGTCGTATCTCCTCAGTTTCAAGGCACTCCCCTTGTTGCCTCAGCCAGTATCGGAATCCTCGGCGTCGACATATCGAGTGATGTGCAGTTTCGTGGTCACTTGGAAGAGAAGGCCAAATTGGCCTCTAAAAAGCTTGGCGTGCTCAGCAGAGCGGGACAGTATTTCATGCCGGCACACCGCTTGCAACTTTACAAGGCGCAGGTTCGGCCCCATGGAATACTGTTCCCATCTCTGGGCAGGGGCTCCCCAGTGCCAGCTCCTTCCACTTGACCGCATCCAGCGCAGAGCGGCTCGAATCGTCGACGACCAAGTTCTTTCCGATCGGCTGGACTCACTGGCACTGCGTAGAGATGTTGCATCTCTTTGCGTATTTTATCGCATCTATCACGGGGAGTGCTCTGAGGAATTGTTCGGACTAATTCCAGCCGCTCAATTTCACCATCGCACATCGCGACATAACTCGAGATACCATCCATACCATCTGGATGATTGGCGGTCCACCACTGTGCGATTTACAACAATTCTTTCGTTTTCCTAGCCAAATCTAGAACTTCTCTTACATTCTCCCAAAACCTCCAGCTCAGCCCTGGACGACGAAGCCACCGGCGCATAAACAGCCAAAAGGAATAACTTCGTCAGTCCCAATTTAAAGCGAACCCAGAGTAGTCTTGAGTTCACAATCTTATATTCAGTCATAACATCGACCAACCGAGACGACAGCAGCACCCCACTCCCTGGCGGGCGCTCTCGCTCTCAGGACTCGGACCATAGAGCTAACGTCCCACCAGGAGCTCTTCAGTACCACTGCCCTTCCGTTTGGTCTCTGACATACACACGACATCTAATTCTCTTTCTTTCATTATTTCAATCAACTCATTCGTCTTATCTTTCATGTTTCCTCTAATATTCCACGTGCCAACTCTGCACTCTGTCCTCCACCTTCCGCCGTGTCGGGCTGTGCGTGACGGGTGGCGGTCCCCATCGCCGCTTTGCGCGCTGCATTCCACACCAACGGGGACCAGCTGGTGTGCGTCGCCTTGGGGACGCCCTAACCCTCGTTAGCATGGGTGCGCAGCTGTAGAATTGCAGCCCTGAAAAGGGCTGGCAGGGGTCGCGACGTGCACGCTTCTACAATGACCCCTATTATTAAAAACAGTATTATTAATATATAATTAATAATAACAATATTATTATTATTTACTTTAACAGTTAGAAGTTATATTAACCATCTTTAAAGCACCGCAAAAAAAGGAGACCGAGATAATAGGAAACACTGTATACTATATTCTATCACATTCTTTCGCAGGCTAAATCCTATAGATGTGTATGCTTGTCTCTTTTTAGTGTCGCTTTTTTGTTTCATCGAATTTCAAATCGCAACGATTCTAAAGAAGTTCTCACTTTAATAATAGCCTTTACTGTTTTTATCTAAAGAACTAAGGTTAAATCCCTCCTAGTCTGTAATGAAACACGCTCTTTTTATCTTAAAAGCAAAACAGTAATAGTGTATGTATTGTTGCTATAAGACAAGAACAGACAGTGTTACTACGTTTTTTTCTAACAAGTAATATCAAGCAAGTTAGGAAAAAAAACGCTAACGGAATGATGTGTAAAATATGAATACTATAATTGGTTGATCAAAAATTGATTTATATAGTCGGTGAGCCTCATAGTCAAGATTTTCCTAAATTTAGCTGAACACAGACTCAGTCACTAAACGCTCGCCGTAAACTTCACAGTACGCTAGCACCTGGTTTCGATTTCGGCCAGCACCAAATAAATCATTGATTGCAATTTTAAGTGCTAAATAACGACTCGACGGTGACGTGAAACATCGTGAGGAAGCCTGCACGTCTGAGGAAACACGCAATAGGGCAGTGCAGTGGACTTTTCCTTACCCTAAAATCCTTTCAAAATGCGAGAAGGCATGTGCCTAGCTGTGGCACGTCATATAGGCTTATAAGACGTGTGTATGTAAGTACTTTATGCAATTCGCGCGGACGAAATCGCAGGAAACAGCAAGATCAAAGTTCATCAAAGATCATTTATATCATAAAAAATATTTTGGGGCATCCACCTATTGAAATTAGAATTACGTCATGTAATATTCTGCTTCATTTGATATCCATATCAGGGGAGTTCGAAAGAAAATATATCTTCCATCTCGGAGCGGCAGCCACTTTGGAAAAATTACATAACTAAGTAAACTACATTGAATTGTCAACTTAAACGTCAAAATAATGGTATCCTGATGATTTCTTATATTTACGCGAACACTACACATTTAAATAAAACTAGTTTTAAGGATTTTATCGCGTATATTAACTTATTTTATATTCCGACGTTTCGAGTACTTTACAGCACCCATGGTCACGGGGGACTGAGGTATTTGACGTCCCAATGTCATAGTTTCAAATCGTTTCCACGTTTCACTTCTGCATATCAATGATATATTGCAAAACGTTAAGAATCATTGCTATGTGGATGACGGCACTGGTGATTCTCTATACACCGGCCGTGCCAATATTTCTCGGGAAAACGTCACCGAGTATCGAAACAAACTTGTGTCTGAAGTCAAGTCTTTGCAAAGACACAAGTTTGCGCGTTTACCGCTAAAAAGAACCCCTTTATCGCATCTCTTCAGTTTCAAGGCACTCCTTTTGTTGCGTCAGCCAGTATCAGAATCCTCGGCGTCGACATATCGAATGACGTGCAGTTTCGTGGTCACTTGGAAGAGAAGCCCAAATTGGCCTCTAAAAAGCTTGGCGTGCTCAGCAGAGCGGGACAGTATTTCATGCCGGCACACCGCCTGCAACTTCCCAAGGCACAGGTTCGGCCTCACATGGAATACTGTTCCCATATCTGGGCTGGGGTTCCAGTGCCAGCTCCTTCCACTTGACCGCATCCAGTGCAAAGCGGCTTGAATCGTCGACAACCGAGTCTTCTCCAATCGTCTCGATTCACTGCGAAGAGATGTTGCATCCCTTTGCATTTTCTTTTGTATCTAACACGGGGAGTGCTCAGAGGAATTGTTCGGTTTATTTCCAGCCGTCAAATTTCACTAACGCACATCACAGCAAAACTCACGATACCATCCACACCATCTGGATGCTTGGCGGTTCACCGCTGTACGTTTTACTAAGAGGTTTCTTCCTCGTACAACCTCTCTGTGGAATAGTTTACCACCGGCGATTTTTTCAGACCGATACGACTTAGGGACCTTCAAAAAAATAGCTTACTCCTTTCTAAATATTACAGTTGTTCATGGCGGCGGGTTAAGTATTGCAGTTGTTCATGGGCGGCGGTAGTCACTTACCATCAGGTGAGCCGTATGCTCTTTTGCCCCCTCTCCTATAAAAAAAAGAAGTGTGTCAAAATGTTAGCTTAGTACACTTAGTTCTGTCTTATGATTGTTACCCTAGCAATGAGTGGATTCACTTTACCCTAGATATAATACACAACATTCACTTTGTTTATTACAGTGAAGAAGAGCAGCATTATATTTATTTGTAGAAACACTTCAAGTGTTTACAAGACTATGTTTGTATTAAGTTTATATTTAAAGAAAAAACGGTTATTCTCAAAAGAGAAAACAGTGACAATATTTTTCGCAGCTTGAATAGGTGATGGTAGAGTTGTTTGAGGAAGGTCCGCATCTGTAATTTATGCCATTAAATAATAATATATAGCTTAAAACAGAAAAAGCCGGTATAGCCTGAATTAGCCTCACTGCTAGGCATCACCAAAAGGCCTCGCTGCCCCAATGTGTATTTCCGGACTTCATGTCTTAAATAACTATTAAATTTTAACACCTACATATTTTTTAATTTCACAGACATGCAGGTTTCTTTTCTGTCTTTCTTTACTAAAAGAGTTTTCTCTTTCATCTTGGCGTTTTACATTAATAAAGCATATTAAAAAACATCCAGATATTAATATATTAATTGTGGTCACTTGTTCCGTTCAGAATTCGAACGTTTGGCCCAGAAACGTAGTGATCCCTGTATCACAGCAACGAAACGTTTAACTTCGCTACAAAACCGTCAGCCGCCCTCACGATGTTTTCTTTACCACCGAGCACGTGGTAAATCATTACTTAAAACTGTAATTAGAAATTGAATTGGTGCCAGCGGGGATCGGAAAGATCCTTTTTTTACTTATTATAAGCCAGTGCTTGACTAGAATGCTCTCTGGTTGTAAGTGGTGATGAAGCCTTCTCTGTTAAATCACACTATCTTAGCGTAACATAAGCATATTCATTCTTCCCTTAAAGGCATTCAGATTGTAATCTGACGGAAAGACAGACGCCGGCAAATAATTCTACATCTATGTGCTACGCATTACAAAAGACGAATCAAACCGTTTTTCGAATGTGTAAAATGCCTTAAAGACACACATATTGTATTTACGAGGATGGAAAGAAAATTATGCCACTTCCTTGCTGTACGCATTAGAAACCGTTTAGTTTAAACTTGGGTATGTATTCAAACAGGTGGAGATTGGCCGAATGTCTTGTTGTCGTTGGAAAGGGGAGATCGCAGTTAGATTATGTACTTCCTGCGCACATTCCGGATATATCCTATAGTATAATACCTAGAGGTTGATTTCTCTGGGACTGTGTCCGAGGCTGATAAGATTAGCTTGAACCAATTCAAGGTCCACTAAGTTCAACGTTGTTAGGTGACATTTTGCAGCACCAGCTCGCATGTGATAGTTAATGGAGTACTACACACACCGAACTTGTGCTTTACATAGAGAAAGAAGCCGCCTCGGCATTAAGTACCACCGCAACCTTGCAAGGACACCTGGATTCTTTGCGACTGCTTTGGACCTGGACTTAATAGGCCTTCACAATAGATTGCCTCATAGGGAGGATATTTGCACCACAGTAACCACGCTTGGCAAGCGTGTTAGCAACCACAGTTTTTATTTTTTAATTTTGTTAAGATATATAAAGGAAAAGGCTGTAAAACTACTGTAGATTAGCTTGCTTAGCATTGTGGGTAAACTGTATGCTAAGGTGTTAAATGAAAGAGTTATGGAAGAAACTGATGGAAAAATTTGGGATGTGCAAGCTGGATTTAGAAAGGATGGGGTGTACGGATCAAGTCTTTTCCATGCATGATTGCGGAGAAGTTTTGGCCAAAACCAAAAAGTTTTTGTGCGTTCATGGACTTGGAAAAGGCTTATGATAGAGTGGACAGGAATGTGTTATGGCAAACACTTAACTCATTTGGTTTGAGCGCTGGTTTGATACAGGCATTAAGGTCTCTTTATAGGGACTCTAGTGCTTGTGTCAGGATCAATGGGGTCTACTCGGACTGGTTTGGCATTCAAAAAGGTGTCAGACAGGGCTGTGTAGCTTCCCCGTGGTTGTTTAACCTATTTATGGACAGTTGTTTGCAAACTTTGAAAGTTGAAGAATGTGGGTTGAGAATGGGTGAGTTAACCGTCAAATGCCTTTTGTACGCCGATGATCAAGTCATATTTGCATCGTCGGCGGCCGAGTTGCAAATGATGGTTAGTTTAATGAACTGGTCATTAAAAGAAAGGGGTATGAAAGTGAACGCAAGTAAGACGAAAGTGATGGTTTTTGAAAGAGAAGTAAGTAAAACGTTATGTGAAATAAGAATAGAAGGGGAGATGATTGAGCAAGTGGATGAGTTTGTATATTTGGGATGTTTATTTAGCAGGGATGGTAGATATGATAAGGATATAGAACGACGAGTGAACGCAGAAAATAGAGTGAATGGGGCTCTACACGCTATTATGAAGAGTCAGAATGTGTCGAAAAAGGCACGTTTGGCAATTATAATGCTGTGTTAGTCCCTACTTTAATGTATGAAAGTTGGTCTGGCAGAAGAAACATGAGAGTAGAATAAATGCTGTAGAAATGCGGTCATTAAGGAATATGCTAGGGCTGAATCTGAATGACAGGGTGAGAAATAGTGTGATAAGAGAAAAGTGTGGTTTGCAAGATGACGTTTTGACCAGGATTAAGAAAGGAATGCTTCGGTGTTTTGGTCATGTAGAAAGAATGAACGAGGAAAGAGTGACAAAGCAAATTTATGTTGCAAAAGTGAACGGAAGAGTCGGGAAGGACGCCCTAGACGAATGTTTATCAACCAAATTGGCGATATATTGAAAATGGGCCAGATTAGAGTACCTTAGCCGACGAGCGTGTATGCGTAGATGTAAAGGATGTAAAGGAGGCGAGAGAAGTGTGTCAGGATCGTGCCAAATGTAAGTCCGTAGTCTCTGCCTACCCTCTGGGTGACAGGCGTGAGTGTTTATATATGTATGTATTTTTGTTAAGAAGACTGTTGCCCATCTCCTGGTTTGTTTCCTTCTGTTGCCTCTTATGACACCTACGGGATGATATTCTTCTTCTTCTTCTTTTGGTGGTTGGCAGTCAGCTTAGTGAACTCCGCTCTATTCTTCGCGAGGCGAAACAGTTCGGGCTGTTTTCCGCAACTCCACGTCTAAGCGCGTATTTTGCGTGTGGGTAGGAATAATGTAATTATTCGTGGCATGAAATCTCCCCGAAGAAGTTCAACAGTCCTTTGATGTTGCAAGCAACTTCGGGGAGTGATCCCGGCGTGCTGAGATGTTGAGCCCTGTATGCAGCGACCGACATGTCAGCAACACGTGGGCCGCCGTTTCTTCCTTCCCATACATGCCGTGCACAGGGGACTATCTGTAACACCTATGGTAAATAAATGTTTAAAGGAGCGATGTCCTGTGATAGCACTTGTTACTATCCTGATCTATGGCTTGTTCAATCTCATTAGAACCTTGGTTAAGCGACAGTTCATTTCAGGCAGGGCCTCCCTAGCTTGTCTACAGTCTACTAGATTTTTCCAAAGCTGAGCGTGTTGATTAGTGAAGTTTCTATGTACCCGTGAACGAACGTTACCAAAGGGGATTGGTATGATTGGTTTCGGTCCTGTAGTACCAAAGCCGATCCTCTTCTGGCCAGTAGACTCATGGATGTTACATAGCCATAACTTTTTTCTGCGACCAACGCCTCTTCTTCCGGCAACTTATTAGTTATATTAGGCAACAATCCAAGATCTAATCCATCGCTACAAATCATACACTAAAAAGCCTCCGTAAATAGCGCGTCGTCTGTACCCTCGAAATATTTTTAAGAAAGTTCATATTATGTCTTCTTTTACAAAACGATATCAAATTGCGCAGATATTCACCCAAAAAAAATATGCACAGTGCTCGTCATAACTAATATCGAATGTGTACATATCATAGAACAGCAGTGACATCACCCCAGAGAACGTGGTAGAGCTATGCTGCAGCTATATTAGTGGTATAGTTGTAGCACGAATGGGTCGGCTCGACCGGGGAAGGACCACGCTCTCATAGAATACCAGCGTAAAATAGCAGCATAACGCTGCTGTGTTTCGTATGGTGAGTGTAGAGAATCAGAGACCCACTTACCATCAGGCGGACTGTGTGCTCGTTTGTCACCCTATACTATAAAAAAAAAAGAGAATACTGATCGTGTAGTGGCGGTGTAAGTATATCTACTATCCATATCATCCCGTGGGTGTCGTTAGAGGAGACAGAGAGAAATAAACCAGGAGATGGGGAGCAGCTTCTTCTTGTAACAATAAAAATAACCCGCCTGCCAAGCGTGGCAACTATGGCAAATAATAGCCCCAAGAAGCAATCTATTGGGGAGACCTATGTTCATCTGTGGCTATTAAATATACCATAATGGTAACGGTTACATATTATAATATCTTATATTTTTCAAATTATTTCTAGATTCCAGCTGCATTATCTTAAAAAGATAAGACATAGTGATACTGCATGCTTTGAAGATTTATGTAAAAAAAAACTAAGCGGATCTTGTAATATCATATCTATTTTAGAAGAATAAGATAAAGATAGACGAAATAAATTATGTTTTCTATTAAAATACAGGATAAATTCATAATAAATATGTACTATTTGCAGTTTTCTATTCTTATCAGAACATTGAGTTTTATTTTTTATTTAT
Organism: Parnassius orleans; assembly: GCA_029286625.1. Lineage (NCBI taxonomy): Eukaryota > Metazoa > Arthropoda > Insecta > Lepidoptera > Papilionidae > Parnassius > Parnassius orleans. The sequence goes on along the minus strand of JAGSMP010000038.1, from coordinate 7,891,701 downwards.
TTCTGATAAAAACTCTTGAACTTTATGTTCATAATTTATTTTAAAGAATAAGGGTGACAAATGAGCACATAGACCACCTGATTGTAAATGGATGCTGTGGCCCATAGACATCAGGAACAACAAAACTACTGCGTGACTTTGTCACGTAAACATATACATAGGCGGATTAAATGCCCTAGGCTAGCACTTCATCGGCGCGGCGTCCCTCTAGCGGCCATATATTATAAATTGTAACTACTCATTTTGCAAATAAACTATATATTATAATTTATAATATAGTTTATTTGTTTAATAATTAGGACACGAGTACCCTTAATGAAAAATATGATGAGAGCGTAAGGGCACTTACATAGCCCATAGCCCACTTACATAATCAAACAGACGAATTTTTTTCGTTTAAAAACTTCCGCACGCGCCACTTTTTTATCTTGCGCCCCTAGGCACGTGACTAGTTTGCCTTAAGGATTATCCGCCACTAGTCGTATAACACCACAACGTAATGTACAATTCCATAAATTATTGTATTTAATTTAATCCTTTGATGATGTTTGATTAAATCTGTATAACAATGGTTATTATCTTGCGGGTCTGTGTTTGTGGGAAACGTCTGTGAATAATATAATAGTGGCAGAAAATAACATGAAATTGCTGTAACGAGTAATTAAAATGCCTTGATAATTTTTGTTGATTGTAATGTTAATGTAAAAAACTAAATATTTATTAAATGTTAATGTATTGTTTATTAATGGACTATGTAAATAAAAACTTGAGGAGCCTAGGTTGTTGTCCAAAATTGTTCAACAGCAGGCCGTTTAGACTCACGACTCTCATCGTTGACGATTCCATGTGTTGACACGTCGTAACATACTAAATGAACGATCAATACGGACATATTGTCGCTAGTATAGTTATAGTTACGCAAATCTTGATTGCCTCGCGTACAACCAGTGAACGCAAACAAAACGTTTACATACAGCTAAATAATATGAGGTGTTTTGAGAAATCAAGTCTACGTATTCAATAAAGGATTCATTCAAGACCACATCACTCGCTTCATTTGTCCTAAACAGATATTCGTTCCAGAGAATCATAGTCAAATCTCCACACATATGAACTTAACATTAATTTACTTCATATGACGTAATTGCCTAATTTTATATCTGTATCTATCCACACCACGTATGAGCGGTGTAATATATGCCGTAGAATATTATCCCGTAGATGTCGTAAGACGTGACAGAGGGAAACAAACCAGGAGATGGGCAGCAGGCAATATTCAGACAGTTATTTTAATAAAATTATGTATTCAACTAATTGAAGCATTAGCATTGGCCGGTACACGACAGTACAGTAGTGATTCTAAATGCACCTTTGCCATTTTGAAAGTTCAGCATCGGCAGAAATCCTTAGGACGAGAATCGATGAATTATTCCAGATTAATAAATTTGCAATTGTTGTTGTGTCACAAGTCACAAGTAGCTTCTTTTAGCTGGCTTCAAAAAAGAGAAGGTTTTCAATTCGACTGTAAGTTATTTTTTGCATGTATAAAGTTAAAGTTAAAGTTACAGCCTATATACGTCCCACTTCTGGGCACAGGCCTCCTTTCACTTCTGAGAGGGTTTTAGGGCAAGGAAGTGTCCGCCGCGCTGCTCCAATGCGGTAGGTGTAGGCGGACTTCACATATCTTCGAAATAATTTTCTCAGACATGCAGGATTCCTCACAATGTTTTCCTTCACCGTCAAGCACGTAAATCAGCACTTAATTGCAATTAACAATTCCATTAGTGCCGACGGGGATCGAATCCGGGTTTCTCGTGTACTGTGAAATTTACAGTGAGCGCTAAGCCCCTGAGCCACCACGGCTCGTATGTGTGTTACGCGATACCTTCGTCAATTGGAAACTTTTCGTCAAATGAAGTATTTAAAATCTTTTTTTATAAAAGAGTTTAAATACTTCATTAGGATACTTCATTTCATCCCATAAAAATATAATGATTTTTTTTACCCCTTAGTGGAAAAATAGGGATTGACATTTTTAATTTAACTATTTAGACGACGTTCGAGCTTGTTATATTCCTTAGTTCACTTAGAAGGGTCAAAAATTAAAAATTTTAATAAAAAGTAAAAGCCGTATTCAAAGAAAATTAAAATGAAAAATAATTTCCATATAATAACTTCAGAAGTCGGAGCTTTAATACTTTTATATACTATGTCTTTGGTTGCTTCGTTAGTCTAGAGGCCGTAAAAGCGATTGCTGATTTTGAATCCCGGGTCAGGCTAAATTCAGTTATTCAGTTTTTCTATTTCAGTAATAGCCCCGAGTCAGGAAGTTTCACCATATGCCTCGGAAAGCAAGTACGAGTAAAAGCGTTGGTCCTGCGTCTGATCTCTTTCCTTTTGTGTCGGATTGTAGTCCCATCGGACTATGTGAGCGAGGGAATAGTAGTGCGTATCCTGCGTAGATGGCTAATCTTCGTTGAGACTGGCCGCCGTGACCGATAATTCGGTCTGGAGCTATTTGTGGAAATTATTGAATTACCGTTATATAATAATTTAATTTTATATTATAATAATATTTTTTTCTTTTTGATTAATTTAAGCCAGCCTTTACTTTTTATTAAAAGTCTAATTTTTATCAATTTCCATTTGTAATATTGTATAATGTTTATGTAACTTAATGACTTATGTACTTTTATAAGTGATATAGAGAATGTCAGCCTAATCACTTATTTCCCTACTGACGTGCAATGATTTGACTGCCTCTCCTGGTTCCATCCATTGCGATATTAATCGATTTCCGATTTTTATAGTGTATCCATATTTAGCAATCCCACACAGACTGGCCTCATTTGTGTGCTGCACTCTTTTTTCGAGCTTCTTACTTTGTAATTGTATAAATATATATTAATATATACTAATTGTCTATATTTTCATAGTTTGAACAATAAATTTACAAATGAATCTATATAATATAATCATTGTGTCACTTACGTTATAGGTAACTACTACTAACTCTGGCGTGGTTTGTGATGTATTGTGTCGCTTCCACTAACCGATATCAATTATTTCTTATTAACTTTAGTCTCCGTACATCCATGGGGCTAATTATTGAGGACGAGATTCTTAGAATGGAAGCAATCAAACCATACGTCGATAATATTGCGTGTCGTCCATGCAGCACTGGCGCTACGACGGATTACAATTTACAATTTTCCATGGTCAAAGATAGCGACCTCAAATATCAAATATCGCGATCAAACAGCAATATGAAAAAAAAAACCTAACGTCGGGAAATTAAATGAGTAACTGATTTAAAAAAATGGTCTTAGTTTTAATATGACATTAATTTTAATGCGGAATTACACTGAACTCAACTCGAATACAGGAGGATATCGAAGTTCAACCGATCAGTATCATATCATATCATATCATGATGACCATCATGAACAACCAAACCCCCCAAACAAAAGTTTTATTTTCTTGTAAAAATGTTGAACAGTATATTTTCAATATACTGTTCAACATTTTTACAAGAAAATAAAATAAAATTGAATTACGGATTTCAGTTGATACAATGTAAGGGGTGGGCCATTTAAGATTTGGAATTTGAATCGGCTACTCGTATAAAATAAAAAAAGAATACTTTTTCAAAATTATGAGTTTATTAGAAAGATTGAACTTTTCCATTTAGGAATGGAAGACAACATCATTCAAATGACTGCCACTGCTAGCCTTACAATACCCCATTCGATCAGTCCAATTTTTATACGTGGTAGAGACATGCTGCATCTATATTAGTAGTATAGTTGTAGCACGAATGGGTCGGCTCGACCGGGGAAGGACCACGCTCTCACATAATACCAGCGTAAAATAGCAGCTTAACGCTGCTGTGTTTCGTATGGTGAGTGTAGAGAACCGGAGACCCTTTTTACTGGAAAGGTGGCATTCCATCTTAGTCCTCACGGGTGACAACGCATTTGCATTTTGATTCGTAATTGAGGATAGATGTAGATGACTATGAGCCACATTAACCACTTACCATCAGATGGACTGTGTGCTCGTTTGTCACCCTTATCCTATTAAAAAAAAACAGTATATTTTTGATTGCTTGGGCGTAACACTTGTCCTTAACGGCTCTTCACAAAAAAAATCCAACGGAGTCAAATCGCAGCTTCGAGGTGGCCAATTGACATCAGCATTTCGGCTGATTATGCGATTTTCGAAAACAGTGCGCAAAAGATCGATTGTTACGTTGGCTGTGTAGCACGTTGCGCCGTCCTGTTCAAACCAAATGTCGTCTATATCATCCTCTTCAATTTCGGGAAACAAAACATCGCTTAGCATGGCGCGGTAGCGATCGCCTTTCACTGTAATGGCGTTTCCTTGCTCATTTTCGAAGAAAAATGGCCCAATAATGCCACCAGACCAAAATCCGCACCAGCACGGCTAGCATGGGCTGGGGCGAAAAAAAATTATCCCCCGATTATATTTTTTTTTATTTATTTATTTAAACTTTAATGCACAAAAGAAAAATCGTACATATGGCGGACTTAATGCCTTAAGGCACTATATTATATCCACTGACAAAAGATAAAATTATCTTGTCCTTATGCCAAAGCACGGCGACGGGGATAATTATATCCCCGTTTGACATAATATCCCCCGTCCGTAGCATGGAGCCAAATGAAAGATAAAAAATTATGATTTTTTGACATTTGAAAGGGACAATTTTATTCTAGTTCATTGGACGTGGGTTTAACTTTATATTCATACAAAAAATCTATCTAAGTCTAAGTCTATCTCCCATTTTATCTACTGTGGATATTATATCCACCGGTGTGCTAATGCTCGAAGGGTGGATAAAACTAAGTGAGGGGATAAACATTTTATCCTTTTCCCGGGGATAAAATTGTAACCCTGCAGACAGTCACTCGATGTTGATGCATTGGTTTCTCCACGATGACGTGTGGATTTTCTAAGCCCCAGATATGACAATTTTGCTTATTAACGTATTCTCCGAGGTGGAAATGAGCTTCATCTGAAAAGATGATTTTTCGGTAAAAATGCTCATCTTCGATCAAGCGGTCTTCCGCCCATTGAGCAAACCGAAAACGCATCGGTTGGTCATGCGGCTTCAGCTCTTGCACTAATTGAACTTTGTACGCATTCATGCCGATATCTTTATGCAAAATTCTTCTCAAAGAAGTGCGTGAAATGTTCAATTCTTGAGAACGATGACGAGCTGATGTTGATGGTTGTTCACGCACACTCTGAGCAACAGCAGCGATATTTTCGGTTGAGCGCACTGGACGAGTACGTACACGGGTTGTTTTATCCAACAACGATCCAATTTCATGAAATCGCTTAAGAAATTGATCCACAAACTGCGTTTTTGGCACATCCTTTTTGTCAAATTTTTTTTTCGTAAATTTCTTACAGTTTGAGTAGATGACTCATCACTTTGGAAATAAGTTTTTAATATTTCTCAATTTTGTTCAGGCGTTAAGCGACCCATTTCACAAATGTCATACATAAAACTAACTTTCTGTCACATCAGAAATGTCATCAAACCTTCCAACCTCAAAATAACCTATAGTTCCAAAAAAAATTCATCCAACCTTCCATTACAACCTATAAAAGCCCACTGCTGAACATAGGCCTGTCCCATAGAATAACTTATAGGGGAGATTTTGCCATAGTTGCCACACTTGGCATACGGGTTGGCAACCACAGTTTTTACTATTTTGAATTGTTATCGGGAATGTGCTGCTGCCATTCACCTGTTTCAATTTTCCTCTGTCCCGCTCCCCCGTGCCACACTAGGAATTTCGCAAAAATTTCTAACTATTTTAAAAATAGTAAGAAACCTATGGTCAGGCTCTGCTGTGGTATATAGTACAGTAAATTTAATTTTTATAATTTTAAATATTTCTTGATAACAGTTTTCAATTTTGAAATACTGAAAGTCATTTGATTGTGAATTAATTTTCCATCTCGTTTTAAATTAATCTTCCTCTACAGTTCAGGATGCAGCAACTCGGGCTCTGATAGTTAAGGCGGGAACGCTTCTTGTACTTTTCACTTGTAAACTAAACTCCGCCGTAGGCGCTCGTGACCCTCGTCGCCTTCGTCATCATTCCGCGATCGCGAAATCATAAAACGACATCAAAAACTTGAAAATGTGTAAAAGCGACGTGACTTAAACGCATAGATTATTGTTTATACTTAAACGTTTTGACCGTTCCGAATCGCGTCGGTACGTTAACGACTAGTATAACATTTAGTTTAATTAAATGAAAAGTGTTGATGTAACATATTTAAAAGAGAAAACTTTTATCGAAAATTAATTAGTAAGCGGATAAGCTTCACCTTCGCCTAAATTCATTACTCAAGGAGATAAGCAAAGAAGATATTTCATTCTGTAAGTAATTATATTTCATAGTGCGCTGTCAGCGTATAGTCGTTTACCTAATTATCAATTAAATATTTATTACCTGCACGATAAGAGTCCTTATTAAGTGTATTCGACAAGAAAATGATTACGGTATTTTTTGTATTTACTGCGCTAATTTATATTGGTATTCATTTTTGTTGATAACAAACCAATTTTATTGTTTTGTTTATGGAATTGAAAATTTTAATATGCTTATCTGTATTTTATTTTCATCAGTAAGATTGTTTAAATCTGTGTAGGGCCTTGCTTTATTTGGGTACAGATGTCTCGTTATCAATTCTTTACGACATTAAATATTGAAAGTTTGTGTTTTTGGTCATAATGTAGTGACGAAGTAAGCCAAAAAATGTTTCGGTTGTTTTTTCATTCATCCGACTGGCCGTGCAACATTTAAATATCAAATTATTTCACGTGGTAGAGCCACGCTGCAGCTATATTATGATTGTAGCACGAATGGTTCTGCTTGACTTTTGATACTATAAAAAAGATTAAATATTTTAAAAGTTTACATCTAAAGTCTAATATCTAATTAAAAATATATAACTGATGATAATCCTTGTTCATAAAGCCGTATGGTAGCGACGTCATCCATAACCAAATTTCTCCCTACGGGAGTCATTAAAGGTAGGTCATCAAAGGGATCAAAGGCAACTATAATAATTTAAAATAAAACATTTTGAACAACCGACTTCAATATACGAACGAATAACTTAAAAACTATTGGTCAGACCTTGATCAAATTTTGAATTGACCACATGAGAAGCACCAGCTTTCAAATAAAAAATAATCATCGAAATCGGTTCACCCAGAAAAAAGTTATGAGGTAACACACATAAAAAAAAAAACATACAGTCGAATTGAGTACCTCCTCCTTTTTGAAGTTGAAATGGTGGGATAATTATCTCTTGTACAACTGATATACAATATGTAGACCAGTGACGAGGAGCTGTGCCGTTGGTTTTACGATACGTCCAGTTCTGAGATCTGTGGTAATCCACTAGCCAAACGTGGTGATTACAGAAAATTATACATTTGACTGCTAGCTTCTGTTTAACTCAATATTTAACAAGTATTGAGCAGCATAAAGCGACAATAGCCTAACTCAAAAGGTCGTGGGTTCGAATATTGTCGTGAACCACTCCTAAAACAAGCGCTTTAAGGGTGCGTTTGCAAATCGGGCAAAATTATGCTCTTTTTCGGTACATTTTGTGACAAAACTAAACCAAATCAAACATAGCTAATAGCTACCACGTATAGAATAGTTCTTCATCTTCAAATGGTAGTAACTTTTTTGTTGAAAATAATAGTTTTTTATATTGCAAAAACGATCTTCCCTAGCCATTTTCTACAAAATTAACGATACCGGCTCGTGTTTAGGTACATTTTTTGTTCTATTATCAACATATATTAATTAATAATAATTAAGATTTCTAAAAATACTATAAGTAGGCAGACATATTCAATAAAAAATAGTGGTGTTTACTTTTTATCAAAATGTCACAAATAATCGTTAAAAAAATAAAAACTGATGCTTATTTTTTCACATATTTTGCTAATACGGATGAATCATAATGGATTGCAATAAAGATTATTTTATTTATGGTGCCTGTTTTGATTTGTTGTACAAAAATTTCGATGAAACCACAGTCCGCGCTCGGCCGCCGTCGTGAGTGGATACTGTATCGCCTGCCTGATTGCAGCAGCTGAAAAAGATCGCTGTACATACACAAAATATTCAAATTTCATACATAGGTACTTGACAAGACAAAATAATATTATTTTTATAATCACACATTTTTACTTGGACTTTATGGAGTGATCTGAAAGTGTACATCGGTGACTGCTACTGGAACTCCTAGACGAGTAGAACTAGATGTGCCGAGTTTGGGCTCGTTTTGTTAGTTATGATGAGACCTTACCTCCGGACTTGATGAAGAGACCTGATGGTGTACTTCGGTGACCATTACTGGAACTCCTGGACGAGTAGAACTAGATGTGCCAAGTTTGGGCTCGTTTTGTTAGTTATTATTAGACCTTACCCCGGACTTGATGGAGAGACCTGATGGTGTACTTTGGTGATTACTACTGGAACTCCTGGACGAGTAGAACTAGGTATGCCGAGCTTGGGCTCGTTTTGTTAGTCATGATGAGAGCTTACCTCCGGACTTGATAGAGTGACCTGATGGTGTACTTTGGTGACTACTACTGGAACTCCTGGACTAGTAGAACTAGGTGTGCCGAGTTCGCCTCGTTTTGTTAGTTATGATGAAACCTAACCTTCGGGCTTGATGGTCAGACCTGATGGTGTACTTTGGTGACTACTTCTGGAACTCCTGGACGAGTAGAACTAGGTGTGTCTGTCACTCCATCAAGTCCGGGGGTAAGTTCTTATCATAACTAACAAAACGAGCCCAAACTCGGCACACCTAGTCTCATCCAGGAGTTCCAGCAGTAAGCACCTAAGTACACCATCGAGTCTCTCCATCAAGCCTGGAGGTTAGGTCTCATAATAACTAACAAAACGAGCCCAAACTCGGCACACCTAGTTCTACTCGTCCAGGAATTCCAGCAGTAGTCACCAAAGTACACCATCCGGTCTCTCCACCAAGCCCGGAGTTTAGGTTTCATCGTAACTAACAAAACGAGCCCAAACTCGGCATATCTAGTTCTACTCGTCCAGGAGTTCCAGTAGTAATCACCAAAGTATACCATCAGGTCTCTCCATCAAGCCCGGAGGTTAGTTCTCATCGTAACTAACAAAACGAGCCCAAACTCGGCACACCTAGTACTACTCGTCGAGGAGTTCCAGTAGCTGTCACCGAAGTATACCTTCAAGTCACTTCACCAACTCCGAAGCTAAAGTCTTATCATAACTAACAAAACCAGCCCAAAGTTTATAGCCACCATCTCACTGCTAGTAATGGGCTTCTAGTGCCTAGCAGTCTCTGGAGCAGCTATTCGTATTTCGTATGTAATATATTTTTGTAGTTATAAGAAATGAGAAAAAAATCAATCTTTCAAATTATCAAAATGTTTTTACTTGATTACGATTCCCACACCCGCAGCCAACCGTGCGTACACGTGTGTGTGACCCGTGTCAATGTAATAGTTCGATTCTATACCTATCAATTTTGCAAACGCGTTCTTAAGATTACCTAGACTGGGTAAAGAGAATATTAGTAATGTTAATAGCATTACTAGTTTATATTGGAATTAAGTGTTTCATTAGCATTTTGATTTTTAATCGAGAATAAAATGTAGATATCTATGGGCCACGGTTTCCACTTACCATCAGCTGGACTGTGGGCTCGTTTGCCACCCACTATTATTCTATAAAAACAAAATTTCTGCTCATTTGATAAAACGTCATTTTGTACGCGGCACTAGTTCAATTAAAACTTAAATAAGAATAAAACAATTGTGCTTCCAATGATATTAATTTGTTTAATACTAAGAACAATAAACGTAAGGATAACACCGTAAAGTTTTTCAACTCGAGTAATGAAGCATAATTATTTATTCGGCACTATATTAGCAACTAATTATTTTACAATAATCTTAAATTTGCATATACAACAATCAGACTACTATAAATAGTAATTATAATAGTTATTACTATTATGTAGTATGTACGAGTATTTTATATATCCGAGGTTCGTGGGCGGTGGTCTTAGGCTTATCTTGAGAAAAACAAAATAACATCAAGTGTATATAGAAATAATAGTATGTATACTATAAAATACATAAATATATTGAAGATAATGATCTGTGGAAATAACTCTTCTCTGCACTTGTAACTTCCTGGCTATTGTTAAAACTGAAGTTTAAAGAAAATAATGGACGTTTGACATTGTATTGATTTTATTATAAGTTGTAAAATAATAGTAAACATGACATTAAATGGCATTGTAATAATTCTGTCAATTTAATGGCAAAAAAAAATTTCTCGCCACAGGGTTTCCAAATGGTATTTCTTTGAAAAAGTCTTGTTTTCGGGAACTGGGAGATTTAAACAAACCAGATATGTTTTTTTAACTTTGACTTTGACTTAATTAGCACTCAATATAGAATAAAAAATGTGATTCTGCCGACCTCACAGTGCTTTAACAAGCGTGGACTGGTTGTTATAGAATGATAAAGAAAATATATCGTGCTTCATAAATATAGGTAGTAACTAATCATAGACATCGATATAAAAAAGAATAAAAAATAATTGTACGACTGAGTTTATATGGTATACACTTATCCATTCATTTCTTCCATTACAGCCTATTAGAGCCATGCTGCAGCTATATTAGTAGTATAGTTGTAGTACGAATGGGTCGGCTCGACCGGGGAAGGACCATGCTCTCACAGAATACCAGCGTAAAATAACAGCTTAACACTGCTGTGTTTCGTATGGTGAGTGTAGAGAACCGGAGACCCTTTTTACTGGAAAAGAGGCATTCCATCTTAGTCCTCACGGGTGACAATGCATCTGCATTTTGATTCTATATTGAGGATAGATGTAGATGTCTATGGGTCACAGCAACCACTTACCATCAGATGGACTGTGTGCTCGTTTGTCACCCTATCCTATAAAAAAAATACAGCCTATGAAAAACCCCTTGCTGAACATAGGGCTCCCCCATAGATTGCATCATATGGGGATTTTGCCATAGTTGACACTCTTGGCAAGCAAGTTGTCAATCGCAGTTTTTTATTATTTGTATTAAACTCGTCAACATATTATCCCGTGGCATCGTAAGAGGCGACAGAGGGAAACTGAAAAAATTGCGGTTGCAAACCCGCCGGCCAAGAATGGCAACTATGGCGAAATCCTCGAGGGGAGACCTATTGTGCTTAATGCTAGGCTGTAATGCTTAGATGGGTAATACACATCCACAGTCTTACCACCTAGACTTCACAGTATTTTTCAGACATGCAAGTTTTCCGATGTTTCCTTGTTCCATTTTTTTCACTCCTGAGCACGTGATAAATTACAGCTATTTCAGTGGTACTGGCGGGTTCGAACCCAGATTGCTCGCGTACTATAAAATTTTACAGCGAGCGCTTATTTTCTAAATTATCACGGCTAATTTAAAACAGATCCTTAAATAATTATTGTGTTATCTGTGCCTTTGTGTTTATTAAGACAATTTTTACATATGTCTAGCTAAATTTTAGAAGGTGACTTACGAGTTAATTTGTTAAGAATAAAGTCAACGGAATTCTCAAACTCCAGACTATTAACTATTGACTATTTCTATTTATCTGTCTTTTAAAACTTCTTCTTCTTGTCCTTATCCCAAATTATTTGGGGTAGTATGTATTCCACTTTCATTCTCCTCTATTAGCCGTTATCTCCTCACTCACTCCTATCTTATGCATATCATCCCTGACACAATACATCCAGGATTCTTAAGCCTCCCTCTACTCTAACATCCATCCAAGTCCCTAACCAACATTCTTCTTGTTATATGATTTGCTTCCCTTCAAATAATATGTTCGTTTCTCAACTTTTCCATATGTAGGGCCACTTTGAAACTGCCTCTGATAAATTCATTTTTGATTTTATTCAATTTCGTCACCCTACACATCCATCTCATTATTCGCATTTCAGCCATCTGGCTTTTAGAACATAATGTGATATATCGTTATTTAATTAATGTAGGTGATGGTCTTGTAAATTATACTTATATGTTAGAATTTATACTTAGAAAATATACACTGCAAGTGTATTCACAAATACACATTTGCTTCGTACGTGACACAACTCGTACAGTTGATAGTGAGGTATTGCTGCAGATCATAGATATCTATCGCCAAATTGAAGCAAAGAAAGCCACTGCGTTGTGGATTACCCGGCGGAAATATAAGACAATCCATGACCTCATCTTACCCTACGGGAATCGTAACATTCGAACAAAGCGTAATGCCGGATAGTATACCGTGAAGAATATATGGCAGAATTTGTCAAACGTAAAAGCAGCTAGAACGATGACGGGAAATAGCGTATACCTAGGCCTTGGTACTGCAATAGTCACTATATACGTAGGACACTCAATAAGTTTTAAGATATACAAAAAGTATTCTAGATACTATTAATATTTATTTTAAATTTTTTCAAAATGTTCTCCATCATGCTCTATACAAAGTTCTATTCGCCTAAACCAACTCTGAAAACACTTTTGCCAGTCTTGATCTCACAGGTCGGAAATCGCTTCTTCGTAGGCAGCCACGGCTCCTTCGGCGCTTGAAAAAAACTTGCCTTTTATTTTTTCTTTGACTCTTGGGAACAAAAAGAAATCACAAGGAGCTAACTCAGGGCTGTAGGGTGGGTGACTTAGAGTTTCAACACCAGATTCCTCAATAGACGCTTTTGTTCTAAGGGAGGTATGTGAAGAGGCGTTATCGTGATGCAGCATGATTCCCCGAAGCCCTGTCTTTGGTCTTCTCTCCCGCACAGCTTGAAAAGCTTTGGGTAATGCAACTGTAGCATACCATTCAAAGTTGACTGACCTACAATTTTCCAGCATTGACGTCGACAAATGTCCGCTCCGCGAAAAAAAACTAGCCATCATTTTTTTGCCGACGTTGCGAGGTCTTTGCAGTTTTGTCGGTAAATGTCCTTCTGAGTAGACCCATACCGATGATTGCCTTTTATTTTCCGGATCATATTGGTAGATCCATGTCTCGTCACCAGTAACGATTTCTGAAACACGCCTAGATGCCCCGTTTTCAAAACATAGACGCATTTCATGGCACCAATCCACACGAGTCTGTTTTTCGCTTTCGGAGAGCAAACGAGGGATCCATCGACAACAAAGCTTCCTCACTCCAAGATGTTGATGTAGGATGGTATGAATGCTCCCCGAAATAATGCCTACAATCTTTTCGATGTCCATATATGTGATTCGTCGGTCTTCTCGCACCAATATTTCAGTAGTCCATACATTTTCTGCCGTTATTGCTGTTTGCGGGGCCTCGGTTCTTTGGTCATCTTTAAGATTAGTTTAACCCCTTTTGAATTCAGCAAACCACCTAAAATTGATGCACGTGATGGAGCTGAGTCCCCTAATGATGATTGTAACCGTTGTAAACTTGATTGTTCGGTTAAACCAAATTTAAAATCATAATATATCATAGCGCGTAAATGTTCACGGTTAAGATCCATCGTTTTAAATGAAAAGCGCGGGAAGCGTTGCAGGAAAATTAATAGAACTTTTTTTAATATTAAGCAACCTTATGGAGTTCTATTTTTAAATAAATTTGGTTTTTAGAAACATATAACACGGGTGCGTTCCATTTTTAAATTTCGAGCATCTCAAAACTTATTGAGTGACCTACGTAATTTACTGAAATGCCCTTTTTGTCTATAAAATAACTTAGTTAAAATCAATTAATAACAGTGGTGTGCAGAACCTACGTATAATTTTTCTCGATTAAAATTCTACCCCGAAAACAATCCATGAATTACGAACCATTTAATTTGTGGCGGTGTCCTCATCGGGCGACAAAGACGAACCGTATAAATCACGCTAGCGAAGTTGCCAAAGGATTCTGTACAGAAGCTCCGTAAAACTTAACCACATCCCGGGCTGAACACCTTGACCAATAGTTGCCCCTTTTCCTTTGATGGTCATAAATTCAAATTATCGAACAGGGTAATTTTTTTCTGTTTGTTTTCTACCATATTATCTTGTTACGAAATCAATACATAAAAGAATTTGCAAACGTCTTAACGTTTGGATTTATAACTTTGTATTTTTCGTTTCCTTTTTATATTTTAAGATAAATTTCCTTTACACAGTTTCTTATCTTAGTCAATATTATAACTTAATTAAAACCACTAATAAATACGTATACACTAGATCCTTAACTTCATTTAATATAATGATATTGTTTCGTGTCAGATAATTTAATTAGTTTTAGGGTTAGTTACTCGAAACTAAGAGGTTGAAGTAAACAAGCCATTTGTCAACAAGCCGTCAGTAGTTGTATCCTTTAAAATTAGTTTTCATCCTCTTCCATCTGATTAACTTTCAATTATCTGCCTTTTGCTGGCAGTTAATTTCATTACAGTTCATTTTCAGTGTTTAGTGGATAATCCTTCATTTCTGCAAAGAATATTCCTTAAAAATAAAATATTTCTTTGAAAAATAAATAATACAAATACGGTAAATCTATATAAAATAATTTAGAAAAGAAGAAATTTCCAAACCGAAAAACGGTTGGTGTTAAATATATAAATTGATTTTATTTAAAGAGTTTTAGAGTCTTGAAGTAATATGCAAACAATTTCCATTTCCATTTTAATTGGATAAGGAAAATATTAAATTTTCAGTGAGAAAATGCTCGAACGATTGTCCGCCTAATCTAAGCTGGTCCACCATTCTTAATTTATAACAATAACGGGAAGCTGTGAGATTTTTTATGGAACAACAGAAAGGTGCCTATACGTTATTTTACTTATTTTATTAATATTATGATTTTAAGAGCTACAATATTCATTTCATCTTCTTTGTTAGCCAGTAAATAGTCCACAGCTGACTTTATAAAAGAAAAAAACATGTAACATAACTATCAAATTAGGTCATGGTTACAGCTTAGGTATAACTTGTATTCGTTTAAACACATTTATTCCATGGATGACGACGGAAATTTTTGTGACAAAAAAAATTAATGAAATATTCGTACAAGCTTCTGTTTAGAAAGGCTTGGCTGTACCAACAGTTTAAACGTGATTGCGTGACGCAAAAACAAAAGAAATATAATCATTTGTTGTTATAACGCTATTTCCTTGATAAGTTTGCATATTTGATGCCAAAATCTCTTCTTCAGACTGTACCGATTGAATAAAATACACGATAAACATCACGTTTTGTTTGAATGTACTCGGAATCAATTTCTAAAGCAGTTCCTAGACGGTAATGCATTACCTGCTTGACGAACCTTCATGCAATAACATCAATCATTTTATCGCATTTAAGGACAGCATAACAGTGAAGTTGTCTCAGAGCTATTGTGAAATCGTTTCTAAAAAATTAAACTAACAATGTCAAAGGAAGATTTACTTTTTGTTGTACTTTTGCTGCGCAGCAAAAGCAAAAGAGATAATTCTCTTAGTTCTGTGAAATATTTTTGTTTTGTTTTTGTATACTACTGAGCTGTTGCATGACATGCCAATCCGAAGACTATCAAGCGTGCATACCAGTCGTAGTTTGCAGGATGAAAAATTAAATGAATTGTAGATCTACCGCCAGCACGCAGTTTGCATGTCATTCGCATCAATCAATACAATTATACGATCATGCATGCACGTGTTACCACTTATAATATCTCATTTCGCTAGTGTTTTGTTTTACGGCTCCGTGGCGCAGTGGCTTAGCAATGAGTTGCTGCGCTGGGGGCCGCGGGTTCGAATCCCGCACGGAACAAGTATTTGTATGGCCTGCAAATAATTGTTCCGGGTCTGGATTTTGTCCCAGCAAATTATGTTTGTGAACTGCATGTTTAAATACCCAATACTAAAAATTTATTCTACGAGGGCGGCATAAAAACATTGGCGATAGGACTCTTTTAAATATAAAAAGTATTGTGTGTAATGTTTTTTTTTTAATTCTTAGGCGCGATGGATTACAAGTTGCAGTAAAAATTTTATGAGTTCGAATTTGAATCGCATGTGCAGTGACGTTAGGCGGCTTATTTGAGTATCTTTTTACTAAGTTGTGGGTCGTCATTTCAAATTTTAAGGAATCCTACTACCGTATATCATACTAACATAGACCAATGGATTAGTAAGCTGAAGTGGTAATAGGCCGACCATATAGCTCGAAGACCAACCACAGATGGGGTCCTCGGATGGCAGTCTTGTACCGGTAAGGTAACTGTAGGGCGGCCCCCCAATGAGATGGAGTGATGACCTGGTAAGAAATGCAGGAAGTCGATGGATGCAGGCAGCTCAGGACCGTGCTTTTTGGCATTCCTTGCGGGAGGTCTATGATCAGCAGTCAACTTATTAAAAGCTGTAATGATGATGATGATCACCATCATGATAATTATCATTATATGTGCCCGAGTACTATACTACTATAGTTATAGTGCCGAGTACTATAATTATAGTGCCCGAGTGTATGGACACAGCAGCACTGTCTATCCCCTCACTCTCATAGTCCAATGAGACGGCAATCCAACACAACTGGAGAGAGATCAGTTGTAGGACGAAAGACTTTAAACTGCTTTCCTAGGAACGGGGGTGAAACACAGCTAGCTTCGGGCTGCAACTGAGAAATTCTGGACAGAAAAACTCAATATCTTACTTTTGTTTTTTGTCCAACCCGGGATTCGAAACCGCCATGATCAGCAGCGTTAACGAACAATAAACTACGGAATCAGTTAAGCATGGCTCCACCACGTATATAAGATATATACATTTTTTATCGCCTTCTTTCTGGCATTTCAGCCATCTAGCTTTTAGAACATAATGTGATGTAAATTATAATTATATGTTAGAATTTATACTTAGAATATATACTTAGAATATATACACTGCAAGTGTATTCACAAATACACATTTGCTTCGTACGTGACACAACTCGTACAGTTGATAGTGAGGTATTGCTGTAGATCATAGATATCTGTCGCCAAATTGAAGCAAAGAAAACCACTGCGTTGTGGATTACCCGGCGGCAATATAAGACAATCCATGACCTCATCTTACCCTATGGGAATCGTAACATTCGAACAAAGCGTAATGCCGGATAGTTTACCGTGAAGGATATATGGCAGAATTTGTCAAACGTAAAAGCAGCTAGAACGGTGACGGGAAATAGCGTATACCTAGTCCTTGGTACTGTAATAGTCACTATATAATTTACTAAAATGCCCTTTTTGTCTATAAAATAACTTAGTTAAAATCAATTAATAACAGTGGTGTGCAGAATCTACGTATAATTTTTCTCGATTAAAATTCTACCCCGAAAACCATCCATCAATTACGAACCATTTAATTTGTGGCGGTGTCCTCATCGGGCGACAAAGACGCACCGTATAAATCACGCTAGCGAAGTTGCCAAAGGATTCTGTACAGAAGCTCCGAAAAACTTAACCACATCCCGGGCTGAACACCTTGACCAATAGTTGCCCCTTTTCCTTTGATGGTCATAAATTCAAATTATCGAACAGGGTAATTTTTCTCTGTTTGTTTTCTACCATATTATCTTGTTACGTAATCAATACATAAAAGAATTTGCAAACGTCTTAACGTTTGGATTTATAACTTTGTATTTTTCGTTTCCTTTTTATATTTCTAAGATAAATTTCCTTTAGACAGTTTCTTATCTTAGTCAATATTATAACTTAATTAAAACCACTAATAAATACCTATACACTAGTTCCATAACTTCATTTAATATAATGATATTGTTTCGTGTCAGATAATTTAATTAGTTTAAGGGTTAGTTACTCGAAACTATGAGGTTGAAGTAAACAAGCCATTTGTCAACAAGCCGTCAGTAGTTGTATCCTTTAAAATTAGTTTTCATCCTCTTCCATCTGATTAACTTTCAATTATCTGCCTTCTGCTGGCAGTTAATTTCATTACAGTTCATTTTCAGTGTTTAGTGGATAATCCCTCATTTCTGCAAAGAATATTCCTTAAAAATAAAATATTTCTATGAAAAATAAATAATACAAATACGGTAAATCTATATAAAATAATTTAGAAAAGAAGAAATTTCCAAACCGAAAAACGGTTGGTGTTAAATATATAAATTGATTTTATTTAAAGAGTTTTAGAGTCTTGAAGTAATATGCAAACAATTTCCATTTCCATTTTAATTGGATAAGGAAAATATTAAATTTTCAGTGAGAAAATGCTCGAACTTCTTAATTTATAACAGTAACGGGAAGCTGTGAGATTTTTTATGGAACAACAGAAAGGTGCCTATACGTTATTTTACTTATTTTATTAATATTATGATTTTAAGAGCTACAATATTCATTTCATCTTCTTTGTTAGCCAGTAAATAGTCCACAGCTGACTTTATAAAAGAAAAAAACATGTAACATAACTATCAAATTAGGTCATGGTTACAGCTTAGGTATAACTTGTATTCGTTTAAACACATTTATTCCATGGATGACGACGGAAATTTTTGTGACAAAAAAAATTAATGAAATATTCGTACAAGCTTCTGTTTAGAAAGGCTTGGCTGTACCAACAGTTTAAACGTGATTGCGTGACGCAAAAACAAAAGAAATATAATCATTTGTTGTCATAACGCTATTTCCTTGAGGCGTAAAGGTTTGCTCAATATGATCTGATAACATAATATGCCATAAGTTTGCATATTTGATGCCAAAATCTCTTCTTCAGACTGTACCGATTGAATAAAATATACGATAAACATCACGTTTTGTTTGAATGTACTCGGAATCAATTTCTAAAGCAGTTCCTAGACGGTAATGCATTACCTGCTTGACGAACCTTCATGCTATAACATCAATCATTTTATCGCATTTAAGGACAGCATAACAGTGAAGTGGTTTCTGAGCTATTGTGAAATCGTTTCCAAAAAAATAAACTAATAATGTCAAAGGAAGATTTATTTTTGTTGTACTTTGCTTGCAGCCAAAAGAGATAATTCTCTTAGTTCTGTGAAATATTTTTGTTTTGTTTTTGTATACTACTGAGCTGTTGCATGACATGCCAATCCGAAGACTATCAAGCGTGCTTACCAGTCGTAGTTTGCAGGATGAAAAATTAAATGAATTGTAGATCTACCGCCAGCACGTAGTTTGCATGTCATTCGCATCAATCAATACAATTATACGATCATGCATGCACGTGTTACCACTTATAATATCTCATTTCGCTAGTGTTTTGTTTTACGGCTCCGTGGCGCAGTGGCTTAGCAATGAGTTGCTGCGCTGGGGGCCGCGGGTTCGAATCCCGCACGGAACAAGTATTTGTGGCCTGCAAATAATTGTTCCGGGTCTGGATTTTTGTCCTTGTGCAATTTATGTTTGTAAACTGCTCCACGATACACATAACAATAAAATACTGGAGGATATAACAGTGCTTTAAGCGATTCATTTTCAGCATGAATTAAGCATGTTTAAATACCCAAATTAAATGGTCCTTCACTGCTGGCCGTATGAGGAAGCTCAAGGTCGCTCATGAGTAGTGAGAGGCTATTATGTCATGGTTTCTCTGCGTGATAAACTTAGAAATGAGGATATCCGCAGTAGAACCAGAGTAACCGACATAGCCCAAAGGATTAGTGTAAGCTGAAGTAAATGTGTTTACAAAATCAAGCCATTTGTTTTATTTAAATGCCAT
The DNA here is from genome assembly GCA_029286625.1 of Parnassius orleans. Taxonomy (NCBI): domain Eukaryota; kingdom Metazoa; phylum Arthropoda; class Insecta; order Lepidoptera; family Papilionidae; genus Parnassius; species Parnassius orleans. The sequence continues at coordinate 7,871,923 of JAGSMP010000038.1, read as the reverse complement.
TTTTTGTCAACAAGCCGTCAGTAGTTGTATCCTTTAAAATTAGTTTTCATCCTCTTCCATCTGATTAATTTCAATTATCTGCCTTCTGCTGGAGTTAATTACTAGTTCATTTTCAATGTTTAGTGGATAATCCTTCATTTTGAAAAGAATATTCCTTAAAAATAAAATATTTCTTTGAAAAATAAATAATAAATACGGTAAATCTATATAAAATAATTTAGAAAAGAAGAAATTTCCAAACCGAAAAACGGTTATGATAAATATATAAATTGATTTTATTTAAAGAGTTTTAGAGTCTTGAAGTATTATAAACAATTTCCATTTCCATTTTAATTGGATAAGGAAAATATTAAATTTTCAGTGAGAAAATGCTCGAAAGATTGTCCGCCTAATCTAAGCTGGTCCACCATTCTTAATTTATAACAATAACGGGAAGCTGTGAGATTTTTTATGGAACAACAGAAAGGTGCCTATACGTTATTTTACTTATTTTATTAATATTATGATTTTAAGAGCTACAATATTCATTTCATCTTCTTTGTTAGCCAGTAAATAGTCCACAGCTGACTTTATAAAAGAAAAAAACATGTAACATAACTATCAAATTAGGTCATGTTACAGCTTAGTAGAACTTGTATTCGTTTAAACACATTTATTCCATGGATGACGACGGAAATTTTTGTGACAAAAAAAATTAATGAAATATTCGTACAAGCTTCTGTTTAGAAAGGCTTGGCTGTACCAACAGTTTAAACGTGATTGCGTGACGCAAAAACAAAAGAAATATAATCATTTGTTGTCATAAGCTTCCTTGAGGCGCAAAGGTTTGCTCAATATGATCTGATACCATAATATGCCATAAGTTTGCATATTTGATGCCAAAATCTCTTCTTCAGACTGTACCGATTGAATAAAATACACGATAAACATCACGTTTTGTTTGAATGTACTCGGAATCAATTTCTAAAGCAGTTCCTAGACGGTAATGCATTACCTGCTTGACGAACCTTCATGCTATAACATCAATCATTTTATCGCATTTAAGGACAGCATAACAGTGAAGTGGTTTCTGAGCTATTGTGAAATCGTTTCCAAAAAAATAAACTAATAATGTCAAAGGAAGATTTACTTTTTGTTGTACTTTTGCTGCGCAGCAAAAGCAAAAGAGATAATTTCTTAGTTCTGTCAAATATATTTTTTTTGTTTTTGTATACTACTGAGCTGTTGCATGACATGCCATTCCGAAGACCATCAAGCGTGTATACCAGTCGTAGTTTGCAGGATGAAAAATTAAATGAATTGTAGATCTACCGCCAGCACGTAGTTTGCATGTCATTCGCATCAATCAATACAATTATATGATCATGCATGCACGTGTTACCATCTATAATATCTCTTTTCGCTAGTGTTTTGTTTTACGGCTCCGTGGCGCAGTGGCTTAGCAATGAGTTGCTGCGCTGGGGGCCGCGGGTTCGAATCCCGCACGGAACCAGTATTTGTATGTCCTGCAAATAATTGTTCCGGGTCTGGATTTTTGTCCTTGTGCAATTTATGTTTGTAAACTGGCTCCACGATACAGGAGAAAATCCTATTGTGGGGATAACGTTTTATTTTAGAAAATAAAATACTGGAGGATATAACAGTGCTTTAAGCGATTCATTTTCAGCATGAACTAAGCATGTTAAAATCATCAAAGCATGTGTAAAACATTGGCGATAGGACTCTTTTAAATATAAAAAGTATTGTGTGTAATGTTTTTTTTTAATTCTTAGGCGCGATGGATTACAAGTTGCAGTAAAATTTTATGAGTTCGAATTTGAATCGCATGTGCAGTTACGTTAGGCCGCTTATTTGAGTATCTTTTCACTAAGTCGTGGGTCGTCATTTCAAATTTTAAGGAATCCTACTACCGTATATCATACCAACATAGCCCAATGGATCAGTAAGCTGAAGTGGTAATAGGCCGACCATATAGCTCGAAGACCAACCACAGATGGGGTCCTCGGGTGGCAGTCTTGTACCGGTAAGTTAACTGTAGGGCGGCCCCCCAATGAGATGGAGTGACGACCTGGTAAGAAATGCAGAAAGTCGATGGATGCAGGCAGCTCAGGACCGTGCTTTTTGGCATTCCTTGGGGGAGGTCTATGATCAGCAGTGGACTTATTAAAAGCTGTAATGATGATGATGATCACCATCATGATGATTATAGTGCCCGAGTGTATGGACACAGCAGCACTGTCTATCCCCTCACTCTCATAGTCCAATGAGACGGCAATCCAACACAACTGGAGAGAGATCAGTTGTAGGACCAAAGACTTTACCTGCTTTCCTAGGCACGGGGGTGAAACACAGCTAGCTTCGGGCTGCAACTGAGAAATTCTTGACAGAAAAACTCAATATCTTACTTTTGTTTTTTGTCCAACCCGGGATTCGAAACCGCCATGATCAGCAGCGTTAACGAACAATAAACTACGGAATCAGTTAAGCATGGCTCCACCACGTATATAAGATATCAACATTTTTTATCACCTTCTCTCATAGAGCCTCCCTCCTCTATAGACGGGATATTTGCCATAGTTGCCACGGTTGGCAAGCGTGTTGGCAACCGCAGTTTTTTATTTTTAGTCGTTATAAGGAAGACAATGCTGCTCATCTCGTGATTTGTTTCCTTCCGTCGCCTCTTACGACACTCACGGCATGATATGGGGTAGTGGATATTTTTACCCCGCAACTACACGTTTTTGACTTCTTTGGTATCATGTAAATTGTAGAAGTCCTCTTTATCGTGGCAAATTAGCTACCTTGGAAATTACTTAACTAATACCACTTTTGCAAAAAAAAATTTTCTGAAAGTGTATGCTGTTGGCCCTGCAGCCTTTACAGATTCATAGAAATAGACTCGTAAACGAGGACCTACGAGCTATTGAGTGCAATGATCCAGTCGGGAGGGGTGCGATGTGATTCAAGGGCCCTCAGAAGGAGGTACGAACCTCAGCTTGAACCACTATCGCAATGTGAGAAAACGGGTCAAAAACTAAAAACGCCCCGTATCACGGGTATTATTAAACCTCGTGTACGGGGTGTGTCCATAGAGCAACACAGGAGGGGAGAAGCCTTTTGCGGGGGGAAATCTGCGCCACGCACATTTTCTCAGACTCCCACACAAAAATGATCGTCTGTCACTACGAAACTCACACATAACAATTAAAATAATACATTAACAATTTCACACACATGGATATATTCTGTGTCATAACAGTGTAATGAAGTGTCGCAACTACATTGACAAGTTGCATACAGCCATGGATGTAACAACTGTCGATACGCATTATCGATGAAAAGGTGGACATAATAAAGATAGGACTTTATTTATTACTACTATAATTATCTATCATTTAACTAATAAACTTAATGTTTATATAATTTTAAAAACCAGTGATAGTTTTATCTACCACTGGTTTTTAAAATGGATTAGTTTTGTACATATATATAACGAATACATTCGTTTTACATTCGATTACATCTAGAGAGTTAAAGCAAAACATCGCAGTTGTGGTGAATACTTAGCTCGTGAGAGCTTCCCACTTTTACGTTTTTTTCTTATGTTGACGCTTAATAAGTTCTGTTTCCTCAATGCCAATTTTTTCAAAAAACATCCGTTTTTCTTTATCTATGAAATATTTTTTATCCAGATTCTGAAGATTTTTTCAACCCAGTAGCTTTTTTCTTTAAAAAAAGAGCCTTTTAATTTTTTTTGATAATATATGGGTTGCTGCATTTTTCTTTTTCTTGGTGTAAGTGCAATGGTGGGAATCGAATTATAATTTTGCCTACTAAGCCTGAAAAATAAATAGGCTATATTATGCCGTTATCACCTTTCTATGCAGCTTACTCAATCTCAATAATAAAATAGTAGAAATTACTATTTGATAAATATGTACCTATTTATTTTAATCAATCCTATTATCTACAAAAACTGTTAAAAGGAAACTCGCACGTGGAGGAGTTGATGTTGTACATTCAGATGTCAACGAATCAGGAACAGTGAGAGTGGCACTAATGCCATCGTAAGATGATAGTCCGTCATCTGGTAGAGTAAATGATAATTGATGGCTCTGGAAAATATGATTTAACATTGTACATTTTTTGAAGTGGAGAAATCTGAGCTTCATCTCAGAACTATGACTAACCACATACTACACTATACTACATATTCAACATTTTACGGGGGCACGGGGCATTACATCTTAGTTCTTAGGGTTGGCGACGCATTTGCAATCTGTAGCGGTTTGTTGGCCTTGAGATCGTGAATGTCCATGGGCCACAGTTTACTTACCATCAGGTTGACTGTACGCTAGTTTGCCTTCTCCATGGTGTAAAAAAAAGCATAGGGAACATTAATACAGTGTGGTATTAAAGTTGGCTTGGTGCCCTCGACGAATCGCCTTCAATTGTTCGCCACCACTTGAAAGTTAGAGGTCTGGAAATGATCTGAGCAAATGACACTGTCTCTTGTGGGAAGCCAGGTAAGCCTGTTATTACAAGTACTTCCATATATCCTTTAAGCTCTGATCATTAGGAAACCTGCAATAAATAAATAGATAAACATTATGGTCGAAGTTCACACTTAGTAATTTTAATATAATGTGTTAATACTCGTAAGTATTGTATTATATTTAATTTGATGCAATTTTAATATTAAACTATATTATTATAAAGCTCACAATATATATTAAATAAAACATCATCTCAAAAATAATTATATGCACAAGGGACATGGCTGTATAGATCATATTTGCCATTTTTATCGATAACTATTTACAAAACGGTATATCAAAACTATCGCTCGGTGACAGCAACTACTCGGATACATACTTACTTAGATATGAAAGGTAACGCCATTTTTTTGTAAATTTGACGTGGCCGATCTCTTTTTGCAGCAAAAAAACTGAAAAATTTGACATTTTTGTAGGATGTCAATTCAGTCGCGCAACTAAATTTAGTCTAGTGAGCAGTGTGGTTGCAACTAGTTTTATTGTAAACATAGGGCCGCCTTGTCATATATGGACTTATACTTTGGCGCAAGGGAACGCCTGCGTATGGCTGCTCCCGTCCGGTACCGTCGACGGCCCTTGTTGCTTTATGGGGTGTGTCTGTGACCTCGCACTCGCCGGCGAAAGTGGTGTGCCTTAGTGTTCTGTACTAGTGTAGTGTCTGATTATGTGTGTATCAGTGTTTGATAATCGGATTCCCTCTTCTGTGGAGGGAGGAGGGGGGGGAGGAGGAAGGGATCAAATTCAAGCAGAACGTTGTTGGGATTTCTCCTGGGTGGGGCGGCATCCTTCTCTGGGGATTACGAACCCGCCTCTATCACCCACGGATTTGGATGTTCTTTAATCGAATTGAAGTATCTTAAGGATAATTCCTTGTGGTGGAGATCCGCGTTTCTCACATATGAGGGAGCTCCTGTGATTCGACGTAGGAACCCGCTTTGGACAACTTGAAGTTATCGAAGTCGATAGGGATGAATATGGGCAAAAGACACGTGTGTCATAATGGGGCGTACGCAGGTTATGTAAAGATGCATTTGTGTCTTAAGGACAGCTTACTTCGTTTATGAGTTAGACCGAAGAGGCGAAATATTACAAATTTCGCCTAGGGAATGCAATCTCTTTCTCGCGAGATCTCGAAATTGCGAAATCTTGGCCATATTTACCGAGATTGATCTCGGCTCGAAATCAGAGGAGATCCCGCGAGATTTTTGCGATTGCAAAGAAGCATAAAAACGTGTGTTATGTAGTGCGCAGGAGCGCGAACTGACTGACGGCATCGCGCGAATCGGGCGGTGCAGTGCAGTTGGAAGAAGATACGGTTATACTCAACTTATATAAGGTCTTCCAACCTGTGAAACTAGCTGTAGAGGTGTTATGTCATCGCGAATCTAACTTAGCTATCGCAGAAACCACACTTCGCTTTATGATTCGTAAGCTAGAAGAACTCAAAACGCCACTGGCGAAAAAACTAGCTGGCGCCTTGAGGAAGCGCATTTCCGAGCGAAAGACGAATATGACAGCATGTTTGTTGTACCTTAGAGATCCTGCTAAATACCACGAAGATTTAGAGGATTTTGCCAATGATGAAACTTTCAGACTGCCCCCGAAGTGTGTTGTTCGAACTGAAATTAAATCACTCATTGAGCGATTGCATTTGCAACTTAGTTGTCAGGCAACTACAAATTTAGATTCTTCAAGATCGGCTACAGCGGGTACTAATGAACTTGCTGGAGACAATAATGATGACGACATTCCTCTTTCATCATTTATCGCCAATTCCATGGAAGCGGAGGCAGAAAAGAATATTTCATTACAGGATGCTCTTCAAGAATCTTTGACTGCTTTTTATGAACCAAAGGACCGGAGAATTTGATCTGCTAGTTTGTTGGAGTCATTGATCAAAAAGAAAATGAATCTTTATGAAGCCGGGGGCTCCAAGGGAGAACTGTTACAGTTTGCAGACAACTGTTTGCGCTCTATAGTCCCTACCAGCGTAGAAGCTGATAGAGCTTTTTCTATAGCTGGTTATATTTGGCTTGCAAAATTAGAAGCCGTCTGCAGGACGACACATTAAATACTTTATGTTTCTTGCGTAGCTACTTTCAAAATTTCGATTAAGTAATTCTTACTAAGATTTTTATTTTGTAAAATTTTTAAAACAGGAGACTCATTACTATTTTTATAAATGTTAACTGAGTGAAAAACTACATATTTTAATTTTTAATTCGTTTTTAGTTTCTTAAATTTATAAAAAAGGAGGCCTGATTAGTTATTATAGTTATCGTTAACTAGCGAATCTAATTCTGATATTTGTTATAATATTAAATGACTAAAGAAGAGGAGAGAGTAACTCGGTGCAAATAAATGATTAAAATACATTACTTTTGAATTTTTATTTCTTTTCAAAACGCCTGATCATATCATGACAATTTGTGAATTATTTAGCCAATCTTGCGAGATCTCGAAGTTGACGAGATACCGCGAGATTGCCTTTTACAATCTCGCGAATCTCGCCTAAGCTAAAATCTCGCGAGATTGCATTCCCTAATTTCGCTTTATTTTTAACAGTTTTAATGTGATGAGTGAAGCTCATCACACTATCTAATGTTTCTCTAACCCAAGGGATTGAGCTATTGTAGAGGGAGATTGTACCTGTTTTGTGTCATTTGAGTCTCAGTAGTAACTTTTTATAGCATGTTTTCGTGTTAAACATGATTGCTTTGATTTTATCGGGATTTAGTTCGATTCTCCATTTTCTAGTACGCTAGTCACCTAGTACATTTGCTGCAGTTTGGAGTCGAATGCAGGCTCTGAAAGGGCTATTATCAGATGCATATATTATAGTATCATCTGCATATAATGCAAGATAAGTATCCGATATTTTTTGATATCGCTCACGTAGAGTGTCGAGGAGAGCACCGAACCCTGGGGGACTCCTGCTCTGATGGGTCTGTAAGAGCAGAAAGTCCTCTCGACCCGAAAACGAAAGTACCTATTGACTAGAAAGTCTTGTATGACTTTGACGAGTCTTATAGGCACACCGATATGGAGCAGTTTTTAAACCAACTTTTGCAAAAATTTAAATTGTCGTTACTTATATGTCGGTTTGGTTTGTCGTTAATCGTACACAACGACATTGAGAACGCAATGTATTTATTGCAATTTAAATACACTGACCAAAATGTTGTGTAAATTAGCTCCATGTTGGATTTCTTGGAAAAAGTGTTACAGTATTTTTTAAATAATATAATGCGTCTGAGACATTTTAAATTTTGTGTGTGTAAATGCAAGATGAAGCATTTATTTAAAAACGAGGTTATAATATTGCCATTAAAGTATTTTTTACCTATGTATAGAGTATCTGTAATTGCCGTTTTATATAGAAAAAATCATTTTTTTAAATATTAAATATCTGATTAGTCGATGTAACGACTCTATTAATGCGCATCGAGCTCTTTCGCCATTTTAATAGAAGTTCAATGATACCCTATCAAAGAGTAAATATTCAGTGAGATATCACAAACAACTAATTATAGTTATGATAAGATTTTTTTTAGTTGAAAATTTTAAAGTAGATTTTTAAGTTTTTGTTTTTGCTTATTAGAAGTATTTGACTACACCACTACCTGTATGAAATGGTTGCAAGCGCTAGGTGATATATCAGAGCGACTTCTACTCTATCTTATCGTCCATTCATTAATGAATTACAGCCCTTCACAAGTCAACTGCTGAACATAGGCCTCCACCAAGGAACGCCACAAAGCACGGTCCTGAGCCACCTGCATCCAACAACTTCTTGCATTTCTCACCAGGTCGTCGCTCCTTTTTTAAGTTGTATTAGTGTAACAGCAGATTATTATTCCACTCCTTCGCTGTAGGCATTACTAGTTGGTAAAGTATCAAACTTCAAACTAGACATCATATTGTTTTCTAGTTTATCTAATGAGTTTTATTCAAACTAGACAGTTTTAGAAAACGACGATTTCATATGTCTTTTCTTTGTAGCTTTTGGTACTTACAGTATTTTAAATACACATGCACACAAAAACACAGTTATGTAACCACTTGTTATTCAAATGTAATAATAAACAGGACTTCAGAGCCATTATACGCTAAATAAAATTACAACAAAAACAAAGGAAACTTCGAGACTAGTAGTCAAGTGCGAAACTAAATCAAAGTTTCATTATTACATTTCAATCATATCATAGTTTGTGGCATTCTTCTGATACGTTTGATAATATTCATTTCCTGACAAACTATTATACAAGTTGAATGGTAGATAGTATATACTCTAAATGACGTTCGCTGAAAGTAGTTAGTTCTCGGTTTAGAAATTATTTTGTAGCATTTTAATATTAAAAATGGCCAATAGTATTTGGAGAAGTGTTACTTACCACATTACGATAATCTCCTGTATACAACGAACAAAACATGATGTATTAAAATATAACAACTTAAAAATAATAAAAACATCTGCTGTTGCTAACCGCCTTCCAAGCGTGCCAACTGTGGTTAATCAAATACTACAAATATAGCAGTTGAAGTCAATATAAAACACCCTATGAGGTATACCTATACTCAGCAGTGGAATTTTTAGAGGCTGTAATTATTGAATATGAACAATTACTTTAGTGAAGGCCATACAAAAACGAATTGTAACGTGCGGGAACCAAACTCACTGTGCCACCGAGCTGTACGAACCTTTAAACTGGTACTGCCGCGATACTTTTAAATACATAGTTATTGAACTAAATAGTTTTGAAACCAATATCGACAGCTAAACGCTATATTTTTGCTAGAAAGTGGAAGGAAAACAATAACACCAATATTTTACGCTAGACCTTCAATAGAAAGTGAAAGGTAAACAAACAACAACAGCAATATTTTATACCTAATTAATATTACCACGTGCTCGGCGGTGAAGGAAAATATCGTTAACAAACCTGCATATCTGAGAAGTTAAATTAAAAATATTAATAAGATAATTATAAGCACATAACATCAGCGTGAATTAGCATTTTAATGCTGCTGTGTTTCTTATTGTGAGTGTAGGTAACCGGAGACCCTTTTTACTAGAAACGAGGCATTTCATCTTACTTCTCAGGAGTGACAACGTACTATCTGCAGTTTGAGCCTTAATCGAGGATAAATTTAGATGTCTATGGGCCAGCATCCACTGACCATCAGGTGGACTGTGGGCTCGCTTGTAATCCTTATTCTATAACAAACTTTAGATATAAGTAAAGACAAGAAATATAAATTATTTCACAATCACTCCCACGACTTGTTTTGGCTTATAATCGTATTTGCTTATCCAATTCATTTTAAGTAGATGCGCAAAACTAGGTGAATTTATTATTTAGTTTCACGCGTTCCACTTAAGTATGAATTAAATAGTAAAAGTAAAGTAAAGTAAAATACATACAATATAAGCGCTCACACCTGTCACCCAGAGGGCAAGGCAGGGCCTACAGACATTTATTTGGCACGATCCTGACACACCTCACTCGCCTCCACGTCCATATGCTTACGCATTCATGCTCGTCGGTTAAGGCTACTCTTAATTTGGCCGATACTCAATATATTTGGTCGATAAATTTCCGTCTAAGGCGTCCTTTGCCGATTCTGTTATTCACTTCTGCAACATAAATTTGCTTTATCACTTTTCCTCATTCATTATTGACATACATATACTACATATTCTACATGACCAAAATACCGAAGTATTACTTTCTTAATCATCACGCATATCACAACATCATCTTGCAAACCACATCTTTCCCTTATCAAACAATTTATCACCCTTCAGCCGCATTCCGCACAGTCCGCATTTCTACAGAATTTATTCTATTCTCGTGCTTCTTCTGCCACATTCTAAATTCCTAAAATAGAGTGAAGAGCTCCATTTACTTTGTGTCCTACATTCACTCGTCTTTTTATATCTTTGGCATGTCTACTATCCCTGCTAAACACACAGTCTAAATACGAAACTTATTTAGTTGCCCAACCAACTCAACTTCTATTTTTATTTCACATATTACTACGCATCGGCATTTTAATTCATATTTGAAAATAGATGAAGATGTCTATGGGCCTTAGCATCCACTTACCATCAGGTGGACTGTGTGCTCGTTTGTTACACTTATTCTATAAAAAATGCACCTGCAATGGGAATTGCAAGTATTGCGGTTGTTCATAGGTGATGATAGTACTATTAGGTGAGCCTTGTGCTCGTAATCTTCTATAAAAAGAAGTTGTCTTCAATCAAACAAATGAGAATTGCAGTTGGTCCATTTGGTAAACAAAAAGTGATATTACTCAAAATCATTCAATTAGTTCAGGATCCACTCCAGGAGATAGAACGTGACGGGTGACGTGCTTCGACACTAGTTACCAAATTGGTAATACATTGAAGATGGGCAAAAATAAAAGTACTCTTTAAGACGATGGTCTATGTGCAAAGAAGCAAGAGAGGTGTGTCACGATCGTGCCAAATGGAAGTTCGTAGACTTTGCCTATGCCTATCTGGGTAACAGGCGTGAGAGTTTATGTTTTATGTTTTTTTATCGTGCCGGAGGGGATTGAACTTGAGTTGCTTGCGTACTATTAAATGCAAGGCTTATATCTCTTTTTGTTTTGTTGGCGGTACAAGTAACTTTTTCTTCTTCGTAATTAGCAAATAAAAATAAATTATACTGATTACCATTTAGGTATAAATTTCAATATCATTTATTTTTCACACAGCATCTGGTTTATATAAAAAAAGTCATTAAAAGGGAAATGTAGTAGCATAGCATGAGCTGCAGCCGCCCGGAGTCGCTAAAGTAAAAATGCAATTCCATACCCACCTTATTTTTGAAAGTATCCTTAAAATATAAAACCGGTAAAAGTCTTCTATAAAGTTTTTGTATATTATTTAAAGTACCGAGGTGGTATCAGACGCACAAATTGATGATACGCAAATATTAATCTCTGATATATGAAAACGAATTTGTGCCAATTGCTGGAGCGAATATACAACAGTGAGGTCAAACTCAAACTCAAATATTTTATTGCGTTCATGTGGTTACATAAATAGTTCTTATGTTGGATATAATAGAGTTAAACATGAGCCCTGATAGGGCTTAGCAACATTATATATCAATTTAATTTAATTGATTTAGAAAGAAGAATTATTTATTTTATTTACTTAAGCTAAACATTACTTTTAGGTTTAATAAACATTTGCAATAATTTTAATACAATGTTAATAAAACGTATAATATATATGTATATATTCAATTAAACAATTATTATTTTCACCGAAAAACTCTGACAACGAATAGAAACTTTTTCAATGAAATATTTTTAAGCTCTCTTTGAAATTTATTTAATGATTCTTCTTTTGTAAGCATTTAGGATTTTATTATAAATTTTACACACATGCCATAGGGTCCTGATTTGACTGTTTGTAATTTTGTGATAGGTGCAGCTAATTTATTATTAGGACGTAAAAAATGAGGCCGGGAGTATATTGAAAAAAGGTGCATATTCTTTTTAACAAATGTGCATACTTCTAGTATATATATAGATGTAAGTGTTAATATTTTTAACGAAATAAAGTAAGGTTTACAGCTGTCAGTGTTATCTATATTTGTAATTATGCGGATACATTTTTTGTAGAATAATTAATTTATTTACGTCTGTGCTGTTTCCACATTATAATGCCATACTTGAGCCATGCATGGGCATAAGCATAGTATGCACACGTGGCCGTTTTTGAATCTGTGACTTTTTTAAGTTCGTATAGAGCATACGAGAAACGGGAAAGTTTAGATGATACTTTCTTTATGTGTTCTTTCCAATTTATACCCGAATCTATGTTTATACCTAATAACGTATATGAATCAACACATTCTAATTTAGTATCGTTGTAAGAATAATTTATAGATAGGGGGTATTTTTGATACGGCTTAAATTGCATTATCTTAGTTTTTGTGTTATTTATTACGAGATTGTGATTTATAATAATAAGAATATTTGTTAAGATTCTTATTGTTATTATTGTCGAATGGGATGACTACAGAAAGATCATCGGCGAACAAGGTACAGGGAGCTTTGATTATTTTTGGCAAATCATTTATATAAATTAAAAATAATAAACAACCGAGAACACTACCTTGTGGTATTGATTTAGTGACAGGTGCAAATTTAGATCTGACTTTAACCACGTTTCCACTGGTTAGGTCATGGTGTTCTATCTCTACACACTGCTTTCGATTGGTAAGGTATGACTCGAACCAGTTGTAGGGTGGGCCTCTTACTCCTATTCCGTGTAATTTCCGTAAAAGTATGTCAAATCGAACTCGATCATAGGCTTTGGTCATGTCCAGTAAAATACCAATCGCATATTTCTTTTTATTGAATATATTTAGTATTTCATTGACATATTTGTATACTGCTATAGTTGTTGATCTGTTTTTGCGAAAGCAGGTTTACACGCAGAAGCTCATTTCTCACTCAAAGGCTATATCCATTCAGTAAGTAAACACAGCCAGCGTCTTGACACTACGCCGCGAGGTGCAGCATTGTTGATGTTTTAAATTTTTAGCTGTCTGTTAATGTAAATGTTGTTTAATAAATAAATGTAATAAAAACAGAAAAGGATATTAGGTAATAAATATGATATCATACTAAGAAATAAAGCGCATTTCACCTTGAGGACATAGGTGGAATACCAAGTTCTCAGTAAAAAGGGTCTCGGGTTAGGTACCTATGTCCACCACAAAAACCACAGCAGCTTTATTTATGTTGCTATTTTGCACTGGTTTACTATGAGAGTATGGTTCTGCTCCAATAGAGCTGACCAATGAAAATACGCTACAGTCATAATTTAAAATATTGCTGCAAAATGGCTTCATTAATGCTGCAGTCATAATATTGGGATAAGACTTAATGTAATAAGTCCATTCTATTTATTATTAATACGGAGGCAATTAAAGAAAAAATGCGCATTATAACAAGGAATCATAAAACTGTTTCCGCCTACTGCTTTATATTAATCTTTCAAACGTTTATAACATACGTGGGCAATAAAAAGAGATCAACGTATGCGTTTCAAAACTTTATTAAAAAAATCAGTTTTAGAGTTAAGTAAGTTCTGGTAAGACATGCAGAAAGTCGATGGATGCAGGTGGCTCAGGACCGTGCTTTGTGACATTCCTTGGGGAGGCCTATGTTCAGCTATGGACTTGTGAAGCGCTGTAATGATGATGATGATGATGATGAAGTTCATTAATAATAACTACCTAGGCGACCTATCTTTGGTCGGCGTTAGAAATATTTTCCCCGGGAAAGATGACATATTATATCTAGATAAACTTGGAAATTAGATATTTTAGAGCCGTTTCCAAAAATCTAGTTACATAACGGTGTAAAAAAATTAATCACCGACGTAATTTCGTCCCGTGGGTGTTGTAAGAGGTGACATGCCAGAAAAGTCTTATAGTTTCCAACAGATGGCGGTGTAACCATCTCGCTTACACGGTATACTTATTGATAATGTTGATCTCTAAAAATTTACAATGAAGTCAAAAAACCTGCAAAATCACTAAACTCATAAACTTCAAGTGTAGAAATGTTATAAAAAGATGGCTACTAACCCTAACCCTATCTTAAGATGCCACTGAAAATGTGCTTGGCTAGTGAGCAAATAACTCTTTCTCATTAGCTCTCAGCAACAACACAACATAGACCTATTCACACACTCACGTTTACACGTACACGCCTGGCTTATTGAGGGAACTAATTTTTTTTTTATGTTGTAATATTATTTCGTGGATAGTAAAATTAATTGTGATTACTATAAAAAGAAGTCAAAGTGTCTACGATAGTGGTAAACTGGATATATGACAGGAAACCGCAAGATTTGCTAAATTTCTTTTAGCAAAGCTTGCTAAGCCCTGTCACATAGCCATAGAATATAGCCATAGACTGACAGACCTATGTAGCCTGGATCCATTCATGAACAACATAGGTTGCCAAAATCCATTGCGAGGCACGTGGTCTCGCTTTACCACATAGACACGGACTTCACATTTCGTATATTATGATTTGTATATATGATAGAAGTAACGAAAATGTTGATATCGTGAGGTAGATCGCGCTTTTCTATTGGTTTATAATTAAAATGAGTAAATAATTATATTTCAATTAACTCTACTAAAATTTGTTTATTACAGTACAAGCAATTTTTACTTATTGTTATTTGTTCAAGCGAGAGTAGTCTAATAGTTAAGAGTACGGATAGCGAGCTTGAAAGTTGTGGGTTCGAAGCCGTCATTCGACTACTGTCTTGAGCCACATATAACGTAAGCATTTTTATGCTTTATTTGGGTAGTTAAGAGATTATTAGTAATGTTAATAGCATTGCTAGTATTTCATTGAAAAGGTTAATAACATTCCGTTGGATACATTCACCAAATAGTGCCGAAGCTGGTGAATGACCATGCACAGGACATGCCATATTGTCACAATTGCATACGCAAACCGGAGACATATATCTCGTTCACACCGCCTTAAATTTGAATGACCTATGTCTTTACTATGTAGGACTCCTTTGCTAAGGAATCAATCCGCGGGTAGGTACCAAACTCTCAACTATTTCTGTTGTCAGGCAGAAGTGTATAAAATTGAAGTGACAAGCGACCGGTCTGAATAGTATAGAGAGCCGGTATAACCGGCTACGAGTTATTCCATCTTAGTTCTCAGGGGTGACAAAGCATTCCTAGCCTTATTTTTTAATTAAAGTTGGTTGTAGGACTGTGAGCACGTTTGTCACTCCAGTTTTTTTTTTAAAACGCAACGATAGAGTTGACGACCTAAATTTACAAAAAAACAAATTTACTGTAAAATTTACATTAAAATAGAACTAGTTTTGATAACATTTTAATCGTATTTTCAAGCAGCAGCTACAAGGGTAAAGTAATATTATCTAAATAAATAGTAATCGTTCGACTCCGAGATAAGACTGGAGAGAATTTTAGTTCTGCTTCTGTTTTCGCTAACATTTGAATAAAGACTGGTATAGTAGGTATAAAATAGATTATAATTTTGATGGAAATTTGGAGCCCATATCGTATTAGCCAGGTATACGCGGACTAGCAACGGTAAGCAGCTTCAAAGGTGCGAGTCCTCTAATGCTGCCTACTAATCCCCCCTACAAGTCAATGCTTTACACCGTTTCGAATGCATGGTAAAGCAATGCTACAGACAACTACGGCACGGCTGAGTGTGTTCGACAGCTGTAGGACCACCCTTTAACAGAATACCGTCGTAAACTAGCTGCATTATGCTGCTGTGCTTTGTAGGCTAGAGATGATAACTGGAAATCCTTTTACTGGTAATGAGACGGAAACGTCTTTGTCCTTAAGAGCTACGGCCTATGGGTTTGATTTACGGCGTACAAAACAAACCCAAGGACCGCAGCTTTTAGGACAAAGGTGTGGTGTACGGAAATATTGTTCACTATTTCTCAGACTTTTACGGTAGAAGAGAATTACCAAGTGTGAGAGTATTTTTTAATAAGAACTGTATGATATGTGCTGATGTAGAATCGGAAGACGCTGTCGTTATATTATCCATGTTTTTCACATGAATTTCAGCTAAAATATCAAGACTCCTACAAATTTTGCTGGGGTTTACTTACTAATAAAATACATATGTCCTCTGGGCGCTTTATTACAATATTTGCTTTTTTTTAAACGTTACGATATCTATGTTAAAGTGAGGCTTAATACCTGACAAAACCTTGAGTTTTTAAAGTTTTGAAGCCAATAAATGAGTTACATCTTGTATTTGTCGAAAGCGTTTAGGTCATGCATGTTATCCAGTCCATTTATCTAAACTCAGGATACTAATATTATATGTATAACTTAATTTTGATAATTTTGGGTGCGTCTTAAAACTTGGTCAATTTTCTACCGGCTTCAAAAAGGAGGAGTTACTCAATTCGACTGTATGTTTTTTTTATGTGTGTTACCTCATAACTTTTTTCTGGGTGAACCGATATCGATCATTCTTTTTTTATTTGAAAGCTGGTGCTTCTCATGTGGTCCCGTATAAAATTGATCAAGGTCTGACCAATATTTTTGAGTTATTCTTAATAACTTATATTGAAGTCGGTTCCACAAAATTTTTAATTTTAAAATATCTCTTTGAAGTTACATATTTAACTTGATGTTAAATTAGACTATTTATTAATAAAACACACTAATAAGATGTTTTTTATTACAGTTTTTAATATTGTATATTTTTCAATGTTATGAAAAAAAATGAAAAATAATTTAATTTATTTGATAAATTTGTAATTTTTTTATTTTAACAGTTAAAAGTTATGTATAAGATGATTTTAAATCGTGAGTCCTATTTTAAATAATTATATATTCTTCGTACTGCCATATAAAAAAAGAAAAGCTTCTGAGGTTTGAACCTAAGATCCGAGACATACAGGAGAAGTATTCAGACCAAAATGCTAAGAGGTTGTTGACGTGTTAAACACTTTACAAGAGAAAATGAAAATTTTTTGTACTCATTCATTATAAAAATAAAAGAAGAGATATCAGGCTTTGTGTTGCTCAAGACCCACCATTTATATACGAGAATTATTATTCAAAATTGATTGATGATAAGGCGATATCTGTTATAATCTGTATAGGTACAGAATTTATGGTTGAATTGATTTAGTAAGAATATACTCAATATTAGCAAAATAAAAAACATTATTTTCCGAAGCAATAACACAATACCTTATTACTAAAAATGGGTTACAAGGAATCCAATCTTTTACATTTCATGTTCAGTTACACCAACGAAGAGATCACCGACTTAGCATCTTGCTACGAGTACTGCAGTGTTGCCGCTGAGCTGGTTATTTATTTATTTTTAGCACATAAAGCACAAAAGCGAAGTTAAGGATCTTAAGAGGATATCCGGGCAATGCGGGAACATCTTTTTTATACAATAATGACCCGCCACGACATCGCCTGTAAAGTAATCCATATATTATATACAACAATAATCTTTCGTTGACGTTTCGAAGATTAGCCCGGACAGATAGACGGACAGTCAAAAATTTTAACCATGGTTATTTTATATATCGTAATAGCATGGAATTAACCCCCTGAGCTTAATAGAAGCCAGTTATTTCAATTATATATGTGTATAAACGACTTGACCGATTGCGGTCAAATTCACACAATTTTTTTCGTGCCGATGTATCGTACGTGGTAGAGCCATGCTGCAGCTATAGCAGTTGTAGCACGAATGGGTCGGCTCGACCGTGGAAGGACATGCTCTTACAGTATACCAGCGTAAAACAACAGCTTAATGCTGCTGTGTTTTGTATGGTGAGTGTAGAGTACCGGAGACCTTTTTTACTGGAAACGAGGCATTCCATCTTAATCTTCAGGGGTGACAACGCATCTGCATTTTGATTCTTAATCGAGGATAGATGTAGATGTCTATGGGCCACAGCCACCACTTTCCATGAGGTGGACTGTGTGTTAGTTTGTGACACTTATTCTATAAAAAAAACCATAGTTAAGCTCAGTAAGATTCAATAGGTTGCGCAGTGATTAAATTATTAATAAAATTTCTATTTATACTGTGAAAAGTCTCAAGTGAAATTAGAGTGCAAATCATAGTGCCACCTACCGGACAACGCAGATAAACGTCTGCCGAGGCAGCTGGTAATCTATATAATATTAATTCGTTAAGGGATAACTTTGAACGTATGTAATTATATTATTGTGTGCACTGAGAAGTGTGAGATTTGACATAGTTAAAGTATATATGAAGAAGGAGTGCAGAAAGCTAAATCTAATTAAAAATATATTTGTTGGTTCGTATTTTATGCTCCAAAGAAAACGTTAGCCAGCCATACCGTTCATCAGATTGTGTTAAAACTTTGTCAACTTATTGCCTGCTTTTGTACAAAGATCATAGGCGTATTACAATTAACTTACAGTAGGTGGCACGCGTATCGTACCGATAAATTTATTTGAAAGTAGTCTTATATATTACTCAATTTCAATGAATGTATTATCATTCCTAATTAAACAAGATAACTCTTCCAAAAACACGATATTTCCATAATTATTTCTTCTGAGGCAGCAAGGCGCCGGGTACCAGCTAGTTTTATAAGTATATTAAAAGCGTTACAAATAGAAAGAAAGAAAGAAAGAAAGAAAGAAAGACATTTATTCACTGGAACTGTACACATCACAAAAATAAAAATAAACAGTTAAAAGTATGGTATTACAAGAGATGGGGTGTGTATCGAGCCAGTGAAAAGGTTATAACTCAGCGTAATGCTGCAGGGTAACCTGCAGCGCTGATGATTCTGTCATAACCACAGATACACGCACGATCCGCCTGGATGTTTTTATGAAACCAAATTAAAAAAAATTAAAACATTAATTGTTTACATTCATATTGTCAATTTTAAACATAATAGTCTGTCCTTTGTTTATGTTAATACTACCGTCAGAGTCAAAGAGTATAATGTCATTACATACGTTCCTACTGCCAATGTCTGTGTCTGTGGTCAAACAGTCATATAATACATAAATATAAATATTTCAATTTTATTTATATTTATAGATTTTAGATGTGCAGTTGAAAGCGAAATACAGCTTGCTTACTGCACAAACTTAAAAAAATTATAAATTGCGGTCGAATTTCGTCTATTGGGCGTACAACAAGAATTAACCGTGGGTGGTCTTAAAATAATATATAGTTTTGGTAATATATTAATGTACTTCTCATAGATATAAGCGATGTAATCTGATACTGCAGACGACGCACACCCAAAATACGGAATAGAGATATATAGACCGGTAATGCAGCATTTACGTTTTCTTACTCGCACAACTTCCTTGTGGAATCGATTACCACCAGCGATTTTTCCGGACCGATGCGACTTAGGGACCTTCAAGAAAAGAGCCTACTCCTTTTTACAAGGCCGGCAACGCATCTGCAATCCCCCTGGTGTTGCAGTTGTTCATGGGCGGCGGTAATCACTTACCATCAGGTGAGGCGCATGCTCGGTTGCCCCCTCTCCTATAAAAAAAAATACTCCCATCTCTTTGCTTTCATTACTCTAGGATAACATTACAAAGATAATACTAAAGCGCCGGGAACTTAACCGCCGGCGGATTACCGTTACCGTTACAGGCATCGATCACTAATAGTGATCGAAGGTTACAAATTGTTAAAGTCCAGTGCTGAACATAGACCTCCCTCATTTATTGTCTGATAGGGAGGATATTTGCCATGGATGTCACGCTTGGCAAGCGGGTTGGCAACCGCAGTTTTTTTATTTTTAGTCGTTATTAGGAAGACGCTGCTACCCATCTCCTGATTTGTTTTCCTCTGTCGCCTCTTACGACACCCACGGGATGACTACACAATCAATGCTACTCTTGTATTATTGTTTAAATAATGATTTAAAGTGGATTTTGATATGTAAATGTGGTGCGATTTTGTGTATTAAATGTCTGTGATGGCGATGTGAACCTCAAGATAATATGTCCGCTTAGCTTGAGATACTATCGTCATCGACTGTCTGCTGGCTCAAGCTGTCGTTAAAATTTCTCTAGAAACTTCACAATGTGACGCCTCAACATATTATGAAGAAGTTTTTAAACTTAAAATCACCTATATAGGATAATTTCTTAACAAAGACTCAGGCAAAAGTACAAATAAAAATGCGAAGGTATCTATTCTGTGCTCAGCAACATTCCTCTCCAGTGTGGTGAGTACGGGCAACCATTTCAAGGAATGGCTGCTGACGAATTTTTGAGGCCCGTGTTGAGAGAGGTTAAAAAATATCAAATGTGGGTGACTTCTGACTCGCGGATAGTTTTTATTTTTTATTTTTTTATTTTTTTTTATAGAATAAGGGTGACAAACGAGCACACAGTCCACCTGATGGTAAGTGGTTGCAGTGGCCCATAGACATCTACATCTGTCTTCGTTTGCGAATTTAAATGCAGATGCGTTGTCACCCGTGAGGACTAAGATAGAATGCCTCTTTTCCAGTAAAAAGGGTCTCCGGTTCTCTACACCCACCATACGAAACACAGCAGCATTAAGCTGCTATTTTACGCTGGTATTCTGTGAGAGCGTGGTCCTTCCCCGGTCGAGCCGACCCATTCGTGCTACAACTATACTATTAATATAACTGCAGCTTGGCTCTACCACGTAAATAATTTGGGTTATTATTA
Source organism: Parnassius orleans (assembly GCA_029286625.1). Taxonomy (NCBI): domain Eukaryota; kingdom Metazoa; phylum Arthropoda; class Insecta; order Lepidoptera; family Papilionidae; genus Parnassius; species Parnassius orleans. The sequence continues at coordinate 7,851,102 of JAGSMP010000038.1, read as the reverse complement.
ATATGATTATTTGGGTTGAAACTAGCGAGAACCAATATTATAAAAGAAAAGCTTAAGTCTTAAGTAAAAGTTTAAGTCATAATGACTAAAGTCTTAAGCCTAAAAATAGCCGGTGCCCTATTCTGGCTTGTAATCTGTAATAATGGCAAGTTTCATCAAAATCCGTACGTAGTTTTTGCATGATCGAGTAACAAACATATAAACATTCAAATATCCATACAAACCCTCACAATTATAATATTAATAAGATAGTAAGACTAGTAGGCCTATTAGAATATATCTGTTCAAATCCACAAACCATTGTTTTTGGGATTGGATATATTGCGATTACTTCCGCATTCCGTATTCATTGGGACACCTACCCTTTAAATTAATGTTATTTAAACCCAACAAACAAAATAAGGTTAAACCTCTTCCGTGAGATTTACAAACCGTTAAGTTATTTATGGAGACTGATCCCTTTTAAATTGATTTTATTGGTAAACACAATGATGAGGTTATAAATTTTCAGGCGTCCTTTCGAATCAAGGTTGGATCCTTGACTTTGTTCGTGACTTGGTAATTTAAAAAGCTTAATTTAAGCATTGTTAAAGCTATAGTTCGAATTACTTTCTTGCTCAAAAACAGAAGATTGGAAATGAAGAAGATAAAATTATTATGAATTTGTGTTATTTTTTTAAATTACTTTAAAAAAGCTCACATCAACTTTATCTGCTCGTAACTATTCCAATTTTGGACATTGGATTATCCCGTTTTAGAGAACTAATAAATTAATTTATATTGATTGAAATGAATTTATATTGATAGTAGCATTGACAGTAACATTATATTGATTGAAATCACAGAACAAAATTACTCTCTACCAAGAGATTAAAACGAATTTATATTGACAGTACCATTTGCGGGCGCAATACAATCAATAACAAAAACTTTACAATGCTCTTGACACATGGTTGGAAACTTCTTGTAAGTGTAATAATACAATATCAGAAGATCTTTATCTATATCTGTCAATAATAGCACTAGTGTCAGAACATGGGTGGGTGAGAAATTGCGTGAAAAAAGAAAAGTGTGGTTTGCAAGACGATGTTGTGACCAGGATTAAGAAAGAAATGCTTGGGTGGTTTGGTCATGTAGAAAGAATGGACGAGGAAAGTGTGACAAAGCAAATTTATGTTGCAGAAGTGAACGGTAGAGTCCCTTCCCGGGGACGCCCCACACGAAAGTTTAGTATAATAAGAAAGTTGACGATATATTGAACATGGACAAGATTAAGAGTACTCTTAACCGATGGGCATGTATGCGTAGGTATATGGATATAAAGGAGGCGATAGAGGTGTGTCAGGATCATGCCAAATGGACGTCCGTAGTCTCTGCCTACCTCTCTGGGTGACTGGGTTATGTATGTCAAAAGATCCCGCTCTCCCATAGCTGTATTGTTATATAGTTATGAAAGAGCAGATTACTTGCAGGTGATCAATTTAATCCGTAAGATATTTTGTCTTAATATCCACGCTTGGTAGGCAGATTGGCGATCACAATATTAGAAGTTTATCACTTTTGACGGTACTCCCCGTTGCCAGTCTGGATACTTTACATATAGAGAAAATGAGATGGTAAAACCACCATCTATCACAAGCCAATTGATGTTTCTAGCAAATCCGAGGCGAGGATGCCTCTTACAAAACCTACATGATGGCCTGTTGGTTTTTCTTCTGCCTTCATCATACGGAAAATTGTTATTAAGAGATATTAAACGCGTTGCGAAAAATTTAAAATATGTTTATATTATTTTAAAATAAAAATGTAAAACACTATTTACTTGAAAAATGTGAACTGAGGCGACGGTAAGGGATAACGTAGTTGAGTCTTATTTAAGCAGACCTCGATTACTTCCAACTATGTTAGCACAATGTGTGAACATACACAGTTGTTTATGTTACAGTAATCTCTGGAGGTCGTCTAATGCAATTTCCTTCTACCTTTAAAAGAAACATCAGTGGACAGTAACATTTGCGGGCGCAATAGGATTTGGGAATTAATCTCCAACAAAGAACAAGGATCAGTTTATTTCACCTCGTTTTTTTTTAAATCGCTTTCTTCTCTGTTTGTCCGTTTGCTATCGCTTTTTAGTTAACTTCCCGATTAGTTAGATTTGAAACTTTATCCGTAGCTCAGAATTGGGAACACGGTAAAAAAGTGGTTGTCATTTGAATTTTTCATTATTTAAAGAAATAAAGAAAGAAACTTTATTCTTTGCTATAAACCAACACACATACATGAAAGATACGATAAATGATATTATAATTTATTGAATTACGGCAACGAAAAGGGTATCTACCCAGCATTATGCTGAAGCAGTATTACTGCAGCGCTTTTATTCTGTCGGCGCACTAATAAGCCTACAAATGGTCATCAGACATAGTACTTTTAGAAGTGGTAGTAACTAATACTTCTGCCAGTCATTATGAATTTAACATAACATTAATCGAAATTATACTATATAAAGGATTATCGAATAAAGAACATAACAAGAAACACAGTAAAAATAAACTTAAGGTTAATTAAATAAAATGAAATGAAAAATGAAAAATTTGCTGATTTCTTTAGAAAGATCATACATTAGTAAATATATACTTGTGACAGGATGCCCCGCTCTTCTATAGTAATAAAGTATGGCTCGCTTACTGTGAAATTTATCTGACATTACACATGTAAATATAATATAGTTACTTAAATCTCGTAGAATTTGCCCATTACAAAGATGGGGCGGAGCGTACGAACAAATTTATCGTACTGTGTAAATGTTGCCATTATCCAAAGGAACGCAGGTGATCAGTGTAATGTACCTTCAGACCGGGACAAATTTGCTACATTCATACAATAAGTATTTGCAATAAACATTAATGGATTAGATTATATACAATAATCAATTTAGAATTTAATTCATTTACGTATCAATCTTTCCGTGGCACCTCAAGGGTTATTGAAAACATTAAGGGAACACATCGTGAGGAAACCTATGTCTGAGAAATTAAAAAAAGAATTTATTTCGAATAAATGTTAAGTCCGCCATGCATTGGGGCGGGACGGTGGAAACCTCCTTCCCCAAAAACCCTCTCAGAAATGAGAATAGGCCTGTATTTGTGAGTGGGACATATTTGTCTATAATTTTACTGTTTATCGAGTTAGGTTTAGGTTCCCACTAAATTTTATAATATGCGACATAGTTTCGATTTCTGGTGCCGGCATCATTGAAATTACATTTTAGCTTACGATGAAAGAAAAAAAACGTAAGTAGATCTGTGTTTAAATGGATAATATGGGAATTTAGTCAACAAGCACCTCCTCGTCTCTTAAAATATTAAACTTAGGTCCTATTCTATCTATCAATACTACTACTATTCCTGTTTACCTCTCCAGCTGAGCTTTTAATGCTCAGTCGAATGACGGATTCGAACCTACGACCTTTTAGCTTCACAGTACGTACCTTCAGAGAGCCATAAGAGCAATTTGTATCTTAGGTCCGAAGGAATCCCTTAGAAAAAATTATAAAAAATAAATAAATATAATAACTTTGGCTTCTCAGTACATTTACGAAAATTTAATATACTAATTATTAATAACTATAAACAAATACAAAAACAAAAATAGTTTTATTAAAAATAGTGATTTACATTCTATAAATACTAGGAACAAGCACAAGTTAGTTATACCAGTTTCTCGACTGTACGCTTTTACAACTAAGTCCCAGAAAACATGCAGACCTTATCTATCAAAAATTTTAAGATTTTTACTAAGTAATAATTATACTCGTACATTTAACAAAAAGTAAAAACCGACTTCAAATTGATAAAAAGAAGTTATTTATTTGCCACCCTTGAAGTATAACCTATTTAATAAAAAAGTTTTTTTTTGTAACATACATACAAATAAAATACACTCGAACTGAGAACCTCCTCCTTTTATAAGTCGGTTAAAATTGTTTACTAAGGGTTATTATACTGCTAAAGAGTACATGGTTGATAACGACGATCATCTCATTCCCAGGGGTTACCCTGTATTGTTAAATAATATTATTGAAATAAAAAGTCCCGCTGGGTTTCTTGCTGGTTCTTACCAGAACAGATTTTTTCCGAATCAGTGGTAAAGCTTAAATGACTTTCAATTAGTATTCTTGTAATCTATATATATATATATATATATATATAATTCGTTAGTCTCGCTAAAACTCAAAAACGGCTCGACCGATTTTAATGAATTTATTGAGTGTGTTTGAATGTATCCATACATAGTTTAGATTCATTATGATACATAGATTCAAAATGATTAAATTTGGGTAGGTGGCGCTGTTGTCGAGATACAGAAATCACCCGTGCGAAGCCGGGGCGTATCGCTAGTGTTGGATAAAATGATTCTATTCTATTCTTAAACCATTACGCTACTGTCGTTTCAATTTTTCTTTATGTATTAGCAATTTATGAATTCCAATAAGATATGATAAGATTTTCTTTTACTGCGTGCCAGGTACTGAATCCATTACCCCACTTGGTCACGTAATTTATAATACATTTACTTATATTTATAAATAACATTGTAAGACAAAATGATAAATTATATATTTACGTGAAATTTTTACATTAATTTTAAATGTATGTTTACGGGTTTTATCGTATTTAATTTACTTATTTTAATTTCCGACGTTTTGGGTGCTTTACAGCAACCCATGGTCACGGGGGGGACTGAGGTGTTTGACGTCCCGATGTCATAGTTAGCCCGGCTACCTTCAGTTTTTTAATATTAATTTTTGGTTCGATCTACGCAGAATGAGCTTACAGTATCTTGAAGTCTTGCAGTGGTATGCTTGGGTTTGGATTTAACTTTGTTAATTATACTGCTGCCATCTGCTAGGGATCCTATGGCGATAAAATCCGTAAACATAGTTTTATTCAATGTGTAGTGTTCGCGTAAATATAAGAAATCATTAATTTTAAATGCTTAAAAAGTGCTATCCTCTACCGTATCGCCAACAGTATTGCAAAAAAAAAATCCGTGTAAAATTTATTATGAATATTATACAGTAATTTTTTTAATATTATAATATGCTGGAGGAAAGTTATTAGAATTGCGTTTATACTTTGAATAATTTTATTTATTCACTAGCCAAATATTACCCGCGACTTCGTCCATGTAGAACTTAAGCGAAATAACTTTCAGATCCATAATAGTAATCTTTGGGCAAGTAGTTTATCGACAAATCACTTTTAACTCAATGTTCACATAAAAAATGGCAAAAAACGATTTTGCAATACAAAAACTAAATTTGTAAACCTATAAAATTTTGTTTCATACATATTTTAATCTCTAAATATGTATGAAACAAAATTTTGTAGGTTTACAAATTTAGTTTTTGTATTGCAAAATCGTTTTTTATAGTTTATGAGATAATCATTAAAAACTATTTATTTTAACGGTTTTTCGATTAACAAAAAATTTGCATATTTTTAATGCAAATTTTAGTCTAGAGCATTCCTGGAATTGCTCTCTATAATTATAATAATTCTAGTATGTTCTATGGTTAAGAACCAGGGTTTTTCCGTACCAGCGGTAAAAATAAAAAATATGACTTTCAATAAGAATTACTTGAATAAAAATATATTGAATAAAAATTATTCTATTCTATTTAATGAACTCCAACAGTTGGGTGTCAATTAAAGTTCGATGTCAATTAAAGATTTCCATTTAACATCCAATTGTTTGAGTGCATTATTTGTAAATTAGTAAACATTAATTATGCGTGGCGTTGGCGAATAATTTTTATAAAATGTTTATGTTTCTGAATTGAGTAATTTTAATAGAATGTTATATAAAGTATTATACAAGATTGGCCGATTACGCTGAGTGTAGGCACTTAAAACATTTTCCTGAAAACCGCCATCAACATTCTCCACACTTGGGAAATATTTATTTTTATAAAACCCTCTTTCCTTTATCGCTGTATAATATTGCCATTTAATGTGTAAATCTTGACACAAAGAGGTGGAAGAAGCAATTTAATGGTACCAACAAAAATAGACTTCTATCTTTGTTTTTAAAATAATAATGAAAATGTTCATTAATTACAGGGTCTTTTATGTATTGCTCATTTTATTTCGAGAAGTGTAATTCTTTTTCTTTTATAATATTTCAGACAGAGTTAGCGGTCCACCTGGTGGTAAGTGGTTATTGTACCGTATTGTGCAGAAATGATCCAACCCACAAGGTTTTTTCAGTTTATTTAGTATAAAGACTTCTGAATATAACAATTAATCCAAAATCTACATTCAATTTCCTTTAAGATGATGTACCATAACATAATATAACAAGGCTTCTGCCACAAGAAAAATGCATTTATCTTTCATATCTGAATAACTATGTTTTCATGGGTTGAAACATTTTTGTACAACACGGTACAATTAAGACTGAAGATACTTTACAGCCTGTATTTATATTACATTGTTATATTTCTTCCCACGCATCGATTTCTCTATAAGCTAATACTAACTTCTAGAGACATGAAAATGAAAAACTTTTGACTCATCATATCTTACATTAGATTTTTAAATGGTGACAATTATTAGATAGCCTTTCCAGGAATGCGCCAAATTAAATATTCCTTGTATGATTTTCCCATATATACTAATTTTTTTACAAATATAGCTATTTAATAACACCCGACAGTACAAATGAACTTACAAAAGTTTTTCCATGTACCGCCGATTCGTATCTTCGGTCATGTTCAATCGGTTCGCGTTGCTACAATTTATTTAATGACGTATATAAATGGTGTGACAAAAGAGCAAGATGTTTTTTTTTAACTAGGTGTGTACCAAAGCAAAATATAGTTAGTATGTTAAATGAAAATTAGTAATTGAGATAACAATGTTATAATTGTGTGTATCTATGTATATATTTATTAGTAAATTTTTATTTATGTATATTATGACGTGTGTTAGTGGATATAGTTTTATATTTTAGTATAGATTATTATTAGTAGGTGTCGTTAACAATTTGTCGATAAAATACTGTTTAAGCATATATTTAATATTTTTTCAGTTAGTTAATTTTTTATTGGTTTTGGAATTTGGTTCAAAAGAGCGGGAATTTGATATTGTAATCTAAATTTTCCATACATATTTTTGTATTTTGGGATAATCATATATGGATTGAGGGCTTGTCGAGTAAGCTTTGTATAAATACGGCAAATTTTTAATTCTTCCCTGCCATAATTTTCAAGCAGCAATAGGTATTTCACTTTGTCGTGTACTGGTAGTATTTTGCAATGATGGAAAAGACCATAAGCATTTTTTTATATTAATCTTTTATTTTGAGAGGGGTGATACATTTAAGGATGCGCAATTGTAGCTCTTATATTTTTTCAAGGTGGGTTTTATAAGTGCGTCCGTAACTGCTCAACCCGTACGAAACTATTGATTCGCCGAGTGCGTTATATAGTAACAGGAAAATCTGGTAAGGTACTTTACCCTTAATGAGATAAAGTTTTGCTAGGATTGCTCGTAGATTATCGCATACAGATTCAATGTGATCAGTCCATTTCATACGATCATCAATTATTAAACCTAAATACCTACATTTTTCTACTATTTCAATTTGAGGACATTCACAGTTGTTATTATGGGTTGTATTTTGGATATTATGAAGACATGTGTGATTATAAGCTTTAAGAGTGATGTTATGTTTTAATCTATTTTGAATCGAGTTAACGTACATAATTTTAGTTTTATTCGAATTAAGTACCTACTAGACCTGCGTCATGTGACCACTGCATGAGCCTCGTAAAGTCTTCTTGTAACAGTTTTACCGCCTTATCCATATTGTGGTGGGCTACTAACAGACATGTATCGTCGGAAAATCGGCACATATTTGAGTTTTTAATAAATTTGTTGATATTATTCAATTGTTGAGATTAAACTACACTCGCAGTAGTTTAGTAGTACTAGCTCCTCCCCCTGTTTGTGAGGTTTGAGTTTTACATGATTAAGCCGAGTGGTGACTTAGTAAAAAACCATCACCTCATGTCGTCCCGTTGCCGCCATAACAGGTGACTGTGGGAAATGCCAGAAAGATCTTATTACGTTCATTAGATATCAGAAAAATATATTCGTTCGCCAGGCAAAAATTACCCAGACCAGTTACGGGGAGCAGCGTTGAGGGTGCGAGACGTCTAGTTGATGAACTTGTATCCCGATTCAGCTGTCATGCTAAATTTATTTGTTTACTAGCTGTTACCCGCGACTTCGCCCGCGTGGAATTTATTGCGGTTTTATTTCATGGGTTGTAATTTTTTTGCGCGGAACCCTAATTGTTTTCCTATAATAAAAGTATCCTACTCTTTATAACATCAGCTATCTGCCGGTGAAAGTCCTATCCGAACTGGTTCACAGGTTTTTGCGAGATCCGTTCAGACACACCAACGATTATTTTTAATTATATATGTAGACGCGTCTATAAAATACTGGTTGGATCGAGAGTGAGCGGGAGGTTGCATCACTTTAGTGGAGCATCATATCTATGGTGGCGAGTGGGAATTGAGGGTATTTCCAGAAACCCCCCCCCACTAGTTTGTGCAGCATAAAGTTCAGTTTAGGTGCAGAGCGCGGGAGATTCCTCTTGAGTTATTCTACGAGTGAAGTCATTCTACGCGTGCTTAGATAGAGTCGTGGTTTTGTCCGTTGTAGTGATTCTTCTGGTGCAGGCAAGGAGGATGGTGTTGCTGAGAGGCTAGTTACGACATATAGATATTCTTACATTATTTTGACTTGTGTCGAAAAAGTAAATCACAAAATCTGGGTTTGATAGGTGGCGCTTTAATAAATTTATCGATAAATTGTATATTCAGGCTGTGAATAGCCTGAAGTAAATTCGGAGTGGTGCTTATTTGGTGTAGATTTTGATGTTCATAGGAGCTATGGCTAAATTGAATAAAAAGCTTATTGATTTTCACTTTAGACTTTGACATCGCGCCACCAACCGGAAAACTTCGAACAACTATGTCGAACCAGCTAGTAAATTTATAAAAATTAAAATTTAAGTTAAAGTATTTATGTAATTTTGAAACTACAAATTCGAAGTTCAAACATATAGCGATTTGTTCCAAACATAAGCGCTTACTAAGGGCTGTTTATTTTGTATGACAACTTATTACTGTTCTCTGCAAGTAACGTTAGAAAGTTCATTAAAATCGATATACTTGTATTAACATAAGCTGTAGGAATATCAAAGAACGTGACCTTGTGATTGTAATACAAATCCGAATATTTCTAATGTCTTTAACCCTCATAATCTCCACTGTTTGGTATTTACTTAGGAATAAATAAGTAATGGGTACCAATGGATACTTGCCTATTAAATACAAGTAGTAGTTAGTTCTAGATGCATGTATATAATCTTGATGGTAAAGACTTCTGAAAGATTCAAAATCAATCCTCATAACAGCCTATTACAAGTCTAGTGACTAACATAGGTGTCCCTATTTTACGTGGTAGAGTCATGCCATGCTGCAGCTAGCTATATTACTGGTATACTTGTAGCACGGATGGGTCGGCTCCACCGGGGAAAAACCACGCTCTCACAGAATATCAGCGTAAAATAGCAGCTCAATGCTGTTGTGTTTCGTATGGTGAGTAAGAACCGGAGACCCTTTTTACTGGTAAAGAGGCATTCCATCTTAGTCCTCAGGTATGACAACGCATTTGCATTTTGATTCTTAATGGAGAATAAATGTAGATGTCTATGGGCCACAGTATCTACTTACCGTCAGATGGACTGTGAGCCCGTTTGTCACCCCTATTCTATAAAAAAAATTTTGCCTGAGGGCAAAGATGAGGTCTACGATGGAGCGAGTTTGCCCAGGAGAAGCCTGTTAACACACACTTCGAAAGGTCCACGTTATAGGCACTCGGAAAAACAGACGCCGGCAGGGCATTCCGCTCCTTGGTTGTGTGCATTATAAGAAATATGCGAATATTCGGAATGTCAACCAAGTGGGATGGTAACCTGCAGTACTTCTGGTATTCCGATAGGAGAATGAAGATGGCGGTATGAGCTTATGAAGCTCATAGGCACACTCTCCGAAGTACAATCTGTAGAAGACCGACAAACTAGCAACTTGGCAGCGGTGAGCTAAGCTGTGAAGCTTACTTTCTATCAGTTTTTTGTCACCGATAAGCCTTTTGGCTCTGTGTTCCACTGAGTCGAGTGCGGCAAGTTGATATTTTGCTGAGCTATCCCAAACGTGACTACAATACTCCATGCATGCTCGGACTTGAACTTTGTAGAAAGTTAGAAGCTGCAGGCGTGAATTATCGCTTCACTCTGTTTATAATACCCAGGTTTTTGGCTGCAGTTTGTGCTTTCGACTGGCGCCAAAGTCGAGGTTAGCACTCAATATATATATGTATATATCAGCTATATGTAGACATTGTCATTTTGGTCCATAAATATAGTTTGTTGACTATATTGCTATTACTGCTTATAAGATCCGATAGGTAGATCCTACCATAGCTATAAACCATCATCTCGGCAAAACAAAATATATTGTGTCAATATGACTTCTATGGATTACGTTGTTCAGAAATTACACGATCACTAAGAGACGCGCCAACGATTTATATATATAGATAAGAAGACTAATATAAGCAAAATGTGCAGTCAGGCATATAAATCAACCAATGATTTTACATATTAAAGATAGAAAGACTAAATTACAAACTACAGTGAAATGTGCAGTCAGACAGATAAAGCAATTGCAGCAAGCGTGTGAAGCTTTGCCATTTACTTTCATATCTGTTCCGCACTTTAACAAAATGTCTTTGTGCACAGAAATAGAATTTGTAACGTTGTTTGAAACAAATATAGCTTATTTTCTGACTGAAATTAGAAGAACGCATTAAACTTATCCTTTTATTCGAAATGTATTCAACAACGTTATACTAGTTAGGTTTATGGGTATATAGGTGTATTTCCTTCTTATTTTTCTTCATCAGCCCGTAAAAGTCTACTGCTGAAGATGAGCCTTTTTATAGGGAGGCCTTGTCTTATCGCCATGCACTGCAGATTAGCGATCCCAGTAACAGAACAATGTCTTCGCTATTTTGGCTACAATGCGTGCTTATCAGTGTTTCTAAATTATAATATTGAAATTATATTGCAATTATATTTTATTATTGTTATTTCATTAATTTAATTAAATACATGATAAAATAGAGCCGTGGTAGCTCAGAGGCTAAGCGCTCGCTGTAAATTTCACAGTACGCGATCAACACAGGTTCTATCTCCGCCGGCACGGTTTGCCACGGTTTCGGCGGTGAAGGAAAACATCGTGAGGAAACATGCATATCTGAGAAATAAGAAAAAAAAATTTCGAAGACATGTGAAGTTCGCTAACACACATTGGGGCAGCGCGGCGGAGATTTCCTTGCCCTAAAACCCGCTCAGATATGAGATGAGGCTTGTATCCAGCAATGGGATGAAATCCACAAAATAAAATAACATTTCTTTCATGGCAAGATAAAAAGTGCGAGGGAGATGGATATTATTCCATCTCGCTTCCTTATAGCCCCCAAGGTCGTGACGGAAAACTCTCACACTTTTTTTCGAATAGCCCCCATCCGCCAAGTCCGTATCGTGCGATAAGGAACTTCGTTCCAAAAGACTTTTTTTTTTGTAAGCCGCAAAAAAGTGAATTTTAGTACATTGAGCTATGCGCATCCTCTTTGTAAGAGTAAAATAAGAGTTACCGCGTATATACGTCCTACTGCTGGATACAGCCTCCTTTCACTTTTGAGAGGATTTCCTGTTTGTACTTTCTAAAAATTGCGCATTTTAGATTTCACCAATATAAATTTTTAATTGCTTGCCAATTTTGTCGTTGCTAACATCGCGCCAGATACAAATTTAATGGTTAAAAAATATTGTCAAACCATTTCAGGACAGCTGAAATTTTATTACGATATTGTTTTGTGATTAATTAATATAATACCAATTTGTCAGAGAGCCAGACCGATTCAGGTCTCTGTGAGAATATGTGAGCTAATACGTTGGCGGTGTGAGGAAGATAGTTGCAGCAGAGGCACCACGCCAGAGTGATAGAAAAATATTCAAATTGACTAATATCATTTATAAAGATTACAACTTTATAACAAAATAGAGTAAAGGTAGAATTAAATTAAATTAGATGAGAAAATAAACATAATATATAGTTAGCAACATAAAACAAAAATAATATTACTATATTGTGACACTCATACATAAAATATAATTCAGTGCTTTTGTTAAATAATCTTGTCACCCTAAAATGATGCAGTGTCAAGGTTAAAAAACATAGTATATATTTTTTTAAATTTGTTATTTAATTTGTTAGCTTGTTCTTCACTGAGTATTATTATTTTATCGCACTAGTTTGTATAAAATACATAATATTATTCTTCGTTACCCAGCACGACAGAATTTTGCTTTCTATTTTATAAAACATAACAAACAGAAACACTCGCCTTAACGTGGCCCTACAATGTTAACTGTCTGAATCTCTCTTTCTTTCTCAGTCTCTCTTTATCTCTCTCTCACACAATCAAAAAAATTAGCTGCCGCGTCCTTCTTACTTCAATTAGCCTGGCTCCTAATTAAGCAACCGAATTTCTGTCTAGCAAAGTGATATTATATTTTTTGATTATATAACTATATCATAGTAAAATATAAATATATTAAATTGTTTTAAATTTTTTAATTATTGCAATAGACAAAACCTTCTGGCAATTGTGATGAGTGACTTAATGCCTATCGGCAATATCGCCAAATCTCATCATTCCACAACCCGTGGAGTGATGATTTTGTAACGAGTGCAATTATATATATATATATATATATATATATATATATATATATATATATATATATATATATATATATATACATATACATGCATACATACACACTACGATATGTTATATTATGCATATCATTAAAATACATATGTAAATATAATATATACGTTACATATAATAATAAATATTGTCTTATCACATGCCCAGGTATCAGACGTGATACGTCTGATATCTGGTTGCATCAAACCATTAACCTAACCTAACTTTAATAAGGAAGCGAATATAAAAACTAGCCGTACTAAAATTCCAAAACGTTGCTAGCTCTCGAACTATATACATTTTACTTTATTTAATATTAACAGTACTTCAGAAAATTATAAAACTGAAAATGATAGTTTAATTAAGTAGACGAAACTTGTGATTTTTGTTTAAACAATCAATTTGATGCAATTAATAAAACGAAAAGGTTGCTTTAAAAACTTTAAACCCGATGTAAATAAAAATTAAAACTCCTACATGAATAAGAGTGACCTTTATGAAGGCAGGCTTTTGACCCGAGTAGAAAAATTCGGCTTCTTAACTGAAAAGTTTTAAACTTCCAAATTAAATGAATATATTCATAAAATAGCGTTTATTTTATTATTTTATTAGCTAACACAACAATTCATTCTATTTTAATTACTATTGAATTCTTGCGCTAGCTACGCCACGATTCAAACGTGTAAAAATGTATATACATACCCCATACGTACGCATATTACTACGTACCTATGTATATTACTAATTTTGCTTCCTACTTCTGACTATAGGAATATTATATATTCACGTACGTCGAACTTGGAGACCGCCAACACTAAAGTACGCTTTTACTTTATGTCCCCTCGTGATCAGACTTCACTTATCTCTGTGCTTTGTAAACTGTGCCAGATAAAGTCAAGTGAAATCGATAAATTTACAATGGCGTCAGAAAGCTTTGTCAAGTGTTTGTTTCGGCATTATCAAGAATCATTTTTGGATTGTGGATATTTTAACATATCTGTTGAAAAGGCGTCACACACATCTGTATATGATTTTTTGTAGTCAATATTAGCAATGTTTATCGATAAAATTGGCGATATATTAAAGATTTGCCAAGTTATGAGAACACTTAACCGACGAGCATTAGTGTGTAGGTATACGGACGTAAAGGAGGCGAGAGAGGTGTGTCAGGATCATGCCAAATGGAATTCCGTAGTCTCTGTCTACCCCTCTGCGCGACATGATGTGCGAGTGTGTGTGTATGTATGTATTACCAATGTGACTTTATGTGCGCATGTTATATTGTGTCATAACCAATGAACTATCGCTTATTTGCCGTGCGGTGGCGGCGTAAGAGACTCTGTCAACTCATTCCTAATGAGGTGTTGTAAGAGTCTACTAACGAAAATGCCAGAATAACCTTTTGGCTTTTGAAAGATTGCATTATAGACATCTCGTTTACTTGTTAAATACTCTGACTGGCAACGGGCAGCAGCGTCAAAGATGAGAGACGTATGCGATCGTCAATCCGCCAGCTAAGCGTGAAAGGCAACCTCACAATAACGGGATAGGCTCATGTTCGCGGTGGACTTTTACGGGCCGGTAAAGATGAAGAATGCTTATTAGTTCAAAAGACGTAACTATTTTTAAAACATAAATTACGTAAAATATTTTTAATTTATTTTTATTTTATAACAGCGTCGATGAAGTTTAAATATTGCATCCATCAATTTAGTTATGACTTTAAATAAATGTTCTACATACATGATATGAAAATGAAATAAAGTTAACGTTTACTATCTCGTGTTGTAGATTTTAAACGATTTGATTACTTAAGGCGACATATCGAAAACCGTTGAAGCGGGCTATCGCCGGACTGACCCGAGTGAAACATAATTTCTATAAAAACTTCAAAAACGGCGTCATAAGGTCTAAAATTGCGTAGCGCCCGCGACGATTAAGACCTCTTAGAAATCGCTTAGAATTTTAAAATATTTAAAAAAATTATTAGGATTTAAGTAATCAAAATAATGAGCAAGTAAATTACGAATATTGATGTTATGAATGTATTTGAGTGATTCCCAAGCATATAGATTATGTAATTTCGTTGTAATTTCAACTATAGTGATTTTTTAGAGGTGTTTTCGCAAATAATTATGATCGAGTCAAAATTATACAATCGTGTTTTTGAACAAGCAAATTCAAGATAAAGACATGAATTTACCTATATCAAAATTCCAGTTTCGTTAGTCGTGTCATACTCCTATACTATTCGATGAAAGGAGGTGCATTTTTTCGCGGTGTCGCCTTAAAAGTGTCTCCTAAGGAATCGCGGAAGATTGTAATCTTATAAAAAAATGGTAAAGGTATCGCAAGATATCATTTGACCTTTTTTACAGAAGTACGGATGACATAGCTTATAGTCCACTTGACGGTAAGTGGGTGTTGTGGCCCTTAGTCACCTACATCATTTCACGGTTAAGAATTAAAATGTATGTTATTCGTTTGATTGGATTTGTTGTTTTCTTTTTATATTTATAACAAAGGACTTTAAGAAAATTCGTTTTATTTTTTAATATCATTTTCGACCTGAATACAATATGTTTCTATTCTATGTGGCAATCTGTAGGGGAGGCCTATGTCAGTAGTGGACTTCTAATAGGCTGTGACAGATGGAATAATGAATGAAAAAACTAAATTTAAGACGTATTCTTAATAACTTTGTTACACAAATTCCATGTGTAAGTGAAACTTCAATAAACGATTTATGTTTTGGCAATCGTGGGTATTAAAGAAGTGTTTAATAATAAAAACATACATCATGATAATTTATAGTACTTATAACCTGAGTTTTTGAATAAAGTATAACTAAGTATGTATATCCTGTGATAGGTTAGGGGTCAAACGCTCGGCGGCGGAGGAAAACATCGTGAGGAAATCTACATGATGTCTGAGAAATAAAATTTTTCGAGGACATTTGAAATTCACCAAACCGCGCTGGAGCAGCGCTGCCGACTCCTTGCTCTATGACCTTTTCAGAAATTAGAAGAGGCATGTCCCCAGCAGTGAGACTTAACAAGTTCTAACTTAATTTTTTTACACTATGTATACCACTATGAGCTATTAAATATTTAAAAAATGGATGACATTTTATTAATTTAATTATTTTTTTAATCAACGCAATTAAATTTATTTGTTTAACCAAAAACATACTACGAAAATAAAATAACAGTACATATATTCAAGAATAGAAAATAAGCTATTTATCATTAGGGTTAGCGGCAGTGAGTTGAATTAACTTTTTCGGTCATAATTCCTTCATCAACATAAGATCTACTTAAGTCGTAGTCATAGAGGCCATATTACTAAAACTCTTTCCGCTAATGGAGGTCCAGCGCTCAAGGGAAACGAAGTCGTTGGCCCGCAAGTTATTGTTACGGTTATGTGCCGAAAAATAAGGATACATTTACCGACTGGAGGTACATAGTATTAAGGTTGTCTAATTTAAATCGTCTTTTATAATAATACATTAAAAAAACATGAGTTCACTTCACACGTGGTAGAAGTGCAACCTTCAGAAAACTAAACTTCGAGAGAATGAGACGGATGCAGAGTATCAGGAGGAGGATAATTGTAGGGTTTATTTATTATAATATAACGTTACCAAGTTTAATAATTACTTTACATTTTATCCTACACTAGCGATCCGCCCAGGCTTTGCACGGGTGATTTCTGGATCTCGACAACAGCGCTACCTCCAGCCATTTTCGAGTGTTTGCGAGACTAACGGACAGCAAATTATTTTTATATAGAGAGATAATATATTACGTTACACATTATAAAGACTTCAAGTTTCAATTTCATCATCGTAAGTATTTCAATATTTTCTAATCAACAAATTTCGTCCTGCTCATAGATCACATGCATAATCTCCACACATAATAGGAAACACTGTATTCTATCTCATTCTCTCGCAGACTAAATCCTATAGATGTATATGTTTGTCTCTTTTTAGTGTCGCTTTTTCGTTTCATCGAGTTTCAAATCACAACAATTCTAAAGAAGGTTTTTATTTAATAATTAATGAAAAGGGGCGTGCAACTTCTATCTTGTTTATTCTCTTTATTAGCAGTCTAGGGTTCCGTACCCGAAGGGTAACCTACAGAACCTTATTACTAAGCCTCCGCTGTTTTTCCGTCCGTCCGTCTGTCTGTAAGCGGGCTGTATCTCATGATCAGTAACAGGTAGACAGTTGAAATTTTCACAGAATGTGTATTTCTGTTGCCGCTATAACAACAAATAAATAAAAATTAATTAAACACTAAAGGGGGCTCCCCAACTAGAAATGTGTTTTACGATGGTACGGAACCCGTCATGCGCGAGTTCTACTCGCACTTGGCCGGTTATTTTATGTATCTTCAAGTTTCAAGTATCTAAATTTTAACAACGAGGATCTAGCTAATGTTGTTTTTATGCGTTCAAGTGAATGCAGTCTATGAAAATTACAAATGACTTTGAAAAATGTCCTCATGTGTGTTTTGACTTCTATCGATAAAATGGAATATCTTCCATCTTGTCATAGTCTATAGACACTTATAGCAAAATGCACACATTCCATCTGACTGTCAGTGAACGCTTTGACCTATTATACATCTATCCTTGATTAAGAATAAAAATGCAGATACGATGTCACCCATGAACATTGAGATGAAATGACTCATTCCCAGTTAGTTCTCATCACTCATCATATACGTGGTAGAGCCATGCTGCAGCTATAATTATGGTTGTGGCACGAATGGGTCGGCTCGACCGGGGTCTTACCACACTCTCACAGAATACAAGCGTAAAATAGCAGCTTAACTCTACTGTGTTTCGTATGACACCTGTGCTTGCGCATACACTCGGCCAGTATAATCCTGTCCTGAACTAGTCTCCGTTAAGACTGACCGCCGTGAAAGAAATTCGGTCTGGAGGACTTTATTATAATTATGTATGATTCTGCTGGTATTATTGTGGCTGGTTTCCCGCTGGTATTGTGTGAGAACGTGGTCCCACCCCGATCGAATCGACCCATTCGTGAAGCAGCTTTGTAAACTTAGCATATCTGCAGCGTGGCTCTATCACGTACTTATGAATAGTGTACAATTATTATATTTTTTGGATTTTAGATCAAAGCACCTGAGTTAAGACAAATACGAATATTTATACCCCTAACGCAAATCTAAAAAACATTTAAAAAATTTAAGTGTCTTTATTCGGCTTTACCTACAGCGACTTATTTTTGAAACAGCGAAATCGATAACTATTATATTATGCAGGAAGCGTAAACTCACAACGATTTTGAGGCCCGCTGGAAAGTAAAACATCTAATTAATAGAAATTAGTAATACCGCTGGACTAGATACTTCAACCTCTTGCGACATATTGTAATATATAGTCTACACATTTAGCATATCATTGCTAGTTGAATATAAATGTGCCTATTAGTGGCAAATGAGTGCATGTACACATTTAATCTACGCTTAATGACACCGAAAGTAATTTCTGACACGGACCCTATTTAGCATTACGCCGAGGTTACTCTTTAAAGGTAAAGTGTTGTTCAAAATGTTGTATAATAAGGAATAATTGGTTTATATGCATTATGCCACTAAAACAAAGGAAAGAATATTTACTCCAAAAATTTTTTTTTTATATTTACGCATCATTAATTTTAATAGTGCGGTGTGGTGGCGGTGTTAGAGAATCCATCACGCGTTTTGGACCTGTGGGTGTCATAATACAAAAATACAAAAAAAATATCTATTTTTTATATTATTTTTGTGATGAGGACGTAAGAAGAACCGCCATCGTATTTCGTTCCACATGCGTCCTAAAATGCAATTATGAGGCGCACCAGAAAGAACGGTTAAATATTATGACCCGATAAATTGTGAATGGCGTTATTGAGTGAGTGAGATGTTAAACGAACGAGTGAGTTGCTGAGTGAATGAAACTGATCTGGAAGAACACATACCCCGTTTGTGTTCTTCCAGACCAGTATAAATTAGGAACTTAAAAAATCCTTGCTCAATCTTTTTCATAGGCCCACAGCGAATTCACAATTCTCCGGTGTTGCAGGTATCCATGGACAGCGGACAGCGGACGGTGAGCCACTAGTTCATTTTGTATCCCTTCCATATAAACATAATAAATATTAAAAATAAATTAGTACTCTGTATTTTAAGTTATATAAATTGCTTTTATCAGTCCCCGAGTTTAACGGTTAATGGTTTCTTTTTATAATTTTAATATAAAATGTCGCTTATAACATGTTATGAAAATAGCACATTATTATAAGGTGAAGTCAATAACGGCTGAGTAATTTTAAATTTTAGTTATTTGCTCTTGTTTGTAAATTCTACAATATACTTAACAGTTTTAATAATTTCAAGATAGACGGGATATTAATGCAAAGGATCGAGGGAGGTAGAATAAGAAAGGGGTAGGGTCTTTATCCCACATTTAGACATATTTAGTAGTTGGGTATAAAAATATTTTTTACACGTTTTTTTAGTAGATTTACTTTACGTATGATTGCAGCAAAATATTATTATTATTATTAACCCTACGATGCTGTGGCTCATAGATATCTACATTTATCCTCAATAAAGAATCAAAATACAGATGCGTACCCTGAGTACTAAAATGGAATGCCGTTAAATTCGTGGGACACCCATTTTTCGAGCTTTTGTACCTTGCTAATTTGACACAAATGGACCAATATTGTTTTGATTCTAACGTCAAAAGCTGCTGCTAATTCAGCCGTAGATTGAGCAACGGAAGCGGGCAAACCAATAACAAGTGTTGCGTTCGTTTGTAGTATTCGCTCCGTAAACGTCGTTGATGTTGCGTGCCGTTTGTGCCGCGTTGCTGCCACGACGGTACTCATATTCCCCATAATTACTCGAATTTTTAACGTATCCATTATGACGAAAAAGATTCAAATGCGATGAAAACAAATGACTAATTTTGAAAAAAGATTTCCATGTTTTTAAAATAAAATAAATTTGAAATTAGAATTCTTAGTCAAGCAAAAATTATTTCGATTTGAAATGGCCAGTACTGCAGAACGGCAATTTCATAGGTAAAGACCTAGACATATTATAACTATAGCTTAAAGCAGTGATATTTTAACTATAACGAGTGAATAATTGAGTTCAAATTATAATACACTACAGAAAGTATAAGAAGTAATAACGCGCGCCACCACCATAATATCAGGCGGATAATTTGTTCAAAACTTATGTGAATGTGTTTGTGACACTTCGCTAAGAAATCCTCATTTGCGGTAAAAGCGGACGAGCTGGTGATAGAAGAAAAATGGAGTGTTCTTTTCTTGCGCAGAAGTTATGCTCGTAAAAGTGGAGACCATTTTGATAAATAATAGATTTGTTTTGATAGGATCTCATATAACAGAGGCTTTCTGCTAACGTAAACATAGTTATATACATATATATGTGAATGGTTATGATTTTATAATAAAACATTAAAAAAGAATACATTTTACCTAACTGCCCAAAGACAGCAATTAAATAAAGTGCCAATTGTGCTTAACACGCTCATAATAAAACAGTTTATTAAGATTTACGACTTAGTCATAAAGTAAGACGATATTAGCTATAGCAATCACTTAAAAATATATTTTACGAAGCACTTAAAGAATAAATATACCATAATGTTTTTTTTTTTTATAGGATAGGGTGACAAACGAGCACACAGTCCACCTGATGGTAAGTGGTTGCTGTGACCCATAGACATCTACATCTATCCTCAATAAAGAATCAAAATGCAGATGCGTTGTCACCCGGGAGGACTAAGATGGAATGCCTCTTTTCTAGTAAAAGGGTCTCCGGTTCTCTACACTCACCATACGAAACACAGCAGTGTTAAGCTGCTACTTTACGCTAGTATTCTGTGAGAGCGTGGTCCTTCCCCGGTCGAGCCGACCCATTCGTGCTACAACTATACTACTAATATAGCTGCAGCATGGCTCTACTGCTGT
This sequence comes from Parnassius orleans, assembly GCA_029286625.1. NCBI lineage: Eukaryota > Metazoa > Arthropoda > Insecta > Lepidoptera > Papilionidae > Parnassius > Parnassius orleans. Next base: position 7,830,159 of record JAGSMP010000038.1, on the reverse strand, counting down.
TTCTAATTGTATTTAAATAATTGAAACTGAGTTTTAATTTATAATGGGCTATGCTCGGGGTTGCTATGTGTGATAAAGTCCATAAAGATATTTCCCTGAGAGAACAAAAGTTGCCGACATAGACATAGACAAAACTGACAACCGATGAGAAAAAAAAGGCAGATCGCCAGCGCGAAGTACGCGTCGCACACAAAGGAAGGAATTTTGAACCGCATTGTTACCTGCGACGAAATGGATTCTGTTTGACAATCGCAAGCGCTCAGCAAGTTGTTTGGATCCTGGTTCAGCACCTAAGCAATGCCCTAAACGAAAACCCTAGAAAAGTGATGGTCACTGTTTGGTGATCTAGCGCCGGTGTGATTCATCACAGCTTCTTACCAAACGGGATGAGCATGTGTACTGTGAAGAACTGAACACAATGATGGAGAAGCTCGCACGTCTCCAACCATCAAAGTCAATCGCTGGTCCCCGCTGCTCCTGCACGAAACGCGCGTCCTAATACTGCACAACAGACGGTCTCCAAGTTACAAGAGCTGGGGTTGGAGATCTTGCGCCCACAGACTTCTACTTTTTCCAAAATTTGGATAACTTTTTGGCGGGAAAACTATTGAATACCCGAACGGCAGTACAAAATGCCTTTGAAGAATTTATTGCCTCCCGTACAGCTGATTTCTCCAAGAAGGGCATCAATAAACTGCCACTGCGTTGGCAAAGATGTATCGATTGCATGGGTGATTACTTTGATTAATAGAAATAAAAAAATATAGAAAACAAATTACGTTAACTTATTTCATAAAAAACGGCAATTCCATAGGTAAAGACCTAATATTTGATAAGCATGTAAATGTTTTACAATAGAGGAGAAAAAATAGGTTTGTATAATATATCCTTAATTTACTTATATATAATACGAATTTTAATAACAACCGCTTAATAAATACTTTTATTCTTCGTATATTCATGTTAAATAGTAGAACATTTTCTATTTAATTTTTTTAGTTTTTCAAATCTCTGAAGTCCAATATGAGTGTATTACCTATTATGAGGGTATTAGACCCCACTAATAACATCTACAAAAGATTTAGTTACAAGGGAAATAATGTTTCAGTAATAATTTTTTTTAACTTTTTGGCTAACAATAGCTCAGAACCGAAGATGGAGGAGGCCTTTACCCAAAGAGGGGTCCTTAATTGAAATGTATATATATTTTTATTTTCTAAGCGTACATATTATAATTGTTGATTTTTTTTATTATTTTCTATTAAGGAATAAAGAGGCTTTATTATTATTATTATTTTTTTTATTTGTCGTTTTCGTTTAATAATTTCCCGGATAACAAATGACATCTTCAGTCAAAAAAATATTATATAAATATTTTAGTTTAAAGTAAGAAATGAATTCAACACAAACATACTTTGATAGCTTAATATACTCGATAATTGTTTAGCATGTTAGTTAAATGCCGATTTTAAATTAAATAGACTGAGCAATTATTTGGTTGAAGTAACGATTAAAGTTTTCAACGACAAATACACATTTCATAGAAGTTTTTGTTTAAATTCAAGTTAGAAATTGAAATATAATGATCAAAATGAAGAATTAGAAATCTTTCTCAGTGCCTAGAGTTTGGCAATATAGTGGACAATATATATATGACAAGCTCGTGGAAATTGCCAATGTGGTCGGAGCTAAGTTTTGCAAGACCCATCACAGAAGCCAGGTACTCTACGATCACACTCTTAATATTATGGCTGGTAGACTCGAAATAAAACCGCAGTCTTCAATAGATATGACAGCGTACAGCCAACTGAACAATCAGATTTCCAGATACATGCGACCAGACTTATGTAGTTTCAATACAGCTGGTATTAAAAAAAAAACGATTGAGCAGAATCAAGGCTCCAAATTAAATAGGCCAGATATCACTCTACCGGAAAAAGCCGACTGTCGAAGTTGAAGACCGATTTTTATCAATTTTGAGTAAGATTGAGAGGTTCTTAGGCAAGACTCATTCGTCACTGTTCGAAAAATTTTCAAAAATATCTAGGCTATTGCATACATCGATCACGAAGCGGAGATGTAGTGCTCTATTGTCACCAACAAAAAATCGCGATCCACTCAACTTAAATCACTTCCACCAGCTTTATATTGCACTTATATAATAAAAAAAGTACACCAAAAGCAAGAGGAGATTTCAATTAATACTTCCGACGTAGTTATAAGATTGTTTATTTCGATTATTATTAAACAAAAAGTTAATTGAAAATAATTTCACTTGGACGTCAGTTGGTCGGTATGGATGTGAACAAGATATTAAAACTGAACTTATCACTTTGTTTTTTTCTATTAGCTTTAGATTTTGATATTTAGGAAGCTTTTAAAATTTCACTATTGTAAACCCTCCCGTTCGAGGTGTGCACTTTTGAATTTTACAAATTTTTAGAACGTCTTACAGTTCCTACAAGATATGCCAAGGAATATTAATTAATACGAAATTTATATGATCAGTATAGGCGCATAATAATAACACAAATGTTCTAAAGATCATTCGTTAATCATAAAAATATTTTTGACAAACATCAATATTCAATAATCCTACTATAAATATTATAAATGTGAAAGTTTGTTTGGATGTTTATATGTTTGTGGCTCAAAATTACAGAACAATTTTGATGAAACTTGGCAATAATATGGATAATAAACAAGAATAGGCAATATGTTATGTATAAAAAGTTTTCGACTGTTTAAATTATAGTCATTTTAATCCATGGTGCAATAAAAAATAAAACGTGAGTGGAGCCACGGGTAAAAGCTAGTATATAAATAATTAAGCGTCAAACGTTTGTATGCTATAGATATTAATGGTCATTACGTCATCTGCCTTCCTTTATGGCTGAGTCGTTAATCCTCAACTGTAATAATTGGTTGCCATGTTGTAATTGTCGTAATTTAATTCGTATTCCGAACAATAAGATCTTCTCTTCTTCGATCTTTCGGTAATTAAGATACAAGAAGCGCGCTTAACATAAAACATTTTAGCTACTATTAACATTTAAGTAATTATTGCAGTTTTTCATATTAACTACTTTTTTTCTCTCAAGAATATACGTCCCACTCCTGGGCACAGACCTCCTCTCATTTCTGAGAGGGTTTTATGGCGAATTTTTGCGAATTAAATAACTATAAAAGTAATTAATTCGATTATCATTGCTCAAAATTTGAATTGTAATGAAAAATGGGTTTTAAAATTTTTATAGTGTAGAAGTACTTACACAATTATAATAAGTTAATCCAGAGTCAGACATTTAATTATGAATGTAAACGTACATTTGTTGTATTTTCCCCATCGGTTGTCGGTTCTTCGAGTTATACGGCCGGCCCATTGCCACTTCAGCTTAATAATCCGTTAGGCTACGTCGGTCACTCTGGTTCTACTGCGTATATCCTCATTTCTAAGTTTATTGCCCCTCCTATATAGCCTATATAGCCTCCTCATATAGCCCTCTCCATAGCTTCTGTATGTAGTGTGTATTAGTCGTCACTGGCAGCAGGCACTGGTTGTAGAATTTCGTTTTCAAGTTTTGAGGTATACCTAACGAGAAGATGTGTCGTAATTTTCCGAACGCTGCCCATCCGAGTTTAATCCGTCGATTGACCTCTCGGTCGAAGTTTAACTTACCTAGTCGGACTATTTGTCCCAGGTAAACGAGTATCAACAACTTAGAGCTTAGTGCTCTCAACAACTACATTGATATAGTGCTTATGTCATTCAAAGATTCTGCCATAAGAAATATATCGTCGTCAAATCGAAGGTGAGTGATGTACTCGCCATTGATGTTAATACCATACGGTACGGTACTATATAATATTAACATCAATCGCCTTTCCAGTCCAGTAGCATGAAAACATCTTCCAATGCAGCGGTGAAGAGTTTCGGGGATTGGATGGGTACTCTGGTTCTGTACTCGGATAGCTATCGTAGCCCTACTTTACAAACACTTCAGCACTTCGATCAACTTGGCACCGCTGAAGGGACTGTAGCACCGCCCAAATTTCGACGGAGTCAAAGGCTTTCTCATAGTCCACATACACAAGACAAAGTGGCAAATTGTACTCTTCTGTCTTCTGTACAATTTGCCGAAGGGTATGCATGTGTTCTATGGTACTAAAGCCTTTTCGGAAACCGGCTTGTTCGGGAGGCTGGAAGTTAGACGATTCGTAATGACTCTCGCAAAACAGCACGTAGACGCGCTGATGACTGATTTTTGAATAATATTAAATTCAAAACTTATTTATTTTTAATTCATTAGTATGGCTCAGTAAATGTTTAGCTACTTTAACTGAACGTAGCTAAGCTATGTTCAGTAAAATTAGATTGAATAAACGACCGACCGTAAACCACTGACTGATCTCCCGAACTCTATGTTTATTGTAGTTGGAAGTCGATCGTCAATAAAGTATTTCAGTGTTTCAAAGTCAAAAAACACTTCTAAAAATAGTAACTACACTTCTTATGCATCTGCGATCATATAGTTGAGATAATATTTTAAAAGATTAATTTCGACTCTTATTAAATATCTTTAACTAACTTTAAAGATGTAATCTCCGATTGATATTCACAGCTTCGAATAAGTCAATTGAAGTTTCAATTCACGTAACATGTAGGAAAGAAAAAAAATATAGTCAACAAAAATGTTCGAAAAAAAAGCTCATGCCGTAGCCTTGTTATCGATATTCGAGTACACATTCGTTCGCGTTGTCGTGATTAATTTAATCAAATATCTTATCAATTTAGCAGATATTATAGCGAAGACAAATAATGTCTGTAATTTTGCTCGATCAAAGGGTTTTGCGGCGACAGGTTCATTTACTTAAACTTTAACCTTTAACGAGGACCTAAACATACAACAATATTCGACAATATTTATTTTATTACGCGGATACAAGCAAATTAATTTTTAAAATCTTTAATATAATGGATTTCAGCAAAGTAACGCCTGATTCAATTAATTATCTTAAATAGGAAATAACAAACGGGGAAAAATATTTATCTTGCATTGCGACTACAACAAAAACACGAAACGAAGCCGAGTGAAATGACAGTCATTGCCGTATTAAGATGATATACTTATTGTAACTGTGTTGCATGTCAGATGCCAAACATTTTTATGAAGCAGTTTTCTAGAGAAAATAAAACATTTACATTATATGATACGAGCATAATTTTTTTTATTATTTGAATATTTATATTTCCATAACCGCTGGCAGTAGCTAGTAATATAATTTTAAGTGCGTGTAATGTTCGTCCTCAAGCACTGGGGTGGTGTGGCCAGCTCTTCTCTGTCACATTAGCCTTTTTAAGCTACCGGCCTATGCGCTGAAGCGGGACGTTACTGTACTTAAAAAAAAAAGTTATGTGCCTACGTTCCATTTATTTATTTATTTCCCACAATTTGATTGTACACAGCTTAAGGAAATATACAAATGTTGTGCGGGGGACTGGTCTGTGTGTGTGCTCTGTTTGCACTACGCCAATGACTTTGGATAAGTTCAGATTTTAAGGTACTTAAACCACAAACCAAAACACTTTTGTTGTTGAACACTATTATATGAATTAGCAATTTACAATTAGTCCTTACAATTTCTCAGAGCACTCCCCGTGGTATATGCGATAAAATACGCAAAGAAATGCAACATCTCTTCGCAGTGCCGTGTGCAGTGTGAGTCAAGCCGATCAGAAAGAGCTCGGTCTTCGACGATTCGAACCGCTCTGCGCTGGATGCGATCAAATGGAAGGAGCTGACACTGGAGAGCTCCAGTCCAGAGATGGGAACAGTATTCCATGTGAGGTCGAACCTGCGCCTTGTAAAGTTGCAGGCAGTGTGCCGGCATGAAATACTGTCCCGCTCTGCTGGGCACGCCAAGCTTTTTAGAGGCCAATTTGGTCTTCTCTTCCAAGTGACTACGAAACTGCACGTCAATCGATATGTCGACACCGAGGATTCCCATGTTAGCTGTGACAACGAGGGGAGTGCCTTGAAACTGAGGAGATACGACAAAGAGGTTCTTTTTAGCGGTAAGCTTGTGCTTGTCCAAACTAACGGCCAACGCCTCCTTAATTAAATATAATTAATAACTATATTAAAAATAATTATATATTAAATATAACTAATAATTATATGATTAATAACGGACAACGCCTTATTATTTGGAAGTGTACAGTTGGATATAAGTTCAGTTGCAGGTGTTTCTACTTTTTGTCTATTTGTTACATCATTAATGGTTTTCCATATTAATTTTGGCTTACTTTTGGCCTTAATTGACTCTTGAAACAGAAACTAAAACAGAAACTTTTTTATTCAATATAGATTATAAATAATACTTATTGAAAGTCACTCTTTTGTTTAACTACCAGTGGTTCAGAAAAAAACCTCTGTCCTGGGAAGAACCAGCAAGAACATTAAAAAAATAACAGCTTACAATCATGTATTTTACACAATTAACAACACAAAACAAATTAGCTTGGTAGAGATCACCTCATTCCCAAGGATTATTATCATCCATAAATTCCTTAATATTATAATAACCCTTTTTATACAAACTTTGTTTAATAAAGTTTTTGAACTTTGAGCAGGTCAAATTTTGTACGTTTTCTGGGATTTTGTCGTAAAAGCGTATACATCGCCCCAAGAATGAATTACTGACTCGGTGGAGTCGAGTAACTGGTACTACTTACTTGTGTCTGTGCCTAGTATTTACCGAATCAATATCACTTATTTTTGTAAAGCTAATTTTATTTTTGTGTACGTACATTACATTTTCATAAATGTATTGAGAGGCCAAAGTCAATATATTAATTTTCTTACATTTTTGTCGTAGCGACTCTTTAGGTTTTAAAACTTAGATTGCTCTTATGGCCCTCTTCTGTAAAACAAATATAATTTCAGTATCAGTTGCGTGTCCCCATAGCAAAATATCATACGACATTATGCTATGGAAATAGCTAAAGTAAACTAGTCTAGCTGTTTCAACATTAGTAAGATTTCTAATCTTTTTTACAGCATATGCTGCATAACTAAGTCTGCTTGCTAGTTTTGATATATTGGGGCTCTATTAAGGCTTCGCATCTAGTGTAATTCCAAGAATAATGGTTTTATCGACAGGACTCAGTTCCTCCCCATTTAAAATTACATTAGTATTTAAATATTTGACATTTGGAGTCATGAATTTCATACATCTCTTTTAGTGCCATATAAATGCAAATTATTAATATTATATTTATTAAGAAAAAACTGTTATTATACTACTAAAGAGTACATGATTGATAATAACCCCCTGGGAATGAGGTGGTTTGTACCATGCTGTTTCTAAATGTTTTCATAACAATTGTATAAAATATTATGTTGTAAATTATGCTTTAAAAAACGTCTTGCTGGTTTTTCCCAGGACAGCGGTTTTTCCGAACCAGTGGTAAAAGTAACAAATTACTTTCAATTATAAATTGATTATTAACGTTAAACCTTAAAAAAACATAAACACTCACGCCTGTCACCAAGAGGGGTAGGCAGAGACTACGGACTTCCATTTGGCACGATCCTGGCACACCTCTCTCGCCTCCTTTACATCCATATATCTACGCATACACGCTCGTCGGTTAAGGGTACTCCTAATCTGGCCCATTTTCAATATATCGCCAATTTGGTCGATAAACCTTCGCCTAGGGCGTCACTTTCCGACTCTGCCGTTCACTTCTGCAGCATAAATTTGCTTTGTCATACTTTCTTTGTTCATCCTTTCTACATGACCAACCACCGAAGCATTCCTTTCTTAATCCTGGTCACAACGTCATCTTGCAAACCACACTTTTCTCTTATCACACTATTTCTCACCCTGTCATTCAGATTCAGCCCTAGCATACTCCTTAATGACCGCATTTCTACAGCAATTATTCTACTCTCATGTTTCTTCTGCCAGACCCAACTTTCACTACCATACATTAAAGTAGGGACTAACACAGCATTATGAATTGTCAAACGTGCCTCTTTTGACACATTCTGACTCTTCATAATAGCGTGTAGAGCCCCATTCACTCTATTTCCTGCGTTCACTCGTCGTTCTATAGCCTTATCATATCTACCATCCCTGCTAAATAAACATCCCAAATATACAAACTCATCCACTTGCTCAATCAACTCCCCTTCTGTTCTTATTTCACATAACGTTTTACTTTCTTCTCTTTCAAAAAACATCACTTTCGTCTTACTTGCGTTCACTTTCATACCCCTTTCTTTTAATGACCAGTTCATTAAAGTAACCATCATTTGCAACTCGGCCGCCAACGATGCAAATATGACTTGATCATCGGCGTACAAAAGGCATTTGACGGCTAACTCACCCATTGTCAACCCACATTCTTCAACTTTTAAAGTTTGCAAACAACTATCCATAAATAGATTAAACAGCCACGTGGAAGCTACACAGCCCTGTCTGATACCTTTTTGGATGCTAAGCCAGTCCAAGTAGACCCCGTTGATCCTGACACAAGCACTAGAGTCCCTATAAAGAGACCTTAATGCCTGTATCAAACCAGCGCTCAAACCAAATGAGTTCAGTATTTTCCATAACATATTCCTGTCCCCTCTATCATAAGCCAAGTCCATGAACGCACAAAAAACTTTCTGGTTTTGGCCAAAACTTCTCACAATCATGCATGGAAAAGACTTGATCCATGCCCCATTCCTTTAATCCAGCTTGCACATCCCAAATTTTTCCATCAGTTTCTTCCATAATTCTTTCAATTAACACCTTAGCATACAGTTTACCCACAATGCTAAGCAAGCTGATACCACGGTAGTTTTTACAGTCCTGCTGTGACCATTTTCCTTTATATATTGAGACTATAAAGGCTTTGCATCAGTCTTCCGGTATCCGCTTCAGTTCCCAACATAAATTAAACAAGGTTTACAGCATGCCTGCCACCACTCCCTCTCCAGCCCTTAGCATTTCCAGTGATACTCTATCATATCCGGCTGCCTTAACTGCTTTCATGCTTTTCATTGCTTTCATTATTTCATCTACACGTATCTCTCTACCTCTCTCCACTTCTTTCGGAATTTCTATTTCACCTAATTCAGACGAATCTTCACTCATAAACTCGTTTTCAAAGTATTCCTTCCATCTCTTTAAATACGAAACTTCAACATTTAGCATACAGCCATTCTCGTCTCGTATAGTATTCATTCTAGGCTGTTTTGAATTTCCCCTAGCAGTTTTTACGAGTTTCCAGAATATTTTAATATTTGCCTGGAAGTTATCAGATATCCTTCTATCATTCTTATCCGTTCTTTCTAGCTTCTTCCTTTCAACAACCTCTTTTACTCTCTTATTTATAAGCCTTAAGCCTGCATTTCTTCTTTCAATCTCATCATTCATACCGCCAGAATTACCAGCTTTGGTTGCTAGTAAATCTAGCCATGCTCTCTTCTTTGCTTCAACTTCAATCCGTACCTCATCATCACACCACAACGTATTATTTTTCCTTTCATTCGTTCTCTTACTTACACCACATACTTCGGTGGCTGCATCCACCAAAACTTTCTTAACATTATTCCATACAGTCTTCAGGTCTAAATCATTCGTACATATTTCATTCAAACCACTTATATTCTCCCTCACACCTTCATCTTGTAACCTCTCTATTCTTATACGCTGTAACGCAGTGGTAGACACAGATGTCCGATGCCGCCAACGCCTGAATAGACCATTAATTCGGCATAAGACCAAGTAATGATTCGTCCCTACGTTGGAGGAGCGCAGTGGTAGATACAAGGTAAACCCTTGTATCTACCACTGCGCTCCTCATTCTTTCATCCACAATTATGAAATCTATCATGCTTCTATCATCACCTCTTTCCCATTATACATGTGAATCCTCTTATGGCGAAAGAAAAGAAAGTGTTCGTCACACAAATATTCTTTTCCAAACATACGGCGAGGAGGTCTTCACCATTCTCATTTACACTTTCATCGCCAAACGTTCCTAATATCCTTTCATAACCAGACTTCTTCACCCCAACCCTTCCATTAAAATCTCCTAACATAATAATATTTTCATTTCCCTTACATTTCATCAACACCATCATACCATGTCCCAAAACTGCTCTCGGATATAAGTGGGCTTAGACATGTCTGGGGCGTACACCCCTAGCACAAACAACTTCTTTAAGCCCACTTTCATTCGTATCCATAGCAGCATTCGTACCCATTCTTTCTGAAAGGATGACACCGACTCCTTGGCATGTTCGCTCGGTCTCTAGTCTACACCAGACCAGTAAGCGGTATACATGCCATGTGCAGTGGCATCCTTTACCTTTCGTTTCGTCTCATTTACACATAACACATCTATTCCTCTATCATTCATCATTTCGCATACTTCATCCATCTTATCATTCATTGCTCCACATACATTCAGCGTAGCCAGACGGGCCTCCGCAATCCACCTTTCGCCTCCGGGAACAGAACGTGACGGGTGGCGAACCTCGTCGCTGGTTTTTCTCCCGGAGATTCTTCGTACTCCTGCCCCATTAAAGGGGCGCCGGGAACTCGGGGCCATTTCTTTGATTTGTTGGCTCATGGTGCGAACTGAGGGGTGGTAGGTTTTACCCCGCTACCATACGTCGAGGAGACGAGTCTATCCTTTCGGATTTGTCGCTCGTTTAGCACCACCCGAGGGACACGTGTAGGGTGGGCCTAGGATTAGGTGGTCGAAGTCTACGGACGCGAGTGACTCATCCCCCGTTAACGTTAAACCAATGCACTAATTTTGATATAGCATTATTCACTTCGTCACATTGAAATGATTGACGTTTAAGTTTAAAAATCAAGGAAGTATCATCAGAAAATAATACTATATCATGACTATCCCCTACAATGGAAGGCAAGTCATTAATATACACTATAAATAGGAATGAACCGAGAATTGAGCCTTGAGGGACATCCATTAGTACAGGTGACCCGTAAGAACTTTTACCATTGATAATAACTTTTTGCGTTCTATTACTTAAATATGAAAAAATAAGTTTAAGCGCTGTGTTCTTCCTGCTTAATGTCTTTGAAAGATCACAAAATATACCCAAAGCATCCTCTGAATTCTCCGTGCACAAAAAATAAATTTAATAACTCAACTCCAGCGTCAGTTGTCGAGCGACCCCTTATAAAACCAAAATGATTTTTACTAAGCAATTTATAAATATTAAAAAACTTAACATCTGATCTAAAATTATTTTTTTAAAAATTTTACTAAATGTTGGTGGTACAAAAATTGGTGTGAAATTGGCGAGGTCTAATGTACTACCAGATTTAAATAAAGTATGAATTTACTATCTTTCATTAAATCAGGAAACACACCAGATTCGACGCTTGTATAAAATATAGTGGCTAGATGAGGTGCTATTGTATCTATTATAGATGAAATAAATTTAACGGAAATCCGGCATAAGTCTGCCGTTTGCTTAACATCAATAGTTTTAAAATATTTAACGATATCTTTTGGCAATACTCTATGGGATTTAAAAGTATTTGAACAAGCCTTTACATTTTGTTTAAGCAATGATTCAGCGACAGTAGGAGAGAAGAATTTAATGATTTTGTTGTCAAAACAGGAACACCAGTAAAATATTTCTCAAAAGCCATTTATTCAGCATAATAATTTATTTAGCATAATGTCATTTCATATGACATTATGCTATGGAAATAACTAAAATAAAGTAATCTAGCTGTTCAAACACATGTAAGGCCTCTTATCTTTTTACAGCATCTGCTGCAGAATATTTTTACAGCATATGCTACATATCGAAGTCGGAGGTAATATAAGCATCAGGTGAGCCGCATGCTCGTTTGCTTTTCTAGTATAAAAAATATCTTATAGCGTTACTAGTATTCCTTTTCAAAACGGCTTCACTATCTGTCTAGTATTCGTCTGAAATGATACCTACCTCTTAGATATTCTTGCCGTTAAGTAGCATGGTTCGAAGTATTGAAAGCCATATGCTGTGTTATTGTAATATTAGTTTTATAAAAACATTTTACAATTCCTCCCCCTTCTTTCAACCATCGGACAACCAGACGTTCGGCCAGTCTCAATCTTTTTGTATTTTTCTATAGGATAAGGGTAACAAACGAGCACACAGTCCACCTGATGGTATGTGGTTGCTGTGACACTTAGGCATCTACATCTATCAAGAGTGAAAAGGCTTTTGTTAAGCTAAGTCAGTGCGCTTTACCGTTTTCGGCTTCATCACCACTTATCGTCAGGTGGGATCGTAGTCGAGTGTATTGATTTGTGGAAATATTACATAAAGGTGCCTATATGGGAGTGTCGTCATTTTTTAAGGACGTATTTACATTTTTGACGTGCTCTAATTTAGATATTCGAATTGCAAGCTGAATTACGCATACACATATTGAAACAGTTTTCCGCTATATTTTATATATACCTAACTAAACTTGGTACTTGCTCAGATCAACAAAGGAAGAAAGACGGAGCGCTGCGTACATTTTAAGTGAAGCTGAAAAACTCATCTTCTTGACACGCACTCTCATATACATCTTTTTTCTTTTTTCTTTATCAGCCCGTAAAATTTTACTTACGGATGCACACATGGATGCACCTAAAACCATGTTAATGGTTGCAAATGATTTTAGATGTTTACGTGTAAGTGAGTGCGTGTTCTTGCAATAAGGTGAGCATGGTTTTGGCTTGAATTTTGTATCCCTTATGCGCTCCGTATTTCTTTCTTTGTTTATATAAGGATACTTGAAGTATTATTAATTTTACAAGTATTAAGTAAAGTTAGTTGGCGTAACTTTGCAATCGCATTTGGTATCTGGCATGATAATAATGTTCATATTATTTGTAAATTTGAGAGTGGGATGCGGGTTCAGCATTGGCTTGTGGCTGTATTAACGTACATGTACCTATTGAATATGTAAAATAATATATAAAAAAAAGAATATATAAAAAAAATCAAAACTAAAACAAGTAAATATTGTTTTTAAACGTTATTTCATCGGTATGTTCTTATTCATATGTGAGCTTTGACATCTTAGATTCATATATCAACTAGCTCTGGAGGTAAGCATTTATTGTAGAATTTTACTAAAAGTCCCTCCACGTTTTCCTTCCAGAACTGGTCATCTCTTTTAATGAATTCAAATTTAATTTTACCGTCGCCTATCCAAGCAAATATACACATATTTTGACCAGTTTGTAATTGGCCCTGAACTTGGTAGTATCATTTGCTTTTTGTGTTGACTATAAAGACGTCAGATTTATACAGCGAAAAGTCAATTTTCATTTTATTTGGTTGCTTCCTCGGGCACACACACACACACACACACACACACACACACACACACACAATACAAAATCCCGTAATTATTGAAATTAAACCCAAGCATATCCCTGCAAGACTTCAAGATACAGTAAGCCCATTTTACTTAGATCTTACCAAAATTAATAATTAAATAGCTTACGGTACTCCGGGTTGACTTTGTTATCGGGATGTCAATCACATCAGTCCCCTCGTGACCATGATGCACCCGAAACGTCAACAATTAAAAATAAGTAAAATTAAACGCGATAAAATCCATAAAATAGTTTTATTCGATGTGTAGTTTTCGCGTGAATTTAAGAAATCATTAAGAAAATCAAATCTAATCAAATCTAATGCTTTTTAGCACATGTCTCCAAAATATATTTTTATTTCTCAGACATGTAGATTTTCTCATAATGTTTAACTTGACCGCAAAGCATATCGTAATCAGCACTTAATATTGCTATTAACAATTTCACGTCGTGGCCAACTGGAGCCGTGGCAGAATTGGCTCGCTGTAAATTTCACAGTACGCGAGCAACCCGATTTCGATTCCCCTCGCCACCATTTTTGTAAACACTAGCACAACCCGCCCAGGCTTAGCCTTGATATGATCTATTAATGTTGCGATATTTTGATTTAAGATAATCAAAGATCTTTTATCAATTATTCGTTTTCACAAGAAAAATCTTAAAGTTTTTCGGAAAAGATATAGCCTAGATCCGTCCTGCCATTGCTCTCTATATGTTCGTAAAGTTTCTTTACGATCGGTTCAGCCATTCCGAAGATCAGTCCGGACAGACAGGTAGCACACAGACAAAAATTTTAAAAATGGTTGTTTATGTCTTAATAGCATTTAAATAACCTCCTGAGCTTAAGAAAAGCCAGTTATTTTAATATTACAGAGATACACTTCATTTAATTTATATGTATAGATATTACAGCTTTATTGTGAAACATGGCTTGGGTTATCAATAACCCTTATAAAATTTTCTTATACAATACAATAATAATAGCATTCTGATACGTTAAGTCTGAGTTAGGGTTCTTTCAACTCTTTTCTACCACCGCCCATGAACAACTGCAACGCCAGGGAAATTGCAGATGAGTTGCCGGCCTTTAAGGCGACACATCGAAAACCGTTGAAGCGGGCTATCGCCGGACTGACCCGAGTGAAACATAATTTCTATAAAAACTTCAAAAACGGCGTCATAAGGTCTAAAATTGCGTAGCGCCCGCGACGATTAAGACCGCTTAGAAATCGCTTAGAATCTTAAAATATTTAAAAAAAAATTACTGATTTAAGTAATCAAAATAATGAGCAAGTAAATTACGAATATTGATGTTATGAATGTATTTGAGTGATTCCCAAGCATATAGATTAAGTAATTTCGTTGTAATTTCAACTATAGTGATTTTTTAGAGATGTTTTCGCAAATAATTATGATCGAGTCAAAATTATACAATCGTGTTTTGAACAATTCAAAGAACATGAATTTACCTATATCAAAATTCCAGTTTCGTTAGTCGTGTCATACTCCTATACTATTCGATGAAAGAAGGTGCATTTTTTCGCGGTGTCGCCTTAAAAATGTAGTAATATAGGCTCTTTTCTTGATGGTCCCTAAGTAGTACTGGTCCGAAAAAATCTCTGGTAAATCATAAAAAAGAAACCGGTGTTGAATTTGTCCATGAGCGTAGCGTAGCGTTTTTACGGTGGTAGAGCCACGCAGCAGCTTTTGCTGTTGCACGTATGGGCAGGCTCGAGCCGGGTTAGTACCACGACCTCACAGAATACCGGCGTGAAGTGGAAGCTCTGCTTTTGCGTTTCGTCTGGTGAGTGCAGGTGACCAGGCCCAATTCTCCCCATCAACATGGTGGCGGAATTAAATTTAGACTACCCCAGGAGGTACCAGCACCCCTGGAGAATCCTCGCTGAGCATCCACGACCATGCTACTCCACTCCTGAGCGTGGGTGCTCAGGCTGCCCCAGTATTCTGGGGGCAAAATTCCGCTCAAAACAATAACTGCTCGGGGCAAACTGAGCAACAAGACCAGGCGACCCCTGCCGCGCTATCCGTGGATTTATGCAACATCAGGGGACTTCACTCGAACCTAAACGCCGTCCACCATCTCAGAGACGGCGAAGCCGGCCGCTCTTCTGTGACCGAGACGCAGGTGTCCTCTCCGGCTGATACTTCGTATCTCTCCTACCCGGGGTACAAATTGGAACACTCCTTTGTGCCTCAGGCTGGAGTTGCGTATACGTCAGAGGACATCTGTTCTCGACGCCTCGGCAGTCTTGAAGGTTCGGACCTGTCCATCCCTACGCGTAGATAGCGACGACCATCCGCGCGCGTCTGGGTGCCTCTATAGGTCCCATAGCGGTAATGCCGAAACAGACCGACTCATCGACCACGTCCAAATGGCTACAGATTCCTTGCTACAACAGGTCCCATCCGCAGAGATCGTGATCCTTGGCGATTTTAACGCCCACCACGCCGAATGGCTTGGTTCACGTTTAACCGATCATGCGGGAGATCTGTTTATGACTTTGCCTTGGCATATGGTCTGACACAGCTGGTTACTTCGCCTACGCGGATTCCAGATGTGAGGATCATACACCTTCCTGTTGGACCTTCTGCTGACCTCTCATCCGGACGGATATCAGGTTTCCGTCGATGCCCTCTCGGCTCTTCGGACCATTGTGATCCGGGTGTGGTGCCACTTACGCTCCTCGCGGTTGCGTTCTGCAGTTGCCGCCGTGTTTGGCATTACAGGTCGGCGGATTGGGACGGAATGCGGTCCTTTCTTTGCATCCTACCATGGGGCGGGTTTGCTTCTCGCCGGATGATCCCAGCGCTGTTGCTGACTCTGTCACTGATGTGGTGTTACAGGGAATGGAACTGTTTATTCCATCATCTGTGGTACCCATCAGGCAGATCGCAGCCTTAGTTTGGTCGCTCCTGTAAGACTGCATTACGCAGTAAGCAGGAGTGCTATCAGGCCTGGGCTGAGGCTTCGGCGGCTTGGGATGTAAACACCAGCATGCTTAAAAAGTATAACTTCGCCTCAGGTCCTTCAAAGTGTTATTGCCAAGGCAAAGTCAGAGCACATAGGCAGAATTGGCGAAACTAGTTCGCCTTTCGGGAACCCGTGCATTCTGGTCTCTCGCCAAGGCTGTCCAGGGAATTTCTGTAAGCCATCACTACCATCTCTGCACAGGGGAGGACGACTCACTGGCCCACGCCGCAAAGAAAGCCGACCTTTTGGGCTCACTTTTGCGTCCAACTCGACTCTTAATGACGGGAGAACACACCGCCGGCCATCCCGCGGTGTGAGTGCTCCATGCCGGATGTCGGTTCTCACAGCGCTCGGTTCGCAAGCACTCCTCTCCCTGGACATCCACAAGTCGAGTGGGCCTGACAGAATCCCAATTGTGCTGAGGACGTGTGCTCGGAGTTGGCACCGGTTCTAACGCAACTTTTCGGTACTCCTACCCTAGGCGTAGTCCCGAAATCATGGAAGACAGCTTTTGTCCAACCGATCCCTAAAAAGGCGACCGCTCAGACCCGTCCAACTACAGGCCTATCGCCATCACCCCCTTGTTCTCCAAAATAATGGAATCTATTATAAACTGCCAGCTCATGCGGTACCTTGAGGATCACCAGCTGATTAGTGACCGCCAATACGGTTTCGTCGGGGTCGATCAGCTGGTGATCTTCTGGTCTACCTGACTCATAGATGGGCGGGCAGTAGAGTCAAGGGAGGCATTGGCCGTTAGTTTGGACATTGCGAGCTTTCGATCGGGTTTGGCACAAAGCGCTTCTTACAAGCTCCCTTCCTATGGGCTTCCGAAATGTGCAATTGGATCACCAGCTTTCTTGCAGATCGGAGCATCAAGGTCGTTGTAGACGGTGCATGCTCCGACTACAAACCTATTAACGCTGGTGTTCCACAAGGCTGCGTGCTATCACCAACGCTGTTTCTTCTGCATATCAATGATATGTTGCAAACCGGTAGCATTCATTGCTATGCGGATGATAGCACTGGTGATGCTCTATACGCCGGCCGTGCGAATATTTCTCGGAAAACGTCGCCGAGTACCGGAACAAACTTGTGTCTGAAGTCGAGTCTTTGCTGAACAAAGTCTCGGATTGGGGCGACTAAATCTAGTCAGTTTAATCCCCAGAAGACACAAGTTGCGCGTTTACCGCTAAAAGAACCCCTTTGTCGTATCTCCTCAGTTTCAAGGCACTCCTTGTTGCCTCAGCCAGTATCGGAATCCTCGGCGTCGACATATCGGTGACGTGCAGTTTCGCGGTCGCCGGAAGAGAAGGCCAAATTGGCCTCTAAAAGCTTGGCGTGCTCAGCAGAGCGGGACAGTATTTCATGCCGGCACAACGCCTGCAACTTTACAAGGCGCAGGTTCGGCCTCACATGGAATACTGTTCCCATCTCTGGGCTGGGGCTCCCCAGTGCCAGCTCCTTCCACTTGACCGCATCCAGCGCAGAGCGGCTCGAATCGTCGACGACCGAGTCCTTTCCGATCGGCTCGATTCATTGGCGCTGCGAAGAGATGTTGCATCTCTTTGCATTTCTTTCGCATTTACCACGGGGAGTGCTCTGAGGAATTGTTCGGATTAATCCCAGCCGCCAAATTTCACGAACGCACATCGCGGCAGAACTCCCACCACTGTGCGATTTAGAAGATGTTTTCTTCCTCGCACAACTTCCTTGTGGAATAGTTTACCACCAGCGATTTTTCCGGACCGATACGACTTAGGGACCTTCAAGAAAAGAGCCTACTCCTTTTTAAAAGGCCGGCAACGCATCTGCAATTCCTCTGGTTCCCCTGGTGTTGCAGTTGTTCATGGGCGGCGGTAGTCACTTACCATCAGGTGAGCCGCATGCTCGTTTGCCCCCTCTCCTATAAAAAAAAAAAAAAAAAAAAAAGAGCGGAATTCACTCAACATCAGGTGAGCCTCGTATTCGTTTGCCTGGAAAGAACCTGGAAGAAACCTGGGAGTAGCAGCATAGTAAGTACTTTAAAGTTAAATCATTCTACTAAAAAAAAATTATTCGAAGATGGTTTAGATTACAATTTAAGTAAACTAATATTCTGCGTAGTTACCAAGTTGAGTACTGACCGTATTGGGTGAATATTCTTGAGAGCCGACGTGCTTAGAAAGTCAATTAGCGGTTAAGCCTCGGTGTCGAAAGCCGTCTAGTTATGTTTTAGTTTTCGTCCTAAGATTTCACTAACAAATTCTTGAACAATTCAACAGTCCCTTGGATAAATCTTAAGTTACTTAGCCTTAATAACTGGACACTTTACCCATATCGCATACTAAGACGCAATTTTTTTTTAAGTATGTAACTATAATAATTTTATATGTTATTTAAATGTCAAACCATGCCTTTCTTTTAATTTAATTGCATAGAAATACAAAAGTTCTAAAAGCCGATAGGTAAATAAATTATCTGCTGCTCACCAATTTCATGATCGTGTGCGAACTTGGGTGACGTAGGTAAACTTGGTCTTCTTCCAAATAGAATAAAGCCAGAGCCAGGTCACGCAAAATCTGCAATCAATGTGTCCTTTCAAGCGGTTACGAACTAAATTAACGTTTTATGTACGTAAACGTGAATAGCAGTGCCGTGACGGTGTAAGAATATCCACTACCCCATGTCATCCCGTGAGTGTCGTAGAGGCGACAAAGAGAAACATAAACAGGAGGTGGGCAGCAGCGTCTTCCTGATAAAACTTAAAATATTTAAAAAACTCAGGTTGCCAACTCGCCTGCCAAGAGTGGAAACTATGGCAAAATCCCCCCTATGAGGCGATTTGAGGGTTCAGCAGTGGACTTTTATAGGTAATGAATGGATGGATGGAAGACAAAGATCATTAAATATAGAAATATTTGCCTGTAACACATATCTTCTTCTTCTTCATATATAAAAATTAGTTTTTGTTTGTTCGTATTTTATGCGCTGCCATACCGTTCATCAAAATGCGGCACAACTTTGTCAACTTATTGCTTGCACTTGCGCGAAGGTTATAGGCATAGTACAATTAATTTACAGTAGGTGGTGCGCGTATCGTACCGAGATATTTATTTTAAGCAATATAAACGATATAAAAAAAATATTTCCACAAACATTTTTTCTGCGGCAGCAACGCTCCGTGTACCAGCTAGTAACTGAAAAAAAAAAAAACTATTTGTAATTTCATTAATTTACTTTAGTAAAAGCTTTACCCTTTACGTATAAAGTAGCTGCTTATGCTGGCAATTAATGCAGAGCAAAAACTTTTCTACAAATTTTTCGTGCGTAAAGTACTAGAAACTACGCTCATACATTACTCAAGGTTGATGAATATGAAGAGGCTTCTGCATTTGTATGCGTAAAACTTACAAATTCAACCACGCTATTAGAGACCTATTGACCTTTTCAAGTGTTTTCGCACCTTTACCGTTTTAAATGTCAGTTGGTGAACTAAGGGAGGAGGATTTTCCCACAAGACACAGCCGCGGTGAAATCGTAGGGACAGAAGCTTTGGTACAGCCGTAGATCCTATCCTACACGACCCTACGGGCCGCACTGATGTGGCGTTGGTGGGACTGCCAGAACTCCCATACTTAGAACTACTTCCAATCATTATTTATTAATTTGTTTATTCATGACAGTCTCATCGAAGTGAACAGCTGAACATAGGCCACCCCCATAGATTGCCTATTAGAGGAGATTTTGTCACGCTTGGCAGGCGGGTTGGCAACCGCAATTTAGTGTGTTCGCCGCGTTTAGCGGGTTCTCTTATGTCGCCACGACGACGATCCCTATAATCGATCTTCTTAATTTAGTTTCAGTATTTTGGGACGACTTTTTCATTAGATTACTACTCACTTTTTCATCATTATCATTATCATCATAAATCGCAGCCCATCACAAAGCTATTGCTGAACATAGGCCTCCCCTAAGGAATGCCACAAAGCACGATCCTGAGCCACCTGCATCGTTCGAATTCCTGCATCTCTTGCCAGTTCGTCAATCCATCTAGTGGTGTCCTACACTACACACTTCGCTTTCTGGTACGTGGCCTCTATTCGAGAACCTTTCTTCCCATTGGTCTCGGTTCTTCGAGCACTGCTACTTCATGTTACTGATCCGTTGGGATATGTCGGTAGCTCTGGCTCTACTGCGGATATCCTCATTACAAAGTCTATCAAGTAGAAACTCCGAGCATAGCCTGACATTAAGCTATCTCATACGGCCAGCAATGAAAGACCATTTCTCAACTCTATACAATGAGATAATAATTATACTTATTTCAATAAGTGTCTCCAACAAAACTTGTTTATGTTTACTGTTGTAATTTGTTAATTGCAATAGTTTTATTATTTTTATTTTTATTTTTTTTATTATACTTTTTTAATATTGTATATATCAATAAATTGCAATATAATAATTTCCGAGTAGAATCGACACTCCGGGAAGTCTGCAGTCTGTGAACACTAACAGGATCGCCTTCGTCACTACATCAGATTAGATAGACCACAAATCCTCGTTAGAACACCGATTCCTTCCAAAGATGACACGCGAGGCTATTGAAATAAAAAAATTCCTAATTTTAATAGAGAAGATGGCTGGGTGCTACGATCTTCTTGGAATCCTATAATAATGTATATAAAATCAATTGCTGTCCGATGTTCTCGCTAAAACTCGAAAACGTGCGTTAGAGTGGGTCGTTTTAGACTCACAATTGGCGCTCTCGACAATAGCGCCACCTACCAGGCAGGTGGCGCTGTTGTCGGGATCCAGAAATCACCCGTGCGAAGCCGGGATGGATAGCTAGTAATTAATAAAATTAAATCCCCACCCAAGCATACAATTGCAAGACTTCAAGATACTTCAAGATACTTCAAGATTTTTACGTGGTAGAGCCATGCTGCAGCTATATTAGTAGTATAGTTGTAGCACAAATGGGTCGGCTCGACCGGGGAAGGACCACGCTCTCACAGAATACCAGCGTAAAATGGCAGCTTGACACTGCTGTGTTTCGTATGGTGAGTGTAGAGAACCGATTTTGGAGACCCATTTTACTGGAAAAGAGACATTCCATCTTAGTCCTCACGGGTGACGACGCATCTTTATTTTGATTCTTTATTGAGGATAAATGTAGATGTCTATGGGTCACAGCAACCACTTACCATCAGGTGAACTGTGTGCTCGTTTGTCACCCTATCCTATAAAAAAAAATACTATAAGTTCACTTTTTTTTATTGGATAGGATGACAAACGAGCACACAGTCCACATGATGGTAAGTGGTTGCTGTGATCCCGCTACATTTATCCTCAATAAAGAATCAAAATGCAAATGCGTTGTCACCCGTGAGGACTACGAACGCCTCTTTTCCAGTAAAAAGGGTCTCCGGTTCTCTACACTCACCATACGAAACACAGCAGTGTTAAGCTGCTATTTTACGCTGGTATTCTGTGAGAGCGTGGTCCTTCCCCGGTCGAGCCCACCCATTCTTGGCACAACTATACTACTAATATAGCTGCAGCATGGCTCTACCACGTAATGTTTGATGGATGATATGTGAAATTTTTGATAACTTTGACTCATTTTTGCTGTCTCCATTTTGATAAAAACAACGACTGAATAAGGTGATGCATACAAATGTGAACGTTGAAAAAATTGCAGGGGCCTGAAACAATTTCAGCTCACAATAAATGTCGTGTTGTGTCGACGGAGGCGGGTTGAGTGGAATTGTTTTGTGAGGTTATTGGCTCACGGGGCCGCCATAACTTGTTCTTATTGTTTTTACACCCCGATTCGCAATAAACGATATAAAAAATTGCTATATTCTCAAAAAATCTTGTTTTAGTTAAATATTGTACTTACATCGTTTTTAAGCCACAACGCAATACTGTTCACTTTCCTGCACTCTAATGCCCGATTCCTATATTCAAGAAACGACGGATTCTTTTTATTACATACGGCATATAAAACAGTTTATATTCCAAATTATTCATTGAGCAACTTAGGATAACTTAAAATGAAAAAAAAAAAACTTTAAACAATTCCTAACATCTCTCACACGATACCACGGGGAGTAGGACTAATATGATAATTAAGTTATTAGTTTTAGTTTTTTAATATTTTTTTAATATTGTATATATTAATAAATAAATATTTTTAAAAATTCCTAA
Organism: Parnassius orleans; assembly: GCA_029286625.1. NCBI lineage: Eukaryota > Metazoa > Arthropoda > Insecta > Lepidoptera > Papilionidae > Parnassius > Parnassius orleans. The sequence continues at coordinate 7,807,570 of JAGSMP010000038.1, read as the reverse complement.
ATAGTTATAGAACTGGTATTTTGTTTTAAAAAAGGGGTTTTCATGCACTTCATTTTCTGCAAAACGGCTCGTAAAAGAAAACTATGCGTTTTAAAAATATAAAGGCATAAGCCAAATATTATAAAATACTGACTTTTTCATATTATTTATATATTTTCTTTCAAAAACAGAATAATTTTAAAGTATTTGGCATTCTCTGTGTCAAATGAGCCACAAGCATTCACCTATCATCAGGAGGACTGTGTGCCCATTATTATTTTTAAAAAAACTTCACAGGAGGACCTCTTTCTAATGTTTGCAGAATTTACATCACTTTTTAGGGTTCCGTACCCAAAGGATAACCAACGTGACCCTATTACTAAGCCTCCGCTGTCCGTCCGTCCGTCCGTCCGTCCGTCCGTCCGTCTGTCTGTCAGCGGGCTGTATCTCATGATCCGTAGATAGTATATTTCTGTTGCCGCTATAACAACAAATAATAAAATATAAAATTAATTAAAAATTAAAGGGGGCTTACCTACTAGAAACCTGTGTGATGGTACGGAACCCTTCATGCGCGAGTCCAACTCGCACTTGGCCGGTTTTTTTTATTAAAGCTACTTTTGTTTTGTGAAAATAGATAAAATTTTCGTAAATACACTGAGAAGTTCAAGTTAATCTATTTATTTCTTTAAATGTTCTCTAAAAACTTTCGATTTTAGGTTTTAGATGACTCTTATGGGCAGGCATCATCTGCAAAACAAAAATGTTTATTTATTTCCTCTTTATTGCAACACACCTTCAACTAAGGGTTACAAAGATCAGACCCAATGCCCTAATGCATTCTTTACCACTCAACCCTGGGGAAAGATGGAATAAATAAAGATTTTGGGTGCACATTAAGGACACAAAAAAACTTGAAAACAAGAAAGAAAATAAGGACAAAAAATAGTTTCTAAATCAGTCGCATTTCCTTATAGCAAAATCGCATAAGACTTTATAAAATAACTGAAATAGCTGCAAAAAGTCAATCTAGCTGTCTCGACATTAGTGATACTTATAATCTTTTAGAATATAAGCTATAAAGCTTTTCCGCTTGCTAATTTAGATATATCGGGGACCCATAGAAGTTTTTCGTCGAGACTAATACCGAGAATAACAGAGGAATCAAGGTTTAAGTCTTCGCCATTTTTAAATACTAAAGGTTTTGTAAATTTTACACATGAAGTTTTATTTCCATTTAAATAATAATTGTTGAGATCAAACAAATGAACTAATTTACATTATTCACTTTATTTACATTATTACATTATTAACTTCGCCATGTACATATTCACACTATATTTACATTATTAAATTATTCACTTCGCCATATTTAAACAATTGCTGTTTTAGTTTTAAAATAATTTATCTAGTTCAACAAGGTAAGGATAGTTATTAATATATATTCTGAACAGGAACGTACCGAGAATTGAGCCCCGAGGAACGGCAATTAGTACAGGCGACCCGGAAGAACTTTTACCATTGATAATAACTTTCTGCGTTTCTGTGTTCGTACTTAAGTATGAAATAGTAAGTTTAAACGCTATGTATTTCGTTAGTATGTTCTTTAGCATTATAATAGACTATGTAATATAAAAATAGCAAACAGGTTTATATTTTTTTATTCTCATATTATCTTCATGAAAGTTGCCAGGTAATATAAAGACCACTGATATTTAAAAAATGTATTTTATATATTATTGATTAGAGCAAACACGGGGTGACATTTTCATTGCACTGACTTCACATAACAGAGCAATTTCACAGCGATCTAAGCAGTGGAAGGTCATTCTAGCAGTTAAGGAATGCGATATATGTTGTTAAAGAAATTTATTTATTTAAGTGCTTTTATTGCGTGATAAGAAATCTGTGTTAATTTGTCCATGACCAAATTAAAATTTTAAACCTCTCAGGCTGCGACACTTTATTAGACCTACTTAGTCAGAGCTATGGTCAGACAAGGACAATTTTTTTTTGATAAATTTTAAAATAACGTAGATTCATTTTGCCAATAAATTTTACTCTTTTACCTTAAAAAAAAATCAACAATTAAAATATTGAATTATTTGTATGAAGTTCAAGTGAGCGCTAGAGAAATGACGATTGCAAGACGTTGTCGATAAATAAAATGTTTTCAGAAATTATCAATTACCTTGTAGTGGCGGTGCATGGATATCCATATCATCTCGTGGATGCCGTAAGGGACTTGGGGAAAAGGGTTATTTTTAAATAACTGTGAACATCGTTTCGGTTACAAAAAGTCACAGTGAAAAATCATCACTGTTAACATTAGCACGACTTATAACGTGACTTTATATATGCATTTTAGATTTAGCTAAAAGTAAAAGTAACAGCCTATTACGTCCCATGGCTGGGCACAGGCCTCTTCTCCTTTCTGAGAGGGTTTTAGGGCAAGGAAGTGTCCGCCACGCTGCCCCGTGTTGGCGAACTTCACATGTCTTTAAAATATTTTTTTTCTTATTTCTTAGACATGCAGGTTTCTTCAGGATATTTTCCTTCACCGCCGAGCACGTGGTAAATCAGCACTTAAAATTGCAATTAACAATTTCATTGGTGCCGACTTGGATGGAACCCGAGTTGCTCGCGTACTGTGAAATTTACAGCGAGCGCTAACCATCTGAGCTACCACGACTCAGTATTAAGTTTTATTTCAATAGTCGATTTTTTATTTCCTTCCTCACTATTATTTTTGATATATACGAATTTCACCTAACCTAGCCGATTAGTCGGTCGGGATGACGGTTTTCCTAAAAGATTTTCAAATGAATTTGACTCGAAATCTGATTCTCAAATAAATCGAGATTTAAAAGATCGATTAAAATTGATCTTCATTGTTTTACTTTTCGAGCTTGTATTTACACTACCAACAAAATATAACAAAGCGATAACAAACGTAACTTTTTTTTATTCATTAATCCATTAAGAAGAGGCGAAAGAAACTGAGCACACAGTCATTTCGCGAGTTTTTAAATAATGAAGTGAAAAACTGTAATTTTTTTACGTGTTTGGGTACTTTCATCTAATTGTAAATCATTTTATGTTTCTTATCAAAACAGAAAAACTCGAATCTCGATTTCTAGGGTGAAATATCGATTCACTGCTAAATATTGATAACAAGAAATCGATTAATCGATTTCAGATCGTCATGCCTAGTCGGTGTACCGTTCTAGGTTACGGTACACGTACCTTGTTACATAATGGCAGCTATGGCAAATATACCCATATGAGGCAATATATGTTTAGCAGTGAACTTAAAATAGGCTATAACAGTAAGTGTTTCTTGTAATAGTAATAAGATAAATTTTAATAGTAGGAGGAAAAGAAGACGGAACTTTTTTTTTATCTCGGCGGAACGCGGGTGCTCCGTGCGATGTTTAGGGCAGCGTTGCTGAGGTGAACGATATTTGCGTAAATAAATAAAAATTTTATTATAGGTATTAAGCTATCTTTGACCAACGACATTTTTATGGAAAACAACTTCGCCATAATATTCACGATATATCGAAATTATAACATAAGACGTAATTTTCGCACATTGGACTTGGTGAAATATGATTTTTTTTACATGATTTATAGTGATAACTCGCACTTTATTTTTCATTTTCAGTTCCTTCTGACTACTTTATTTCATACGTGAACGAAATGTATGAAATTGTTACGAGACAAAATATAAGCAAATAACTTTTAAAAACATTGTAATTATTTACCTTTTATATAAAAGATTACTAAAGAAAGTTTGTTGATTAGTTTAATCAACAAACTTTCTTTTGTACCTACATCATTTTTTTAAATTTAAGTTTCCTCTTGCACTCACGCGGCGAAGGAAATAAACTTAAGTAGGTATATGAAGTATACGGGACGGTATACTTCATATACCTAGCACTGATAGCACTGGGGCTAAGCGCTCACCGTACATTTCACATTTCACTCTATGCGAGCAACCCGGGTCGATTCCCGCCGGCACCAAGGAATAAAAAAAAACATCGTGAGGAAACATGCATGTCTGAGAAGTAATATATTTACAGGGACTTCACGTTTTCCGCCAACATGCACTAGAGCAGCGCGCTAAATATTTCTCCATATCCTCTTAAAATAAGAGGAGAACTGTGCAAAACAATGGAACATAGACACATAACGAGGTTTTGGCGGGAACTTGATCGGCGGCGGTTTGCTGCTCCTGTATTATTGTTTGAATAATGGTTTGAAGTGGATTTTGATATGTAAAAGTGGTGCGATTTTGTGTATTAAGTGTCTACGCATGTAAACTATTAGTGAAAACGGTGAAACAAGTGCTCTGATGGTGATGTGATTCTCAAGATAAGGTGTCTATCTGCTTAGGCGCCTTGAGATACCATCGCCAACTGTCAGCTGTCTGCTGATTCAAGTTGCCGTCAAAATCTCCAAAGGGCTGCACAATGTGACGCATCTACATATTGTGAAGCAGTGTACTAGGAAGGATGAATAAACATTTGGGGAAATTATAATAAACCGAATAAAAATACCTAAGACTTGGCCTAAAGGTCTAGATACCAGGCCATAAACTCCAAAAAAAAAAATAGGCACATAACTTTTTTAAGTAAAGTAACGTCCCACTTCAGCGCATAGGCCGGTAGCTTAAAACAAGGTAATGTGGCAGAGAAGAGCCGGCCGCACCACCCCAGGACGAACACTACACGTACTTAAAATTATATTACTAGCTACTTCCAGCGGTTATGGAAATATAAATATTCAAATAATAAAAAAAAAAAACTATGTTCGTACCATATAATGTAAATGTTTTATTTTCTCTAGAAAACTGCTTGTTATAAATCTTTGTCATCTGACATGCAACTCAGTTACAATAAGTATATCATCGCGTTATCATTAGACGGCAATGACTGTCATTTCACTCAGCTTCGTTTCATGTTTTTGTTGTAGTCGCAATACAAGATAAATATTTGTCCCCGTTTGTTATTTCCTATTTAAGATAATTAATTGAATCAGGCGTTACTTTGCTGAAATCCATTATATTAAAGATCTTAAAAAATATTTTTGCTTGTATCCGCATAGTTAAATAAAATAATGCATCTTCCCTAGTTTGAAAAGGAGCAACTCGCGCTCTCCCTCAGTTGCATGCACTATTCCCGTCACCAGTAATCCCAGCTCCACCAATCCCAACACCACAAGATCTTAAAAATTTATTTGCTTGTATCTAAGCAAATAAATTTTTAAGATATTTAATATTTCCTGTTTATTATACGTTCGTAAATGTACGTAATGAGCCGTGGTAGTTAATGAGCTGTGGTAGCTCAGATGGTTAGCGCTCGCTGTAAATTTTATAATACGCAAGCAACCCGGGTTCGATCCCCGCCGGCACCAATGAAATTGTTCATTGAAATTTAAGTGTTGATGCACGTGGTAAACGTGCTCGGTGGTGAAGAAAAACATCGTGAGGAAACCTGCATGTCTGAGAAATAAGAAAAAAAATATTTCGAAGATGTGAAGTTCGCCAACACGCATTGGGGCAGCGCGGCGGACATTTCCTTGCCCTAAAACCCTCTCAGAAACGAGAGGAGGCCTGTGCCTAGCAGTGGGACTTATATAGGCTGTAAAATTTAAAATTTAATACGTTCGTAATGAAAACGAGCATATTCCATGGTAAAGCTAAATAACAGCTGTATCATGGCTGGTATGGCAGCAGCAAGAATTGGGCGGCTCGACCGTGGAAGGTACCACGCTCTCACAGAATACCAGTCTAATATTGTTGTATGTTTAGGTTAAAGGTTAAAGATTAAGTAAATGAAAATCCTAAAAGTCCCGTGGAGCTTATAAATCACAAAGGTCTTGCGTTAAATTTAAGTAATATTAACTTCAAACCACTATTGATACCAATGATGTAAATTATGCTACAAACTATCTTATTGAATCCATCTCTCAGGCGATAGAATCCAATTCTAATGTAATCATTCTTTCTAAACCTAACTGAATTATTATATTTTAACTTTGGCCTCTTAATATATTTACGAAATTTTAATGTAAGTACATAAAAACAAAAATAGTTTTATTAAAAATAGTGATGTATATTCTACAAGTTAGTTATATAATTTACTCGACACCAAAGAGTCAGTAATTCCTTCATGGGGCAATGTATACGATTTTACAACAAAGTCCCAAAAAAAATATGCAGGCCTTATCTCGACAGCCCTTAAGTATAAGCCCGTAAATGCAAAACGCAAATTTTACAGGAGAGCGATTTGAAAGTTTAAAACTCGATTTATCGAAAAATGTTTAAACTATGAAGCTGAAATTTGGCGTGCTGTTTAGATTAAAAATTCGAAACAATATATATAAAAAACTTGTGATATTCTCGTATGGAAACATGTTATTTTTCACTTACGTATATAAACGCCGGAAAAACAGTAACGTTAAACAACCTAAGTGATGTTTAATGAATTTTACGTCAGATTCTATATTTTTCCAAATGTTCTATGTACCAAATACTGACATTTACATTGATAAGCTATTGTACGTTTTAATTACAGTATTCAGTTGATATTTAATTTTATTGCCTTTTAAGTAAATGTTAAGTTATAAAAGTAAAACAAAATATTATTTTATGAATATGTATTAAGATTTATTTCTAAAAATAATATTATTATATTTTATAACAGGTTGTGTCATAACCACAATTATTTAATTATTATCTAGAATAGTATTTAGCTTAGCATAAAATGTTTTTAGTTCTAACTTTTTAAGGAACAGTATGTAATTTTGTGTAATTACAATTTTCACTTATCATCTTATAATTTTTAAGCAGTTTAGTTTTAGTTTATTACTTCAGAATAAATATAATAATGTGGTTTCGATTAGAATACAATAATTATGCATGAAAAAAAAAACTTTTAACTAACAAAAAGTAAATATTCAAACTTCATTACTTTTCTTTATTTATTTGAAAAAGTTGCGATACTCTGTCTCGGAAATATATTATAATCACACAGGTATGTCAAATCATTTTTATTTTTGTATCTGTACGGGAAATGGTAGAGTTCTAGGGTATGCAATTGTGATTTCATTACCATCTATAACTACTAATAGTATCTTCAAAATCTGTCTTATAGTGGAGTACATCTGGATCCATAGAGTCTATTTTCTTTTCTTTTATTTTGAACCAATAAATTTTTTGATTACTGGGTATAATTCAAGACAGTTTCTGACAATCCAATATAAATTAAAGATGTGGACGGCCCTTCAAGAAGTCTAAAATATTTTGCATGGAACTGCGTCACTTTCAGTTGGGTTTGCTTGGTCTTCAAAAGTAGCTGAAATATGAGGTTCAGTTTTCAGCTACTTTTGAAGATAGCACCGGGTGGTTATAGTGATTCTTTCCAACAATAATATAGTTAAAAAAATTAATTGCCTAAAAAAATAACGTATTATAAAAATAAATGTACCACAGACCGAATTTCAGTTCAACGGAGACTACCCATATGCGCGGGACAAGATTACAGTGTGCGAGTGTGTGCGTAAGCACGTGTCCACTCTCTATTCCCTCACTCTCATAGTCCTATGAGATGACAATACGACATGACCAACATGAACAACGGCTTCTCGTGCTTTCGTGCTTCGTTGCCGCTCCGGGCTGCTACTGAGAATTTCTTGACCGAAAACTCAATAATCGATTTTGGCCCGACCTGAGATTCAAAAACACATGATCAGCAGTCGAGCTTACGACCACTAGATCAACGAGACAGTAAAAAAACAAAATCAGTGATTGAGCTTATTAAATGTTCTCGTTATGCTCATATAAAAGTTAGTAACTATATTTGCGGATAAGATCTTATTTCCGATGAATAATCACGTAACTTCCACTCAGTGAACAAACATTTCCCGTGTAAAAGTAAGTTACTAATCCTACTAATAAAATATACCTAATATACTTACTAAGCATTAGGTATTAGTAATTATCATTTACTATTGAACCATTTACTATTTGAACAACCACAAACTTTCATGGAACGTGGAAAATATTTTTTATTCACTTAAATAAATAAAATTAGAATAAACCTCGAACCATAAACATAAGTGAGACTTAAAAATTAGCTTAAAATATTATACAATAGTTATTAATTATAAAATTAAATTAAAAATTGCCAAAAACACACTCACACGATAAAACTCTTTTCGGTTTTCTTTTCATAATAACCTTATTATTCACTTGGGTTTTTCAGAATTTGTAATTACCTTCCAAACATGTTTTTAATTCTTTAATAACTTATTCTTGCGTTATGACGATTGATTTAAGATGACCCTCGCACATGCGCCTACTATAATAATATCGCGGCAGAGTGACACATACTGTGCACGGAAGAGCGGTGTTTGTTATGTGATATACAGACGTATCATTGCATTAGTGGCATAACTTTCATTTTACGAAGGAGAATCAAATTAATTTTGTAGTTGTGCAATTTGTCGTGGTCAAATATTATGGTAATAACTCATTTGAAAAAAAAATCTGTTACCAGTCGATAGAATACCTCCTCAGGAAGGACATAAAAAAAACGAAAATCACGCAAGTGCCACTTGTGGGATTATACTTAGGGACCGTCGATCTATCAAAAAGATAAAAAATTGAAATTTTTATTAAGCAAAAATTGTTTGATAAGGGTTATTATATTACTAAAGAGTACATGATTGATAATAACCCCTGGGAATGAGGTGATCGCTACCATGGGTTTCTTGGTGGTTCTTCCCAGGACAGAGGTTTTTTTAGAACAAGTGGTAAAGCTTAAATGACTATCAATAAGCATTCTTGTAATCTATATTGAATAAAAATGATAAAAAAGATTTTAAAGTTCGCAGTTTGTATATTTAAGCATTAAGTTACTGTTGCCTTACCACTAGACACGTTCATGATAAGTTTATAAGATTAGACGGGGACATAAATATACCAATAAAAAATCAATTTTTAATTTTAGCACATGTATTTTTAATCTTCGTTTTCGAGGTACGCAACGAATGCTGTGTTAATATGTTTATGTCACATGAAAATTGAACCTTGGCAATATATTTATATCCTATTATCAAAAGAGATCGAAGTAGCTATAAGTTATAAGGGAGAGTGTGGGTCTATACAATATTTCCTTTGATGTGTAAAGAAATAAACGTGCAAATATTTATTTCCGTGTTAAGAAATATATATTTCCACGCACAACAACAACCTATAAAAGTTCACTGCTGAATATAGGCCTCCCCCATAGATTGCCTCATAGGGGGGATTTTGCCATAGTAGCCACGCTTAGCAGGCGGGTTGGCAACCGCAGTTTTTTTTTATTCAGCTGTTATCAGGAAGATGCTTAATGCTTATCTCCTGTTTTAATTTCCCCCTGTCGCCTCTTGTAACACCCACAGGACGATATGGGGTAGTGGGTATTCTTACACCGTCACTACACGGTTAAGTCGGTTAAGGTTAAGAAAGAAATTTATATTTGCTATATCATATTTGATTTTTCACACCTCTGAAATCACTTTCAGGGGTAATTATGGTGTTTAAATAACCATGTTTTTCTCTTAGTATAAAACATAAATCATGTTTTAAAACATTTACGGTAATTAACCGGAGACTTTTTTACTAACCAGGTAACCAGGCATTATAACTCAGTTCCCAGGGAACAACAAACACTGTATTTTAACTTTTGTACTGTCAGACGTTCTAAACCTGCAGCCTGTAGACGAAGTGTGTCCTTTACCAACACAATGATTGGGCACACTATAAATATTATAAGCTAATTTTGCATGATTGTTTATGTATTTAGTTTTAATTTCTAGGTCATAGTATCGCTTCGTTTCGCTACTATATAAGTATTTATCCGCTATATATATTATTTTATATTTTCTTTTGCTATTTAGGATACCTCAAGGTCGGGGATGTTCACGCCATTTCGCACTACCGCCTCACGCTTATGATATTCGTTGATTATTATTCAATAAGAGTACTGCAAAGCCCATTTCCGGCTTTCCTATATACCATGTGCACTCTTGTGTTAACGGGGTTCTCACAAGCTCACAAGTCACGCAAACAATCGCTACGAAGTTTACTCACCGATCACTCAATGCTCTACGTATTCAGTACAAAAATGGTTTCAGGATGTAGTTGGGGCTGCCACACTTTTGCAGCGCTTAGCTTTGAGGTAATATTTCGCAAAAAAATTGCCTCCTTGATGCATTGCGTGCGAGACAGTTCTAACAGTCTTTTAATCTCCATACATGGAAGGAGTGGTGAGTCACTGGAACACAGTGCATATGGGTTCCAGGCCTAGTATGTCTCTACATAGTATAAAACAAAGTTGCTTCTCGCCGTCTGTACGCTTAGATACTTTAAACTACGTAACAAATGAAATTGTTCTGCGTCCATACAATGTTCGCCTAAGAACCAACAGTGAAAAAAAATGCCTTTTTAAGTTCGAAATTACACATAATTGTATGTAAGAACAATAACTCCTGACGGACACTTCTGAAAACATAGATATTAGCAGTTATCATAGAGATTTTGAGGTTATGTTTTATTTTTATGAAACATTAATGTTATTGCTAATGTAAGCAGTTCAGTCTTACCCTAGCACTTATACGGTAAATAAAACTCAGGTTGTGATTAGGAATTTATTTTATTCATACCAAATAAATACAACTTATACACTTTCATTTAGTTTTGTTAGTCTGTGAGTAATGAAAAGCTTAAGTCCGTGATTCAAGTCAGGTAGGTCGCTAAAGAAGGATATCGATATCCGTTGTTCAAGCCGAGTCGTAATTTATAAAAACTTATCGCATAACAAACCAACTGCACAGTGCACTTAGATTCCGAAAACATTTGCAGAAACGTATTTTTTCAAACGAAACGCAAACGATCGCACGTCTGACGTCTATCTATTTTTTTACGTCTTGTCATCTGTCAACGTTATTGACGTTTTTTTTTGCGTGGCACAATGCTGATTTGGCCAATGAGAGTACAATAGTATTGTTATTTTAAATGAAAACAGATGATTTCACTGTATCCCGGTTCCTTGTGGCATAATAATATTGTGTTTTAATAATATTGTGGCATGTGGCATAACGTTTTCATAATATATTTGAGTTTATGACAACTTTTGAAGTATGTGAGTGAAAGTATTGTGCGATTGGCCAAGTCACAGGAGCCCATAAATGCAGCACATTAGTATTAAAAAATAGGTACAAAGTTCAAAATCTAAAAAGTCCTTTTTATTTTGATTTCACAATCCAGAAGTTTGCGTTACTATCTAATGAATGATATCTAATGCATAATTAAGGATAAGAATTTTGGTAATTGTCAAATATATGTTGGTTCTTAGGCGAGTTTTTACAATGTCCTTTTGATGCAGTTTTCATCAATAGACAGAATGATTCAAGTGAAAGGTTTATATGTATAACACATGCATATTATATGTTATATAATTTTTCTGTCCGTGTGTATGTGCCTGAACTCCTCTTAAACAGCTGGACCCATTTTGATGAAATTTTGTGTGAGTGATTAAGTTGATTAGACAATCGTTTAGATTCACGATTGGACGCGGTAGGTGGCATTGTTGTCGATATCCAGAAATCAACCGTGCGTGACGGGGCGGATCGCTAGTTTAATAATAAATAAATTATTTATGTTAACTCACTAACTCCTAGTTTAAGTTTGAGTGTACTAACAATTTTTTTATTTTTATTTTTATAGAATATGGGTGACAAACGAGCACACAGTCCACCTGATGGTAAGTGGTTGCTGTTGCCCATAGACATCTACATCTATCTTCGTTAGCGAATTTAAATGCAGATGCGTTGTCAGCCGTGAGGACTAAGATAGAATGCCTCTTTTCCAGTAAAAAGGGTCTCCGGTTCTCTACACTCACCATACGAAACACAGCAGCATTAAGCTGCTATTTTACGTTGGTATTTTGTGAGAGCGTGGTCCTTCCCCGGTCGAGCCGACCCATTCGTACTACAACTATACTATTAATATAGCTGTAGCATGGCTCTACCACGTCATAAATTGTGTGTAATTGGTGTATTTGCCTGAATTATATGAAGAAATAAAAATATACATATGAGAAAAAACTAGATACAAACATCATAACTATTATATTAATTTAGGTCAGGACTGGCTGTTGCCATTTGTTGGCTTTCATTCATTACAGCCTATCAGTAGAACAAGTTCACAAAGATTTCATTAGGAGGATTTTGCTATAGTTGCCACGCTTGGCAGGCAGATTGGCAACCGCAGTTTTTTATTATTTTAAGTTACTATCAGGGAGATACTGCTGCACATCTCCTGTTCCAGTTTCCCTCTGTCGCTTCTTAAGGCACCCACGGGACGATTTGGGGTAGTGGATATTCTTACACCGCCGTTATACGGTTAATGATTATAATAATTATGATAAATATAATAATTATCACAATTATTATAATTGTTAACCGTGTAGTATAATATAATTATAATAATTATGGCGAAAAAATTACCCAATTGCTTCATATGAAGTCAACTAAGAAAGACACTACACACTTCTTACTAATGTCGGATAACCATCTTAAAACACTCGCTGGCGGAAAATAATAAAGCACGCAAAGTGGTTTACAGATCAATTTTCTTAAATCCTTTACTGCAATGTGGGCAACTTCAAACTGCGTCTTTAAATCAGCCGTTTTAGCTGTTAAATCAGCCACATCAGTATTTCGGTCTGTAGTTATTTTAATTTTGTAAAGTTAAAGCGCTTCGTTGATGAGTAAGTGATAAATAAGCAACCTAATTTATTTATTAATGTAACAGTACGTTATATGTGTCATAGCAATTTCAATTCCACGCGAAAGGAATCGTGGACGATTGCTGAGTGATTGTGGAGAAGCTTCTTAAAAACATGATATTCAATGTTGGGTTTGGATTTTTCGTAATTATGTCATTTTCCTACCTCTGCGCGGGCCAAACCACCGGCAAAAGCTAGTATCAGATAAGAAGATTTAAAAAAAAACTTTTAATTACGGATTTTACTTTTTATTAAAAGTTAAATTTTTTAACCACTCTAAGTGAAGTAAGGAATATCACAAGCTTATGGCAACAAAAATAATGTCATCTCAATAGATAAACTTACATAAAAAAAAATCTATTATTCTATTATCATTAGGGGTGGAACCTTTTCTCCAAATTCATATGGGACCAGCCTGAAGTAAAACCTATTTAATGTAAATATTTATTATAAATCATCAAAATCGATTCCCAATTAAGGAATATATATTTCGTAAGATACATGTCTTTTTAGAATAAGGGTGAACAACGAACACACAGTCCACCTGATGGTAAGTGGATGCTTTGGTCCATAGACATAGATCTACAGTTATCCTCAATTAAGAATCAAAATGCAGATGCGTCGTCACCCCTGAGGACTAAGATAGAATGCCTTGTTTCCAGTCAAAAGGGTCTGCGCTGGTATTCTGTGAGCGCATGGTCCTGTCCCGGTCGAGCCGACCCACTCGTGCTACAACCACAATATAGCTGCAGCATGGCTCTACCACGTACAAAATGTTCTTTTACGTATATCATATTTTTTATCAACATTATAAACATGTTTTGTTAAAAAAATATATTCGAAGCAAGGCATTGAGTTACAATACCTATAGAGTCACAATCTCTAACTGACAATACTCAAAAAATGTCCGAGCGCCGTTCCATATACCTATATATTTTGATATTATATAGTTCAAAATGACATTTGCTCAATTTAGACGTTAACCTGCTTGTATAATGTTCAAAGTCGCTCGTATGCAATGTCATCATCATTCACTCAAGGGCTTGCGTACGAGCAGGAACAAGGCATCAGTGGAGACGCTATTTATACTAATATTATTGGGAGTTTATAATAATTGTGAAATATGAGTTTGTGAGTTTATATGTACCTAGGAGAACTAAACAACTGATTTCAAAAATTATTACACCAATTTCTTTTAATTTACTTATCATATTAAAAATCATAACACATTTTATAAGATTTTTATATGATAAGTAATGAAAAAAATTAGTGTAATAATTAATAGTATTAATAGCACTAGTAAACCACTAAGGTTTGTGAATTAGGTACTAAAATGCTAAGTATTAATTACTACTTTAGAATGGACATTTAGAATTTAGGATGGACATAATTATATTATTCAACTGGGTGGAGTCAGGGCGAGTCAGCTAGTCACACTAATATTATGAAGGGTATGTACGTTTTAGTGTGTATGTTTGTATTTTGTTCGTGCTCTAACAGATCGACGGATTTGGATGAAAATGTAAATAGCTTATACTCTAAATTATCACTTATGCTACCTACTTTTATACCGGAAACACGGGATCACGCGGGTCGCTGATAATTTAAAATAAAACAAAATTAATATTAGGTATAAGCGTTATATTACTTACTTACTTTTAATAACACAACTAAACTTAACCTAACCTAATTACCTTGAAACAATGTTAATTTATTGTAACGTTGCCTTTTACTTTGATTTATTACGACTTACGACCCTTTATATGGCTTGTAGTTTAATTCATTTCGGGCTTTTGCTATAATAACTGTCCATTCAGAGCATCTTATGGGGTTTCGAGGAAAACTAAAACAAAAAAAAACATATTTTAATTATACTTTAAAATAATAAAACTCTTTCGACCTACATTTTGTACGGAAAACTAAAAAATAAAACATTTAACAACATTGTAATATTAGTACATTAAGTTTAAAATCTGTAAAAATATTTATTGTATCAATCCACTCCATAGAACCGTTAGAACATAATTTGCGAGTCACTCTCGTACGTGACTATTGTTTCTCTTTTACTCTTGCATATTTGTCTAACGTGTGAAAGAAACGTTATCGCGACGCCGCGCGGTCGCGGTGAGTGTTTTAGTTTGCTAATAAAATGAAAATTATTGAAATTTAAATGAAAACATGCACTGTGGATACATAAATACGTAAATTTGGTATGATACTTACCTAAAATATGAAACACCATCCTTTTTTCGCACGTGTCTGCTGTTATTTGGGCAGGAAATCACCGAACACTTTGGCATCGCGGACGTTGTACGAGGATTGTGGTCGCCTTACAACTAAACAAAAACTCTGCGCACTTCGCAGCGTGCGCCGAGTTTTGGCGCGGACATTTTATTTGTCTGTTTGTGACTCTATAGGTATTGTAACTCAATGAAGCAAGGTTACTTTTTGAAGTCAACTAATAACCATATCTATAAACTTTACAAATATTTGACGGAAGTAGTAAGTATAAGCGTAAAATCTTATGAGTGGTTCTGAAAAGCAACTCGCAACTAACAGCGATGCGACTTAACGCCATTATCAATGTCTTTAAAGCTGTTTCGCATGAGAGGTACTTGAGTTTTATCTTCATAGCGCTTTTCTTATTTCCGCTATTTATGAAACTACATGAATGTGTTTATAGGTGGCTATTATAGGAATATATATTTTTATATCATACTAGCGATCCGCTCCAGCTTCACAAGGGTGATTTCTTGATATCGATAAAAGCGCCACCTACCGGGTCCAATTGTAAATCTAAGCCATTCGAGGATCCACTCAAACACACACAAAATTTTTCATCATAATCGGTCCAGCCATTTTGAAGTTTTTGCGAGACTAACGGAGAGCAATTGATTTTTGTATGAAGAGATTTTATTAGAACTATAGCAAGTGAAAATGTTATGTTATAATAAATAAATTCAATTTTTAAATGTCGGTTAATAGTTAGATATATTATTTTTTATAGAAGTAAGAGTGACAAACGAGCACATAGTCCACCTGATGGTAAGTGGATGCTGTGGTACATTAACACCTACATCATCATCATCATTACAGCCCTTCACAAGTCCACTGCTGAACATAGGCCTCCCCCAAGGAATGCCACAAAGCACGGCCCTGAGCCACCTGCATCCATCGACTTCCTCGCCCTACAATTCACCTACCGTTACGAGGCTGCCACTCGAGAACCTTTTTCCCCCATCGGTTGTCGGTTCTACGAGCTATATGGCCGGCCCATTGCCACTTCAGCTTACTAATCCGTTGGGCTATGTCGGTTACTCTGGTTCTACTGCGGATATCCTCATTTCTAAGTTTATCACGCAGAGAAACTCCGAGCATATTATAGATTATTCCATCTAAGTCCTCAGAGGTGACAACGCATCTGTAGCCATCTTTATTTATTTTTTTACATGGTTGCAGGTATAATAATACACCTGCTATCTACGCAGGACATGATTATAGTGCCCGAGTGTATGCGCAAGCACAGCTCTCTATCTTTCACTCTCATAGCCCGATGGGACTGTAATCCCACACAACCGGAGAGAGATCAGGCGCATGAAAAACGACTTTAATTGCTTTCCTAGGCAAGGATACACCGCCAACCTCCTGACTCTCGGTGCAACTGAGAATTTCAAAATAAAAACCCAATAACTGATTTTGGCTCGAGTCGCGATTCAACCCTGAGACCTTTTGATCAGCAATCGCCTTTACGACTACTGGACCAACGAGGCTGTCACTATATATAATACATATTGTATAAATAATAACCATATAATAACTATCGGGATAACTGAAGCATGATTGCCACTTTAAGATTATAAAAAATCTTTGTCGGATCGGCAGTAGATTTATATACGATATAGTGACGCGTTATGCTTTGCGAGCTTTGAAAGCGATGAACGAAACTCTTTAGCTTCTTATTGAGTGTTATGACGGATATTTGGATGAATAAAATATAACTTAATTCTTGCTAAATTCATGTCAGCTTATATTTTTGAGTGACTTCTCTATTATTTTATGTCAGCAAGGATCGCAATAAAAAATTATTTTTATAAAAACGTTATCTTCACAGTACTATTTTTATTTATCGTGGAGAACATCCAGACCCGACAAACACAAGTGTTCCGTGCGCTATTCGAATATACGCTTAGTTACTGCGCTAACGAACCGTCAACAATTATAAACAAAAAAAAACATAGATTGAACATGATTTTTAATTAAAGTGCGCGGCGTTAAGTTTTCATCACCATTCATTATATTATATCCTTGTCCCTAAAATGTCAAAGGAAATATTATGATAAAGTTAAAAAAGTTAGAGTTACAGCCTATATACGTCCCACTGCTGGGCACAGGCCTCCTCTCATTTCTTAGAGGGTTTTAGGGCAAGGAAATATTCGCCGCGCTGCCCCAATGCGTGTTGGCGAACTTCACATGTCTTCGAAATATTTTTTCTTATTTCTCAGACTCACGATGTTTTCTTTCACCGCAGAGCACGTGGTAAATCAGCACTTAAAATTGCAATTAACAGTTTCATTGGTACCGGCGGGGATCGAACCCGGGTTGCTCGCGTACTGTGAAACTTACAGCGAGTGCTAACCATCTGAGCTACCACGGCTCTCAAAGGAAATATTATGTGTTACATTTCAAAGAAAAGTACCTATTTTCCTTGACTCATATCACTGATCTCACAAGAAGTATAATAAAGGTCTCTGTTTGTCCCAATTTTACTCTGAATTTTCAAGACATTTTTTTCTTTTTTTATAAAATTAAAGCGGCAAACGAACTTAGACTCCACCAGATGGTAAGTGGCTACTGAAGCCCATGTACACCTATAAACAGCTTGAAATAAAGAATTCTATACATAAATAAGGCTTTTTATACGTGGTAAAGCCATGCTGCAGCTATATTAGTAGTACCTATAGTTGTAGCACGAATGGGTCGGCTCGACCGGGGAAGGACCATGCTTTCACAGATTACCAGCGTAAAATAACAGCTTAACACTGCTGTGTTTCATGTGGTGAGTGAAGAGAACCGAAGACCCTTTTACTGGAAAAGAGGCATTCCATTTAGTCCTTACGGGTGACAACGCATCTGCATTTTGATTCTTTATTGAGGATAGATGTAGATGTCTATGGAACACAGTAACCATCAGGTGGACTGTGTGCTCGTTTGCTACACTATACCATAAAAAGAAGGCTACGTTCCGCCGTGAAGGCTAGATGCGTCGTTGCCTGTAATAATACTGGCTCTATATCCTTTAGATCGGACATAGTGGGGCACGCACTGTTAGTTGTCTGTTTAGCGGCAGAAATAGGTAAGAGGCAGAAAAGAAGTCCTGCCAACTAGTATGTATTTTATATAACATAATATACATCTCTATACAACGTGTTACAAAATACATCGTAAAAATATAATTAATTATCAAAGCCAAAAATTTTGTCAACCCTAGTAAGCTGTCATGTCAGGGAACCAGATTATTTAACAGAAAGGCCTACGTACCTATTTTACCTAATAATTGTCTTCTATTTTTCATTCATAAATATTTGCTACCTCAATACAAGGATGTCATTAAAAAATGTCAAGTTGGAAAAAAAATATGTTGTCAATTTCAAATCTTCTGATCGATATCCTACAACTGTTTCGAGTTTTTTTTTCAAAATTTTTTGCAAAATAACGATGCTTTCTAACTCGGAATATTACGATATGTTGTTATGCATAGGCCATGAAGATAGCAATTTAAATCGTACTCGCGAACTGTATCGGCAACGATTTATCGATGGTAGACTCCCCACAGAACAGCGACGGCTGCCTTCGTACCAGTGTTTTCTGAACATGTCAAGACGACTACATTCCACCGGCTCTTTTCATCGGTCTACTGGAAGTGGACGTCCAAGCACAGTCGACGCCAGGCAGGCTGAATTAGTGTTAGAGCATTTTGAAGCCGACCACAAGTAAGAGGCGAGCCGGAACTAGATTCGGTATAAACCATGTTGCAGTTTGGCGAATTCTTCGTGACGACAATCGTCACCATTATCACTATCGCCGTACACAGGAGCTGATACCCACCGATTTTGCACCCAGGAGGAACTTCTGCGAGTGCTAACTGGTAAGAGGCGATTGACCACTTTCCTGTGGCTGACTGGGATTACTTTGAGAACCAAAGAAACATGGTGTTTCAGCATGATGGAGCTCCGGCACATTTTGCTCGCAACGTACGGGAACATCTTAACGTTCGCTTTCCGCGAGGACAGATTGGCCACGGAGGACCGGTGCTATGGCCTGCTCGTTCTCCGGACCTCACACCCTTGGACTTCTTTTTGTTGGGTTATGTGAAGAACAGAGTGTATTTCTCCGATTGTCCAACGGTTGCCGAGATGGAACAGCGTTTTAGATCGGTTTTCGCATCAATAACACCGACGATAGTGCGAAATGCCACACAAGCCATATCCCGACGAGCGAGGTTGTGTTTTGAGCAAGGCGGAGCACACTTTGAGCCGTTTCTGTAAATTTGACGTTTATTATGAAAAAGTAAGTGTTCGTTTAAGTTGTTTCGTTAGGTTAGGTCTTTTAAAATTTTTGTCGTTCCGCGAATTAGATAGAAATGTAGGTACATTCTGCGTGGTTTACTCTTTAATTTTACTGAAATAGGGTTTGCACATCAGTGAAAATAATATTTTATTTTTATTTTTTTGGGGTATGTTATACAGCGTTACTACGGTTCTTAAATATTGTGAATGAACTCGTTATAAGGCCCCATTTAACCTCCTTTCGGCTTTACGGGTAGTTTTGTAACATCCAGTATATAAAAATCAATTGCTGCCGTTAGGCCAGCCACATACATATGGAATTCCGTTTTGCTCGCAAAATTTCGAACGGAAAACTACCGCATGTGTGTGACGGGTCATAGATTTTATATGGACTTGCTGCGTTCGTAATTTCGAATCAGAATATCGAAACAGAATCCCGAAACGGAATTCCGTATGTATGTGGCGGGCCTTAGTCTCGCTAAAACTCAAAAACGGCTCGACCGATTTTGGTGAAGTTTTCGTGTGTGTTTGAATGGGGCCCTAGATGGTTTAGATATTTGGACCCGGTAGGTGGCGCTGTCATCGAAATTCAGAAATCACCCATGCGAGGCCGGGACCGATAAGCTAGTATTTTATATTAAGGCGGAAAGTAAACACAATTATTATGAATAAATTTTATGAGAGATTATAATAATCTTTGTTAACGGGAGAGGCCAAAAATTCATTAAAAAATGTAATGGCAGAAATTGGCATTAACTTATCTTCAACATGCGTAAACATTTGCGAACTTGGAAAGCGACGAACGCAACTTTTTAATTTTATATTGGGTCTTATAATTTAGTTCTCGTTAAATTAAATTCTGCTTATATTTTGAGTGACTTTGCTATCTATAGTTTGGTAGTGATTTCAGTTTAATAAAATATATATACCTTTTATATTCGCAGCCGGATTGGCGATCACCAAAGAAATTGAAAGATTTGTCGAACTCCGAAGATTTAATCAGTGGACAGATCGGTTGGTAGTGCAGTTCTGCGTGAGTTACGTGTGTGCGTTTGTGCGTGTAAGCATCATGCGTCTGTGCGTGCCTAAATGCCTTCGAGTGTGTTTATATACTAGCGATGGGATAAATCATCAATTATCCGCTCTGCACTTACTAACCCAGTGCCGGATGGAAAGTGATACCATCGCTTTTTAAGAAATTTTGTTTTTTTGTAAGGAAAATATTGTAGTACTTAATTATAACATAATAGGGTCAATCTAAATCAAATCTAAGTCAATCGCTACTTTTGTATTTGAAACATGCAGGCATTTTCTTAATATTTTAATCGTTTTTGTCTTCAAGCGACGCGATTGTCCTCCTTACACATGTATTAAATATTTATATTGAAGAATGAATCGAAAAATGATTCAGAGAATTCGGAGTCACGTAAGCGAAAAGGATAATTTGCTTTTGGACATCGCGAATATGCAAGACGCTTTCAATCACAAATTTCTCTTTGATTGTGTTGATTTGAACGAAAATAAACCGGTTGAATCCATCCGCTCGCCACTGAATAATGACAACAATTCAAAGCGAACGTTACGCTCTTAACCCAAATAAGTTTCGACGAAAATATTTTGTAAGATCCACATGTATGATTATTTTAAGTCAATTCTCAGTTGGTAAAAGTTTAAAAATAATTGTACCGAGTGATTAATAGTACAGTTGTGTGTAGAGTTATTCTTAAAAGCTATTAATATTTTAAATATATAACGTATGACCAGTATTCTAATTTCAACCTATGATAAGGTTTAAGATGAAAAATACATAAGTCTAGCGTTTGTGACGTAGGTGTCGTAAAAAGCGACAAAGGATATTGACAGAAAAATCTCCTGGTTAGATGACAATAAAATTATCTGGTTCTCCGTTACCGTTACCTTAACAATCCATCAACACTGCTGAACATAGGACCCCAAAGATTGCGTTAGATATTATACATAAACATATATATGCCATAGTTGCCACGCTTGTACTTGCCACTGCGGTGCGGGTTAGCATACCGCAGTTTAAAAATATTTAGTTGTTGTAATGAAGACGCTGCGGCCCATCTCTCGGTTTGTTTCTCTCTGTCACCTCCCTTATGACACCCATGGGACGATTTGGCGTAGTAGATATTCTTACACAAACACTACACGGTTGATCAACTTATACTTGTATTTGTAAATTATTTATTATATTTCAATTTGTGAAATTGAAACATGGAATTGATTTTAAATAAGACTCTAAAGTTTCTTGCCACTGTTTGTGTGAGAACTGGTGTTTTTGGGAACCAATGTTGATTGTGACGTTAGCTTCAAGCAAGACTAAATTGAAAAAAGTTTTGACTTTGAGTTTGAATTATTAAAATTTTACTATTCTAAATAAACCTATTCGATGATAAAATGGGCATAAATCTTTATTTTATTAAAAATACAACAACGGTATCGAAAATTCGTGGTATTTCGTACGGTAAGTGTACAGAACCGAAGACCCTTTTACTGGAAATGAGACAATTCATCTTAGTCCTCAGGAGTGACAATGCATCAGCACTTTGATAACTCTTAATCGAAGACAGATGCAGATATTAATGGGCCACAGCATCCTTTTAGGATCAGGTGGACTGTGTGCTTGCTCATTTGTCACCCTTCTATAAAAGAACCACAGAAGGAACGATCACGCAAAATAACGTGAGTGTCGACTCAGCTTTTTGTCAAGCGATACTTGCTAAAATCCCATCATATCAATGTTACAGAGCAAGCGTTAAGGGAAGACTGTGGTAATAAAAATAAGTGAGTAATACAGAATGCCTTTTGAATAACTGTGCTTAGAAGATTGTTTATGTTATATGAAGAGTCATTGCCAAGGCAAAGTCAGAGCAAATCGGCAGAATTGGCGAGAAACTATTTCGCCTTCCTTTGGGAACACGTGCATTCTGTTCTCTCTCCAAGGCTGTCCAAGGGAATTTCTGTCATCCATCTCTGCACAGGGAGGACGACTCACTGGCCCATGCTGCAAGGGAGAAAGCCGATCTGTTAGGCTCTCTCTTTGCGTCAAACTCGACAATACTGTACTAAATTTACGTCGATAAAGAACTTCAAAAAAAATATCGCCAATTTGGTCGATAAACATTAATTTGGGGCGTTCCTTATCGACCCTTCTTCGTTCCTTTTAACCCTGTTATTGGGAGTCACCAATAATAGACAGCATTTATTCTATTCTCATGCTTCTTCTACCACACTCAACATTCACTTCCTTATAGTAAGCATTAAACATTAAGGGACTAATACAGCATTGTGAATTGCCATACGTATATTTTTTGACACATTATGTCTTCCCACAATATAGTGAAGGGTCTATTTACTCTGTGTGTGTATTCATTAAGATTTAATAAGTTAATTAAAGGATCATGTTGTTGACTACAAATAAAAATAAACTGCGGTTATGAACCCGCTTGCCAAGCGTGGCAACTATGGCAAATATCCCCCCTATGAGGCAATCTCTGGGGGAAGCCTATGTTTAGCAGTGGACTCTAATACGGTTGCTGTTGCATTGCAGATACCATTGATCTACAATAATACAGAGCAGCAGCATGAGCAAATAATTTGAAACTTTACATATAAGTACGAGTATCAATACCTGGTAAATTTAATGGTATCAATAATCTCATTTGTTGAATTTGCGTTTTCATGGCTGCAATATGATATATCGTGCGAATAAATTTACTCTGATATTTTTTTTAATGATATACACCTACTCTATAGCAATTTTGTCCTAAAATACGAATTACTTATATAATTTTGAGTACTAAAATACTACAAGGAGAGAGAATTTTACGAGCTGATGATGAAGGAAACTCATTTCATTATCTGTGGATGCAGTGAAAAACTATAAGTAGTTTAGAACGCCTAAAACTTTTAAAATGTATGCCATTGTACATGTCACAGGCTCTAGGCTAGCACCCATAGACTTAAAATATACTGGCGTAAGTATATTCTAAGTCTATGCTAGTACCTCGTCGGCGGCCTCTAGCAGCAACCTATTATGAATTCAAACTACTTATTTGGCAAATATATTATTAAGTATAATATAGTTCAGTTGCAAAATAATTAAGACACGTAACAGGTGGGCGTAAATGAAAAACGTGATAAGAAAGTGAGGGCGATGTAGGAGTAATCAAGTAAACGGAGCGCACTTTGGTAGCTCTACATCTCTAAACAAAGTATATTTTTTTATTTTATGTTAGTAGATAATTATTTGTTTTTTTTTCGTTTTAAATCTTCAGCACGCGCCTCTTTGTAACCTTGCGCCCCTTGACACGTGCCTACCACTGCACAGGGTTAATAAAGAATGTTAATATTTCACTATACTGTTCGTTACATTGTTTGAGACTGTGAACTCGGAAAGCTGTGGGTTCGAATCCGCCATTAACTGTGACTCCTAACACAAGCATTAATGTAATGTACAGTTAGTAATATTCTTTTCTTTTTTTAAAAGAGACTGTGAGAACTAAGAGGTTTTATAAGATTTGTTATAAATTATTTTATTGACTTTTATTTTATATTGACGAGTTGAACGAGTTACTGACCGCACGTCTGTATAATTGAAATTAAGTTTAAAATCATCATGCAGTAAAACCAGTATTTATGCAGTAACTATTTATCAGTGTAATCCTTACAAAATTATCTATCGTTTTGTGTATGTCAGTTCGGAATTTCAAGTGATAGTGCGTAATTAAACGTTTAATAACTCATACAACTGTGTTTTTGTGTTTTAACATTAGATCCGTGCCGTGTCACTTGAAAGTTAAACCGGTCACCCGCACAATAACTGACCAGTGTGTGACGACGCTTTTGCTTTTATTAGCTATTTTCGCTACAATTGCTATCGGTCGCTTGGTATAGCGTTTCAACGTAGTGATTTTAACTACAAACGGTGGATCAAATCCAGATCTCAAGTAGCTTTTTTTTTTTTTTTTTTTGTTGCAGTTTGCTTATTAATTGATATTTTATTTTTTCCCTTTTGTTCTTTTTTCTTGTTTGTTCTTCATATAAGTATAATCATAATGCCGAATAAAATTGATTGTGTTGGTTGCCGAAACCCAATTGTGGCAAAGAAACATCTTCAATGCAGTATCTGCCAGCAGCCCTACGACCTCCAGTGCGCCAACATTAAATTGAGTCTTTTTAATAGCATGACAGGGGATCAAAAGGCTAAATGGAAATGTGTGTTATGTATTAGTAAACAGCCGAAAACCGATAATACAGATACCCCGGTACGTGTGGGTGTAGAAGGGGTCAATAGAAATAGAGGTGCAGCAGCAGTGAGTCCGCAGGACTCACTAGACGACGACAGAGCGCAGAGTGAAACTATACCAGCAAAAGACCTACAATTGCTTATGATGGAGGTACGTCAATTCAAAGAGGAAATGAGAGCCACACGTCTCCAAATGGAATTACTGAATGGCACTTTGGCTGGTTTAGCGCTTAGAATTGATGAATCCGATGGAAAAATTGAAAAGCTAGAAGCCCGTGTGGGCATCCTGGAAGGTCGTCTTGCTGATGGTAGTGCGTCGACCGATGTTGGTTCTTTGCTGGATACAATTGAGCAACTAAAGTGTGATCTCAATGACCGTGATCAGGAACTATTGTGCAATGATATAGATTACTTGCATCCCTGAAGAAGGGTGAAAACTTAATACATTGTCACCACTCTGGCCGTGAAGTTGGGTGTCAACCTTTCTGAGAACGATTTAGTCAGCGCCACACGGGTGGGAAGGGTATATGTGTCCTCAGAATCGGTGCCGGAGCCGCGCCCGAGGCCTATAGTCGTGAAGCTCGGCAGACGAGCTCTTAAGGATCAGGTGCTGACGGCGACTCGCGTTCGTCGCGGCATCACCACCGAGGGCACCGTTACCTGCTCCGCACCGCCGATTCTACGTCAATGAGAGACTAACGAAAGTCAACCGGCGGCTTTTTTGGCAGGCTCGTGAACTCGGAGGTAGACTTGGCTGGCGGTTCATTTGGACAAGGGACGGTAGGATATACGCGCGCCGGCACCAGGGAGCTGAGTCCCCGCGTCAGCGTATTCGTACGGAGAGGGACTTGAGCCGGGTTTTTGGGGCTGATGCTGTTAGTGGATCTCTTATCAAAAATGATTAATTGCAGCTGTATTTTTTATTATTTATATGGTATTACTTTAATATACATTTGTTGGATAAAGCTATTAGCATGTGTTAAACAATATCATTTATGTAGTACCTACTGTTGTTATGTTATGTTACTTGTTAGCTGTATCTTTTACTGGTTATTTTTTAATTGTCTCAAAATTTTAGTCAATGCATTTTCATCATTTTTGTATCTTAGCGCACTGGAATCACAAAATATAATTAAAAGGCAATGTAGTGTAACTTATACTTTGTTAAATGACTTGTTTAAATGTTATGATGGAATTCGTGATACATTTTCAACCTCTTTATCATTATTATGTATTAATATATGTGTTTTGTTTATTAGTATTGTATGGGTATTGTGTGGGCGTTGTTGCAGCGACAACAGCTAACCGATATCGAGAAAAATGCAGCGCAATATGACATGTCAATCTCAAAACATTTTCATCACTTATCCTGCATTACAGTTTATTAAGTCATCGGTGTTCTTTTAGAAATAATTTATTTTGTTTTTTACGTTATAATAAAATCGCAATCAAAGTTATTTAAGTTAGGTCTTTATAATGCGGGATCACTCAATACAGGACATGATAATTTTCTTATTGCTATGAATCGCCAGCCCAGATATAGTTGCGATTAACGAATCATGGATTCAAAGTGGACAAGAGGCGCGTGCGCCGGCCGTGCCCGGCTACCGACTCAGAGTCACACCGCGCCCGCTACATATGCGCGGCGGCCGGGGGGGTGGACTCGCTTTTTATATTAAACGCGACGTCAACGTGAGATATTTGACCAGGCCTAATGAGCTAATTGAGCAGATGTGGTTATCGACTCGTGTCAATGGTTATTGTGTTGCTATAGGGACTGCGTACAGACCACAATGGATCAATGTAGATGTATTTATAGACTATAACGGATTCCATTAATTATTTTTCAAAGTATGATTTTATTGTATTGTTGGGGGATTTTAACATCAACATGCTTGCGGGAAGTAATAGTAGTACTGTCAAACTGACTCAATTCCTTGACTACATGAACCTCCGTCAACTTGTCAGTGAGCCGACTCATTACACTTCGTATACTGAGACTCTGATAGATCTTGTATGTACTAACGCACCAGTTCGCGATGTCACTGTTAATAATATAATTGGTTCCAATGGACACGCAATGGTTAATGTTACACTATCATTAAAAAAGGTTATAATCCCAACTAGAACTTTTAGTTTCAGGCCCATTAATAAAATAAATTTAAATGAATTTAATAATGATTTATATGCAATCAACTGGGACGATGTAATTGAGTTACCTTCAGTAGATATGATGGTGGAAAAGTTTAATTCAATGATCTCTTTGATAAACATGCAGCAGTGAAAACAGTAACTCTAAAAACAATTATTCATTGCCGTGGGTAACCGATGTCTGCAAAATGATGATCGATGAGCGTAATATGGCTTACGATGTCTATCGAAAATCCGGATCAGACGAACATAAAAAATATTACAAGGAGCTTAAAGTCTAGTTTTAAAAGTATTTCAGAAGAAAAACGGGCCTACTTCAATAGCTTAGTTAATTCTCAAGCTAAAAATAGCAAAACGTTTTGGAAAATTTGAAGGAAAAAATTTTGGTTGACCCTCGAAAGACAAATCCTTGCCTCCCATTTCAATGACCCAAACAAAATTAATGATCACTTTTGAATATCCGGGAGACAACGTAGTTTCAATGAAGACATGTTATTTTTGAATATAATAAATTCAATACACAGAGTATTTAAATTAGCTCCGTAGGTGCAACAGATGTTTCTAAATATATAATGTCCATAAAATCGAATGCTGTTGGACATGATGGAATTAACAGAGATATGATCTTACTCTCTTCCTTGCACTCTGGATGCAATCACGGCTATAATTAATAAGTCAATTATGACTGGTATAGTTCCTGATAAGTGGAAGGAGGCACTAGTGACCCCAATACCCAAAAATGAAAACCCAGTTGAGTAAAAGATCTTAGGCCCATTAGCATTTTGCCATTCCTGCTAAACCTGGAGAAAGCTATTTGCGAACAATTAACTAAATTTGTTGAAGCGACTAACATCTTGCCTCATTTACAATCTGGGTTTCGCAAAGGACGTACAGCGACTGCTTTACTCGATGTCACAGACAACATATTAGCTGAACAAGATTCCGGTCACAGTACGATCCTAACGCTATTAGACTATTCCCGCGCTGACTGCCTAAATATTCCCCTGCTGCTTGCTAAGCTGTCATATTATGGTTTAGACAAAATTCGGTCAAGTGGTTCAGTAGTTACTTGATTAATCGGTGCCAGTCAGTAAAATTGGTAAGGAGTGATGGGTCTAATATATGTTCTCACCTAGGCTTATTAATCGTGGTGTTCCTCAGGGTTCAATACTTGGTCCACTTCTTTTATAATTTACTGCCGACCTTGTTAAAGTTATAAAATATTCTATATACCACTGTTACGCTGACGATGTGGTGATACGTGTCAGCCTCACCAGATAAGTTACCACAAGCTGTGACACGGCTTAATGAGAATTTGGACAGAATTGCTGACTGGTCAATGCGAAATGCTCTTGTTTTAAACCCCTCAAAGTCAAAATATATAGTCATGGGCACAAAGACGCAAATAAGTAGAATTTGTGGTATGCTAGACATTAAGATTCATGGTACACATATATTGCGCGTGGATGAAGCCAAAAACCTTGGTATAACCTTCGACAGTAATCTCAGATTTGAAAATCATGTCCTAAATATGGTAAAAAACTGTTTTTATCGTCTAAAGGTATTATATACCATATCCGTGACCAACTTTCTGTACCGTCACGCATTAATCTTTGCGAGTCATTAATTTTATCTTGGCTTAACTACGGAGATGTTGTTTATGGACCTCAATTTTCAGCAAAACAAAGCGACTACAGCGTGCAAAATGCATGTTGTCGGTTCTGTTTGATGTCCCCAGAAGTCACATTACTCCTTTCTTGAACACTGCTTCCATGCTCAACATGGACTCACGTAGAGAGCTACATTTAGGAGGGCTTGTTTTAATGTCATTAAGTTTAAAAACCAGAGTACCTGCATGTAAAGTTAAAATTTACAAAAATTCCGGAAAACAATTGAGGTCCATAAGATCAGCACTCCTGTATCACAGCCATAAAACAGCAGCATTTACTGGTAGTTTCCGATATATGGCAGCGAAGTGTTGGAATAACATCCCACCACCTATAAGAAATCTTAATACCAATTACAATTTCAAAATAAATTCAAAACATATCTTCTAGATAAACAAAACAAGGTATTCCCAAACACTTTGTTTGCCAGCTATAAACCACGGTATTTTTTTCTCTCTCTCTCTCACTCATCATGGCTGTCTGCCGTTTAGGTACTACCTTTAATTTTACGCAACTTACACACTTACACGCCCCTTTCAGTAATATTACTAAATTAAACCAAAGATGCAAATTGTAGGCTGAAAGGACACATCATTCAAATATACATATTTACACTGATTAACTATAGTGCTCATTTTCCTCGTCATTTCGTAATAGCTGAAAATCAGTGTTTGCTTCGACAATATTAATCGCTGAGCTAGGACCCATTTGTTAAGCTGCAACACACATGTACATTTAGATTTTAAGTTGTTGTAAATTATTTTTTTCGTAATATGTTACTTTGTACTTAGTTTAGTTACTGAATTTACGTGTGTGATTGGAGAAACAAATAAATGCTTTATCTATCTTATCTATCTATCTATCAATTCTCCGTTTGAATCCCGGTGGGGCTAAAATCAGTTATTGGGTTATTCTGTCAAGAAGTTTTCAGTAACAGCCCGGAGTCAGGAAGTTGGCGATGTTTCACCCCCGTGCCTCGGAATATCAGCTTTACGTGTATGTAAAGCCGTTGGTCCTACGCCTGATCTCTACCCGGTCGTGATGGATTACGGTCCCATCGGACTATGAGAGTGAAGGAATAGAGAGCACACCTTCTTCGGGCACGTTCTTCGGGCACTATAATCCTGTCACTAGCCACCGTGACCGAAATTCTGCCTGGAGGACATTATTAATATTTACATAAAATATTTTTATCGAGACGATGATTTACAGCTTTGCTAGGATGGCGATTTGCTAGGTGGCGCTGTAGTAACGTTATTAATATAATCTATATTTGTGGATCAAAATAGCTCATATTCACAACATAAACCCAGTAGGTGGCGCTGTGGTCGAGTTATTAATTAATATTTATTAGATTAATAAGTCCGGAGTGAATTCGGCGTGAAGCTTATTGCTCCGCCTACCGGAAAGGGCAGAACATCGTTCACCGAGCCGAACGAATGTCGTTAACGTCAATTATTCAATTGGAATGACATAAAAGTGAAAAACTCACTTAATTTCCACACAGCAGTGAACTGATAAGGGTTGACTGACGACGTTTTAGTGAATGTTGTGATGTTATGGTCAAATTAATTTTTTTTTATAGGATAAGGGTGGCAAACGAGCACACAGTCCACCTGATGGTAAGTGGTTGTTGTGGCCCATAGACATCTACATCTATTCTTAATTAAGAACAAAATGCAGATGCATTATCACTCTTGAGGACTAAGATGGAATTCCTTGTTCCAATAAATAGGGTCTCCGGTTCTTTATAGCCACCATACGCAACTGCTGTGTTTCGTATGGTGTGTGTAGAGAACCGGAGACCCTTTTTACTGGAAACGAGGCATACCATCTTCACAACGCATCTGCATTTTGATTCATAATCGGGGATAAATGTAGTTGTCGATGGGCCACAGCATCCACTTACCATCATGTGGACTGTGCGCTCGTTTGTCACCCTTATTTAAGCTGCTATTTTACGCTGGTATTCTACGAGAGCGTGGTCCTTCCCCGGTCGAGCCGACCCATTCGTGCTACAACTATAACACTAATATAGCTGCAGCATGGCTCTACCACGAAAAGAATAATTGACCATCGAAATCTAAAAATGTTTATGTAAGTACTTTAAAGACAGAGTAATTTTTTTTAATACTAGTAAAGCTATTAAATATTACTAATATTCCTTAAACCACTTCTGGTAAGCTTAAAATGCTTGTGTTAGAAGTGGTTACGACAGTAATCGAATGGCGGATTTGAACCCACGACATTTCGAGTTCGCGGTTCGCGCTCTGCCATTAGGCTACTGACGCTTCCAAATAGCATAGATTAATGTTATACTTTTTATTTCGTACCGAGATACAAGAGATACAAGAATCTCCGGGAGTAAAAGGTGCGAAGAATCTCCGGGAGTAAAACCGGCGACGAGGTTCGCCACCCGTCACGTTCTGTCTCCCGGAGGGGCGAAAAGTGGATTGCGGAGGCCCGTCTGGCTACGCTGAATGTATGTGGAGCAATGAATGATAAGGTGGATGAAATATGCGAAATGATGAATGATAGAGGAATAGATGTGTTATGTAAATGAGACGAAGCGAAAGGAAAGGATGCCACTGCACATGGCATGTATACCGCTTACTGGTCTGGTGTAGACGAGACCGAGCGGGCATGCCAGGGAGTCGGTGTCATCCTTTCAGAAAGAATGGTCAATATGTGAAAGAGTATGAATGTGTGCCCAAGGCTGCTGTGAATACGAATGAAAGTGGGCTTAAAGAAGTTGTTTGTGCTAGGGGTGTACGCCCCAGACATGTCTAGCCCACTTATATCCGAGAGCAGTTTTGGGACATGGTAAGGATGGTGTTGATGAAATGTAAGGAAATTAAAATATCATTATGTTAGGAGATTTTAATGGAAGGGTTAATGAAGAGGTCTGTTATGAAAGGATATTAGAATGTTTGGCGATGAAAGTGTAAATGAGAATGGTGAAGACCTCCTTGCGGTATGTGAGGAAAATAATTTTTTGTGACCAATACTTTCTTTCGTCATAAGAGGATTCACATGTATACATGGGAAAGAGGTAATGATAGAAGCATGATAGATTTCATAATTGTGGATGAAAGAATGCGGAGCGCAGTGGTAGATACAAGAGTTTACCGGGGATCCAACGTAGGGACGGATCATTACTTGGTCTTATGTCGAACTAATGGTCTATTCAGGCGTTGGCGGCATCGGACATCTGTGTCTACCACTGCGTTACAGCGTATAAGAACAGAGAGGTTACAAGATGAAGGTGTGAAGGAGAAGTATAAATATAGACTGAGGGAGAATATAAATGGTTTGAATGAAATATGTATGAATGATTTAGACCTGAAGACTGTATGGAATAATGTTAAGAAAGTTTTGGTGGATGCAGCCACCGAAGTATGTGGTGTAAGAGAACGAATGAAAGGAAAATAATACGTTGTGGTGGGATGATGAGATTCGGATGGAAGTTGAAGCAAAGAAGAGAGCATGGCAAGATTTACTGGCAAACAAAGCTGGTAATTTTGGCGGTATGAATGATGAGATTGAAAGAAAAAGGCAGACTTTA
The DNA here is from genome assembly GCA_029286625.1 of Parnassius orleans. Classification (NCBI taxonomy): domain Eukaryota; kingdom Metazoa; phylum Arthropoda; class Insecta; order Lepidoptera; family Papilionidae; genus Parnassius; species Parnassius orleans. The sequence continues at coordinate 7,775,531 of JAGSMP010000038.1, read as the reverse complement.
GACTTATAAATAAGAGAGTAAAAGAAGTTGTTGAAAGGAAAAGCAAGAAAGAACGGATAAGAATGATAGAAGGATATCTGATAACTTCCAGGCAAATATTAAAATGTTCTGGAAACTCGTAAGAACTGCTAGGGGAAATTCAAAACAGCCTAGAATGAATGCTATACGAGACGAGAATGGCTGTATGCTGAATGATGAAGCTTCGAATTTAAAGAGATGGAAGGAATACTTTGAAAGCGTGTTTATGAGTGAAGGGTCGTTTGAATTAAGTGAAAAAATTCCGAAAGAAGTGGAGAGGTAGGAGATAAGTGTAGATGAAATAATGAAAGTAATGAAAAGCATGAAAGCAGGTAAGGCAGACGGATATGATAGAGTATCACTCGAAATGCTAAGGGCTGGAGAGGGAGTGGCAGGCCTGCTGTACACCTTGTTTAATTTATGTTGGGAACTGAAGCGGGTACCGGAAGACTGGTGCAAAGCCGTTATAGTCCCAATATATAAGGAAAAGGTCACAACAGGACTGTAAAACTACCGTGGTATCAGCTTGCTTAGCATTGTGGGTAAACTGTATGCTAAGGTGTTAATTGAAAGAGTTATGGAAGAAACTGATGGAAAAATTTGGGATGTGCAAGCTGGATTTAGAAAGGAATGGGGTGTACGGATCAAGTATTTTCCATGCGCATGATTATGAGAAGTTTTGGCCAAAAACAGAAAGTTTTTGTGCTTTCATGGACTTGAAAAAGGCTTATGACAGAGTGGACAGGAATGTGTTATGGCAAACACTTAACTCATTTGGTTTGAGCGCTGGTTTGATACAGGCATTGAAGTCTCTTTATAGGGACTCTAGTGCTTGTGTCAGGATCAACGGGGTCTACTCGGACTAGTTTGGCAACCAAAAAGGTGTCAGACAGGGCTGTGTAGCTTCCCCCTGGCTGTTTAACCCATTTATGGACAGTTGTTTGCAAACTTTGAAAGGTGAAGAATGTGGGTTGAGAATGGGTGAGTTAACCGTCAAATGCCTTTTGTACGCCGATGATCAAGTCATATTTGCATCGTCGGCGGCCGAGTTGCAAATGATGGTTACTTTAATGAACCGATCATTAAAAGAAAACGGTATGAAAGTGAACGCAAGTAAGACGAAAGTGATGGTTTTTGAAAGAGAAGAAAGTAAAACGTTATGTGAAATAAGAATAGAAGGGGAGTTGATTGAGCAAGTGGATGAGTTTGTATATTTGGGATGTTTATTTAGTAGGGATGGTAGATATGATAAGGATATAGAACGACGAGTGAACGCAGGAAATAGAGTGAATGGGCTACACGCTATTGTGAAGAGTCAGAATGTGTCAAAAAGGCGTTTGGCAATTCACATGCTGTGTTGTCCCTACTTTAATGTATGGTAGTGAAAGTTGGGTCTGGCAGAAGAAGCATGAGAGTAGAATAAATGCTGTAGAAATGCGGTCATTAAGAGTATGCTAGGCTGAATCTGAATGACAGGATGAGAAATAGTGTGATAAGAGAAAAGTGTGGTTTGCAAGATGACGTTGTGACCAGGATTAAGAAAGGAATGCTTCGGTGGTTTGGTCATGTAGAAAGAATGGACGAAGAAAGAGTGACAAAGCAAATTTATGCTGCAGAAGTGAACGGCAGAGTCGGAAAGGACGCCCTAGACGAAGGTTTATCGACCAAATTGGCGATATATTGAAAATGGGCCAGATTAGGAGTACTTAACCGACGAGCGTGTATGCGTAGATATATGGATGTAAAGGAGGCGAGAGGTGTGCCAGGATCGTGCCAAGTGGAAGTCCGTAGTCTCTGCCTACCCCTCTGGGTGACAGGCGTGAGTGCTTATGTTATGTATGTAAGATACAAGAGAAACGTTCATGGAAAATGTACTTCAGTTCACTTACGCCAATTGCGTTGTCGTAAATTGAATCTGCATAGTTTTATGTGGCACGCACGTAACGTATCATGAAAAGTTTCAACAGAAATATATCAACATCTATGGTCGATAAAATATTTAGAATCTTGGAAATTAATGATCTTAAAATTTATTTGCTTACATCCACGTAATAAAATAAAATGATGTGTCCCGCCTATTCTGAAGAGTACCTCCTACCCTCCCTCAATTCGTGCACTATCCCCGTTACCACTAATCCCAGCACCACCATTCCAAACACCACCACACCAGCAAAGACACACCACCTACGACACGTGTTTCGCCTCCACACGACGCATCCTCAGGTTAAGTAGACTGTGCGGTGGTTGACCGCTAAGTAACTTACTCAAGTGTATGTAAAATATTGGATGTAAGCAAATAAATTTTTAAGATTTTTGATATAATGGATTTTAGCAAAATAACACCTGATTTAATTAATTATCTTGTAAAATATATTTTGGGAACATCACACAATATAATTTATGTCGAATTAATAATTAATTTAATTCAACCTAATGTCGCTAGGAGAATATTTATAAACTATTTTTCGGGATATTAGATTACGATATACTCGATGTACTTTTGATGAATTGGATAGTTAAAGAAATTAAAAGGTTATTAAATTAATTAGGAAATTAAATTTGTTTAAGAATAAATCAATGGATGTTTTTGCATAATTATGATTCTGACAATAAATTTCCATTTACTAAGGGAACTTTTGTTAAAATAAAGTCACCTTGTTTTATTAGGTATCCAGTTTTATCCCTTTTATTTTATTATGTTTATTTTTTTATTTTTCTTAGTGTTCTTTATTATTATGTTTAATAGACAAAACGAATGTTAGACAGTGTATGTGTTTGTGTTTGATAATGTAAATATAAAAAGAAATTAAAATAATGACCGTGACTATGCATAATAACACAGATCTATTATTGAAAGTATGAAACATAAATTAATGTAAGTAAAGACATTTTAAAGATATTTTACCCATAGCCGACAAGCATGTATGCGTTGATATTAAGGATGTGAAAAAAGTGAGAATCGAAATCTGGTTCTCTACATTCGCCATAAAAACACAGCATTAAGTTGAAATTTTACGCTGGTATATTGCGAGATTGTGGTCCTTCCCCGGTCAAAAAGATCGATTCGTACTACAACCATAATATTGCTGCAGCATGGCTCTACCACATATGACGAATCGTGCTTAATGGAAGTCCTTAGTCTAGTTTAGACTCTGCCTACCTCACTGGGTGAACTTTCACACCTTCGCAGAGGTTGTGTTTAATTTTATTTTAATTATTAACTTCAAAGTAGGAAGGTTCTGCGATTGGTTATGTTGTCCAAATTAAAAATATAGTCATTTATGTACAGCAATATTTTGTTATTAATAAATCAACAGAATGAAATAGCAAACTAACAGAATCTTACAATTTATAATCTCTTCTATTTACCCATATAAGGTCTAAATGCGTAAAACATTTCTTTAATAACATAAACATTTAATGGTATTTACATTTTTACATTTCTATTTTAGGTTTCCTATTTTTGTCACTTTCTACCGGCAATCCATATTTTTATGTTAGATATTCTTTTGACATTTATTTGGCATAGCTAGTATGTTTAACTTGGACATATATTTTTTTACATTATGTTCCCATTTCCCTCTGATGCCTTTTAAGACACTCTCGAGATAATATGGAGTAGATGATACTCTTACGTCACTACCAGTAGCATCTTCATAATAACAATTCGAAATGATAAAAAAACTACGGTAGCAAACCCGCTTGCAAAACGTGGCAACTATGGCTAATATCCCCATGAGGCAATCTATGGGTAAGATCTATGTTCAGCGGTGAACTTTGATAGGCTGTAATGATGATGATGATGATGATCCTCCTCCTAAGCGAAGTAAATATACAGATTTTTTTTTACAAAATAAAAATAAGACGTCAATTCTGTGTATTTTTCTCTATTTGTAATATCCTTATAACAAGATTGCTTAATAGGTAATTAAACTAACTTAAATTTATTGCTCCCTCGTTACCGCAGGGATTTGTTCGGATGATTTTGTTTTAAAACAAAATAGGTCATGGGGAAAGCGGGCAGGGACATTATGAATTGTACAAAGAACATCATCAGCCGTTTCTTAAAGTTTTCATCATAGATACCGCTACCGTTACAGCCTATTAAAGTCCACTGCTGAACATAGGCCTCCCCCATAGATTGCCTCATAGGGGGGATATTTAGCATAGTTGCCACGCTTGGTAAGCGGGTTGGCGACCGCAGTTTATTTTTTAATTTTTATTCGTAATTTGAAAGACGCTGCTGCCCATCTCCTGATTTGGTTCCCTTTGTAGCCTCTTACGACACCCACGAGATGATAATGTAGTGGATATTCTTACACCGCCACTACACGGCATCAAAGTTAGTTATGTTTGTATTAATGAAACTATGATTCTATTGAAGATAAGGCATTTTATATGTGGTAGAGCCATGCTGCAGCTATATTAGTAGTATAGTTGTAGCATGAATGGGTCGGCTCAACCGGGGAAGGACCACGCTCTCACAGAATACCAGCGTAAAATAGCAGCTTAACACTGCTGTGTTTCGTATTGTGATTGTAGAGAACCGGAGTTCCTTTTTACTGGAAAAGGGGCATTCCATCTTAGCCCTCACGGGTGACAACGCATCTGCATTTTGAATCTTTATTGAGGATAGATGTATATGTCTATGGGTCACAGCAACCACTTACCATCAGGTGGACTGTGTGCTCGTTTGTCACCCTATCCTATAAAAAAAGGCACTTTAAATATAATATCGTAAAAATATTAACCTTGTAGTAGCGGTGTAAGAATATCATTAACCCATATCGTCCCGTGGGTGTCATAAGAGGCGACCGAGAAAAACAAACCAGGAGATGGGCAGCAGCGTCTTCCTAAAAACAACTAAAAATAAAGACTTCTATTGCCAAGCCGCCTACTAAGCATGGCAACTATGGAAAATATCTCCCCTATGAAGCAATCTATGGGGGAGGGTTATGTTCAGCAGTGGACGTTTGATAGTCTGAAAATGTAACGGTAAAAGAAATATTCAAGAAAAATGCCGTTTGATGATAGCGTAAGGAATCCATCAGTCCATTTTGTTCCGTGGGTGTCGTAAGCGACAACGGCAAGAAATTTCAGAAAAATTATATGGCTGTAGATGGCGGTATAAAAATCTAGTTTACGTTGAACGTAAGATAACGGGACCGGCGACGAATAACAGCGTCGAAGGTGCTATACGTCTGGCACTGCGATCGTTAGCCTACCCGTCAAGTACTAATATAAGTAATAGTTTTTGTTTACAATGTTTTTAAACTAAATAGCGACTTATATTTAGTTTCTAATTGGAAGTTAAAAGGAGCCTTTATTGTAGTAGAATCATTTAATTCTAAATTAGCGACCCACCCCTGCTTTACCTGGATAAGATTTATTAATGTGATGTTATTTATATTTAAGTTAAATCAAGGACCATTTTTACCAATTATTCGTTTTTTATTGATCTCTCCTGGCATTACTGTCTATCTGTTCGTAAAGTTTCATTATAATCGGTTCATCTATTCTGGAGATAAGCCCGGACAGACATTCAGACAATTTTTTTAAAGATGATTATTTATCTTTATAAATTTACAATTAAAACTTCATCCCCTATTTTGCCACTGTGGAATACACTACCAAGAGTGGAATTTTTCTTCAAATTTATATGGGACCACCCCTGAAGCATAACTTATTTAACAAAAAAGGAATCAAGTAACACACATACGACAGGAAGAAAAAGAACATACGCTTAATGTATGATGGCATTAGAAGACAAACCCGCTTAACCAGTAGCCGGGTACGCGGTCTACTAAGATAGATAGAGATGCACACTCTATCACAACAACACAATAACAATTACAATAGTAAATGCTCTTGGCGCCAGTATGTTTTGGAATTTCAAGTATTGCTCTCAGCTTTGCCAAAATATATTTTTAGTCTCTATCTTAATGGACTTTTTTAACCGCGTGCTGTAAGCTTTTTTCATTCCTAGATAGCTGAAATGGTATTTATCAATATTTTACGTCACAGATAAAAATAATATAGAATTGTTGCTATCGGCGATAGTAATTAATTTGGACGGCTCCGTGAAACCGGGGCCGCGGATAGTGTGGTGGTAGCGGGCGAATCCCGCATTTTGTCCTTGTGAAATTTATGTATGTAAACTGCCTCCACGATACAGGAGAAAATTCTAGTATGGAAGTAACATTATTAAAAGGGAGAAAAAAGACAGATAATAAAAACACTATTTGATTTTGATTTTGTCAATATTTAACCGATCAATTGACGTTCCCTTAGACCCGTTCCCGTAGATCCTTTTTACTGGAAAAGAGGCATTCTATCTACGTCCTCACGGCTGACAACGCATCTGCATTTTAATTCGCAAACGAAGATAGATGTAGATGTCTATGGGAAACAGCAACCACTTACCATCAGGTGGACTTTTTGCTCGTTTGTCACCCTTATGCTATTAAAAAAAAAAAACGTTCCTACGTACGTGTGCCTATCTATTTACCAAGTTATGAGTTCTGGGTTTGAGCCCACGGTGTTCATTTGCTGTATATTTTGAGCTGCCACCACTTAGGTCTCCTAGATGGAAATAATCCTTTTCTGCCTTTTTTTTGACATGGGGAATTACGCATACACGCCTCGCGGGGTTATGTCGGACTCTAACCAACTAAAACCCCATGGTGTTTAACCTTCGCCGCCACAGGACCACGGAAAAGTTTTCGCACACATCCGCGTCCCCACCAGCTCCGGCCGTCCCATGGCAGTCCCCTCCTCGCGGGAGGATTACGCCTCCCCTTTTGCTTCTCAGTTAAGACACACCAGGAACACCTGAGCCTGATACGCGGAGGATCCATGGAGCCAGAAAAAGCTTCCCTGACCCTAGTTGTGGATCTGTTCGATGGCTCCGGAGTTTTGATAAGGAAGTTTCGGCTGCGGAGGGTAAAAAGAGCGGCGGCTCACAATATCGTCACTTCCCTCCCCCCGCAACCCCACCACCACCACATCTACGGTGTGGCCCCGCCAGAGTCGCGGAGGATTGGTCGAGTGGCGCATCGCCATACCAGCACTCTTCATCCCCCGCGGTTCCACCTCGGCTGCGGCGATAGGGGGAGATGACACTCGTCTCACCACAGTCCACCAACTCACATCCGAAGTGGCCACCTCGGCCACTCGGAGTGACCACCTTGGGACGACCCTTCACCTCGGGCCAGCAATGTGGGTTCCTCTAAGTTCACCGCAGGTAACCAAGCCACGGCTACTAAGCTCCCCGCCACGACAAGGCGAGAACCCGTTCGGGTGGGATCCTTTTCTGCCTAGGAGTACGTATGGGCAGGTAACCTCCGTATACATATTCAGCTACCATGGCACTGCTGAGGCTGAAAAGCAATTCCATATTGGTCCTCGGAGGTGACAACGCATATTTGGCCTTCTTATTTGGTATCCAAGGGCTGCCTTGTCGTGGCAGAAAAGCTTAGTAGCCGTGGCTTGGTCACCCACGGTGAACAAAGAGGAACCTACTAGGCTGGCTTGACACTCCGTACGCCCGTTGGTGGACTGTGGCGGGAGGAGTGTTCTCTTCCCCTTACAACGCAGTCGAGGTAAAGTCGCGGAGAAAAAGGATCTCCGCGTATCGGGCTCGAGGGCGTCCGTTGCCCAGGTAGATTATGAGGCCGCAGAGGAAGGCGCGCCTTGTGTTCTTGGGGCACATTTTTTTTGTATAAAGTTCACAAATAGTAAAATTTTCTTTCTCTTCCAAGGTGAGTTGGCAGAGAACGCCACAGATATTTTTGAGTTCGCCCATTGTATGCTTTAAGGTGACTGTAATAAAAAATAAATACAAATATAAAAAAAAGTTTATCTGCGCTATTGAATATGTAAAGATTATAATAGTACGCAGCACTAGATGGAGTGACGATCTGGTAAGATATGCAGGAATTCACAGTTTCAGGTGGTTCAAGTCCGTGTTTTGTAATGATAATGATAATAATGGTAATATTATTAGCTTTAATATTGTATATAAAAATATATTCTTTTTTTATAGAAACAGGGTGACAAACGAGCATACAGTCCACCTGATATTAAGTGGATGTTGTGACCAATAGACATCTACATCTATCCTTGATTAAGAATCAAAATGTAGATGCGTTAAATTTTATTTTGCAAATGTTATTTATACAAGCCACTGTTTATTTTTAAATCCTAAAGTAGTAATGTTGTATATTTTTACACTTATCTTACGATAAACGTTTTACGTACAAGCTTGTTAATCGTGTATAAAACGACAGGTCACGTCCCGCATTTAATAAGATATTAGAGCGCGTTCATCACCGCTTTCACTTTATAACATTACGTGCTTACTCCGAAATGTTAGTTTCTTACTAATTTATATTTTCATCAAAAATAAATACTTTAATAGTACTGAAATTTTACATAATTTTACATAAAAATACATACAAGCTGGTAAACAATAAAAAATAAACAAAAAATAATTAAACTTGCGTGCAACACGCGGTAGAGGTGAAACCTTCAGAAAACTGAATTTCGAGAGAATGAGACGAATGCAGAGTATCAGGAGGAGGATAATTTTAGGGTTTATGTAATTACCATATAAATAAATTTATAACAAACACTGTATACTATATTCTATCTCATTCTCACGCAAGCTTAAATCTATAGACGTATATGTTTTGTCTCTTTTTAGTGTCGCTTTTTCGTTTCATCGAGTTTCAAATTACAACGATTCTAAAGCAGATTTCACTTCAAAATGTAAATAAATAAAATGATCTTTACAAAATATTTTCTGCAATCTGTGCTAAGACATAGCGTATCGAAGAATTAAAGATATCAGAAACTATTATGTGGAAATTATTATGGATCACTGTATGTACGTATTTAGTATTTAGTAAAACAAATAATTCAAATCAGTTGACCTGTTTTCGAGAAATCCGTGAACATACATAAAACAAACATACGCATCGAATATAGAACCTCTTCGTTTTTTTTGAACTCAATTAAAATATCTGTGGTAAAGTAATAAGTACGATTTTCAGAGGCTACTAAAAGTTGTAAGATATACGACATGTTGTGTTTGTTGATTGTTGTATGCTCTGTTTCGTGCCAAAATTAACAAAACTGAACACTTAAGAGTGCATTTTGTTTCTGTCTTTCTGTTCCTGACGCTATCGCAGAATGCTTCACTAAGAACTGCAGAAATTCGATATAGTTATAAAATGTATACCGTTACCGTTACGGCCTATTAAAGTTCACTGCTGAACATAGGCCTCCTCTATAGATTGCCCCATAGGGAGGATATTTGTCATAGTTACGACGCTTGGCAAGCGGGTTTGCAACCACATTCGTTATTAGGAAAACGCTGCTGCCCATCTCCTGTTTTATTTCCCTCTGTCGCCTCTTACGACACCCACGGGATGATATGGGGTAGTGGTATAAGAATACAACGGTTAGATTTATAACTAAGATATAATTTGAATTTTAGTTCTGTTTAAAGGTAATATGGAAAGAAAAAAAATTAGGGTCTTCAGGTGGGTTCCCAATTGAAAAAACTTTGAATTGTCAATTCTAATACGAATAATTCATTAAATAAAAAGTAATAAGTAAAGTAACAGCCTGCATACGACCAACTGCTGGGTCTCTACTTTTTTTATTTATTGTTCATATATCAAACAGTATTTTTAATAATTATAAGACTAAATATTTTACGTATGTTACTGCTAATTTCAATTTAAACATTTTAAACAATTTTTATGTTATTACACATCAAATAACACAGCACTTTTAAAAGTTTTTTTTTACTTGGTAGAGCTATGCTGCAGCTATTTTATTGTTGTAGCACGAAGGGATCGGCTCGACCGGGAAAGAACTACACACTCACAGCATACCAGCGTGAAATAGCAGCTTAATGCCGCTGTGTTTCGTATGGTGAGTGTAGAGAACCAGAGACCCTTTTTACTAGAAATGAAGAATTCCATATTAGTTCTAAGGGGTGACGACGCATCTGCATTTTAATTCTTAATTGAGGATAGATGTAGACGTCTATGGGTCACAACATTCACTTAACATCAGGTGGACTGTGTGATCTTTTGCTACCCTTTATCTATAAAAAAAAAATTATGATTGTCATTATGTTACAAATTATTATGATTTTAAACTTGGCACAATCATCATATTTAATCTTCGTTTATAAAAGCAATCACATAAAAGTTACATCAAGACATGGATATTTTTTTTCGAACGACAAAGTTAATTAAATGCAATTCATTGACATAATCGTTTCGGTCACGCAACTAAGAAATACATACATTAAACCACCACCAAATAGAGAAACAGACATGCTTGGTTACAAGTGCCAAAAAGTGTTTATAAGTACAGCGATTGATTCAGTCAGTTCAATTTGGTAAAAATCGTTTTAGTTGCTTATTTCACTATGTCGTCAGCCTTTTTTAATTTTACTACTGGACATGATATATAGAGTCGTGGTAGCTCAGAGGTTTAACGCTTGCTGTAATTTTTATAGTACGCGAGCAACCCGGGTTCAAAGAAATTGTTAATTGCAATTTTAAGTGCTGATTTACAATGTGCTCGGTGGTGAAGGAAAACATCGCGGGGAAAGTTCCATGTCTGAGAAAAAAAATATTTCGAATAAGTGAAGTCTGCCAACACGCATTGGCGCATCGTGGCGGACACTTCCTTGCCCTAAAACCCTCACAGAGGTGAGACGAGGCCTGAGCCTAGCAGTGGGACGTATATGGGCTCTAACTTTACTTTTTTAATTTACTGGACATGAACTCCTTCAACAATGTGTCAATACTTGGAAAAAATTTCTACTCAGCACTGGAAAAGTGGCTAAGTAGACCCGGATGTTACTATTAATATTCTTGTTTTTCTTCACCACTCCTTAAAAGTCCAATGTTGAAAATGAGACTCCTCCGTTGTTGGATTTGACTTACAGCCATGCTTGGCAGGCGAATTAGCGTATGCAGATCCTGACGTCGCGTATCCTTGACGTTGATTTTCGTTGCTAGTCTGGGTATTTTACGTCTCGCGTAAACAAGATGGTTATACCGCCATCTATCATGATATCTTTTTGACATATCCTATCTCCTTTTACGACGTCGTAAGGTCAAAGACGAATTCATAGCCCTGTATGAGTCTGTATCTCACACACTTCTTAATAACAAAAACAACTTTGTCACTTTTTTACGACCCCAAGGAAGGGTGAAAACTAGCGTATAGTTCGATGATTTTGCCCGGCGGTAAAAGCTCATAATAAACGATGCCCTTCCAATCCCACCTTACACACAGCATCACCTTATTGCCTTTTCATCCGGGTTTTCACTACAGTCTGTTGAGCTTGACTACCCTTTGACCATGATCTTTTTCGCACGTTCTTGTCGTAGGTGATCCACTTTTCATCATTAGTGATCAATCTTTTCAAAAATGGTTCGGTTTCATTACGTTTTAATAGACAATCGCAAATGAGTACACGATTCATTAGATTTCTTTCACTGAGCTCGTGTGGTACCCAAATATCGAGTTTTTTTGTATAGCCAGACTTTTTCAAATGGGTCAACACTATTTTGTGGTCAATCCTCAATTCCTCGGCTATATCGTAACTACTAATATGCCGATCTTGCTCCACTTTTTCAATATGGCATCGACTTTATCCATATGAGGGCGACAAGAGAAAATTCTCGGACTGAAAATACTTGAACCAACTTTTTGCTACTCTTACTGATACTGCATTAGGTCCATAAACATCACAAATTATTTTTGCGGCTTGAGTCGCGTTTTTCTCTTTTTGGTAATAAAACTTCAGAATGTATCGAATTTCTTCGTTAGATTCACTCATTTTGGCGGACAGAAAAACAATTGAAAAATGTCGAGAAAGTGTTTTTTACTATTTATTTTTCTTTTTCTTGATGTCCTATATGTATTGATATTAAAACCAGCCAGATACAAACAGTACAACCAAAGATATTTTTCTTCAATTTTATACAAACAAAATACGAATAAACTTTTTCTCTGACCTATTATATGTAATACGCAAGTTATTCTTCGTATCATTCGTAAAATGCGTCTAAATATTTAGTATTCACTTAGCCTTTGAAGTGAATGAAAAATACGTCCTAATATTTGTGACAGTTGTATATTGGACTGTTTTTACAACGTCGTTCTCTCTTGGGTGAAAAAGTACATTAATATTACAGTATTATCGCTTGCTGTAGATATCACGCACGTCGTCGTATGTTGGTACTACATATATCTGTTTTAATATTCATGTTAAGTGCTACAGAGTATTCACTAATATTTATATAGATATTATAATACCCCTTGATATTATATCCCTCAGTTAGTTTATAGAGTTCGTTGCCCTCAGTGTTCTTCACCTCATATGTAATTAAAGTTTGCAATTAACGAATTTGCTCACTGGTAAAGGAATGACGATGTTACCTCAGATGACTAAGATGGAATGCTTCACAGTCAGTAATTATATAGTCAGCTATTTGGCCGCAATAATTTAAAATTAAAATTTTTGAACAACCGACTTCAATATAAATTATTAAGAATAACTCAAAAACCATTGGTCAGATCTTGATCAAATTTGTATGGGACCACTTGAGAAGCTTTGAAATAAAAATTTCGAATTATTGAAATCGGTTCACGCAGAAAAAAGTTATGAGGTAACACACATAATAAAAATAACATATAGTCGAATTGAGTACCTCCTCCTTTTTGAAGTCGGTAGAAAAAGGTAAGAGGGTGAAACCTACCCAAACGGATTCATAGTTCTTTTAACTATTATTTATTCTGTGTTCAAAGCAATCCTACCATCTAGACTCAGACCGATTACTATACAGAAAAGTGTTGTGCAAATTATCTTTTGTGATACTATAATTAACAAAAAAACGAACGCTTCTATTTGTTCCTTATAATCTTTTATATCCATGCCATGGTATATAATATTTATATTCAGGCCGTGGTAGCTCAGGGGCTTAGCGCGTAAATTTCACAGTAGGCGAGCAACTCGAGTTCGATCCGCGCCAGCACCAATGAAATTGTTAATTGCAATTTTAAGTGCTGATTTACCACGTGCTCTGCGGTGAAGAAAAACATCGTGAGGAAAGCTGCATGTTTGAGAAAAAAAATCTAAGACATGTGAAGTCAGCAAACACGCATTTGGGCAGCGCGGCGGACATTTCCTTGCCCTAAAACTATCTCAGAAATTAGAGGAGGCTTGTGCCCAGCAGTGGGACGTATATAGGCTGTAACTTTACTTTACTTTTTATATCCAAGGACGACGTTAACAAATTTATAAATCTTAACTATGTTGTATTTGTTGAAATCATTGTAAGAAATGAAATATTTTTTAATGTAAAATAAAAAATCATTTGCGCAGAACATCTTTATATACATATATAATAGTTATGTACGTGTGTTTGTCATTGATCGCCTCCTAAACAACTGAATGTGTGATTTTGATGTGATTTTCGTGTGTGCTTGAGTGAGTTCTGGATGGTTTAGATTCACAATTGGACCCGGTATATGACGCAGTTGTCGCGATCCAAAAACCACTCATGTGAAGCTGGAGCGGATTGTTAGCTTAATATAAATTTAAATAAATAAATACACAATATGTAATACATTTGTAAATAATAAAAATCACTTTTTTCAATCAATCAAATTTACTAACATAATTTTTTTATTAAAGTTGATAAAAATTACTTTGCCTGCATCCGCTCAATAATATAAAGCTCGGTGGTGTGTTTATTCTAGTGTAGTGGTGTTGGGAGTAGTGGTACTGGGATTAAAAGTTGACGGGGATAGTGCATGCAATTGAGGGAGGGCGGGAGATGCTCTTCAAACTAGGTAAGACACATCATTTAATATTATTGAGCGGATGGAGGCAAAGTAATTCTTACCAACTTTAATATAATGGATTTCCGCAAAGTGACGCCAGCTTCTATAGATTATCATAAAAGTTTATCCATACTCTTTAATTCAGTTGCATTTGGTGGCATCGACCCAAAATGTTCCCAGGCAGAAAGGAGTCCTAGCAACTGCTAAACCACCTCGTATGTAGTAGGGTTACTGACCCTGTTGCCAAGTACCTTACCCTTACTTGGGAAGGCCTTAGTCCAGCTGTGGACCTAAAAAGGCTGGTCATGTGATGAAATATAGTATAATGTACTGTACATGTAGGTCTTGTAGTACCGTGTAGTGGTCGTGTAAGAAGTCGTTATTACGACTTAAAATAAAAAACTGCGGTTGCGAACCAGCTCCACAAGCGTAGCAACTATGCCAAATATACCCCTTGTGATGTACTCTATGGAGGAGGCCTATGTTCGGCAGTGGACTTTATTAGGCTGTAACGGTAACATGTACTGTAAATCATTCTAGAAAAAGTGTGTTCACAGTAAACTTTTTATTCACATATCCATCCGTTGAAATTATTTGCATAGATGTTTGTCGTATTTACTGTCAACCTAGTAAATGTATTCGCTTGAAGTACATATTTAAAAGTAAATTGAATTCACAATTAATTCTGGTATGAATTGTAACCTAAATGAGGTTATATATCTACATGTTACTAATTGGACCTTTCATTTCTATGCATTATTGGCGCTACGTTAATAACGTCTAATTTCATATTCAAATATTACGTAATTGTCTTTGTTTTTAATTGTTTGTTTTTAATTTTTAAAAACGTTACCTTCACAATAGGATTTCTCCTTAATCGTGGAGGCAAATTACATAATATATAAATTTAACAAGGACAACATACAACTACTTGTTCACGGCACTGCAACTCATTGCTAAGCCACTGCGACACGGAACCGTCAAATGTGTATTTCGATCTTAGTTTCGCTGATATGATACCAAATTTCTTTCATAGTATATTCATAGTTCTGAAAATATTTGGCCTTGTTACAAAAAGTAATTTAACATTAGAAACAAAATCTAAATGAGAATATTTTAACGTCGACTAAAAAAGGAGGCGGTTAACAATTAGACTGTAATTTCTTTTTTATGCGATTAGGGATTGCAATCCGGAAAAACGGATTCGGTAATCCGGCGGATCTGGCATCATTAAACGTTTACCGGATCCGGCGACCGGATCCGGTGCTAGCAATTTTTGGCAAAATAATAGAGCTGTTGCATGAGTAGGCACTTTAAATGCGTGGTCTTCATGCGTGCGAGTCGTTCGACGCCGAGTCGCCCCACCCCACTACGCTGCGCCAGTACCGCGCCGCTCCCCCACATCCCGCATCCGCATCTCGCCACCTACTCAGTTCAGTATCATTCGCCTCACTCGAGGCAATAAATGTGTGTTTTGTTTTGTCGGTACTTGGTCAAAATATAAGTAAATAGACATTATTTTCTTGTATTTACGCGAGCGATAGTATCTGTTGAAACGTGTTTTATTTAAATAGAAATAGACATTGTTTTTGCTCAATCGATAAATGAATCTTGCTCAATTATGAGTGTGAGAATTATATAAAAGATTATTAAATAAATAAACAAGTAATGCTGGATAGTTCACACAAATTGTCTGTATTATTCGACTTCAGAATGAGTTGAGTTACGTTTAGTACAAACGAAAATTTGAATTAAAATTGTAATTAAACATTTTTTATCTTTTGTTACAGTTTATCCTAGTTAAAAAGAGTTTCAAAACTTGTCACTTTCAAAACCAAGTCAAAATGAGGAGGATTATGGTGGGGACAGTGAGAAAACTATATGGCATTATTTAAAAAAAATGCAAAAAGACTAGTCTGTAAACGCGGAATGCACATTGTGCTCTATCATAATAAAAATAAGTAAAGGTTCTTATAAAGGCTTAAAAACATATTTGAGAACAAAGCATTGCATTTGCATTGATCAAAGTTCTGAAAATAGCCAATTAAAACGTCCGAATTCCGATTTATTCTCTAAACCATCCACATCAAAAGCTGATTCAGCTAATATTATTTGTGAGGAGGAAATACCCAAGAAAAGTCTAAAAAAATTGAATTATTTTAAAAAGGAAAATTCGATGGAAAAGATAATCTCTAGAATGGTCTGTAAAAATGGTGTGCCCCTCAGTTTATTTTGTACATCGCCATCGCCAGATTTGAGATATTTGTTTTCGAAAAGCGGATTTCAACTTCCTAATTCACTAAATACTATAAGATCTATTGTTACAAATTTCGCAAATACCGTTAAATCAGATTTGATAATTTTATATACATGTTTTATTTTTCATAAACTACCTATATTAAGTACAATGACACTTGAATAACTTACTAACAGGTTATTTTGAACCGAAAATCATCCTGATTTGATCAATCCGGTCGGACTGAAAATGACGCCGGATTGCAATCACTATATGCGATATCTTCGGTATCGTGAACCGACTTCGAATTTTTACTAAATAGATTGATACTTAAACGGCTGGTCCCATAAAATGGAGAGAAAATTTCACCCCTGACAGTGGCAAAATAGGGGATGAAGTTTAAATTAAACTATTTAGACAACATTAACCTTGTGATATTTCTTAGTTTACTTGTATACCTCTTAGCACCTACCTACCTATTCTACTTCTTTGTATAGTAAATCGTTGATACGTCTATAAAGAAATCAGTCACCTTTAAGCTAATGAATGCATTGTTGGAAGATGCAAATCACAATGTTTTTAGAAAAGATAAATTTAAACTATAAACTCATAAATATCAAAAAGTATAAAGTATAGTTGTAGCTATGCTTTTACTGGATCCCGATCGCGACACAGATGCTTCATACTAACGAAGCGTCGACTCAGTAGGTAATATTAAGTTAAATGAGCTGGAGAATATAAATACAAATTGATTTCTTATATTTACGCGAACACTACACATTTATATAAAACTAGTTTTACGCTAGTTTTATTTAAATGTGTATTAGTTTTCCTTCCAAGGATGATTCGCGAGGCTATTGAAATCAAAAAACATCCTAATTTCAATAGAGAAGATGCTGGGAGCTACCATCTGCTTGGGATCCTATAATTTATGAAATTAAATCCCAACCCAAGCATACAACTGCAAGACTTCAAGATACTGTAAGTTCATACTGCGTAGATCGGAACAAAAATTAATAATTTTTAATCTGGAGGTAACCGTGGTTAACTATGACATTGGGACGTCAAATACCTCAGTCCCCCCCGTGATCACGGGTGCTGTAAAGTACTCGAAACGTCGGGAATATAAAATAAGTTAATATACATATATATAAATATAATATAAATTTACTGTAAGCATATTACGTTCATTACATCAATTTTGATATGCACGCCATTATCAAATTATATTTATGACTAGCGACCCACCCCGGCTTCGCTTGGATCCATTAATGTGCCCTTATTTAGATTTAAGATAATAATCAAAAACCATTTATTTTATCAATTTTCTCATTTTAAAAATAACTCAAAGTTTAAAATATAACCTAGACCACTTTTGGCATTTTTCTATATCTGTTCGTCAAGTTTCAATTCAATCGGTTCAACCATTCCGTGTAGTGGCGGGTAAGAATACTCACTACCCCATATCTTCCCGTGGGTGTCGTAAGAGGCGACAGAGGGAAACTGAGGCAGAGGATGGGCAGCAGCATCTTTCTGATAACAGCAAAACAACAATAAAAAACTGCGGTTGCCAACCCGCTCGCCAAGCGTGGCAACTATGGCAATATACCCCCCATGATAGTAACGAAGAGACGGCCCCCAGTCCCCGGTGGCCCCGCTATTCCTGGCTACGGTGGCGACCATGGTAACGGCGGGGCAGGGGGTGCTAAGAATCTCCGGTGGAGGTTCGGTTGCCACCTACGACGACTCGACCTGGCAACTTATAACGCACGCACCCTGAGGACTGACGAGAAGATCCTGGAGCTGGAAGAAGAGATAGACAAGTTGCGCTGGAATATTATAGGATTATCCGAGGTCCGAAGAGAGGGGGAGGACACGGTAATCCTCGAATCCGGCAACTTGTTCTATCACCGGAGGGCGACCATCTGTGTCAAGGAGGTGTTGGATTTATCGTCCTCAAGTCTCTCGTTAACAACGTTGTAAAGATTGGGAGTGTGTCGACGAGGGTTGCGTACCTTATACTCAGAATCACCAAACGGTATTCGCTGAAGGTCATACAGGTTTACGCACCAACCTCGGCACACCCCGATGAGGAGGTGGAGGAAATGTATGAGGATATCTCTAGAGCCATGCATTCCTCCAAAACCCACTACACGGTGTTAATGGGAGACTTCAACGCAAAACTAGGCACAAGAGAGAGCGGTGAGCTGAAAGTAGGGAAATTCGGAATAGGGCAACTGAACAGACAGATCTCCAAATGCCTGCGGCGGGACTTACGCAACTTTAATACTGCTCGTATTGAAGAAGCGATCGAGCGGAACCAGGGCTCCAAAGTCTTTGCTAGAGATCTGTCTGCCAGAAAGACAACTGTCGAAGCTGAAGACCGAGTGTGGCAGCGTCGTTTCCGGGACACCAGAGATTTTGAGTGAGATTGAAAGGTTCTATGGGCAGCTGTACACATCATCGTTGGAGCCACGCAAGTGTGAGTAACGATCAAGAGCGAGTCTTATCCGACACTATTCCGATGATATCCCGGACGTCAGTCTGAGCGAGATTAGAATGGCTCTCCAGCACCTTAAAAACGGCAAGGCCCCAGGCGAGGATGGAATTACAGCGGAGCTTCTGAAAGCGGGTGGAAAACCGATACTTGAAGTCCTTCAGAGCTCTTTAATTCCGTCCTCCATGGTGGTACTACTCCGGAGGCGTGAAGCAGAAGTGCGGTGGTCTTGTTCTTCAAGAAAGGCGACAACGCTCTCTTGAAGAACTACAGACCGATTTCCCTTCTGAGCCGCGTCTACGTGCTGTTTTCGAGAGTCATTACGAATCGTCTCGCACGCAGACTCGACGACTTCCAGCCTCCCGAACAAGCCGGTTTCCGAAAAGGCTTTAGCACCATAGACCACTTACATACCCTTCGGCAAATTGTACAGAAGTCCGAGGAGTACAATTTGCCACTATGTCTGGCGTATGTGGACTATGAGAAAGCCTTTGATTCCGTCGAAATTTGGGCGGTGCTGCAGTCCCTTCAGCGGTGCCAAGTTGACTGTCGGTATATCGAGGTGCCGAAGTGCTTGTACAGTAGGGCTACGATGGCTATCCGAGTACAGAACCAGAGTACGAAACCTATCCAACTGCACAGAGGTGTAAGACAGGGTGACGTGATATCCCCGAAATTCTTCACCGCTGCTTTGGAAGACGTTTTCAAGCTTCTGGACTGGAAAGGATACAGTATTAACATCAATGGCGAGTACATCACTCACCTTCGATTTGCCGACGATATAGTCCTTATGGCAGAATCGCTGGAGGACCTAAGCACTATGCTCAATGACCTCAATAGTGCCTCCCAACGGATAGGTCTTAAGATGAACATGGACAAAACAAAGATTATGTTTAATGTCCATGTCACACCTATGCCGGTATTTGTTGGGAGCACTAAGCTCGAAGTTGTTGACGAGTATGTTTACCTGGGACAAATAGTCCGACTAGGTAAGTCCAACTTCGACCGAGAGGTCAATCGACGGATTCAACTCGGCTGGGCAGCGTTCGGGAAATTATGGCACATCTTCTCGTCAGGTATACCTCAAAACTTGAAAACGAGGCTGTACAACCAGTGCGTGTTGCCAGTGATGACCTACGGAACTGAGACGTGGTCCTTCACTGCTGGCCGGATGAGGAAGCTCAAGGTCGCTCAGCGAGCTATGGAGAGGGCTATGCTCGGAGTCTCACTGCGTGATAAAATTAGAAATGAGGATATCCGCAGTAGAACCAGAGTGACCGACATAGCCCAACGGATTAGTAAGCTGAAGTGGCAATGGGCCGGCCATATAGCTCGAAGAACCGACAACCGATGGGGAAAAAAGGTTCTCGAGTGGCGGCCTCGTACCGGCGGACGAAGTGTAGGGCGTCCCCCTACTAGATGGAGTGACGACCTGGTAAGACATGCAGGAAGTCGATGGATGCAGGTGGCTCAGGACCGTGCTTTGTGGCATTCCTTGGGGGAGGCCTATGTTCAGCAGTGGACTTGTGAAGGGCTGTAATGATGATGATGATGATGATGATGATGAACCATTCCGAAGATTAGCCCGGACAAGTAGATAGACAGATAGTCACTTACATTTTATTTATACATATAAATATATTAAATCATTCTCCGATTCACGATCAAATAATTTGCGTGCGATTAGTGATCGAATCACACATATTCGATCAATCATGATCAACAAAGGTCTAATTTTAACGAAGCGATCGACTATTGGCAGAATCCACATCTCAAAAATATTCGTGATAGGAACGTGTACTTGTGACAGGAAGGAAGTTCGATATTATCGGCTATGTGCTCGCCAAAACGCCCATTTAGCATGGTAACTTCGGGCAAATCTTTTAATAAAAGCGTCCGTTGGCGTATTTTTAATTTGCCTTTATTAAAGCATAGTGGATACAATAGGCTGTGAATATATTATGAAGAACAAAGGAGGCGTTAAGTAATTCATGCCTCCTTCTGGCCATAGATTTCCTTTCATTATAAGATTCAACGGCTCCGTAGTGCCGGGGCTAAGTACTGGATTGCCTATCCAGTACGAGACAAGTGTTTGTGTGGCCTACTAATATTTTTTTCTGGGTCTGGATGTGAGTCCTCATGCAATTTTTATATGTCAACTGCCACCACAATATGAAAGAAAACCTTACTATAGGAGTAACGTTTTTTTTTAAAGAAAAAAATTAAAATATAAGATAATAGAGCAGGAAAAGCCCATGTGAATGTCAACTTGTCTATTCATATTTCAAAAATAATATGTAATGTTGATGAGTACCGCACTCGAACAGAATGAAGGTCTATATTCTAATTTATACCCTAACAGAAATGAGAAGAAACCTGTGCTCAGTGTAGGAACATTGGAAATATATAATTATTAGTATATTTTTAGTGCAGGTCCACTACAAATGTGTCCGAAAGCCTTTGCACAAAATATAAATTCTTGTATCTCAGAGTTGACCATGTTATAATTATTACCATTTCTATAAAGCTGCATCCCAGTAAACCACTGATCTTATGGCATTAAAGTCGGTTCCCACATGTCGGATGTCGGGTTCGTCGAAAATTGGATTGTTCTAGTAGTAGAACATATTATTATATGCTAACTAGTTCACATTTATACGACAACGAATTAGTCAGCTAAGTGTAAGTTTTCGGATGGTTTGCTAGTAATTCACGCCCGACTAAAATGGTGTCAAAGCTCTAATTAGTGTGAGTGGTATGAGCGTATTACGCCCGACGTACCACATCTCGCTACAACTATCATTTATTTGACCGCAGCAGAAATCCGACAAGCTAATATACAAAGAGAACAGCGGTTTTCGAAATCCGATGAAAATCAATGAAGAATCGATGAAGATCTGTCATCTGATAAGCGGGAACGGCCTCACATCAGATTCGGGTTGGATATAGCACAACTTATTGCTTCTCTATTTGTGCGTATACTGTGACTCTATAACTGTTCTTGTGCGGAGATTCTGATGTATTCAGAAGTTGTATCCGTGATCTAAACTGCTATGGAGAATATTATCACTTTTATTGACAATATTTTTTTTAAAGATATTAAAAATTAAAAAGGTCGCGTAGTAAAAAAATAAAGTAATTAAATTATTACGCGGATCTTAGCTTCTTAGTTAATTAATTTTTTAAGGATTTCTGGAAAGTAACGCTTGAATCTGTTAATTAACTTAGTTATGAAGAGTTCAACAATGAAATTTTTATGTACCATCTTAAGTGACCTGCAATAAAAAATTAATTAGAATTTGAATTCTGAATATATATTTTTAAACGTGGAAGAGGCAAATTATGTTTGCAACAAAAATGTATTGCAGCGATTGGAGAAAAATAGTAGTATGATACTGCTGTGTTTCCGTAGTGTAAGCGGCGTGGAATGGTAAATGAGATTGTTTAATTCCTACCTTGACAATTTTCAAAGCGTAAAGTACAAGTAGAATTACGATCACAGCATTCGGTCTCATCGGATACTCCACCTATGCAGAACAGAATTATAGTGCACAAGTGTTTGGAGAAGCACAGGTGCAAAATCGGAGAGATCAGGTGCAAGACCACACACAAAAAAAAAATAGCTTTACGTACTTTGCGAGATACGGAGGTAAACACCGCTAACTTCCTAATTCGCCGACTTCAATATATTAACTAGTTACGTTAATATAATGGAGTCGTTACTTATATATCTATCGCGAACATTTGTACTTGTCTACAGATATGCAAAGACCTCGGATTAGAACTCTTAGTTCGTAATCGCCTTAATCCCGGCCTCGACTTTTTTGGGAATTTATCGATACTAATGTTGTTACAATGTACTACTATACGATATTTTGTAATTGTTTACTGTAGTTCGTTGGAGAACTGTTTACAACAAAACTACTTTTTACTGACGGATAGTTTGCGGCTGCATTGCAGACAGTTAATATAAACTTTAATATATATACATATATTATTTGTATAATAAATATCATATAATCTATTATACTACAATCCATACATAATTAGTTTATAATAACTGTATATAGTCTACACTTCCGCTTCATTTCAAATATAAACACTGTACGTTCGTTACGACGAGTTCAAAAATTAACGAGTTCGAGTTCATAAACGAGACGAGTTCAAAAATTAATCTTAAAGGACACGCAACCGAATTGTACCTACTGCGATTGTATAAGAAATATACTTGTAGCAGTTCTAAGAAGCTTTATTTTATCTTCCCTTGTTCTATTCCGAACAGTTTGCTTTGTGGTTTCGATGCAAGTGATGTGTTCACTAGAAAAGTTTTGTAAATAAAAATGGTACAATTCGAATTTCTACAAACATGTCTTGTAGTTGCAGAGTAAGAAGTCACTGCCCTATATCTTCAAGTGGTTGCCGTAAATGGCGACGGAAATAACTAAAACAGTATTTAGACAGCTGTATCTTCCTTCATACATAATAAAAAAATCTTGCGTAGGAACTATGGTAAATAACCCTTCTATGAGGCAAACTATAGGGAGGCCTATGTCCAGGACAGTAGTAGATTTCTGACAGGCTGTATTGTTAATGATACCAGTAGTGGGTATAGGTTTATCTATGTCGTGTCCACTTTACTATGTCCTGCGTAGTGAAAAGCTTTCAAAAATGTGCATGTAAGTATTCGCCATATATTGGAAATTGTACATTAAAAATAGCTGCAATTATTTTATAAACAAACGTAATAATTAATATTATAATACATCGGATGAACTCGAACCCTAGAGCTCTGACGCAGAAGGCAGTTCCGTTAACCATTGAGCCATGCGCCCAACATGATAGTTACATATTTAAATACTATTTAAATATAATCTTGTGTCTCTTGGTTAGATTTTTATTTTAATAAATAAGTTACTGGCTTGAAATTTACTGTAACTAAAGTATAGATGTGACTATTTTTTTAATCAAAATCTTATAATTTTATAACATAATTACAACTTTAATGATTATAAATTGTACAATTATAATCATTAAAGTTGTAGTTTGTAGTAAAAGTGTGTTGCCCCGTAACACAAGGTTAAATTTTAACTTAAAAGGGATGTTACTATTTTGTAAATTTATAATTAAGTTCAGTAAAAGCAAATAAATATTTAAAAATAAATATTTATCATCTTTTCGCTTCAAACATACGAGTAGCACATGCATGAGTCTATGATCTTCTGTATTCATTATTCTAAATAATATTTACTTCAGTAAAATTAGTCGACGTTCAATCTCGGCATGATTTTCCTTAATTGAATACCACGGATTGGGGTGCTGCAAAAATTCAGACGGGATAGCCTCTGATAGTGACGAGGCGGGAACGCTTCTTGTACTTTTCACTTCTACACTAAACTCCGTTGTGGGCGCCCGCGATCCTCGGCGCTTTCAACTATACATCTCGCGATCGCGGAATCTAAAATTAAACCAACAACAGAAAACTTTAAAATGTGCTAGTGCGTTGGTAGTTTTAGTTCGCGCCAATTTATGACTTAAAGTTTTTTTTTAATTTTCGAATGTATTACAGTGGTTATATTTTTAAAGTTGACAGCCTTCCTAGTGAAATAAACTCAACAAGCGTTACCTTATCCGAAATTGCTGCGCAAGGAGATAAATTAATGAAATTGCAAGTAAGTATTAAATCAAAGTTCAATTTGTACATATTACAGACTACTAGTGATTTATAAACATCTTAATTGAATTCGTGGTTGATTTAAATGACGTCCAAAAAGCCATAAATATTAGCAATTCCTTGCGTTTGGGTTTTAATTAAACTACCATATATGTTTATAAAAAAGTATTAACTAATGAATTATGATATGAAACTGACAGTTTATTACTTACGAATTATCCTCACAGTTGTTTAATGAGTAAATTAGTTCTTTTGTGAATCTTTAAGGCGGTTAACAAGATTCTGTTTTTCCATAATTCGAACTCAAGTCTTGTTGAACAACAATTAAAAATAATTACATTGTATATTTTAATCACATTGTTTCACCTTTTTCAATTATTCAAGTGTTATTAAAAAAAGGTAATATTGGTGATAATATACGACCCTGCTAATAAGTTGAAATAAAAAAATTAAATAAAATATTTTTATTAAACGGGTGAGTTTTTAATTTATACTGCATGACAGTCGCCGTATAATGGTGATGTAGGAGAATCCACTATCCCATATCATCCCGTGGGTATCGTAATAGGTGTCAGAGGGAAACTGAAAGAGTACATGGGCAGCACAGCATCTTCCTAATAAAAACATCCTGATATCAACTAGAAATAATAAAAAAAAAACTGCGGGTGCCAACCTGCCTGCCAAGTGTTAGCTATGACTAAATATCCCCTTTATGAGGCAACCGACGGGGTAGTTCAGCAGTGGATTTTGATATTTTAAGATGATGATGATTAAATTGTAATCTCGACCCGTGTGCTTGGTGAAAGTTTTAAGTTGAAATTTAAAAATTGAAATAATGATGAATAGTTTTAAATTATAATGTTAGTGATTATTTGTTATTATTTGTCTAATATACAAAAAAAAAATTATTATTTTATATAATACAGATTTAGAATATTTTGCGTTAATAGCGTTATTTTAATTTCGACGACTAGCTTCCATTGAACGCTATAAAATTGTAGCATCCTTTGTTGGGAACACGTTGTTGTGTACTTAGTTATTTTAAGAAATGTTATTTGCATTTTTATATATTTATTATTTGTGTTCATTTATTTTATATTTATTATTTACTTATGTGAAATTTATTAATATTTTTTAATTATTTGTATAAAATAAAAAAATTTTGTAGTAATCGTTTAAAATTTTATAATATAGATTATGAATATTATTTTAATTTCGAAGACTAGCTTCCAATGAACGCTATTAAACCGCAGCAACCTTTGTCGGGAGTAAGTTAATGTACTACGCAGGTTAACAGAGTTAAAAGACGTGCCTTCATTATCGCAAAATATGTTTTAACATATTTTAATTACTTTCTGCGCTCCTTTGAAGTGTAAATATTGCATCTGTCTTCAAACCTTTTCTCTGTACTATGAAAGATTACAATGTTTTCTTATGCAAAATGTAACTCCTTCTTAGGCTTCTTTTTAAACTTATCCGCGAAGTTTATTATTTTAAAGAGCAATGATAACGCTATTAAGACTTAATATTTCCGTAAACCCCTTTAAACAAGCTTAATTGTTGTGTCAGGAGCAGTTTATGATCCCTACCCCCTAAACGGACGCCCAGGGCGTAAGTCCCTTGCCGCCGGGTGAGTAAGTCACTTGGCTCTGACTGAATGCGGCGAAGGTGGAACAGCATAGGATTTTAGTCAACCCATATTTGCCCCCTAGAGACGGGGGCTTATTCAATGGTGGATACGATCACACGATTTTGGGTTTCACAGTTCGTACCCTTAAATTTTAACGTATGGTAAATTTTAGTTGCATTCGAATGCTCTAACCGTGGGGTACCGTCTCGTGGGTGTCGTAAGAGGTGACAGTGGGAAAACAAGTTTTTTAAATACGCAGTCGCCCTTAGGATTAAGGTCAAATGCCTCGTCTCT
Organism: Parnassius orleans; assembly: GCA_029286625.1. Lineage (NCBI taxonomy): Eukaryota > Metazoa > Arthropoda > Insecta > Lepidoptera > Papilionidae > Parnassius > Parnassius orleans. Next base: position 7,749,304 of record JAGSMP010000038.1, on the reverse strand, counting down.
CCTCGTCTGCAATGAGTCTCCGGTTCTATTTACCCACCATATGAAACACAGCAGTCTTAGCTGTTCTATGCTGATATTCTGAGCAAGCGTGGTCCCTCTCCAATTGAGGTAACACAATACACTACAGTATAACTCTTCTGCGTATATACTTACAAACCTATAAGGTCGTTAATCCAATTCCAAGATACATTAATGAATAGGAAGCATCGTACCGGCAACTGCACTGTCGCGTGACCTCTAAATTGATAAGGTGACGATTATATATCATGATATATCTCTTTCTGTTAAGTAGCGGTGGAAGCGACTAGTGACGATTTTGGCACTATTACGGATATTGCGAATGTTTCGCGAATGTCATACCGTGGTAAAATGTGACCCTAGGTATTTGTATGGTGTGCAAATAAATATTATTATTATTGTAGGGTATTTATAAAGTATTCTCATCTGGTTGGGCTGAATAAATATATAAGAGGTAATGATAAATATACATAAATAAATATCAAATATACTAACATAAATAAATAAAAGCCCAACTAGATGGAAGCCCTCGGCAGGTGAGACCAAACGGCCGAGGGTTAGGGGAAAGGAAAGAAACCAGTGGACGATGCGGGCGGTATTATTATTATTATTATTATCTGAAATCTTGTGTAAATTACCACCACTGCGACATTTTTTTATAAAAAAGACATCCAGAAGTAGTTTAATTACTACGGTGTATTATGATAATGCAAGTTTAACACAAATACAGAGCAGGCACTCAAATAAATCATACTATTTATCCGAGGGAGGGCTTCCATATTTGTGGTAATGATGTTTCTTATGTAACAGTTATTTACAGAAGAGGCTCGTATGAGTTTGGGAAGACAATTTTCCGATCTAAGAGTCAATATTTATGTTTTGATTTCAGCTAGTCACAGACCTCAGTTTGCAATTTAGTTTATCATAATCAAAGTTTGCAGAATCTAGAGCTTTTAGGAATTTTGAAGTAAATAATAATATGTTTTTTTTTATGCTTATATATTAAAAATATGTGCACATAAATTAAATAATACTGGAGGGAGTGTTGCCCTTTAGTTGACATTTATCGTATAAATTACATTTTCCTTGTGGCCTGTGTATGTCCTTTCCGAAAAAGCGCCAAGTGGAAAACATAACTTCAAAGAGTTGCCTTTACTGACCGGACTAAGAAGGCGCGTGGTTCGGATCAGAGGAGTAATGACTCTCAACTCACCGGTCTAACTCGATTAGACCGGTGAGTTGAGAGGTGATTAACCTATTAAAACACCCTTGCATTAGTTATGATCCCCATAAACGTAGGTAGAGCTTACTAGATATATTTTCGCCATAACAGTCGGTTGGCAGAGCCACTACTGTTATCCTCATTGACATATTCAATACAACTCAAAGAAATATAAGACTGGACATATAACAGTAATAAATCAATTTCAACTGTAACCAAATAGCAGTCAGCAATTCCAAAAACGCCGGGAATAAATTTCAGCAAGTATTAAAATAATGATTGCGTGGTCTGTCGCTTTGACGGTTTTACTGATGCATGCAGAACATGTAATTGGGGTTTCATAATAAATCGTTTTAGTAACAATAATATCTGCTGTCGTATTTGATTAAAAAAAATATTAATATCAGTCCACAATTTAAGAGGATATCGTGTAACATACATTACATCGACAAAAAACATATAGTTGAATTGAGGATTTCCTCCTTCTATGCTGTCGACTAAAACAGCGAGGTACCGTGTAGAGGCGGTGTAAGAATATCCACTATCCCATATCATCCCCATGGGTGTCGTAAGAGGCGAGAGCGGGTAACAAATCAGATGGGCAGCAGCGTCTTCCTAATAACGACTAAAAATAAAAAACTGCAGTGGCCAAACGGCTTGCCAAGCGTGGCAACTATGGCAAATATTCCTCCTATGAGCCAATCTACGTGGGAGGCCTATGTTCAGCAGTGGACTTTAATTGACTGTAACGGTAACGGTAACGGTAAAACAGCAACACCTTATATAAAAAAACGGTAGGTATAAGATTTTTTTATAACTTTTATAAGACAGTTCTTGGCTGCTATCATCCTACCTGGTGGTAAGTGGTGATGAAGCCCTAGATGTTAAATCACTGTCTTAGTGTAACAAAAGCATATTCACTCTTGTCTTGAAGACAGATGAAATACTTGTTCCTTGTACGGGAATCGATCCTGCGGCCCGCAATATCGAAGCCAAACGTTTAGATACTGTGCTACCGAGCCATTCAAATTTAACTATACAATATGTAGGTAGATTTGATTACGCCGCAACTTTAATTATTGACTGCGCGGCCCAACAAATAATTAACATTCCTTAGTTACGGATTTACAGTTAACTAATTCCAGTATAAAGTAGAATTTGTGGATGGGAAATGTGATAAACTTGTTAAATTAATTAGAGTTTACAAAATTTAATTGAAAAATGCAATATTAATAAAGTAACAGGCTACATACCTATGTCCTGCTGCAGGGTGCCTCTGCTAAGTTCTGATAGGGTTTTGGAGTACTAACAAGAAGATAAGACTTCTTTTATCTTCTTCAAGCGCCGCGTTTTCCAATGCGTGTTGGTGGGCTTCACATTCATCAATACATTACAGCTTATCAAAATCCACTGCTGAACGTAGGCCTCGCCTTAGATGGTCTCTTGATAACTATGGCAAATATCCCCCATATTTGCCATAGTTACCTCGCTTGACAGGCGGGTTGGGTAACGAAGTTTTTGTTTTCTATTTGTTATTAGAAAGACGCTGCTGTTCATTTCCTAGTTAGTTTCTCTTATGACACCTACGGAACGATATGGAGTAAAGTATATAATTGCATCATCACTACGCGGTAGACTTCATGTCCTCGATTTTTTTTTAATTTCATAGACACCTCGAACACAACAATCATTATTTACCAAGCACGTGGTAAATAAGCACTTTAATAGCAAATTAACAACGGGGCTCGAACCTATAATGCTCTCGTATTTAGAGTAACGTGGATCAAGTCGAGCGTGATGGCAGTTCTACTCTAAGCTTGAGCTACAAAAAACATTTTTTGCATGTGCTTATTCTCTGAGTTATCACGGCTATCAGAAAGGCAAAAAAAATTACTATTACTATTACCGTATCATTACAACCTTGAATAAAACAAAATTTACGGATTTTATCGAGTTTAATTTTTATAACACCAATGGGTCGGCTCAACCGAGAAAGGACAACGCTCTCACAGAATACCAGCGTAAAATACCAACGCTGTGTTTCGTATGGTGAATGTAGAGAACCGGAGACCTTTTTTTACTGGAAATTAGGCATTCCATCTTAGTCGTCATGGGTGACAACGCATCTGCATTTTGATTCGTAATCGAGGATAGATGTAGAGGTCTATGGGCCACAGCAACCATTTACCATCAGGTGGACTGTGTGCTCGTTTGTCACCTTTATAAGAAGTTGAAGTTGTAGGTTTCCGAAGGTTGTTGGTTGTGTGTTCATATCACGTCAGTTGGTCACCACTATGGCCGTGGTAGGAAAAGGGGAGATCTTTCGCCGGGCAAGGCGTTCTGCCCGGGGAGCGGCCAACGCATGGTAATTTCTGTTAAAAACAGTAATCGTATATATAGAATAGCTCCGAATGGTAATTCGGACCTATTCTATATATACTGTTTTTACTTCAGAACTTTGATAGCGTGATTTATGCTTCGATGTGTTTCGCTTGTGGCGTGACGACAGCGCCGCCACACTATAAAAAACTTTTTTTTTTTTACTTTTTTTAATACCCGACGCTTCGGGTTCTTTACAGCACCTATGGTCACGGGGGCAACTGGGTGTTTTATACAGCTGTTATCAAGAATATGCTGCTGCCCATCGCTTGGTTCAATTTCTCTCTGTCGCCTCATACGACACCCACGGAATGATATGGGGTAGTCGATATTCTTGCACCGCCACTGCACGGATCTAAATATAAAAATAATTTACCTTTTTTTTCTATTTTATTTATTTACAATGATAGAAATCGCTCCCGGCCAACACTCGTAAAACATGGCCTTAAAAACCTCGTTTTAAATATAACTCTGCCTTTAATATTTATTACTATATATTTTATCAACAATACCACAAAGGGTAATATGAATTACTAGGTAACTTTGCCATAATAATTGTTAGTAGTACGAATATATATAATATAATATACTTACATTATATATATTATAATATACTTGACAAGATTCGTACGAAATTACGAATCTTGGCAAGTATACAAAATGTAATTAAATATTTTATCTATTCTACACTGCCATATAAAATGATATTAAATATATTTATTTCTTTGACATAAGAAAGTAATTTTTTTAAACCTACTAAATTTACTACCGTTTCGAAATAAGGTTGACCTTGACCTGACCATATATTAAACATAAAGGGTGGTAATATAGAAATCTATTACTTTTTTAGGTTTCTATGGAGTAATCAACCTCTACTTTGAATCAACTGAGTTTTAACAATGATGTATTGCTTGATTTATAAAAAAATGGTTAATACGTACACATTTTTAATAATTCAATAATGACTAGGGATACCGCGTAACATACATGACAGATTTTGTGAGGCATATAGCACGATACGACTTTTCTACACTGCAAATTTCTATAAAAGACGCCATTAACGTAGACTTATATGCGACTTAATTAAGTTTTGGTAATTTCTCTCCCTATTAAGAGGCTTAAACGACACGAATGTTGGTAAGAAGATGTAGCAGTAGTCCCTTATTATTTTACATAAGTACTCAGATGTATTTTATTTTAGGAATCCCCGTAAATAATAATGTAAAGTACTCGAAACGTCGGGAATATAAAATAAGTTAATATACGCGATAAAATCCGTAAAACTAGTTTTATTTAAATTTTCTTTTGTTAGAATTAAGTAGGAATACGAGAAAATCGGTTGGTCTCGTAGAAGTGTACAATGCTTTTGTTGGAGTGGTTCATGACAGTAGTCGAACGGCAGATTCGAATCCACGACTTCTTGAATTGGCAGTCCATTCGCTTAGCCTTTTGTGCTTCTGTTGATTGTTTATTCTACACACATTGCAATCTAGACGTCCTTAAGGCAAAAGTGAATAGGTTTTAGTTATGCGAAAAAAATGCGATTTAACATCTAGGGCTTCATCACCATTTACCAACAGGTGGGATTGTATGAATATAGTATAAGAACATGTAGTAATGAAATGCCATGATCTTTTTTTATGGAATAAGGATGACAAACGAGCACACAGTCCACCTGTTGGTAAGTGGATTCTATTTTCCATAGATATAGATCTACATCTATTCTCGATTAAGAATCAAAATTCAGAATTCGTTGTCACCCCTGAGGACTATGATGGAATACCTAGTTAGAGTAAAAACGGTCTCCGGTTCTCTACACTCACCATACGCAACACGATAGTATTAAGCTGTTATTTCACGCTAGTATTCTGAGAGCGAGGTCCTTCCCCGGTTGAGCTGACCCATTCGTGATACAACCATTAAAATAGCTGCAGCGTGACTCTAGTCAGGCACTGGCTTATAATAAGTAAAAACAAACGTATCTTAATTCTTATATATAAGGGCATGCCAAGATCTAAGTAAATTTCAACAGATGGCGCCATAATCATCTCACTGTTTGTTAGATCTAAAATATCCAAGCCGGCGACATAGATCAGCGACAAAGGTGCGAACGATACATCTGCTTCTGCAACTAACAATCTGCCTGCCAATCGCGACGATAATGACATATTCTTCCCAACGTGCAAGAGGCCCAAGTTGCAATTGCCCAGCAATGTGCTAATCACGGACTATTGTAGCTATTTTTATGAATTTGCAGGTAGCTGAATAATAATTTACTTAGAAGCGTAGATTATATAGGAAATTTGGAAGAATTGAGTAAATAGGAAACTTCAATAGGAGACTATTGGTGCGACTAATAGAAAGAGGCGAAATATATATTATCTTAACACATACGGACACGAATGGTTTTGATTGCGTATTTACGAATCATTGGTTGGGATAATAAGATCGACTATGGGCAATGCGTTGAGGAAATATTGTTTATAAGTGAATTTGCCGTTTCAATTCGTTAACTCACCACGTATACGCAGAACTCGGTTAATTTAAGACTCGTTATTGCTAATTTCGTTTCCAAAAACATGTGTCGAAATGTTAATTAAAGCTTTATGGTCTTATAATTTATTTATATTATCTTTTACGGGTACAGAAGCAACATAGAATGATTATTAGAATATTAAGGGATTCATAGATGATAATAATCCATGAGGTGTTATGAACGAGGTGATCGCTACGAGGGCGACACTGAAAGTTTTTAGAACTGGCCACTTGTAAACGATATAATAAAAAAATAAGTTCAAATTTTGAAAATGGAACTCTTTGCCAATATTATTGTGTATGTATTTTATTAATTTGTCATTTGTTTACGATTTGGCGGCAAATTGAAAATTGTCTCTGTCACGTCAGCATGAATTTAACGCGAGAAAATTTTCGTACAATGATTTTTTATGAGTTTCGATGTCATTTAAGTTAACAAGAAAGTTATGATAGACTTCGATTGGCCTTTCACGATGAAGCCCCATCTCGTGCCACTGTTTACAACTGGTTTAATGAGTTTAAACGTGGTCGCACTAATCTCACCGATGGTCTGCGTGAGGGACGGCCTTCTACGGCGACGACTCAACAAAAGACAAACGACAACGACTGACAAAAGAGTGACTTATCAGCAGATTCAGACAAGCTTAGGCATCGGTATGAGTCAAGTGCACAAAATCCTCCATGAAAATTTAGCGGTAAGGAAGCTTTGTGCCCGGTGGATACCTCATAATTTGACAGAGGCCCAAAAACTCCGTCGTGTTGATTGGTGTCGTGAAATGGTTCAAAGATTTAACGGAGGTGACTCAAATGCTGTGTTCGACATACTTACGGGTAACGAAAGCTGGATTTAATGTTATGATCCTGAAACTAAGAGACAGTCTGCTGTCTGGGTGTTTCCTTCCGAGAAGTTGCCAACTAAAATGAAGAGAGGTCGAAGCGTAGGAAAAAATATGGTGGCCTCGTTCTTCGGAAGGACAGGACGCAACAATTGTTTTAGAGGATCGAAAAACAGTTACTGCAGAGGGTACACTAACAATTGTTTGCCACTTGTCTGGGAAAAAGTTCGGGAGAAACAACCTCGCAGTAGGATCCTTCTTCACCACCACAACGCCTCGTCGCACACCGCCAAGCAAACAATCGACTACTTGGCGACGTCAGACGTGAAATTACTGGGTCACCCGCCCTATAGCCCCGACCACGCACCTTGCGATTGTTATTTATTTCCGAAAATAAAAGAGAAACTTTGAGGAAAACGTTTTATGGACGCCGGGGAAGCAGTGGCTGCGTCTTGATTTTATAAGAACTTTCAGTGTCACTACCAAGCTGTTTCTAATTTGTTTCGTGTTGTTAATTATTGTGTAACTTAAATGATTGTAACTGTTATTTTTTTAAATGTTCTGCTGGGTTTCTTGCTGGTTCTTCTTAAGACAGAAGCATTTTCCGAACCACTGGTAAATTAATCATAAGAGTCACTTTCAATAAATATTATTTATAATCTTTATTGAATAAAAAAGTATCTATTTCTATTTCTCTTTTATTCCTACAATCGACAATGTTAAGGAGTATTAAATAAATAAATCACCCTTAATTTTACTAGTTTCATAGGGCACAGGTTTTAAAGCAATTGCTACGAAATCGTAATATTTTTATATCATTTGCTATTTTATTAACCGAGCACTAAAAAAGTTCTATATTACTGCGTCTGGTTTTTATCTATGTTCACCGATTTTCAGAAATGGCTGAATAAATTTAGTGATGCTTTATTTAAAAAATAGATTTTTTTTTAAAAGAACGTGATGACATTTTTAATGTAACTTTGTAACGACATTCTAGTTGTTACCTTGAACTTGTGTTATTTCTGAATTCACTCATAAAGGTAAAATATTTAATTTAATTTTATATTTTACCCTTTTGATTGTGAAAAAGTAAAACTGACTTCAAAATAAAAGAAATAATAATCGAGGCTTTATTCTTTGATACGTTATGTCTTAGCAGTCACTTCAGAAGCAATTATGCGGAAACTGGAATTTATTTTATTATATCTTTTGTTGTTTTTGAAGTATATTTTACCCTTTTTAAAGTTTAAGTTTTTTTTTCTAGTTTTATTCTGGAATAAGAAACAGACTGATGACTAAGATAGAACTCAATACGGGAATAGAGGGTTTGAAATTATTTGGGAGTATGACACTCCCCTGGTCGAGCCTACCCATTCGCACTGCAACCATAATACAGCGGCGGTATAGCTCTAAAATGTATCGAATATATATTGGTCGATCGTGAAATTTGAAACAATAACACTTTAATCACAAATTTGCGTCGGAAATGACTCACGAACAAATATTTCTATCTCGATTATATAATTTGTAGATAGCGTAAAGCTTTAAATGGACATGAATTATAAAAGCCAAATATATACTGATAAAACGTATATTTGTTACTCATTTATAAATACAATCGCAATTATGAATGGGGGAATACCGTAAAGCAACCTTGTGTGAACATTAGTCGCGGAATTAATATCAATTCCATGAAATTTTGTCAGTTATCAATCAGTTTTTATTAAAAAGATAATGAAAAATGTGCTCCACTTTAAAAAAATAATGCTTACTAAGGGAAGGCGGTTACCGGTAATTAGTAAATGAGTGTTGCACGAATTAACCATAAAAGGTCGGGGATAAAGTTTCTTCGTATTTTATATACAAATTCCAGACATTGCCAGTTACAAACAGTACAACCAAAGAGATTTTTCTTCAATTTTTATTCGACCTTTTATTTTTTACTTTGCAGAGCTATTCTGCAATTATATTATGGTTGTAGCACAAAGATTGGTTCGAGCAGGGAAGGACCACACTCTCACAGAATACTAGTCAATCGATTGCAGTATCAGGTGCCAACTATCTATAGGAATTATTTTTCGTCATTGTTCTGAAAATTATTCGCGACAGCAGTAGAATTTTACAAGCTATAGAAGAAGAAGAAAATGAAGAAAGATGTAGAAGACGTACGACTTTGTTCCCCTTTAATATTAGATACGATATCGTTACCTGTATGTTATCACCGCATGACATAAAGTAATGAGCTATTAGTGAACTGTTACGGAATAAAAACATTATTTTAAGTACAAGGGAATTGGCTATACCATCCGTATCTATAACTAGTTTCACTTTAGATATCACTCTACACTCGGAATTAAATTTTATCGTAGCTGAATTTGATCTCATTTTATTGCCACTAAATTTGAAAAGCTTGAATAAACAATTTTACTGCTCTATATTCCTTATTTTTAATAAGAAATGTTTAAAGCTATTAGCTATACCAACACGGGCAATTATATGCGTTTCTAAGAAGTATACCAAAACATGTCTTAATTTTCAAATTTAGATTTAATGATTTAAAATAAATAAAAGGAGCATTTAAGGTATTGCTATAATGTTAAATTAAATATAAAATACGAAAATGCATGTCTGTATTGTATTCTAGCGTATGTGATGGTAATATGGTCATCCGGTTAATATGCTCACTTTCTAATGACTCAAAAACTACAGCCTTGTTTGCATAGATGGTTCTGTGATATGATAGCTCTTCATCAGTCAATTAAATAATAAAAGGTCAAAAGGGCGCTGCATTATCGACTTCATTTTTCCAGTTGACATTATAGTAAAAATCATTAGCTGTTTTTTTAAGTTGATCTTTCGAAGTGTTCCTAATTATTGCCAAAGCTTGTATGCTTTTTTTTGTTAATAAATTGGTTATAGTATTACGACTTTGTGTTTTTTTCTGTGTCCTCTTCCTAGTTTTGGTTTTATAGCGGCGACAAAGCTTAAGGTGATATTACCCTTACGTACCTTATTTAAATGTGTTAAGATTGATTTTCTGTTTTACATAATTGTATTTATTATATAACTATTATACTAACAAAATATAAAGATTGTTCGTAATTTTATATATTACCGTACTTTATTGAGTTTCAATTACGATTACTCGTAGATCAAGTCTAACGTCGTTTTTGTAAATCTGTAGTGTTATTGTATAATTGTGAGAATCGTTTATCGGTCGAGGTTAATCCTTAACCGCTTTATAATCTTTGTTATAACTTAAAATAAAATACTAATATAAAAAGACATCAATTAATTATCGATACTAATACATTAACACTATTTAATGAAACCGAACATTAAATCAAAGCCCAGGTTTCTATATTTAAAAACATACCTACACTTGAATTGAGAACCTCCTCCTTCGTTTTCTTTTAAAATCCGTTTTGCAGTAAATTAAGTGCATGAAAACCTTTTTGATCTTTTACAATAAAATATTAATTCAATTATTTAGGAACAGTTTAAAGTTTTTTCATTTTAAATCATCTTAAGATGCTGATTGAATAGTTTGTAATATAAACTGTTTTTACATGAAGTTCGTGTATAATAAAACGGATTGTTACGGAGAACGAAACGTTTCTTGAATATAAATCGGACAAAAGTCAATCATGATTCCCAACAGAGTAACACAATCGTACAGTTTGGCGGTAGAAGAGATGGCGCATAGATGCGTATGTAGTAATTTGGTCGACCCGAATGACATGATTGTGTGAGATGATAAAATAAGGTCGAGACGGAGCATAGGGAGACTTTTCGATGCTTGCTGTAGGTATCTCGGCGTTTACCACCGGAAGGTTGGGAAAACCTTCGTCAACAGTGCAGAGATATTTATTTAAAGTATTATTTCTAAAAAATATTTGTGTGGATTGGAGTTATACTGATAGAATTGGCCTCCGGTAGCTTTGCGAATGAAACTATTTTGCAGTAGTTACAAATCGTGTAAGTGGAATTTAAGTGCTTGGGCGAAGGTAACACTGGGGTAAATGATTTTTTTTAAAATAAATAATCAATTATTTACTATTTTAGTTAACTAGCGCAAGGAGACGACTAGTGGGTTCCGTTGTATACGTTTTTTGCACAAAAACAAAACAAAAATCGTCACTTAGTACTCATTCACGCACAGCAACATAATATGTGGGTATGTGTTTAGCGAAAGACATTCGATTCTAACTTAGGTTACATTGCGTTCGTACGTAACACTTCTTGGAGTTCATTTTGATTTTCCATTCGCGGAACCATGCACTTAGGAGATTTGTAGCACTTTGATACATTTTCGTTAGAAATCTTTTATCGATAGAGTGTCTTGTCAGCGGCAAAAGAGCAGTATCTACTGAGTTGTTTGGAATTTTAACAGAGTATGTAAAATCATTTAAATGTACTGTATAAATCTGAAAGTGGGTTAATAACAGAAACAAACATAAACCAGAAACAAACAAAAAAAAATACAATAGTAATTTTGGTAAAAGCCTGTAAAACCTTATCAATTTAAACAGTTTGAAAAGAGATTTAATCAGACAAATAATTAGTTTTTTAATTAAAATTACAACTAAATTTAACAATTATCATAATCCAACGCAACTAAATATATATTATAAGAAACTAAAATAAAATATACGTAATAGCTAATATGGGAAAAATCACACTCAGGATGACTTCAAGATGAAATCAACTACTTTATGTAATAATAAACGAATTTTCCCGAGTTATTTTATTGCGTTACGTACAATAATTGGCGATTCCCTTAAAGTGCTTGATTCAAAGAAAATTGCGTGCTACTAAAAGGCATCGCTGGATAAACAAAAAATCTTTAATCTTCTTCATAGATCAACGTTTTACAGTAGAAATAATTGGTTATATCCGCATTTATTTCGAACAATTTAGGTATAGCATGGAAGCAGTGTTACGTTAGTATACGGCTTCTTAAAATATTCTTTACTTATTAAGACTTTTAAGAAGAAAATCTTTGTAAATATTGTATGTCTTCTGTAACACCAAAAAGAAAAGAATGGAGATAAGCATTTTTTTCTGCCAGTAAGGGCAACAAACGCGTTGATTAGAATCAAAATGCAGAAGCGATGCCATCATTGATGACAAGACGAAATGCCTCGTTGGGTTCAACCATTATAAAGGGTCTTTATATCACATTCACCATATAATGAATCAAAGCAGCATTAAACTGCAATTTTACGCTAGTAAGAGCGCGGTCCTTTTCTTGTTTATTTTAATTACTGTACTGTGTCTCTATCACTCTGTCTTGTTTAAATAATTTTTACTTGTTTAAAATTAATTACGAAACAACATTATGTGTGTGTAACCTCAGACCAACAAAGAAAGAGAGACGGAGAAATACGTACCTACTTCTTGATAAATTTTTAATGAATAATTACCTAATTGTTTTATCGCTCCACGAATATAAGCCTCTTCCCTCAGTTTTGTACCCGCAATCTTTTTAATTTCGTCCGTCCATCTCTATAGAGATCTACATTTTTTCGTTTTCCAGTAGGGCCAGTCCATATAGTGATCTTCTTATTTCATCTTTTATCTTCTATACGTGCTATGTGCTCTGGCCACTTCCATTTAAGTTTCTCGCAATGGGGATAGAACATCTATAACATTTGTTTTTTTTCAAATCTTTTGCACACATTTATGCACCTAACAGTAATGTGTTGGTTGCAAATGGTTTTATATGCATGCATGCTTTTGGCTTAGTTTTTGCATCATTTGAAATGTACCCATCGCTTCGTCTTTCTTTTTTTGTTGGTTTGAGGTGGGTAACATTAAAGATGTCTTAAATATAGAGCAACACGGGTCACCGGCGGATCGGAGGGGAGTAGCTATAGCGATTTTCCCCGTTAAAAAACTGTCTGTCAATTTGCGCTTACCAGCCGCCTGATCGTGAGACCTCAGACGCTGATGACACATTCGTTGTTTTTATAATTTTTTTCATTTTCAATCTTAATTATTATGATTAAAGGTAACACTTCCCCTTGAACAAAGTAAACAATTTAATTTCCTAGTTAAGCGTTAACAACTTACTATTATGACCTGCCCCAAATTCGCGAAACCACATTCTGTTCGCAAAGTATTTAACTCGACTCAGCGTCAGCTCAGGCGTATTGAGCCTAATAGTGTGAGAAATAAACGAACTTGGATTTTATATTCTGTTTTCAGATTCCATTAAATATATCAAGATTGACGCAGGTGGCTCAGGACTATACTTTGTGGCAATCTATGGTTAGGTCTATATTCAATAGTGGACTTAGGATGTAATGGTGATGATGATAATGTTGAAAAATATCAATATTGCAAAGATACACCTTGTACTTTCTCTTTCTTTTTTTCGCATTGTTTACTTTGTGATGTAAGTGCTGTTATCCATTTGGGTTTATAGCTTCATCTGACTCAAGGCTGCTATATAAAACCGTTTGTTATTATAATTAAAACGATTGATGATGATAATTTGGTACATGACCAATCGTCGAATAACATGTATGGTGTTTGTGAATTATCTATCCACTGTCCGAGTAAAAGCGAGCGCTCCACGGCTCTGGCGCCTTACGAGTAACTCTTACCGATCGATTTGATCTGATCTGGGATGTAAATTTTCCAATCTTATCGAAAACATGTTTAATTTTGATTCATCATCATCATCATTACAGGTCTTCACAAGTCCACTGCTGAACATAGACCTCTCCCAGGAATGCCACAAAGCACGGCCCTGAGCTACCTGCATCCATCGACTTCCTGCATGTCTTTCCAGGTCTTCACTCTATCTAGCAGGGTCGCCCTACATTTCGCCTACCGGTACGAGGCTGCCACTCGAGAATCTTTTTCCCCATCGGTTGTCGGTTCTTCGAGCTATGGTCGGCCAATTGTCACTTCAGCTTACTAATTCGTTGGGCTATGTCGGTCATTCTGGTTCTACTGCGGATATCCTCATTTTAAAGTTATCACGCAGATAAACCACAAGCATAGCCTCTCCATAGCTCGCTGAGCGACTTTGAGCTTCCTCATACAGCCAGCAGTGAAGGACCACGTCTCAGATTCATAAGTCATCACTGGCAACACGCACTGATTCTACAATCTCGTTTTCAAGTTTTGAGGTATACCTGACGAGAAGATGTGACGAAAAACCAGCCGAGTTGAATCCGTCGATTGACCTCTCGGTCGAAGTTGGACTTACCTAGTCGGACTATTTGTACCAGGTAAACATACTCGTCAACAACTTCGAGCTTAGTGCTCCCAACAACTACCGGTATTTTTAATTTTGGTTAAGTGGCAAGAATAGAACCCTTTTACCGTAGTGTCACAGCCAAAGCGCATATCTAAGAGGAAACAACCCGTCTATAATAGTTGCACGATTGACTTTTACAGCAGCATATGATTCCACCTCACCCGCTGGTATCAAAAAACACGATTTAGGTAAAGTAATTCCAGACCTCATTGATAGGCGACGATTTAACTATTTAAGACGCGTTTGTGACATAAGCGTCGGTGCCTCACGTCAGCTATATGCCGTGAGGCACCGACGCTCTGGGAAGTCTGCAGTCTGTGAACATGTTCAAGATCGTCCCCGCCATTACATCAGATTTGATAGACCACAAATCCTCGCAAAAGAACACCGATTCCTACCAAGGATGATACGCGAGGCTATTGAAATTAAAAAACATCCTAATTTCAATAGAGAAGATGGATGGGTGCCGCCATCTGCTTGGGATCCTATAATTAACAAAATTAAATCCAAACCCAAGCATACCACTGCAAGACTTCAAGATACTGTAAGCTCATTCTGGGTAGATCGGACCAAAAATTAATATTCAAAAAACTGAAGGTAGCCGGCCTAACTATGACATTGGGACGTAAAACACCTCAGTCCCCTCCGTGACCATGGGTGTTGTAAAGCACCCGAAACGTCGGGAATCAAAATTAGTAAAATTAAACGCGATAAAATCCGTAAAAATAGTTTTATTCAATGTGTAGTGTTCGCGTAAATATAAGAAATCAGAAGTTAGTAGTACCAGTTACTCGACTCCACCGAGTCAGTAATTCATTCTTGGGGCGATGTATACGCTTTTACAACAGAATCCCAGAAAACATACAAAATTTGGCCTGCTCAAAATTCAAAAGCTTTATTAAACTAAGTTTGTATAAAAAGGGTTATTATAATATTAAGAAATTTATGGATGATAATAACCCCTGCGAATGAGGTGATCGCTATCAAGCTATTTTTAATTTGTATTGTGTTGTTAATTATGTAACATACATGAATGTAAGCCGTTATTTTTTTTAAAGTCCCGCTGGGTTTCTTGCTGTTTCAGAGATTTTTTTCCGAACCAGTGATAATTAAACAAAAGAGTGACTTTTAATAAGTATTATTTATAATCTACATATATTTAATAAAAAGGTTTCTGTTTCTGTTGATGGTGGTTAATGACGAGGATGAAGAGGATGTTAAAATTACGCATGGCTGCGATTTCATATCAAAAACAAAACATTTCACAATATTACATGCTAAATATAGATCCTTTCTCCAAAGTACTATATAAATAAGCCGATTACGCGGGGAGTACGAGAGTAATAAAAATAGTTTTCCTGAAATACCCTCATAAACTTTCGTTCCAAGGAACAGTTGAATATACATTTATATAAGCTAAACCATAAGTCCGCAATCTGAAAAAAAGTAGGTTAAGTGGAGTTATGTTTTCTGTATTATAGAAAGCTTTTTAAGTTATTTCGTGTAATTAAGTATAGTAATAATCATCAGTATCGGCTCACAAAAGTCCATTACTGGACTTGGACCTCTTCCTTTGTAGGGAGGATTTGTGACGCTTCGTAGGCGAATTTATGAACGCGGTACCAGATATTTCTTATCTTTGATGTCGCTGCTGGTCACAAGTATTTTACGCCTGCCGTAGAGATAGTTACAGCGTCATCTATCGCCGTATAATAGCGAACTGCTGTGCAGATTAGAGGATTTCACATGTACTCGCATTGCTTGTTGGAACGAAGTTCCTTATCGGACGGTACGAATTTGGCAGATGGGGGCTAAGCGAGAAAAAGTGTAAAATTTTTCCATCATGACGCCTTCTGACATAGTGTAGACGGACTTGGCGGTTATAAGGAAGCGAGATGGGATAATATCCATCTCCTCGCACTTTTTCTTATCTTGGCATGAAATAAATATCATTGGAACGAAGATCCTTATTGGACGGTACGAATTTGGCGGATGGGGGCTAAGCGAGAAAAAGTGTAAGATTTTTCCGTCACGACGCCTTCTGACGTAGTGTAGACGGCCTTGGTGGTTATAAGGAAGCAAGATGGAGTAATATCCATCTCCTCGCACTTTTCTTCTCTTGGCATGAAATAAATATCATTGGAACGAAGATCCTTATCGGACGGTACGAATTTGGCGGATGGGCGCTAGGCAAGAAAAAGTGTAAGATTTTCCGTCAATACCCCTTCTGACGTAGTGTAGACGGCCTTGGCGGCTATAAGGAAGCGAGATGGAATAATATCCATCTCCTCGCACTTTTCTTATCTTGCCATGAAAGAAATATTATTTTATTTTAAATGACGCTTCGTTTTAATAGACGCTAGTAATTCATTTATTTGTATTTGGTAATCAATAATATAATACGTTTATCAATAATAAAGGAAAGGAACTTCGTTCCAACCGAGTGCTCCACGACACTCACGCATGTTTTTTTTATTTCTCAAATAGCTCACATTTCCAGTGTTTCCCTTCTATAGTAATCACCTAGTAACAGTGCTAAGAACTCAAAATCACATCTTTGCAGTAACTTTAGAACGTTTAACTACTTACTACTACGTACTTGCGTTCTAATAAAGCCATGAGTGATACCCCTAAGCTTGCAATGTTAAAAATAAAAAAAAGCTTCCCATTTAGAAGTTGCGGTATTGGCCGTGTTGGGTTCGATTTTCGGAGTTCCATATTTCAATTCATACATCCACTTCTTCATCAGCCCGTAAAATTTACTGCATGTGAACTTCCTGTTCTAGGAAGTAAGGCGCTGACAAGCCCCAAATAGGCTTGTCAGAAACAATTTTTAGCTAAATCACAGTTTATGGCGGCGGAAAAAATTATGACCTTCAATGTTCACCTTTAACATTATGAACTTCAAACGAAAAATTCTGTATTACTTAACAATAATTACACACGTTGGTAAAATTAAGAACAATATCGTATCATATATAAATACATAGTTTTATTTTATTTCCGATTACTCAAGTAATTAATTGTTCTTTAATGACTTAGAAAGGGTTGTATATTCGACGCCTATATTTTATGTTCTATGTTAAGCGATTACTCGGATTTTTTATTAAATACGTTATACTTGGTACGTGGTTTTTAACGTAGTATGACCACGTTGCAGCTTTATAGTCGTGAAACAGCAGCTAAGTGCTGCTGTGTTTCGTATGGTGAAAGTAAAGAACCAGTTATCCTGTTTACTGCTAACGGGGCATTCCAACTTAGTCCTCTAGTGTGATAACGCATTATCATTCTTAATGGAGAGATGTAGATGTCTATGTGCCACAGCATGCACTTACCATCAGGTAGAATGTGTGCTCGCCTGTCACCCATATTCTAAAAAAATACTTCAGAGGTGGTCCCATATAAATTTAAAGGAAAAATTCAACCCCTAAAGGTATAAAATTAGGACATGAAAACCTTGTAATGTAACAAAGCAACATTAGCCCTTAGTCCACGAAGAAGGTTATAATAACTAAGCTTATGATAAAAAATAATACGTTTTGTAAAATGTAATTTACAAACGTCCGACAGTCGAAACGCATTAGTCATAGTTCCCAGTTGCCTCTTACGACACCCACGGGACGATTTTTGATGGATTGTCTTTCGCTTCTCGGCACCACACGGTAATATAATTCATGTTTCGAGTCCCTAGAGTCTGTTTATACTGTTCTTACTATGAATATCCCTGTGCGTACAATCGTAAGTAAGTGAACTCATTTTGTTTCGCGTATCTCGAAAACATATAATGGTATTGACGCCAATTTTATACGTATAAGGTTTTCATTATGCAATTATGTCAATATAAGGTATATACCGTAATTATAAGGTATGATGTTGTATGTTTCATTAAAATTCGATTTTGTATCTAAAAAAAGAAATCGAACTTACAATTGGCCAGTAAATGGAAAGTTCGATTGCACCTACACCCATTATTTTTACGCATTAAGTATAATTTTTATATTAAAGACATCATTCTACAATTCAAGTTTATTCGTTTCGTGGCCTATTTTAGCAATAAAAACCATACGCGATCTCATAAATACACTGAAGACATAATGCGATCGAAAATTGCGCCAATAATCACAACGAATGGCTGATACCGACCCTGAGCATTAGCTATTTCAGCGGGAATATGTTTAAGATCGTTTATGAAC
Source organism: Parnassius orleans (assembly GCA_029286625.1). NCBI lineage: Eukaryota > Metazoa > Arthropoda > Insecta > Lepidoptera > Papilionidae > Parnassius > Parnassius orleans. Next base: position 7,730,848 of record JAGSMP010000038.1, on the reverse strand, counting down.
AAAAAATCTCATTTCTTGTAGAAATAGCAGTTTCTGAAAAAAAAAAATATCGACTTGATATGAATTTAATATGAACTTATGTTTATTATTTTAACTGGCTTGATTTAATTGAAGAAAATGGCAGGTAATCGAATTAAAAGTTATTACAGAGTAATAAAAACCACAAGTCGTTACGTTTACTTCATAGTTTACACTAACGATTACTGTATACCAAACCTTGGCTAATTAATTCTCATCTCTTAAATAACACCATAAACGATTTGTTAATTAGATCGTCAGTTTGCATAATAAACGGTTAATCCTTTAAAGTTGCTTCCTATCAATTTATATTAACAATATCATAAATATGTATGCATTAATTTATATGCTGATATATAACAATTTAACAATGTAAACATATTGTAATTATTAATAAAATTAATTATTATCTGTCCATTGTTTTCAATATCATTTAAAATAATGAAATTAATACATAGTTTATAAATAATGTAAATGATTAAGTTTTTCATCATCAGCATAATCGCAACAACCCTTTGCAATTCTACGGCTGAACATAGGCCTCCCGCAAAGAATGCTACAACATGGTCCTCAGCTTGCATTCATCGACTTCCTGCATGTCTTACTCCTGGTAAGTCTCTCCATCTAGTATGCGGCCACCCTACCCTCCGTTTATCGGTACGAGGCTGCAACTTGAGAACATTTCTTCCGTTGTCGGATTGCTATGTGACCGGTCCATTGCCACTTCAGGTTTCTGATTTGTTGGGCCCATGTTGTTTATTTTGGTTCCAATGCGTTCGTTACGGATTCTATTACGCAAAGAAACTCCGAGAATATCCCTCTCCATAACACAGTAAGCGACTGCGACTTTCAGCATCATCATGTGTATTCCTCCCCCTTAAAATATCATTGTATTATCAGGTCGGCTGCTGGCCGTATTTAATGTTTATCTCTATAAATAAAAATTAATTGCTGTCTGTCCGTTAGTCTCGCTAAAACTCGACCGATTTTTTGAATTTTTTTTTATGTGTTTGAGTGGGTCCCTGGATGGTTTAAATTCACAATTGGACCAGACCAGGGCGCTATTGTCGAGATCCAGAAATCACCCATGCGAAGCCGGGGCGGATAGCTAGTTCAGTATTAATTATTATTCAGTATAATTTAGAATAATGTAACAAGTGCTATAACAAATATAATACGAAAAGGAATCTTATACTAATAAGATTACGAAAAGTATTATATTTATTAGAAGATTGCGCTTCGAAATTTTCCATTAAGTATGCAAAATATTTCAATGTGGCATCTGGAGTATGATAAAAATCCACTTCATTTACAAGGAGTTTTATTAGAACTAACCTTAGTTAGTCTTAAATGATTAATTATTATTTAGATGAAAATTTTGACCTATTAACAGATTTTTTAGTTGTTTACTGTTGCCCTCCGGTGATAGAACAAGTTGCCAGTTCAAGGATTACCGTGTCCTCCTTTCTCTACGGATCTCAGATAATCCTATGATATGCCAGATCAACTTTTTCATCACTTCTTCTAGTTCCACGATCTTCCCGACAGTCCTCAGAGCGCTGGCGTTAAATGTTGCCAGGTCGAGCCGTCTAAGGTAGCAACCGTACCTCCACCAGATATTCTTAGCGACCCTGCGCCGCTGTTACCATAATAACCTGGGCAGAAAACGAACATTGAAAGTTGAATTAAGTATTCAAAAATATACCAATATTCTATCTTTCCATTACTTATAACAACAACGGAGTTTCTCTTTGAAGTACTAAGACCGCACGACCTAGATATTTTTGATAGTTACAAAGAAAAAGAATATAAATAAAATCAAAATCGTCACATACAACAGGCAAAGAATGACTATAATAACTTTCTTTCGTATTTTACATTTATATTCCATTACGATCGAGGCGAGAAGTACCTCATACGAAAAAGTAAACAAACTCATATTATATTCATTGTTACTATTCATACCCATAAACCGCCCATTTGGTTGTTACATCAGTTCTTATAATCTTTATTGCTTTTGACTGCCTCGTTGTTCTAGTGGTTGTAGTAGTGCGACTGCTGATTATGAGGTCCCAGGTTCGAATCCCGGGTCGAGCCAAAAAATCAGTTATTGAGTTTTTCCATCATGAAATTTTCAGTAGCTGCCCGAAGTTAGGAAGTTGGCGGTGTCTCACCCCCGTGCCTCGGAAAGCACGTAAAGCCGTCGGTCCTGCGCCTGATCTCTCTCCGGTCGTTTACCGTCCCATCGGACTATGGAGTGAGATAATAGCGAGTGCACTTGTGCTTCCGCATACACTTGGGCACTATAATCCTGTCCTGCGCCGATGGCTAGTCTCCGCTGAGTCTCCGCTGAGGCTGGCCGTCGTGACCGATATTCGGTCTGGAGGACATTATTATTATTATTATTTCTTTTTATGTTTCATGCATTCATTCAATAAAGCCTATCAAATGTCCACTGCTGAAAATAGATACTCCTTATTGTTCCTTATAGTCTATACAAGGGAAATATTTTTCACAGTTACCACGCTTGGCCGGCTGGTTGGCTGGCAATCGCAGTCTTTTGTTATGATTTCAGCTGTTATCATTTTCTGTTTAATTTCCCTTTCCTCTTACTACACCTACGGGAAGATAAGTGTTAGTGGATTCGCTAAAGCCGTCACGAGATGGTTTTTTACATGTACACTTAATGACATGTAAAAAAAATTAGATTTGCTACTTCTGTTTATTTGTATTTGTTTCAATATTTTTTTCATATAATTTTTGGTATGCAAACATGTATGTAGTCGCGGAGAAAGAGAATCCACTACATTAAATCATCACGTAGGTGTCGTAGGATGCGATACGGGAAAATTGAAACAGGAGATAGACAGCAGTATTCTCCTGATAACAGATCAAAATAATAAGAAGGCTGCGGTTGCCCACGCGCCTGCCAAGCGTGGTAACTATGGAAAATATTTTCCCCATGATGCAATCTATAAGGGAGGATAGGCTATAAAGAACTCTTATCTATGGTAATGAATGAAATGAATAAATGCAAACTCGCATTGGAATAGATTGTTGTACTAGATACATTATCACTACCTTAGGGCTTAGGCATTTTGAATTGTGTAAGTATATTTCAACTTATACAATTCAAAATGTCTCTTCAAAATGCTCTGTCTTAATGCTTGTTTGGTAACTATCGAATACCGTATTGTACCTAAGTTTTATGACGGATTTGAACATAGGACGGACGTTTTTTTGTGAGTTAATTATATTCAATTTATTGTATACCAGCTATGTCTATTACTTAATTACGTAAGGCTAATCCAAAACCTTATGAGTCAGTTCAATTGAAAACAGAAAAAGAATTAAAAAAACCCGTGACCCAGAACTATCTCCTTCATCAGCTCACATAAGTTGGATATGGGACCATTTTAGAGAGGATCTGTTTTAGGGCTCACCAAATTAAAAAAAAATTGTTGTAATCGCCACTCTTGGTTGGTAGGTAACCAACCAAGAGTGACGATTACAACAATTTTTTTTTAATATCATCAAAATCGGTTGAGCCGTTTTTGAGTTTTAGCGAGACTAACGGACAGCAAGTGATTTTTTATATAGAAAGATAAAAGGTAAAATATTTGTAATACGTGGTGTCTACTAGGGGAGACGTTACTACCTCTATAATATTTCACTGAATTTGTACTGACGTGTTGTTTTTGCAATTTATCTCGTGTCATCTAGCAATGGTCGCCATTTTTTGCAGTGATAGATCGGCCGTCCAGTGTAGTGGCGAGTAAGAATACCCGCTACCCCATATCTTCCCGCGGGTGTCGTAAGAGGCGACAGACGAAAACTGAGGCAGAAGATGGGCAGCAGCATCTTTCTGATAGCAGCAAAATAACAATAAAAAACTGCGGTTGCCAACCCGCTCGCTAAGCGAGACAAGTATGGCAATATGGGGTATATTGAATGAATAAAGTTACGAAGAGACGGCCCCCAGTCTCCGGCGGCCCCACTATTCCTGGCTACGGTGGCGACCATTGTAACGGCGGGGTAGGGGTTCTAAAAATCTCTGGTGGAGGTTCGGTTGCCACCTAAGACGATTCGACCTGGCAACATATAACGCACGCACCCTGAGGACTGACGGGAAGATCCTGGAGCTGGAAGAAGAGATAGACAAGTTGCGCTGGGATATTATAGGATTATCTGAGGTCCGAAGAGAGGAGGAGGGTAATCTAATCCTCGATCCGGCAACTTGTTCTATTACCGGGAGGGCGACCATCTGTCCCAAGGAGGTATCAGATTTATCGTCCACAAGTCTCTCGTTAATAACGTTGTAAAGATTGGGAGTGTGTCGACGACGGTTGCGTACCTTATACTCAGAATCACCAAACGGTATTCGCTGAAGGTCATACAGGTTTACCCACCAACTTCGGCACATCCCGATGGGGACGTGGAGGAAATGAATGAGAATATCTTTAGAGCCATGCATTCCTCCAAAACTCACTTCTTCAACAAGGAGACTTCAACGCAGAACTAGGTACACTGAAGACATAATGCGATCGAAAATTGCGCCAATAATCACAACGAATGGCTGATACCGACCCTGAGCATTAGCTATTTCAGCGGGAATATGTTTAAGATCGTTTATGAACAAAAATGTCATTTCTATAAAATATTAGTTTCTGAAAAAAATATCGACTTGATTTGAAGTTAATATGAACTTATGTTTATTATTTTAACTGGCTTTATTTAATTGAAGAAAATGGCAGGTAATCGAATTAAAAGTTATTACAGAGTAATAAAACCACAAGTCGTTACGTTTACTTCATAGTTTACACTAACGATTACTGTATACCAAACCTTGGCTAATTAATTCTCATCTCTTAAATAACACCATAAACGATTTGTTAATTAGATCGTCAGTTTGCATAATAAACGGTTAATCCTTTAAGGTTGCTTCCTATCAATTTATATTAACAATATCATAAATATGTATGCATTAATATATATGCTGATATATAACAATTTAACAATGTAAACATATTTTAATTATTAATAAGATTCATTATTATCTGTCCATTGTTTTCAATGTCATTAAAATAATAAAATTATGACATCTTTTATAAATAATGTAAATGATTAAGTATTTCATGTATCATCAGCATAATCGCAACAACCCTTTGCAATTCCACGGCTGAACATAGGCCCCGCAGAGAATGCTACAACATGGTCCTCAGCCTGCATTCATCGACTTCCTGCATGTCTTACTCCTGGTAAGTCTCTCCATCTAGTATGCGGCCACCCTACCCTCCGTTTATCGGTACGAGGCTGCAACTTGAGAACATTTCTTCCGTTGTCGGATTGCTATGTGACCGGTCCATTGCCACTTCAGGTTTCTGATTTGTTGGGCCCATGTTGTTTATTTCGGTTCCAATGCGTCCAAATCCAATGTTCGTTACGGATTCTATTACGCAAAGAAACTCCGAGAATATCCCTCTCCATAACACAGTAAGCGACTGCGACTTTCAGCATCATCATGTGTATTCCTCCCCCTTAAAATATCATTGTATTATCAGGTCGGCTGCTGGCCGTATTTGATGTTTATCTCTATATATAAAATTAATTGTGTCCGTTAGTCTCGCTAAAACTCGACCGATTTTTGAATTTTTTTTTATGTGTTTGAGTGGGTCCCTGGATGGTTTAAATTCACAATTGGACCAGACCAGGGCGCTATTGTCGAGATCCAGAAATCACCCATGCGAAGCCGGGGCGGATAGCTAGTTCAGTATTAATTATTATTCAGTATAATTTAGAATAATGTAACAAGTGCTATAACAAATATAATACGAAAAGGAATCTTATACTAATAAGATTACGAAAAGTATTATATTTATTAGAAGATCGAAATTTTCCATTAAGTATGCAAAATATTTCAATGTGGCATCTGGAGTATGATAAAAATCCACTTCATTTACAAGGAGTTTTATTAGAACTAACCTTAGTTAGTCTTAAATGATTAATTATTATTTAGATGAAAATTTTGACCTATTAACAGAAGTTTTTTAGTTGTTTACTGTCGCCCTCCCGGTGATAGAACAAGTTGCCGGATTCAAGGATTACCGTGTCCTCCCTCTCTCTACGGATCTCAGATAATCCTATGATATGCCAGATCAACTTTTTCATCACTTCTTCTAGTTCCACGATCTTCCCGACAGTCCTCAGAGCGCTGGCGTTAAATGTTGCCAGGTCGAGCCGTCTAAGGTAGCAACCGTACCTCCACCAGATATTCTTAGCGACCCCTGCGCCGCTGTTATTATAATCACCTAGGCAGAAAACGAACATTGAAAGTTGAATTAAGTATTCAAAAATATACCAATATTCTATCTTTCCATTACTTATAACAACAACGGAGTTTCTCTTTGAAGTACTAAGACCGCACGACCTAGATATTTTTGATAGTTACAAAGAAAAAGAATATAAATAAAATCAAAATCGTCACATACAACAGGCAAAGAATGACTATAATAACTTTCTTTCGTATTTTACATTTATATTCCATTACGATCGAGGCGAGAAGTACCTCATACGAAAAAGTAAACAAACTCATATTATATTCATTGTTACTATTCATACCCATAAACCGCCCATTTGGTTGTTACATCAGTTCTTATAATCTTTATTGCTTTTGACTGCCTCGTTGTTCTAGTGGTTGTAGTAGTGCGACTGCTGATTATGAGGTCCCAGGTTCGAATCCCGGGTCGGGCCAAAAATCAGTTATTGAGCTTTTCCATCATGAAATTGTCAGTAGCTGCCTGAAGTCAGCTACTGAGTGAAAGCACGTAAAGTTGTTGGTCCTGCGCCTGATCTCTCCCCAGTCGTGTCGGTTTACCGTCGCATTGGACTATGAGAGTGAGATAATAGCGAGTGCACTTGTGCTTCTGCATACATTTGGGCACTATAATCCTGTCCTGCACAATGGCTAGGCTGGCCGCCGTGACTGATATTCGATCTGGAGGACATTATTATTATTATTATTGCTTTTATGTTTCATGCATTCATTCAATAAAGCCTATCAAACGTCCACTGCTGAAAATAGATACTCCTTATTGTTCCTTATAGTCTATAGGAGAAATATTTTCACAGTTACCACGCAGCCGGCTGGTTGGCTGACAATCGCAGTCTTTTGTTATGATTTGAGCTGTTATCATTTTCTGTTTCATTTCTCTTTCCTCTTACTATACCTGGGAAGATAAGTGTTAGTGGATTCGCTAAAGCCGTCACGAGATGGTTTTTTACATGTACACTTAATAACATGTAAAAAAAATTAGATTTGCTACTTCTGTTTATTTGTATTTGTTTCAATATTTTTTTCATATAATTTTTGGTATGCAAACATGTATGTAGTCGCGGAGAAAGAGAATCCACTACATTAAATCATCACGTAGGTGTCGTAGGATGCGATACGGGAAAATTGAAACAGGAGATAGACAGCAGTATTCTCCTGATAACAGATCAAAATAATAAGAAGGCTGCGGTTGCCCACGCGCCTGCCAAGCGTGGTAACTATGGAAAATATTTTCCCCATGATGCAATCTATAAGGGAGGATAGGCTATAAAGAACTCTTATCTATGGTAATGAATGAAATGAATAAATAAAAACTTGCATTGGAATAGGTTGTTGTACTAGATACATTACACTACCTTAGGGTTTAGGCATTCTGAATTGTATAAGTATATTTCAACTGTCTTAATGCTTGTTTGGTAACTATCGAATACCGTATTGTACCTAAGTTTTATGACGGATTTGAACATAGGACGGACGTTTTTTTGTGAGTTAATTATATTCAATTTATTGTATACCAGCTATGTCTATTACTTAATTACGTAAGGCTAATCCAAAACCTTATGAGTTAGTTCTATTGAAAACAGAAAAGAATTTAACTCACATAAGTTGGATATGGGATCATTTAGAGAGGATCTGTTTTAGGGCTCACCTTACCTACCAACCAAGAGTGACGATTACAACAATTTTTTAATTTCATCAAAATCGGTTGAGCCGTTTTGAGTTTTAGCGAGACTAACGGACAGCAAGTGATTTTTTATATAGAAAGATAAGAGGAAATACTTGTAATACGTGGTGTCTACTAGGAGACGTTACTACCTCTATCATATTTCATTGAATTTGTACTGACGTGTTGTTCTTACAATTTATCTCGTGTCATCTAGCAATGGTCGCCATTTTTGCAGTGATAGATCAGCCGTCCGTGTAGTGGCGGGTAAGAATACTCCTACCCATATCTTCCCATGGGTGTCGTAAGGCGACAGACGAAAACTGAGGCAGAAGATGGGCAGCAGCATCTTTCTGATAACAGCAAAATAACAATAAAAAACTGCGGTTGCCAACCCGCTCACCAAGCGAGGCAACTATGGCAATATGGGGTATATTGAATGAATAAAGTTACGCAGAGACGGCCCCAGTCTCCGGCGGCCCCACTATTCCTGGCTACGGTGGCAACCATGGTAACGGCGGGGTAGGGGTTCTAAGAATCTCCGGTGGAGTTCGGTTGCCACCTAAGACGACTCGACTTGGCAACATATACCCACGCACCCTGAGTACTGACGGGAAGATCCTGGAGCTGGAAGAGATAGACAAGTTGCGCTGGGATATTATAGGATTATATGAGGTCCGAAGAGGGAAGGATACGGTAATCCTCAATCCGGCAACTTGTTCTATTACCGGGAGGGCGACCATCTGTCCCAAGGAGGTATCAGATTTATCGTCCACAAGTCTCTCGTTAATAACGTTGTAAAGATTGGGAGTGTCTCGACGAGGGTTGCGTACCTTATACTCAGAATCACCTAACGGTATTCGCTGAAGGTCATACAGGTTTACCCACCAACCTCGGCACATCCCGATGAGGACGTGGAGGAAATGTATGAGAATATCTCTGAGCCATGCATTCCTCCAAAACACTATCCCATTAACACCCATAAGTGTTAATGGGAGACTTCAACGCAGAACTAGGTACAAGAGAGAACAGTGAGCTGAAAGTAGGGAAATTTGGGATAGTGCAACGGATCCAAGGGGCCAGCAGCTGGCCGACTTTATGAAGAAGAGGACTCTTTATGATGGACTATTTCTTCCAGAAGCGGCTCCACAGAAAGTGGACGTGGTCGAGCCCCGACGGTTCGACAAAAAATGAGATTGACTTCATTTTTTTTATAGGATTGGGTGACAAACGAGCACACAGTCCACCTGATGGTAAGTGGTTGCTGTGACCCATAGACATTTTCATCTATGTTCAATAAAATCAAATGCAGATGCGTTGTCACCCGTGAGGACTAAGATGGAATGCCTCTTTTCCAGTAAAAGGATCTCCGGTTATCTACACTCACCATACGAAACACAGCAGTGTTAAGCTGCTATTTACGCTGGTATTCTGTGAGAGCGTGGTCCTTCCCGGTCGAGCCGACCCATTCGTACTACAACCTAAACGTTAAGTTGGAGTGGTCACGTCTAATGAAGTCAACGCTCCGTCCCCCTCTTGCTCTAATCCAAAGCCCCGAAAACTTTCAGCTCGAGTTACAAAATCGTTTTCAGTGCCTAAACGACTGCAATGAAGTGGTCGATATGAATGACAAGCTTTTGGAAACTGTCCATGCGGTCGGAGCTAAGTTCTGCAAGACTTGTCGCAGAAGAACTCAAAAACTCTCCGATTACACTCTTAATCTCATGGCTGTTAGACGGGAAATGAAGCTGCAGTCTTCAGCAGATCTGTCAGCATACAGGCAACTGAACAGACAGATCTCCAAATGCATGCGGCGGGACTTACGCAACTTTAATACAGCTCTTATTGAAGAAGCGATTGAGCGGAATCAGGGCTTCAAAGTCTTAGCCAGAGATCTGTCTGTCAGAAAAAGCCAACTATCGAAGCTGAAGACCGAATGTGGGAGCATCGTTTCCGGGACACCTGATATTTTTAGTGAGATTTTGAGAGGTTCTATGGGCAGCTGTACACATAATCGTTGGAGACACACGCAAGTGTGTGACACTATTCGGGTGATATCCCGGACGTCAGTCTGAGCGAGATTAGAATGGCTCTACAGCACCTTTAAAACAGCAAGTCCCCGGGCGAGGATGGAATTGCAGGGGAGCTTCTAAAATCCGGTGGAAAACCGGTACTTTCAGTCTTTCAGAAGCTCTTTAATTCCATCCTCCATGGTGGCACTACTCCGGAGGCGTGGAGCAGACAGCGGTAATATTGTTCTTCAAGAAAGGCGACAATGCTCTCTTGAAGAACTACAGACCGAGTCATTACTAATCGTCTCGCACACAGGCTCGACGACTTCCAGCCTCCCGAACAAGCCCGTTGCCGAAAAGGCTTTAGCACCATAGACCACATACATACCCTTCGGCAAATTGTATAGAAGACTGAAGAGTACAATCTGCCACTTTGTCATGCGTATGTGGACTTTGGGAAAGCCTTTGATTCTGTTGAAATATGGGCGGTGCTGCAGTACCTTTAGCGGTGCCAAGTTGACTGTCGGTATATCGTTGTGCTGAAGTGTTTTTACAGTAGGGCTACAATGGCTGTCCGAGTACAGAACCAGAGTACGAACCAACTGCAGAGAGGTGTAAGACAGGGTGACATAATATCCCCGAATTCAAAATGTCTTCCAATGCAACTCTTCACCGCTGCATTGGAAGACATTTTGAAACTACTGGACTGGAAAGGATACGGTATTAACGTCAATGATGAATGCCTTATGGCAGAATCTAAGCACTATGCGCAATTTTCTCATCGTATTTTTCTGTTATTTGGCTTGCAACAAAAACGTATATTCAGTAAAATAAAATAAATCATCTTAAGTTTTTTATGCGCTCCTTGAGATATTATCGTCATTAGCTGTCCGCTGGGTACAGCTGCCCCCAAAATCTCCCAAGAACTTCGCAATGTGACGCATTAGTATATTGAGAAAAATTTTGTGAATAAATACACATTACATTAGGCTGTATGGTATAAGACCTTTATACCATACATCCTAGTCTGTAACCACTGACCTCCATATAATATACCAGTGTATAATAGAGGTCAGTGTCTGTAACTGTCTTTATAACATACAACAATAAGTCAATTTAGTTTTAAATTATGTATGATTATTTTTTTTAAATTTCGATAGGATTGATTTGATAAAACATAGTAAATTATTTTATTGATATCTATTATGGTGACATAAGTAGACGCTTCATAATTCCATCAACAATTTTTTCGCCAATGTCCTTTATAAGTCAGGATGCTGTTCCAAAATTGGAAAAACAAAAAGGAAATAAAAAGAAAACATTTTATTAGAGTCAACCAGTATATCACAGAATAAAAAACGTGGATACTAAATTACTAAGGTTACTAGGTCGTACATTGGTAGCGTAAGAGTGTCCATCACCTCGTATCATCCCGTAAAAAAAAGTAAAATAAAGTAACGGCCTATATACGTCCCACTGCTGGGCACAGGCCTCCTCTCACTTCTGAGAGTGTTGGCGCACTTCACATGTCTTCGAAATATTTTAATTTCTCAGACATGCAGGTTTCCTCACGATGTTTTCTTTCACCGCAGAGCACGTGGTAAATCAGCACTTAAAATTGCGTTTAACAATTTCATTGGTGCCAGCGGGGATTGAACCCGGGTTGCTCACGTACTGTGAAGTTTTCAGCAAGGCTAACCCACTGAGCTACCACGGCTCATATCATCATCCCGTGGGTGTCATAAAATGCGACAGAGATAAATAAAACAGATGATAGACAGCAGCATCTTCCAGATAACAATTAAACATAATGTAAAACTGCGACTGCCAACCTGCTTGCCAAGCGTGGCAACTATAGCAAATATCCCAATAGGCAATCTATGGGGGAGGCCTGCTTTATTTGACAATAAATCAGTTTGACCGTAAACCGATTGAATATAGTTACAAAAAATCCTTTAAGGAAATAAATATAAAATTACAGCATAATCGGATGTTACATCTTTTCTGAACTTTATTCGGCTTTCGCAACGATCGAGCGATATCAATATTGAAAGCGTTAATCTTTGATCCGATCTCTTACAGATGATCACTATCAAAATGAAAAACTTTTGTCTTATAACATTCTAGTGGAATTCGCTGTTAATTCTAATAAAATTTATTTTACGTTAATATTTATTTTCAACTTTAAGACTTTTTACATGACATTAATGCTGTAAATAACTTACTCGCCTTATTTACTATTTATTTACTGTTTTTTGTAGACGAAAAAATATTTCTTAAACATACTGATTTCACGATACTAATTATCTATACTCGGTAATTTATTGAAAATTTACTGAAATTATAAATGTAAATCAGATTGTATGTAAACTTTAAGAAAAACTACTGCCCAGTTTTATTACAAAACGTGGTTTATATCTCGATTTTTAAGCTATGGTTTAAGATTAGACCTTTAAATGAGTCCCTTAGCCGGGGCGCCATAGTTTATTTCGCATAAATCCGCGAGATTTCTTTCGTGAAATAGATTCTAGTATGGGTATGAAACTAATTATAAACTAATTTTTGTAATACGGCCGCTGACTTCGAAAGTGCTTAGCAGCATCCAATGGTCATGGGACGCGATATATCGATTCGCAACAGTCAAATATCGTTTTTAAAGAATAAAATATTAATTGCGCGTTTACATAGTTAAAAAAATCCTTAATACTCAATAATCAAATCTTTAAAGCATTCCATTAATTAAGTTACACAGAAAATTAAATTTTAGATACCTACACAATTAATGGACCCTGTTGGGCACAGATTGAAATTTTAATTAATTATGCAAAAAGGTTTGATAATAATAGAAACTTGTTTGCCTCATCTTAAAATTTAAATGTAGCTTATATTTTATTAACCAAGTTAAAAAACGAGAAGGTTCTATTTTCGACGCGTACCTATCGCTTTTTATCGTTAACCGATTTTTCGGAAACGGCTGAACTAATTTCAGTGATTGATTTTTTTTAATTAAATAGGTTATACTTCAGGGTTTCATTCAAAAATTCTATCCCTAATGGTGGAAATAAAGGGAATGAAGATTTTTGTACTCATTTAAATGACATTCTGGTGGTTACCTTGAATTTAGACCTTCCTTAGACCACATAAAGGAGTAAAATAATTAAAAATAGAAAAGTAAAACCGAATTTAAAAACAAAAATTAAACATAATAGCTTCCGAATTCAGGGCTTTATTAATTCTTCGATATACTATTTCTTAACACTGACTTCAGATGCTATTATGTAGAAAAAATATTTTCTTTGAAACCGGTTTTACATTTTTTTTAAGTGTAACTTATTATAATTGAAATATGTGTTTGTTATTATATAAATTTCATTTATTATTTTTGAAATTATATAGTTTCGTAGGTATGTCAAAAGTTAATATACATGTAATATACTAAATCGTTATCATCGTCATCGTTAAAGTTTTTTATAAGTCCACTGCTGAACCAGGAATGCTACAAAATACGGTCTTAAGCCAACTGCATCCATCGACTTATGTCTTATCAGGACTTCACTCCATCAAGTGCGGGACCTACCTACACTTCGCTTATAGGTACAAGGGTGCCACTCGAAAACCTTTCTGCCCCATCGGTTGTCGGTCTTCGAGCTGTTACATTATTATTTATATTATTGATCTGTTCGGCTATATCCTTTAATCTAGTTCTACTACGGATTTCAGCCGAAAAGTTTTCAGACAAATGTAGACAGCATATTACATTAACTAAAAAACTTTGTATTGATAGGATGTGTTAACAGTAACAGTGAAAAGTAAATTAATATAATTTTAAGCGGAAGTGTTTGATAAGACCTTCCGAATTACAGTAATTACTATTATCCTTTTTTCTAACCTAAAAGTTTTATTTTTATTTTTTATAATTTAAACACAAAGGGCCATGTGGCGATAGCATAAGAGAATTCCTAGCACCATCTGTGAGATGGGTGTAGATACAGCGACTTATGAAGATGCGTAAAATCTTTATCAACCTGAAAGGTAGGTAACTTCTAATGTAGAGGCGTATTTTCGATAGCAATAGTAGAAGTATCGAAACGTTGACACTGCTTCTTGTCGATCGTCTAGGTAGTTAACATATCTGGCCTGGGTAATATCGCCATCTATCGGAGGTCAATAGATATTTCGGCACTTTCCAAAGTCGCCCTTTACGCCGACATTACCCACCCATATTTATAACAAACTAGCAATCCGCCCCGGCTTCGATTTTTGGATTTCGGCAACAGCGCCATCTACCGGGTCCAATTGTGAATAATTAGATCATCCAGGGACCCACTCAAACACACACAAAAAATTTCATCAAAATCGATCCATCCATTTTCGAGTTTTTGCGAGACTAACGGACAGCAATTGATTTTTATATATAGAGATGTAAAATATTCAGGCTGGCAAAGGAAAGCTGGGTTGACTGGTAAAGAATATCTTTAGGCATTAATATCGCCCAATATATCTTTTTTCTAAAGGAATGCAATAAAGATTTTAAATAAATAAATAAAACGTCAAATGTGCGCAAAATTTCAAACTGTAAATCGCCTCCCAAGCGTGGCTATTACGGCAAACGAGTGTTCAGAAGTGGACTACTCAGAAGGAAAGATAATAAAATGGCGATTGTTATGTAAATAATTTAAAGTTTATTACATACTAGCTGGTACCCGGCGCGTTGCTGCCGCAGAAGAAATAATTGTGGAAATATCGTTTTAAAGGAAGAGTTATATTGTATAATTGGGAATAATTACATTCATTGTAAATGATATATATGTAATATGATATATTATAACTTTCAAATAAATTTATTGGTAATATACGCGCGCCACCTACCGTAAGTTAATTGTACTATGCCTATAACCTTCGCGCAAGTACAAGCAATAAGTTGACAAAGTTTTACAGCAATGTGATGAACGGTATGCCTGCGCATAAAATACGAACAAACAAAAATTAATTTTTATATATTAGATTTTATGTTTTTAAACTAACATCAGTTCTTAGATCAGTTGTATAGTATTCGTAACGTACATTCCGCGCTATTTTTAATCTGTTATAAATAGTTTTGGCAATGCTACAAAAATAATAATAAGAGCATTGTATGACACAAATACCAACAGAAAGAAAATAAGAGGTCATTGGCATAACAAAAACATTATTAAGTCACTAAAACACTCCGAATGTAATGTCGAACAAACTAAATCTTTTTTAGTTTGTTTATAGTTGTTGTTTCTCTCATAGTTTACAAAGTTGAAATTATTTTGTGGCATTCAAAAAACTAGAGCTTTTAAAACGGTATGCTTTAAGAGCTCGAAATTAGTCTCTAAGAACTCGGCGTCAATTATTGGAGCAAGGTTTTCTCATGTAGGTAATACAAGGTTTTCTATTGTAATTCCTTGAGGTATGTATGTGGTTACATCCATATATAGTGCAAGATTTAAACTTAGCTCAATATCACGAAGCATGGCCCCAAGATTAGTGGACTTTTATGGCTACGTTCTTTTGCTAGATTCTAGATAATAATAAAATAAAAATTATTGAAATATTAATATTTTCTTAGACGCAAAGCAACCAACTACAGGCAGCAGCATCAAATGCGTGAGACATCTGCTGCGATTATCAATCGCCTGCCAAGAATGATTATTAAGAAAAATCCTCCCGGCAACAGAAGAGGCCTAGGTTTAGCACTGGACTTTTACGGACTGATGAAGAACATGAAAACTAATCGTTTTAATTTTATAAATATACTCGCTTCCGCGACTTCGCATAGAATAATTTTTAGTAATTTATTATGATACTTCCCGATTTGAAACGGATTTTGTTCACAATTTTAAGGGATTTAATTTTGTTTTGCGCGGGACCCTAATTCTTTTTCTAAAATAAAAGTAGCCTAAGTTACTCTTTATAACATGTGCTATCTGCCAGTGAAAATCCCGTCAAAGTTAGTCCAGCCGATTTGTAGATTAGTCGGAACAAACAGACAGACAGACAGACAAAAATACCATATATACTTTCATACGTATTTAGTAAAAAGCTGTTATTTTGACATTACAAACAGACACTTCAATTTTATTTATATGTGTAGATATAGATTTCATTTCATCATTGCATTCAATTAGAGCCGTGATAGCAAAGATGGTTAGCGCTCGCTGTAAATTTCACAGTACGCGAGCAACCCGGGTTTGATCTCCGCCAGCACCAACGAAATTGTTATTTCCAATTTTAAGTGCTGATTTACCACGTGCTCGGCGGTGAATGTAAACATCGTGAGCAAACCTGCATGTACAGTAATAAGAAAAAAAATATTTTTGAAGACATGTGAAGTTCGCCAACACGCATTGGGGTAGCGCGGCGGACACTTCCTTGACCTAAAACCCTCTCTTTGTGAGTGCCAGCGTTCAATACCAGCTTTTTAAGAGTCGGTGTGGGCTGATATTATTACACTGCTACCAAATATCTATGACAGTGCCATAGCAGAGGTGATTTAAATAAAAAATAACTCAAGTATTAACAAAAATAATATGATTGTGTATAGCAATGACATAGGAAAAAATCTAGGCATAACTTTAAATAACTCTTTAAAGGGACAAAAAATTACAAATTGCTGCATGCCTGGAGCATCTTTTAGTGACATCCTAAATAAAATTATAGTTACTAAATTTTGCCCAAATAGTACAATAATAATTTTTGTTGGTAGAAGAGGCAGTGTAAACAACAAACAGTTATTAAAATATATTGAACAACTTAATAAGTTAAATGTACACAAAATTGCCTTGTTCACACTACCTTACATACAGGGATTGCCATAGGAAAATAATCTAAGACATCATTTAAATTTACAAATGAATAATTTAATATGTAATAATAATTTAAATTTGACATATAATTGTAATGATCATAATGACTCATTTCATTTAATGGCCATAAATAACTTAATAAAAAAGTTTTGGACAAAAGATAGGTATTATATTATTACCTATCCAAATATAATTTAAGACTGGTAGCAAATGTGCTATCTTATTATTTACTTTTTAACTCAGCCAAGTTTTTGGCTACCAAGACTGCTTTTATTGAGCATCATAATCATTTGACATTTAATTTGGAATCAGTTCCAACTAATTTAAATTAGAAAATGCGACAATAGGGGCAATCTCTAGCAATAACAAGAGTTTAATTAATTTAGAATGCTGCCCACAAATAAGTAATAAAAATTGTTTACACCTGTTGCATCAAAATATACAAGGCATGATGGGCAAAGAATTGGAAGTTGAATTGTTTTTAAATAGTAACAACATACATAATATCCTTTGTATTACTGAACATTGGCTAAAAGATTATAATTTCATGTTTAATTTCAGAAATCACCAGGTGGTCAGTTCCTTCAATAGAGAAAAAAAGTTTACGTGGTGGCTCCTTAATATTAGCTAATAAATTATTAATAAGTAAAGAACTTAAGTATATTGTGAGCCTCTCTGTTGAGCGAACTATAGAAATGTCTTGTGTTGAGGTCGAGCACCTCACTGTTGTAAGTGTTTACAGATTCCCATGTGCTACTATTTGCTCAGAAGCTACAGTGCTATGGTGTCAAGAACACAGCCTTTAAACTTATTATTTCATATTTAAGTAATAGGACGCAGAAAGTTATTATCAATGTTAAAAGTTCTTCCGGATCACCTGTACTAATGGGCGTCCCTCAGGGCTCGATTCTCGGCCCATTACTATTTCTAGTGTATATTAATGACTTACCTTCCCTTGTAGGGGATAATCATGATATAGTGTTAGTTGCTGATGATACTTCCTTGATTTTTAAACTTAAACGTCAATTATTTAAATGTGACGAAGTGAATAATGCTATATCAAAATTAATGCATTGGTTTAACGTTAATAATATACATTTAAATGGAAATAAAACTAAATGTATTAAATTTACAACATCGAACGTTAAAAATCTGAATACCAATGGGTTTTTAAATCGGGAAGAACTGACACCTGTTGAATCCACTGTTTTTCTTGGCATCACTCTCGACGCAAAGCTTCAGTGGGGCCCCCATATATCCAAACTAGCAAGCAGACTAAGTTCTGCAGCCTATGCTGTAAAAAAGATTAGAGGTCTCACTAGTGTCGAGACAGCTAGACTAGTTTATTTCAGTTATTTCCATGGCATAATGTCTTATGGGATTTTGCTATGGGAAATGCGGCTGATTCAGAAACTATTTTTGTTTTACAGAAGAGGGCCATTAGGGCTATTTACAACCTAAAACCGAGAGAGTCTCTTAGAGATAAATTTAAAGAATATTAAATATATTAACTTTGGCCTCTCAGTATATTTTTGAAAATTTAATGTATGTTCACAAAAACAAAGATAATTTTAATAAAAAAAGTGATTACATAACGTAAAAGTGATTACATAACGTAAGTGATATATTCTGTAAGCACTAGGAACAAACACAAGCTAGTGATGCCAGTTTCTCGACTCCACAGAGTCAGTAATTCATTCTTGGGGCAATGTATATGCTATTACAACAAGGTCCCGGAAAGTGTACGGGCACTCTCTATTACTTAGTTTAAATGTTTTGTAAAGCTGAAACTGTATAAAAGGGTTATTATAATATAAACGAATACATGGTTAATAATAACCCCTGGGAATAAGGTGGTCGCTCCCAAGCTGTTTCTAAAATAAATTTTGTAAATAGTTTGTACAACCATTAATGTAAAATTTACTTTAAAAATAGTCCCGCTGGGTTTCTTACTTGTTCTTCCCAGGACAGAGGGTTTTTTTTCGAACCAGTGGTAAAGTAAAAAATGACTCTCAATAAGAATTACACATGTGATCTATATTGAATAAAAAATTATTCTATTCTATTCTATTCTATTCTCAGAAATGAGAGGAGGCCTGTGCCCAGCAGTGAGACGTATATAGGCTGTAACTTTAATTTTAACTTTTGCATTAAATCATTACTGCCCAGTAAAAGTCTACTGCTAATCACATGCCTTTCCCTTCGATTGCCTCCTAGGAGGGATATTTGCAGAAGTTGCAAACAAGTTGGCAAATGTATTTTTCTATTATTTTGATTTCTTATCATGAAGATGCTGCTGTCCATATCCTTTTTCATTTTTATTTATCGCCTCTTACGATCTCTTACATCCTCGGTATGATATCGGCGGCGATGCTGTTGAGTAGCTATAATATTTTTTTCTGTTTCAGGTGCCTACGTAATCTTCGGCTCCTATTCTAATAATTAATTAAAGAATAAAAGGTAAGTCTTTAGGAACAAAATAAGATAATATTAACGCTAAGCATTCTACAAAAAATTCTTTTTTTGTAATCTACATAACTTGTCATAATTAGTACTTCAAAATAAATGAAATTCTTATTTGTATGGAATTTGGTAATTTATGAATAATTTAATATGTAGCATAGACAGAATTACTATATCTTTTATAATATAATTGTGTTATTTTCTTCTTTTCCATTATAATGTTATTTTCTTGTCTTGTTTTTTATATTTTCAGACACATAATCGATTGTTTGCTTCACAAAAATTATGAGTATTGCATGTATCTGATCTATTACCTGACAACCGAAGATGCTAATGTTTGTTAGTCCCCAATTAAAATATTGCTTTGACATCGCCTCACCGTTGTCAATATTTTAGGTCTACTGTTGGACATATGCCTTTTTAGTAATGCACAACCAGCATTTCTGAAAGAGAAAGGTTCTTTTTAAGGAAATATACTGAATGGATACATTTTAGTATAAACATTACTATCCATGTTACTTATGAAATTATAGATAAGTGAGTCAAATGACAAAACGATAAAACGACAGTTCGATTTACACACATACGTTGCAACTTAGCCGAATGGATGATCCGCGAGAAACAATAAATAGTCGTCATAGTCGTTATCTTCACTTTCAATCATCACTGTCATCACTTGAATTCATGGAAGTAACTAAAACAGGTAACCGCTCTGATCCGTCCAACTACAGGCCTATCGCCATCACCTCCTTGTTCTCGAAAATAATGGAGTCCATTATTAACTACCAGCTCATGCGGTACCTTGAGGAGCATCAGCTGATTAGTGACCGTCAGTACGGTTTCCATCGGGGTTTCTGGCTGATCGGAGCATCAAAGTCGTAGTAGATGGTGCATGCTCCGATTACAAGCCTATTAGCGCTGGTGTTCCACAAGGCGGCGTGCTATCAACAACGCTGTTTCTTCTGCATATCAATAACCGCTAACATTCATTGCTATGCGGATGACAGCACTGGTGATGCTCTATACACCGGCCGTGCCAATATTTCTCAGGAAAATGTCGCCGAGTACCGGAACAAACTTGTGTCTGAAGTCGAGTCTTTGCTGAACAAAGTCTCGGATTGGGGGCAACTAAATCTAGTCCAGTTTAATCCTAAGAAGACAAGTTTGCGCGTTTACCGCTAAAAAGAACTCGTTTGTCGTATCTCCTCAGTTTCAAGGCACTCCCCTTGTTGCCTTAGCCAGTATCGGAATCCTCGGCGTCGATATATCGAGTGACGTGCAGTTTCGTGGTCATTTGGAAGAGAAGGCCAAATTGGCCTCTAAAAAGCTTGGTGTGCTAAGCAGAGCGGGACAGTATTTCACCGCCTGCAACTGTATAAAACGCAGGTTCGGCCTCACATGGAATACTGTTCCCATCTCTGGGCTGGGGCTCCCCAGTGCCAGCTTCTTCCACTTGACCGCATCCAGCGCAGAGGGGCTCGAATCGTCGACGATCTAGTCCTTTCCGATCGGCTCGATTCACTGGCACTCCGAAGAGATGTTGCATCCCTTTGCCTTTTCTTTCGCATTTACCACGGGGAGTGCTCTGAGGAATTGTTCGGATTAATCCCAGGCACCAAATTTCACGAACGCACATCGCGGCAAAATTCCCGATACCATTCACACCATGTGGATGTTTGGTGGTCCACCACCGTACGTTTCACTAGGAGTTTTCTTCCGCGTACGACCTCTCTGTGGAATAGTTTACTGCCGGCGATTTTTCCGGACCGATACGACTTAGGGACCTTCAAGAAAAGTGCTTACTCCTTTCTAAAAGGCTAGCAGCGCACCTGCAATTCCCCTAGTGTTGCAGTTGTTTATGGGCAGCGGTAGTCACTTACCATCAGGTGAGCCGAATGCTCGTTTGCTCCCTCTCCTATAAAAAAAAGTGGTGACAGTGACGATAGAAAGTGAAAATTCTAATGCGTAAATCATTACATCTATTCTATACATATAAAAAATTGAAGTGTCTGTATGTAACATAGAGCAACATGGGCAACCGGCGGATCGAAAGGGAGTAGCCATACGCAGGCGTTCCCCTCTGTCAAAGTATAAGTACACGTCCAGTATAAGTCATATGTACAATAAATATATATAGATCGGTGTTTTGCTGCAAAAAGAAATTACTATATAAGTACCATATATAAGCTACGTCAAATTTACAAAATGATGATCTTTCATATATAAGTTATTTTAATTATATTTTTGCTATTTACTTCTTTTAAACTTAAAAATTATAATAATGACGGTCGTGTTGTTTTGGATTTATTAACAAATACAGGCCGCTCGCTCTCATACAATATGCAGATCGGTCGAGCCACTGATCCGAGTCTGTATCCGAGTTGTCGCTGTCACCGAGCGATACTGTTATAATGTATCTATAAGTGTGTGAAATTGTTAGTTTATTGTTTTAATTGTTATGTGTGAGTTACGTAGTGACACACACATAACAATCACAAAAACAAATTTTGTTTTTGTGTGCGCAGATTTCCCCCCGCAAGAAATGACAGACAGTTCTGTATCGGGGAAAAACTCTATGGCGACTCAGCTCCGATTCGCCGGTGGCCCGTATGAGCTATTACGCACTGTCGACTAGTCGCCGGCGACTCAGTTGTCGACGACTGTAATATTGTATAGTTTAAATAGGTGTTTACGCACTAGTCACCGGTTGCCCGGGCGACTCGGCGACTCGCCGCGCAGTGGCGACGCACAGGCAACTGCCGGTCGCCGGCGACCAATAGGAGCACGGTTTCAAATGAAAGCATTCACACTGCGAGCAACTGTCGTAACGACCGGACGGCCGCGCACAATGAGTTTTGACACGGATAAATTTATATCGGAAATACAATCCCGAAAAGCTATTTGGGATTTACAAAGTGAGGAATATGCTAATCGGGATTTGAAGAAAAAACAGTGGGAAGAAATAGTGGAGTTATTTGGAGGTGAAGAATTATCAGACGAAGAAAAAAAAAACTCAGGTAAGTAAGAAATGCCATTTATTTTTTATTAATTAATACTGCTCATCTGCCAAGATAATTGACCCTCAGTTGTAAAGTAATCAGCAAATACATCTCTGTATGATGCACCACGTCGCGTAGCTCTTTGGAAACCGTTTGGGACTTCTTCAAAGCCAGGAATGCTCAGGGTATCTTCAAATTTATATCCGTCTCTTTCTCGGACATAGTTGTGAAGAGCGCAACATGTTTTGATGATGCATGATACTAGATCTAAATTCACGTTGATAGGTCTGTGAAAAATCTGCCACTTGTTTGCTAATATGCCGAATGAACATTCAATATGGCGTCGTGCACGAGAAAGCCTATAATTAAATATTTTTTTCTTTGTTGTTAAATTTGATCCACCGAACGGTCGCATAATTTTGTCAGTTTGTCCAAATGCTTCGTCACCCACAATAACAAACGGTACTGGTATAGGGTTTGTCGATGAAATGGGCTTAGGTTCGGGTATTTGCAAATCATTGTTCATTAGCTTTTGATAAAACGTTGAATTTGTAAATATAGTTGAATCGCAATCCTTTCCATAGGAACCAACGTCTATGTATATGAACTTATAGTCAGAGTCACAAATGGCAAGCAAAATTACAGAAAAGAAGTGTTTGTAATTATAACACAATGATCCACTGTTGTATGGTTTTATAATTCTTACATGCTTACCATCTACGGCACCTATGCAATTTGGAAAATTGGCCCGTAAATGAAAATCTTTTGCGATTTTTAACCAATTTTCTTTTGTCGGTTGCGGTAAACACATGTCTTTTAGTACAACCCATATAAAATGACAAACTTCTCTTATTATTTCAGCTATAGTTGAAATCCCAAGTCTGTATGAGTAATGTAAATCTACAAATTTACAACCGCTTCCAAGATATCTGGAATTAAAAAATAATTTAAATATATACATTATTTACAGGTCATTCACTTCAAAAGAAATGGAAAAATATAAGAAGCTGCTTTTCGCGAGAAGTACGAAGATTAAAAAATACTAAAAGCGGATCTGCTGCTTCCCATAAAACTCCTATATTTATTATAATCAGCTGTTATTTTTGAAGAATACCGTTGGTAATTTGAACACAGAGAGTAACATTGCTGAACAAGAACATTTGACAAATGATCGAGAACCTTTAGGACCTTACTCGAGAAAATATAGTCGGAAGAAAAAGAAAAACGTCAGATGATGGCACAAGCGAACTGTTAACCACATTAAACAAGTGTATTGAAACTCGCAAAATAAGGAGGATATTTTGGAACAAGATGAGGACAGAATGTTCCTGATGTCCCTATTATCATCATTTAGGGCAATTCCGGAGCACAAAAAGTCAGCTGCGAAAATTCAATTAATCAGTGTAATCGAATCATTCCGATACTCTACTCAAAATAATATATATCCAAACACAATGTGGCGAAATTTTAATGAGTACGAGTATGAGCGTGGTTACTTCACACCGGAGGCCGGGGGTTCAACAGCACCAAGTCAACAATCACGCCCTGAAGCACAACATTATTATACGCTACCAACTTCAACTCCTTCAGAACGTGAACGCCCAGAGTCGCGATTTTCTACTGTCACTTCAAATACCTCGCAAGATTCTGACATTTTGGATCTATTTTGAATATTTCCTTTTGTTGTGCGTTCGTTTATAATATTGATTTAATTAAGTACTTTAAAAAAATACATGTTTTATAATTATTTACCGTATATTTTTAAATTATGTCATCGAAGAGTAGACTTACAGATAGTGCCATCCACGAAGACGCGCCCCACTCTTTGTTCAAATGCATGTGTGCTATCTTCCGCATGTGTTAAACATCTGTCGATACACGCTAATTATCGATGAATGCAAACGCACACTAATAGAAATTGACTAATCAGGAAAGAGTATTTATGAACAGCACGAAAGATGCTCTATTTAAATTTAATCGCGCATCTTCGTGGATGGCATTATCTGTAACTCTAAACACACTCCCGGACACATCTATCGGCCCACCTTGAGTTTTAAGTTTTGACTGGAGACCAGCTAAAAATAAATGTTAGGAGGAGCAATAAGTTTTTGCAGGTGTGAAGCTGATTTACTGGCCATCGTTTTCGTAAAAAACTGCATAAAAACTTATTGCACCACTTAACATTTATTTTAGCTAGGATTGTCAACACTTTAAACACTAGGTTTGGCCGATAGATGTGTCCGGAATGTAATAAATTGTGTTAAAATCCGTAAAAATAAATGTTAGGAATGAATTTTATTTGAATTGTCACTTACCTTAGTGTTATAAAAAGTTTTTCTTCCGGAGAAATACATGGTCGCATATTTGTATCTATGCCAGTTATATGTGGTTTTAGAAGACACAATAAGACATCAAACGAACTCACAGACATTCTTGCATAATTAAAAAATTTACGAGGATATTTTCTAACGTCTTCATAAAATATTTTAAACATTCCCTTTGACCTCCGTTCTTCTAACAAAGGATGCACCCAATACTCTTTTGATTTTTTTTTATTTGTCTTTCTTTTTATAATTAGTAGCGCCGCTACTATTGCAAGTTCTTCAACGTCCATTCTGCACGAATGTACTTGGAATACTGTCGCTCGGCTCGGTCTCCGGGCCCTGTTTCCCATGTTTCGGTCGCCGAGGGACTGAGTCGCCGGCGACTAGTCGACAGTGCGTAATAGCCCTATTACCCGTGCCCATGTATAAAATTACTGCCTTAAATTGAGCTGAGGGTGTTATTTACATGCTATCAACATTTATGATTAACCATGGCTAGTCTTCGGGATGGCTTAACTGATTGTAATGAAAATTCACGAACAAATAGAGAGCAAAGACAGGCTATATTTTATCCGAAAAGCTTGGAGATTTAAAAAAAAACATAATTGATAAAATAAATGGTCTTTGATCTTATTGTATCTAAAAAACACCACATAAATAGAATCCACTCAGGCGAAGCCGGGGCAGATCGCTAGTTGTAAATAAAAAAGTAAAAGCTGCATTATTAAAAAAAGTATTATTACAATGTGTGGCTTAAATAATGAAAAAGTCTTTTCATAACTTCAAAACGCAGCCCTCTTTACAAATTATTAGTTACACATGTATTGTTATTTGCTTTGGGAAAATACTATTTGGAATTTTCAAATGAAAATGCTAGTGAGAAATTCCAAGTTACCAATTACTGTTCGCCTCACTCTGCGCTGACTAGCCTGAACCTCTATCATACAGCGATATAAACTCGGTCATAAATGTATTTAATTATTTTTTTCATTTTATTTATTAGACACACCGTAACTTTTGTTTCCTTGAAATTCATTAGCAGACTGGCTAGTCGTTTGGACCGTCGCAAACATTAACACTCATGCTACGATATATTCTGTCGTGTCGCAGGGTTCGGTAAATTGTTCATCAAACCTTTGAGATGAACTTGATCGTACGGACTCTTTGAACAATCCATTCACGACCGAACCCGTCGCTTTGACAGAAGTTCATACATAGTAGGAGTGACAACGAATTCTGTATTTCGAATCTTAATCGAGGACAAATGAAAAAGTCATCCACTTACCGTCAGGTGGACTGTGTGCTCGTTTGTTTACCCTTATTCTATAAAAGAAAATCGTGATATGATCCGTACGACTGTCGCCATATGTATGGCCCCCTTAGGATTTTAGATTGAGTTTATATAGAAGTCAATGTTAAAGTCAAAAGATATTGTCATTGCATTCTTAAAAACGGAAGGGACATCGTGAATGTATGCAAGTAACCTGTTTTTATGATACCTGTTTTAACGTTGGTTCATGGCAAGTAGATAAATTGAAAATTTTGTCGTTACGTACAGTACGTATCATCAAAATACGCACGTTATCGATCAAAACGATTATTAAAATTCTCTTGACCGTATTATTAAAAATATTCTTATAAAAAAAAGTAAATATTAAATAAAAGTGTAGTGACGGTGTATAAATATCCACTATCCCATATAATCCCGTGGGTATCCTAAGAGGCGACAGAGGGAAACAAATCAGGAGATGGGCAGCAGCGTCTTCCTAATAACGACTAAAATTAAAAAACTGCGGGTGCCAACCCGCTTGCCAAGCGTGGCAACTATGGCAAATATCCCGCCAAAGAAGCAATCTATGGGGTGGGGTGTTCAGCAGTGGACTTTGTTATGGACAAGTTAATAAAATATCACAACTTATTTTCGGAGTATTGGTTAGTGAAGCTAAACATTCTCAGGGTCGAAGGAAAAAATTCATTCAATCTTTGAATGGTATGTAAAATGCGATATCTCGTGCGATAAATTGTAAGGCATGCGCCTGCCGGCAGAATTCCAGATGAGTTATAGTTTTCAAATGTCAGTAAGTAGGTCAGTGCGTTCCTAAGCACGCAAATTTTCCTTATTTCCACATGTTAATAATGCTATGAATATACATATACAATACACATAGTTTGAGACTTTTCTAGGACCTTTTTTAAATTTAGAAACTTTATATCTACGGGGGAGGCCTCCGTTCAGCTGTGATGGGCTGTAATTATGACGATGATGATGATGTTGATACTACGATCATCATTTCGTCTATAATACGTAACCAATATAGGAAAATCATTTTGAAAAGGCTTGTCTGTGTCCGGCGAATACCCGCTGGATAAAATTTGACGTTCTTTGTTAAAACTTTTTTTAAGCCAAACTAAGAAAATTATTTTTGCTTATCTCTTCCATTATATTATTATTTATACATACTTGTGTATAAATTTAATTTTAGAAATTAGATTAATTCTTAGGAATAAGAACTACACGTGCATTAAATTAAATAAGAGAAATGAATAGTCGAGTCTCATAAGCTTAAATTCTGTCTTTATGCAAATAAAATGCGAATTGTCGCATAACCTTTCCGGTTGAGAAAACATAATGAGAACTATAAACACAATGAAAGTGTAAAGTTATATTATGAAAAGTTTTTTAGAGAATGAGAATATAATATTAGGTCCTTACATATGAAATTAGCGTTTTGTCGTACTGACCACTTTGATCTGAAATATCTCCTCTTTGGTTAAGAATTCCAAATTAAAATTTATAAATTCATTTAGCTGGTACATTTGAGTTTTGAAAACAGTCATTCATTTGTTTTTTCCTCATTATTTTATTCATTGGCGTCGCTTATTACCGCACAATGGAAAACATGAAATATCGGTATATTTACGAGTTCTACCGTGGCACCAGTGCTGCAGAAACAGTTCGAAGGATTAATGATGTGTACGGCGCTGGTGTTGCAAAAGAAAGCACGGTACGTTTTTGGTTTCGACGTTTTCGTTCTGGAAATTTCGACCTTCAGAACCAACCCCGTGGACGGCCGGAGACAAAAGTGAAAAATGAAGATTTAAAGGCTATTGTGGAAGCGGATCCATCACAAAGCACTTCAGAGATAGCTGCAGGCTTCGGGGTAAGTGATAAAACTGTATTAATCCACTTGAAGCAAATAGGGAAAGTAAAAAAACTTGAACGATTGGTACCTCATGAATTGAGTGAATCGAATTTGCAAACACGTGTCGACTGCTGTGTTACTTTGCTCAACCGACACAATAATGAAGGGATTTTAAATCGAATCATTACTTGTGATGAAAAGTGGATACTGTACGATAATCGGAAGCGCTCGTCGCAATGGCTGAATCCTGGAGACCCAGCCAAATCCTGCCCTAACCGAAAATTGACTCAGAAAAAGTTACTTGTGAGTGTTTGGTGGACTAGCGCCGGTGTTTTTCACTACAGCTTTCTAAAATCTGGCCAAACAATTACGGCAGATATCTATTGTCAGCAACTGCAAACCATGAAGGAAGAACTAGCTGCTAAACAACCGAGATTGGTCAATCGCTCTAGGCCGCTGCTGTTTCACGACAACGCAAGACCACACACTGCACAACAAACAACCACTAAGTTAGATGAGCTACAATTGGAATGTCTGCGACATCCACCGTACTCCCCCAACCTTGCTCCAACAGATTACCATTTTTTCGAAATTTGGACAACTTCTTACAAGGAAAAAAATTCAACTCCGATGCGGCAGTCCAAACAGCCTTCAAAGAGTTTAGGTATTGATTCTCGCCCCCATGGTTTTTTTAGTAAAGGGATCAATGAACTATCTATGAGATGGTAAAAGTGCATAGATAACAACAGTGCATACTTTGATTAATTAAATATATTTTACAAAAAAAATTGACTTAATATTCCTCCCGTACAAAACGCCAATTTCATATGTAAGGACCTAATATAACATACATATTTTAGAATATATTATATGAGAAATGTGAAGTCTAAGTGAAGTTTAAGTCATTTGGTGTAAGAAAAGTGCTGATAGGTTATCCCGTCACGGTTCTCTGAACAACGTTATCCGAAGAGCTTTTGTCTCTAAAATTTCCCTCGGTTTTATAGCCTTATGGAATATTTAGAGACGATGGCAGGAGACTCGACGGTATGACTTTGGTCCTTTGAGAGAGAGGTAAAGCCTTAGTGTAGGTGCTACATGCCCAGACACTTTGGCAGCCTCTCATCTCAGGGGTACCTACCCGTTTAGAGCCAGGGCGGCATTAGAGGCAGCTGAACTAAGTAAGTGGCGCAAGTATGATCACTGAGAGATGACTACATATTTGTGCAATTTGCTGTAGGGAATATTGGTGCGTTAGGTCCACGTGCGGCGAAGTTCTCAAAGGAAATGTATTTACTACCTGTCGTCGCCGCTGATAATAAGAGGGCTGATTCTTTTCTCGCTCGAAGGGATCAACGAAGAAACGTAGCCAGCCACGCGTCACTATACCGCGGGGAGAACGACTGTATGATAATTAAATTTTTTGGTTTATTTAATATAGTAATAAATATAGTATATTTTAGTTTAATGTAAATAAATGTCCTTAAATTTTAGGAAAAAAAGATAAATTATATTTATTGAGAATATTTTCTGCTATTTGCTTTTAATGTTAGTGCCATTTTTATTTCTTGTTCTTTTTCTTCATTAGTCTGTAAAACTAAAATGGGCTTCCCCCGTTGTTGAGATGATTTCAAGCCACGCTTGGCAGTGCAATCGCAGTATTAGATGTGTTTGTATCAGATAATTAACTGGTTGTAGGAATTCACCATCCATTTTATCGTTGTAGCTAAAATGTAAATTACGAGTGTCTATTTTGCAATTTTCTTAAAGCCTTTGATCTGGGCTATCTAGTGGTGAAAAAAGGACTAAGATGAAAAAACTGTTTTCATCTTAGTCCTCACGGGTAACGTCTACTCGTATAGTCTTCATTGTTTAAAGTTGTACAATCAGGTGGACTGTAAGCACCTTTGACGCTTAATTTTTTTTATAAAAAGGGTGACTTGTGATTGTAATCTCTCTGACTCTAAATCTGAGCCTACTCTCAATCTTATTATACAAGCGTTTTGTCAGATACGGATTACGTATTGTCTTGCTGCTCTAATATACGAAGCATAATTAGCATAGTCTATATGGATCAGCGGTCAGCCACTTCAGAGTCTATTTTAACTAATAATGCCCCGTTTAGAGGCGAAACACGTGTGGTATTATTTACGGTGGTGTGTTTTCCTAGTGTAGTGGTGTTAGGAGTAGTAGTGTTGGGATTAGTAGTAACGTGAACGCAATTGAGAGAGGGCGGTAAGTGCTCTTCAAACTAGGTAAGACAAAGCAGATCTTAGCTAACTAATTATATGGATATACTTTACAATAGCAATTAGCTGTGGTTTCTCAGAGCCTATGTGCTTGCTGTAAATTTCACAATACTCGAGCAACCCAGGTTCGATCCCCACCGGCATCTATAAAAAAAATTATTTGTAGTTTTAAGTGTTAAGTGTAGCTTACTACGTACTTTGCAGTGTAATAAAACGTGGTGAAGAAGCCTGCATGTATAAGAAATAAAATATTGTGAAGATATGTAGGACCATCTTGCACTGGAGCAGCCTGGCGAATTTATACCTCCATAACCCTAGCAAAATGAAAGTAGACTTGAATCTTCAAATTTAACCTTACAAAACAGATAAATATATTTATTTGAATAAAATATCTAGCTAAATATTACGTGGTGTGTTCGTCAGGTTTAAATTAGAACAAAGTCATTATTAACACGTTAAACATTGACCTAGCCCATTGTTTATTTTAGTTAGAATTCAAACGTTGCTAAATTGTTATCGTGTATCCAAATCAAATAAGTGTGTGCCGAGTAGTGGCGGTGTAACAGAACCCACTATCAAATATCCTCCCGTCCTCTACCAAGTAGCCGTAGTAGCTCATGGGTTATGCGCTCGCCGTATATGTCAAAGTATACGCCAGCGACACGGGATCGATTCGCGCCAGCACATTTTAAGCACTGATTTTCCACGTGCTCGGCGGTGGAGGAAAATATCGTGAGAAAATCTGCATGTCTGAGATATTTAAAATACATATACATATATATTTCGAGCCATGTTAAGTTGCTACAAAGGGCCGCTGCGGACACTAGCTATCCATAAAACTCTCACAGAAAACAGCGGAGATCTGTGCTGTGGTACTTATATAGACTGTTACAGTAAGTAATACTATAATATAATTCTTGTGGGAAACTGAAACAGATGTACTGCAACATCTTTTTGATAACAGCTCAAAATAATTAATAACTGTGGTTGCAAAACCGCCTGGAAAACGTAACTTTTGTTACGCTAAGACAGTGCGATTTACCATCTAGGGTTTCATCACCACTTATGGATTATGGTTAAGCACTGGCTTATAACATGTAAAAGATATGTAAAAAAAAGGAAATTCCGAAGCGCTCCCCCAATGCGTCTTGTGAGTACACATTTCTTCAAATTTTCTTTTAATTTCTTAGAGATGCAGGTTACGTCACGTGGTAAATCAGTATTGAAAATTGCAATTAACAATTTAATTGGAAGCGGCGAGGATCAAACCCGAGTTGCTTGAGTACTGTGAGGTTTTCGGCGAGTGCTTAGCCCCTGAGCTACGACAGCTGAATAGAAAATTGTGTAAAAAGTTTTAATATAAAATTTTTTTTTTATAGGATAGGGTGACAAACGAGCACACAGTCCACCTGATGGTAAGTGGTTGCTGTGACCCATAGACATCTACATCTATCTTCAATAAAGAATCAAAATGCAGATGCGTTGTCACCCGTGAGGACTAAGATGGAATGCCTCTTTTCCAGTAAAAAGGGTCTCCGGTTCTCTACACTCACCATACGAAACAAAGCAGTGTTAAGCTGCTATTTTACGCTGGTATTCTGTGAGAGCGTGGTCCTTCCCCGGTCGAGCCGACCCATTCGTACTACAACTATACTACTAATATAGCTGCAGCATGGCTCTACCACGTTAAGAATGGAATACATGAGTGATAATGTTTAGCGCTACCAAGCCGTGTCTAAATCTTTTATTGTTTAATTTTACAAATATTATACATAATTTTTTTATTCCAACATTATATCGTATACTAACTACATATATTTTTTTTTAATAATACTTAAAAATTAGGAACGGTGAAACACCGTGATCAAAAGATACAATGTAATTACTTTTAATTAATTAAAGTTAATACTTTTTTATAAACACGGACGATATGGGGTATGGATATTCTTACACCGCCACTATACGAATCGTAATTTTTGAATTATCTCTTTATGTTGTCTTAGATGTTCAAATAAAACATTGGGTGTATTTTCGCGAAATTGTGTCACCGACCTTCACGCGGGTGAAGACGCAGACAAAAGCTGGCTATTAAATACTTAAATAAAAAAGAATCGTACAAAGCCAATTGCGGCCGCGAAATGCTAAAAGTAAACTTCAATCAGAATTTGTTTAAGCAAAATTTTCTTACTTAAGAAAATGTTTATTGAATTTTCAAAGAGCAAAGGCTTGCTTTTCTTGCTTTTACAAACAAAGTAACTTACTTTCTAAACTAACATAAAATAAATTATTTCTTTAAGGAAGTATGCACGTTTCAAGCACTGATTAGCTCAAAACTGTACTTTTCAAACCTGTTAATATCCATCAACCGCTTCATTCATCATTACAGCCCTTCACAAGTCCACTGCTGAATATAGGCCTCCCCCAAGGAATGCCAGAAAGCACGGTCCTGAGCCACCTGCATCCATCGACTTCCTGCATGTCTTACCAGGTTGTCACTCCATCTATTGGGGGGTCACCCTACACTTCGCCTAACGGTACGAGGCTGCCACTCGAGAACCTTTTTTCCCCATCGGTTGTCGGTTCTTCGAGCTATATGGCCGGCCCATTGCCACTTCAGCTTACTAATCCGTTGGGCTATGTTTTAGCACCAAAATATTTAAGTACCTACATAAATATATTATTCTTTAAATTTAAAGAAAAACAAATATTTATTCATTTCTAAATACACGTACTTAATAAAAATGTCGATATACATAATATCAGTGTAAGATCAAAGTGTATTTTTATAATATTACTAGCGGATCCACCACGACTTCGCACGGGTGTTTTCTGGATCTCGACAAAAGCGCCACCTACCTGGTACAAATGCGAATCTAAACCACTCTCGAATCAATTTAATCACACACACAAAATTTCATCAAAATCGGTCCAGCCGTTTAGGAGTTCAGTCACATACACACGGACAAAAGAATTATATATTATTTATTATATATAAAGATTAGAATTTGAGAACACTTCAACGTCGCGGTTTGATCATGTGTAAAGATCAGCTGTGATGAACCTAGTAAGAATGACAAGTGAAAAATTCTAATTATTTAGTTCCATTTCATTCATGCATACATAGATACATCATATACGCTAGGATCGGATAAGTAGCGCTATAGTTAAGTTATTAACAAATTTTATATTTATGTATGAATAAGAGTCAAAGAGTACAATATATTGGTAATACAATAAGTGTCAAAAAAGAAAATCACAAAAATCTGGACCGACCCGTCAGTATAATGTAAAAAGTCAGGGGTGAATTCAGTGTGAAACTCATCGCGACATATACCAAAAAGGGCAGAGCAATGACTGCCGAGACAGCTAGTAAAGCCTATTAGCAAAAGCAAAATTTATATCGTTCCACGACTATTAATGCTCTATGTAAGGTGACCAACCCTGTAAAAGTCTCACATGAGAAGCATTTTAATCATTCTAGGTTAAGATCAACAAAATATACGACATTTTGTTGATCTGAATGTTTTCATAGCTTGCAATAACAAGCTTAAGCCGTTTTGACTTTAAATGAAAAATTCTCCGATGTCCACATAATTTCTCATCGACGGACATAACGAAAGGAACGTTGCATATGAATTTTGTAATGAAAGACGTGCGATGAGCATTTTCTTTGCGGTATTTTAATACATTTACTTATTGTTTTTAGATGCTTTATCGAATTAGATGTTGCGTTATTTTTTTATGTAAGTAATCACATCTTTTATATTGTTTACTAAGAAAAGAAGTTGGCCGTGTAGTGGTGGCAAAAGAGAACCCACGTATCATCCTGTGGGTGTCGTAAGAGGCGACACTGAAACAGGAGATTAGTATTTTCCTGATACTCGTAACAACCCAAATAAATAAAAAACTACGGTTGCGCATCCGTCTATGCAACTATGGCAAATATCCCCCCTACGAGACAATCTATGGGGAGTCCTACTTTCAGTGGTGGATGAATGAAACTATGAATGAAGTTAGGAAGTAAATAAGAGCATATCCGTTATATATGTCCCTTAACTCTAAAGGCACAGGCCACACTGATTTGTGAAAAAAAAGTCCCCCGCGTTGTTGCAATGCGTTGGTGGATTCCGCTTGTATTCGTCATATTTTTTACTAAGTAAGTTACAGCTTATACGTCCCACTGCTGGGCATAGGAATATTTTCATTTCTGAGTGGGTTTGAGGGCAAGAAAATGTCTAAATATTTTATTATTTTGTAGAATAACAAAAAAATGTCATGATCTATGAATTTAATATTGAATTAAAACCATATCTTTCGAATTGCGGGAGTAATGACTTTCAAAATATATTATAAAAAATACGCTAGTCGAGATATTTCAGCCATCTTTATTTGTCTGGAGATAGCCAGTATAGCTAGTCGAGTATTAAAACTTCGCCTCTAGAAAACTTTTAGTGTGACGTGCAACGATCTGTGATAAGATTGGATACTGTACGGAGTTTCACGAAAAATTACATCAATTTGACGTTTCAGTGAACAAATAAACTTGTATTAAATTTTCTGTTTTAAAAACTAGTTGCTTAGTTTCTTAATTCTAATTTGATATATATTTTTTTCATTTTAAGCCTGAAGAAGTTTACTGTTATACAAAGATCTCTTCTGTTTTAAGAAGGATTATTAATCTCCAGACTTAGTAAGCTAATTGACGATCGGAGTTTTAGACGTCTCGCACCTTTCACGCATATTTTACGTCCGCGGTAAACGAGATGGTTGTAAGCCGTGAGATTTCCTTATGACACACACGGGACTAAATGGGATGTAACATGGCACATTCAAATGCGAAGGATTTTGTGTTTTGTATAATTTTTATACCATTAGGATACATTTTTAAACTTCTGCTATATGTGGCAGAGCCATGTTGCAACTATATTATAGTTGTACATGAATAGGTCGGCTCGACCGGGGAAGGACCACACTCTCACAGAATACATGTGTAAAATAGCAGCGCAATGTTGTGTTTTGTATGGTAAGTGCAAAGATGCGGAGACTCTTTTACTGGAAACGAAGCAATCCATCTCAGTTCTCAGAAGTGACGACGCATCTCCATTTTGATTCTTAATCGAGGCAAGATTTAATGTCTATGGGCGACAGCATCCATTTACCATCAGGTGGACTATTTGTTCGTTTCGTTAGTTCTGTTCGTTCGGACTCGTTTGTCTCTCATATTCTATTAAAAAAAATTAATAGAGAAAACGTTTCCTACAAATAATACATGGGCATTTAAGATGACGTGTTTTCATTTGTTTAAGCCTAACGTTAATTAAACTTTAGGAAAATTTTGCATTTATATAAATAAACCAAATTTAAATCTTTAGACATAAAATTATGTAACACCACAATTTTAAGAGATAAAAACGTCATATTTGGCATAATGGAAAGTAAAGAGTGGATTATTTTCAATTATTGAAAGCAAACATACATTTCTGAAGACTATTTCATTAATATTTTTGCATCACTTTAATCGACCCTATTTCTACAGAAAAAGTATGACTTCATTCTAGAAAATAGTTTAAATATTTGAATTGGACATTTTAGTGTAGAGTATTTTGATACCAAGTCTTGTTTAGCGATCAAACTCTCACGCCTTTCTCTACGGACTTTCATTTGGCATGATACTGACACGCCTCTCTCATCTCTTTCACATCCATATATCTACGCATACAAGCTCGTCAATGAAGGGTACTTTTAATTTCAACATTCAATAAATATATCGCCAAATTGGGCAATGAACTTCCGTATAAAATGTCCCTTGCTATTAGTGTGAAATTTACAGTGAGAGCTTGAGCTACCACGGCTCATCAAAATGTGAAAATGTGGAAAGTTGCGTAAAAAAGAACCAAAGCTTGGAAATAGTCGTATCCCATTGTGCAGAATGACAAATATACTGAGGATGATTTATTTCATTCAATCAAATCAATTGTCAAACGTGTACGTCGGTAGAATTTCGGATGACTAGCAGATAGATAGTTTACAAATGCCTGTAAGTGGGTCAGTGCGTCGGACAAGTCTCAAACCGTGCGAACATCCCCTTATTTCCGAAAGCAATTGAGGATGTCACATGTAATATTCGTGTGCCAAATAATCGCATAATTTATTCGCCAACGGCGCCACTTTTTTAATTTAATGTGGTGGAATTGAAAATTATTCTTAAATTACGACGTTTATATTAAGCTTGTGTGTCATTTTTTCAACTATTTTCTTTATGAAAAACTGCAAATCCGACTTTAATAAGGTGCTTGTAAACCCCAAATAGTGAGTTTGTTTGAGTTATTTCCTAAATACAATTTCAAACGAAATGAGCTCATCAGTGGACTAACGCAAAATTTATACCCAATTAATTTTGTTAAAATTGTTTATATCCTCATTATTTTTACTTTTTTTTAATGTTCTCCAGTATAAGTATTTTTGTGTTTTATATTTTTGTTTCAAAAAATTACACATAATATCACACGATACCGATCTTCTGAGTCCACTGCTAAACATATTTTCTAGATGCATTTCGCTGCTATTCCTATAAACATTTAGTAAGGATAAATTTGTAAGCGTTTTCTCGATATGTAAACTTCAATGACACGTAAAACACTGTCTGAATGACATGGCTCAGGGAACCATTTAATGGCAGAAAATCCATCCAAATACGCTGAACCCAAATTTCACAGGCGGGTGATGAGACGCTCACCCAACCGCCTGTCCAGCAGAGTAAGCATAGGCATAAAAAGAGGGTACCTTCGGAGTTGCTATAGCCGTTTCTCGTCCGGTCGGAGGTAGCTTAATTCTGCCGTGTTTGTACGGTGAGTGTAAAAAAACCGGAGATCCTTTTTACTGAAAACGAGGTATTCTACCTTAGTTCTCAGGCGTGACAATGCATATGTATTTTGAATTTTAACCTAGGATAGATTTAGTGGACTATGTGCTCGTTTGTCACTCTTATTCCATAAAAAAAAATTAAAAACGGTAATAGATTAATTTGAAGAAAAAAAAAGGTTTTTGACCATTGACTAATATTACTTAAATCAATGCATTGACAAATATAAATTTAATTATGTTGAAGGAATAAATTTAATATTTCATTTCATTTCATAACTTTCAAATAATGCACGCTGCGCATTCTGGGAAATGCCTTTGTCCAGCAAATATATTAAAGAAGCGGGGTCTTCCCTAATAACAACTACTAAATAAACTGCAGTTGCCAAACCGCCTGTCAAGCGTGGCAACTATGGCAAACATCCTTCCTATCAGGAAATCGATGAAGGAGGCTTTGTTCATCTTTGACTTTGATTGGCTGTAATGGTAACGGTAACAATGTATCTTTGTTTTAAAAAAAAGTGCAACAACGTACGACAAGTTTAGAATAGACAACGCATGAATACTAAATACAAAGATCGGTAGACCATTTATGTTTACTTGAATTCCAATATGCCTTGGAATTTCGTCCCTGTTGAGAAGAAAATAAAGATAAAATTTACTCAATGTAGTTACAAGGGCTTGAAATACTCCATGAAAAACAGTACAAGGCAACGGCGTAGAAAAATATACCTAAATTCACTTATACCCAATAAGCCCTCGTTGATCGGATCTGGATAGTTTTGTGTGGCACGTACGAACCATAAATAGTATTAACGAAAACTTATTGGTATCCGCAAACGTTGAGATATTATGGTTAAGCTTTTGAAATATAATGTTTTTAAGTAACATGGGGCCAAAAATAAATACAAAATAGACGGGTTTTCATTTTCTTAAGTATTGTAGATATATGTTTATGTTATTCTATACTAGTCACTGCGGATACATGTGTTGCAGACAAAAATATACACTCAAAATATAAATATTATGTCTCTGCACTCTCCCTAAGTGACTTTGAGCTTCCATAAATTATTAGAAATAAACGAATACGTCCGTGTTCAACTGTGGACTTGTTGACATTAATCAGTACTTTTAATTTTCCAATGATGAAGTGTCAATTATATATCCAAAATCATCCCGTGGGTGTCGTCAAAGGCGAGAGAAAAAAATTAAACAGGAAACGGGCAGCAACATCCCGTCTGCCAAGCTTGGCACCTACGATAAGCATCCCAATTTGAGGCAATCTATGGGGTAGGTCTATTTTCAGTATTGGACTTTTGATAGGTTGTAAGAAATGAATGAATGAATTATTAAGGAAAGCCTATTAATAATCGCTGTGTGTTGGCGGCCTAAAATTATCATTTACCCCATCTCCACGGAACGACATGCATGTCCTAAGAGTCGGCTAATGGAGATGCACTGACGATTAAGTGTAGGTATTAAAAAATACTTTCAATCATAATATATTTAACAGAGACAATTAGAAAGAGATCAGGCAGCGGACCAAGGGCTTTACGCGCTTTATCTAGGTCTCTGGGGTAACAGATCGCCAACTTCCATACTTCAGGCTACTACTGATAATTAAATAATTTGTTGACAGGAAAACTCAATAACAGGTTTTGGAAAGAGCCAGGAAATCGAACCCAGGACCACATGATCAGTAGTCGCGCTTACGACCACTAGACAAACCGTCGTAACCGAATTCGTTCTGGAGGCCATTAATTATTTAAACCGACGTGAGGGAACTAGAGTTAAAGTTGCAAGAATATTGTAATCGTTAATTTCCCGAATATTATTCGAGAATTTCCCACTATCGTTAAATATAACATGTTATATCTTTAACGACAGTGGGAAATTTTCCCTTTTATGGACGATAAGCAGGTCCAGCACTGGATAGTCCAATGTTGGATCTGTGTGATTTTGGGATCTTAATAAACCCTTGACACGAAGGACCTATGTAAAATTTATTCTACTTGTTCTATATTTTTTTAAAGCACGTGTTAGGCAGTGAAAGAAAATATCGTGAGGTAACCTATATGTCTGAGAAATTAATGATATTTTGAGGATGTATGGAGTTCGCCAAAACGTATTGATCGAACGCGGCTGACTCTTAACTGTCCTAAAATCCTCTGATTAATGAAAGTCATATTGTCGCCTGTAGTCGAACTTTACCATTTTACCAGGATGTTACTTAAGCAACACTTTGTGCTGTGTTATGCAGGAACTGTAATCAAGCCCAATGGTTAACAAAGTAATTAATAAAAGTTGACTGCTTAAAAAGTTTACTGAATAGAATTTTTTTATACTCTATTTCACTTCCACAATTATGAAAAATTAAACGACACCCCATATGTTAAAATCCATCAAGTTTAGGCTACAGAGCGTGCCAAAGAAATAGACGTACATACATACATATATACACTCTAAAAACATTACCCTGATTCTGGGGCAGCCGGCTAAAAAGGAATTCCTAGCTCCAAAATACGAAGGCATCAATGGAATTTAGTAACCGTTAGCTATCATGTAGCTTATGGACGCCAGCCGACTATGATAAGTCTTATTAAAAGTAACTCAAAATTAAAGCAAATGAATACATTTATGAAAAGCGTATTGCACGCCTCATGACGCGAAGCGTTATTAGGTAGTGCTTTACTCTCGAAACGTCAATGTCAAGCTATTTTGTGTTCTTAAAATACCTCTATCATGACCTTCATTGATGGATTAATGCTACTTTGAAAAAAAAACGGTTGGAAAAAAAAATTACGTGGACGTCCGGATGTTGGTTTTGTATGTGGTCACGACAACTCCCGAAAAAATTGACGTATCGAGACGGGTTTTTTTTATTAGCTTCTTAATTTTTTTTATTACATCAACTTCCTTCCCTATTTCATATCAATAGCCTTGTACGCGTAGCTTTTTAATAAAATGATTTTAAACTTTTATAACTTTACACAATACTAACTATTAAAAATTTAAAGGCGTTTTCATATTTTTTAGCCCTTGATAGCCAATATCTCTATATGGAATTTATACTTTGTGTAATCGATTTATTTTGGTAAACATTTTTTTTTCCCTGTAGGTGACACTACCTGTTAAAATAATAGAGCGCTAAATTTAAAAAACGTAAATAATATATTTTAAAAGTCAGGCATACAATTTATTTTTTCATCAAAATTAAATGAAATTGGATTTTTCAAACTATTTACTTTTACTACCATAAACGTTTGCTTATTAAACAGTAATCAAATAACATTTCCATAGTTTTCGTAAATGTATGTTAGTCAAACTTTTATTCGAATTTGTGTCCTCAGTCAGATAAGGGACCATTTTGTATAAATTGAGGAGTACAATACGATAACATTTACATTTACATGCAATAACATAGCTTGGCAGAGTTCTATTTATGGATAAACTGTGGCATTAATTATTATATAATAGAGCTTTACGAACGAATTAATTGTATAGACAAGGAAAAAACATTAATCCAAAAGATATATTACAAATTAAATGTTACTATATATTTTTTGGTTAGTTTACTTTTATACATGGTAGAGCCACGCTGCAAGCTATATTATGGTTGTGGCACGAATGGGACGACTCGACCGGGTTAGGACCACGCTCTTATATTATAAGATCAGTGTAAAAATTAATGGTGCTTCAAATTCCCACCAGTTGTTTACACAACATGAAAAATTAGACATCTTATTGATGACTTAATGATTACACAGGATTATATAATAACGAATATACTTAAATTATTAAGTAGTTACATACTCATATTGGGCTACACTGCTTCACCAATATGTTATATAATTATTAATACTACAATTGAAAACCGCCAAAATTAACACGCTGGTAATACTTTGATGGGAAACAAAAGAAAATTATAAAAAGTTAACTAAGAAACAATAATAACTATTCACCAAATAAGTAAAACATAAAATGTTGCATGCAAATGACGGCGACAACAACTTATACAATTCTGTGAAACTGAAACGATCCTCCTAACACGATTACAACAAATTTACATATGTTTATTGTACCCTTCATAACCCAATGATTAAAACTAGATAGTTATGTTGTAAAACAAAAGAGTCACGTGAAATTAAACGGGAGACATTACTAACAGGCTTCCTTTGTAGACCTCCCATGGATTGTAGTTTTAATAAAATATGTGATTTAAGTAATAGCATATTTCATAAGGACAGTTAAACTGACACTGCCCAAGGGACTGTGGCACCGCCTAAACGATGCAATTAAAGACTTTTTCATATTCCAAAAAGAAGACAAAGTAAAAGATTATATTCATAATGTAGAATTTGCCAAATGACGGCTCCCGACTAGATGAAGTGACGGCCTGGTAAAACATGCAGGAATTCAATGGACGTAGATGGCTCAGGACCATGCTTTGTGGCATTCTTTTGGGGACCTATGTTCAGTAAACTTCTGAAGGGCTGTAATAATAATGATGATGATAATATTTCATATCAATCATTAGAAATGTAATTCCTGATACCGATAAAATGTAACGCTATACTGATTTTCATTAATATCTTTGACCGTGTAAACGTGACGGCATGACAAATATTTTAAAAGATTAACTTTCACGTTTATAACACAATTAGGAAATTATTAGGTTTATCGAATTACTAAATAAATATATAAAAAAGAGAAAATAAAACAAAATAAAAATGAAAAATCTTACACTTTTTCTCGCCTAGCCCCTATCCGCCAAATTCGTACCGTCCGATAAGGACCTTCGTTCCAAAATATTTTATATATGTATTGGCCAGATCTTAGAATTGATAATATCCTAAAGTAGTCAACCATTGCGTGAAATGGTGTTATTTCATAAAATTTGACACTGGTTTTTGACTATATCATGATATAATTTGACAAAATCAATAAATAGAGATCGTTTGGCGATATTAACAACTAAACACAACATTGCTATTTCTTGATATTTTTAAATCGAAAAATATTTTTATAACACACCGCTAGCAGCGCTAATAGCGTATTTTTGACGGAAGCCGAAATTTAAATAGAATCTACATCACTTTATGCCTAATTAATGTACTATATAAATGTTTGCGACTTTGTTGTACTAATGGGCCACCCCGGTTGCAACTCAACTTATTGTCGCTAAGTACTAGAGGGTACAGATTTGGTTTTCATAGTTTTAATCTAATTATAGCGCCATCTACTTACTGCTAAATAAACTAATAATAAGTACCTAACTGATGAAATTAATTAGGTACTTATTATTAGAATTCTATTGAATACTTATTCTTGCAGCTTCAAAAATTGTCAGAATTAAAATATCCAGACCGGTGGTGACTGTCGGGATGATTTATTAAAAGCAAAATGACTAACAAAACTGTGTACACAAAACTGTGATTAAGAGAGAAGGTATTTAGTTGAATATGTTAGGTGTCTATCGGCATAGCAATATTTCACGAACCTCTTTTTGTATCAAGTTCGTGATATCGTTGA
Source organism: Parnassius orleans (assembly GCA_029286625.1). Taxonomy (NCBI): domain Eukaryota; kingdom Metazoa; phylum Arthropoda; class Insecta; order Lepidoptera; family Papilionidae; genus Parnassius; species Parnassius orleans. The sequence continues at coordinate 7,688,426 of JAGSMP010000038.1, read as the reverse complement.
ATAACTAATTACTAGCTAGATGTGGTCCACAATAAGGCAAAAGCTTCTTTTCAGTTTTTATTAGTTTTACTTAAACAAATACGAGAGCCGTGTAGCTCGCCGTAAGATTTCATAGCACAGGAACTAAAAGTGTACTATTCCCGCGAGAAGCAATGAAACTGTTAAGGAAATTTTATTTGCTTATTTTCCACGTGCTCAGTGAAGTGGTCAAGAATAACTTCGCAGGGAAAACTTAATGTCTGAATAGTTTTAAAAAAAATTCGTGTACATGTCAAAACCGCTATTTCGCATTATGGGTAATTAGGAGCCCTTTGCACAGTTGTAAGATGTATGTAAGTTGCTTTTTTAGTTTTTACTTTTAATAAGACTTGTAAAACAGGTTGTTATATATTAAGATAGCTTCCATATTTTCAGACATATTAAGATTCTTGTGACAGTCCCGGTTTCATAACTCACATGAGTAAATGAACAGGCTCTTGCGCAAAAGTACTATACATATCAGAGACAGCAAATTTTAAACACAGGTTTATTTTTATTTTAACTATGAACGGAACTGCACTGATAAAATCTTGAAAGTCATCTGTCAAAGGCGGTAATCGAACCGATCCAAACGTAAATTTCATAGTACGTAAGCAAACCAATTTCGATTCGAACCAACACTACTCATATTTTAATTGCAATTTGAAGTGTCGATTTACCACGTTCTCGGTGGTGAAGGAAAACATCGCGAGGAAACCTGCATATTTGAGAAGTTAAAAAAAAATCGGAAATTATTTTTAGGTATTTGTATGCCCAGTATTGAGATGTATGTAAGCTGCTACTATTTTACTTTTATAATTGCTATCCACTGCTGATCATAGGCTTTCCCAATTGTTTGTCAAATAGGCTGGATATTTGCAGTAGTAGCCACGCTTGGAAAGCGGGTTGGCAACCGCAATTTTTATTAATTTACGCTGTTATCAGGAAGATGCTGCCACCCATTTCCTGTTTCAGTTTCCCTCTGTCACCTCTTACGACACCCACGAGACGAAATGGTGTGTTGGTTTCTTTTTCGCCGCATCTACGTGGCTAATATATTTCTACTCCCATTCAGCAATTCGATTTCCAATACATAGATTGCCAAAGAAGTTGGATATTTGCCGTAGTTGCCACGCTTGGCAGGCGGGTTGCCAACTGCATCTTTTTATTATTTTGAGCTGTAATCAGGAAGACACTACAGCCCAGCTTCTGTATAATTTATACTCCCGTTCATGAATATAGTTCTTCTCACATATGTAACTTAAACAGAACTACATTTAAGAAATTTCAAAATCTACTCGAACATAAAAAAATACCAGCATCTATTTTATGGTACCAATCAATATTCAATGGGGCCAATGATTTGAATCAAATATCGCAAATAAACACTATGCCGTATATTAATAAAAGATCATGAAATTCAACATTATTTTGTTAAATGTAAATAATGCATTTCTGATTCCAGGACAATTTACCTTTAATAAAGATCGGAAGACATGCCCGATATAAAAAGGTGTTGCTAGACGTATGATATTGATGCAATTTTGATAAACTCACTTATGTGTTTCTGTAGAATATTATATTGCCAAATTTCTGAGGTGAGGTGAACTATAGGTGATCCAATTTTGCTAATTTTGACACGGAGTATTAATGATGTTTCTAAATTGAATCTCACGCTAGCGAAGCCGCGGGTAAAAAGCTAGTCTATAATAATTCTTTGGTGTGCTGGGACAATATTTGGTCAAATAATGATTCAGTAAGTGCCATTAAATTGAAGCTGACATTTCGATGAATACTTACAGAGACAGTAAAAGTTTTCCGGAAAATGGTTTTCCGGGGTCTACTACCCCGGTAAAGAGACAGTAAAAACAAATTTATATAATTTTTAGAAACAATGGTTACAAGTTTTAGAAACAATGATTACTGTTTTGCTTACTCATTTAAATGAGTCACTGACAATGTATGCACATCAATACGGTATAGGGATGGAACACATGAATTCCAAAGAGTATGTCAATATTTTCTTAAGACATGTATATATCCAAGAAAACTTTATTTAATAGTCTACTATATTATCTTTAAATATAAAAATTACGTGTCACATTGTTTGTCCGCGATGAACTCCTAAACTACAGAACTGATTTCAATGAAATTTTGCACACTGTGTGCAGTTTAGTCCAACTTGAGAGATAGGATAGTTTTTATCCCGATAAGTGACCCTCAATATTTTTTATCGCGAATTTAAGGATTTTGTTATAGGAAGGGTCGTCGGAAAGGGCAGAACAACGTCTGCCTGGCCAGCTAGTATATATATATATAAACATTGACTTTAAATGAGATTTCATATTTTTATGCAGAGAAAAATAAATTTAGTGTGAAAACTGTACATCAGTATAAGCACCCGTGACATTTATAACGCATCTGCATTGGTTGGGCATACTTAGAATGAGGTTGTCAACCTCCTATTGAGGAATATTGTCCCTAGTCCTACTGAGATGCATAAAAGTTGTTCTTCTGTAACCAGATTTTGGCATCATGTTCGTGCAACCAGGCTGTTATCACCTTGGTCATATGTGAACGGGCATTGTCGTACATAAGCAGGAAAATTCGACCCATTTGTGTTCGATGTGGCAAGACTATTGGTTCTTGTACCTAATTACGGTATTTTTCAGCCGTCATAGTGCCCTGTATGCAAACGAGGTCCGTTCTTCCACCAAAACGAATTCTTGCCCACACCATAATTGTACCACCTTGGTATAGATGAACTTCTCCTCAAATCAGGATGAAAACCAAAACGAGATTCGTCGGTAAAAAGCACCAACGGCCATTGTGAGGTTCCCAATTTCAAATGTTCTCCAGCCCATTGATGTCTTCGTCCACGATTTCCTCTTCTTAGAACTGGAACCCGAAGTGGTCTACGAGCATGAAAGTTAGTTTTGTGCAGTCTCTTCCTCACAGTTTAGTCACTCACAAGAATTTGGTGTTCAGACAGGTTGTAGCCTTTGGACCAATTGCATCGCCGTAACATTTGGTTACCTTCTCGCAGGAAATTGCGAAAAACAGTCTTGTTTGGGTGTAGTAATGCGAGTTAGTCCTGAATATCTCTCCGCCACCTCTCCCGTGGCACGATGGCGTAACCAAAACCTCGAAATCACATGTTGCCTGGTGCCTATTCCCGCAGCGACGTCACTTTCAAAAGCACCAGCCTGAAGCATTCCCACTGCTTTTAACATCTCTAAATAAAATTTGAAATTATCACAATCTACTCAATTTGAATGAAAAAGATGTTTGAATAGCGGTTTTCAACAAAAATAACTTCAAAAATAACAATCACTCTGAGTACAAAATTCGCTCCCTAACTCAATTTTAGCCGCAAACACATTTTCTTTTTTCTTTTATTTAAATTTGAAATCAATCTGGAACATATATTAAAAACATTTTAAAGTGGCCAGTACTTTTTAAATGGTCAATGTTATAAAAAATATCCCTATACATCAAATGCGAATTAGTTAAAATTAAAAATTGAAGATCTATTTATATTACGTAAAAAAGGTTTTATCACATTATTCTTTAGACTCATATTTTTGTAGTAAAATAAAATATTGTTCTTCTAAAAAATGTTAAAAACCAAATTTGGCAATAAAATTTTAAGTGATGTAAGTAAGGACTTTTCTGTGTAAAATTACAAACCAAAAAAATTGTTCCAAACTTTTTTTCATATCTCAATATTCAATATTTATTTAATCAGTTTGTCTAAATCACAAAAAACCTTCTTGGATAAAATAGCCTAGATAGCTCTTGTTATTTTCTCTATCTGTTCATGAAGTTTCATTACAATCGGTTTTGCTATTCTGAATAAATATTTCTGAATAGCCCGGACAGACACAAATAGAAACAAAAAAAAAACAATTAATCCCCCCAGCTCAAAAAAATCAGTTATTTTGATAATATATTCAGACACTTCAATTTTTTTTAATAGGATAGGGTCACAAACGAGCACACAGTCCACCTGATGGTAAGTGGTTGCCGTGACCCATAGACATCTACATCTATCCTCAATAAAGAATCAAAATGCAGATGCGTTGTCACCCATGAGGACTAAGATGGAATGCCTCTCTCTCCCAGTAAAAATGATCTCCGTTTCTCTACACTCACCATACGGAACACAGCAGTGTTAAGCTGCTATTTTACGCTAGTATTCTGTAAGACCGTGGTCCTTCCCCGGCCGAGCCGACCCATTCGTGCTACAACTATAGTACTAATATACCATACTAATATACCACGTATAAAATATTATTTATAATTTTATTTATATGTAAGATATGACATCTTGCCATTTGGTGGCGGTGTAAGAAAATCCGTCACCCCATCTCCATCCTAATTCCAGAAAAATCGGATGACTTCCCATAGATAGTGTTATAAGCGTTTCATGTACAAGTACAGTTTTGTTTACGCTAGACGTCTGATGCTACGATTGTCATTCCGCCTGCTAAGTGTAACTATTCAAGCATATCCTCATATTCAGTAGTGGAATTTTACAGGCTGGTGATGGTGAAGAATATATATAACATAACATCTACAGCCTCTTAATCACAACTCTGACCGTAGAACCTTCCAAGAACAAGTTATCTGGCTAGCAATACCTTTTTAAGTTAAGGCAGTTTCCGATCCACGAGACCCATACTCACTTTACTAATTAGAAGGGCTGACTAGCCAGAGCTGATACCAGCACCCTGGTAATGCTTCTTTCTATAAGATGAGAAGTTAGAGGATTAGAGGTAAGAAGAGAGGATAAGAGGGCCTTTATGGATTGACACGTGCTGGAGCAATGCACAAGCACGTGTTGGGTAACTTCGCATGTCCTCGCAATGTTTTATTCCTCAGAGATATAGGTTTCCTCAAGATGTTTTCCTTCACCGCCGAGCACGTGGTAAATTAGCACTTAAAATTGAAATTTAAAATATCATTGGTGCCGGCAGGGATCGAACCCGAATTGCTTTCGTACTTTGAAATTTACAGCAAGTGCTCATTTCGGAGAATGTGCGCCGTAAATAAATTTAAATTACTTACTCTTCTTTCCACCATCAGACAACCAGACGGTGGGCGAGTCTTTGTCTCTGTCTCCCCCCTTTGTTATTAATTTTCCACACATTCGAACCAAACGGCTTGCTTTGTCTTTTGTAACGCGTACAGCAATGGAATGGAATAATTTACCGGCGTCTGTCTTTCTGTTCGTTACTGTCCACCAAACGGCCGAGGGTTTATTTTTATGTAATATGGTGATAAACGAGCACACAATCCACCTGATGGTAAGTGGTTGCTGTGACCCATAGATATCTATATCTATCCTCTATAAAGAATCAAAATGCAGATGCGTTTTCACCCGTGAGAACTAAGATGGAATGCCTCTTTTCCAGTAAAAAGGGTCTCCGGTTCTCTACACTCACCATACGAAACACAACAGTGTTAAGCTGCTATTTTACGCTGGTATTCTGTGAGAGCGTGGTCCTTCCCCGGCGAGCCGACCCATTCGTGCTACAACTATACTACTAATATAGCTGCAGCATGGCTCTACCGCGTATAATTAGGGCTAGGGGAAACCGGCGGACGATGTGGGCGGGTGGCCACCGCCCTGTTTATCACGGAGTCTAAGTAGCCTCAGATGACCCAAGAGGTTGACTGGGATTAGACCGTTCGCAGAAACAACCACAGAAAGTCCATATTTTTTGTTTACTTATCTTTTTCGGCTTCCACTAGGTAGTCGTCATACGGAATGGTAATGTCGACAAATATCTTTGATTGTGCCTGGTTCATCAGCACAATATCAGGTTTATTCGCAACAATAGTCCTATCTGTGATGATGGTCCGATCCCAGTAAAGCCTAGTGCGGTCATTCTCGAGCACGGCTTCCGGCAAGTACTTACAATATGTCAGTTTCCGATCCACGAGACCGTATTTAAGAGCACGCTCCTGGTGTAGTAGGTTGTGTCTGTGCTACTTGCACACAACACAACAATCTAGTAACCTTAGTGTTAGAAAGTGCCCAACAACCGGAGATGATATGCCTAAGTGATTCACTGGGCGTGATTAGCCTTTTGTTACGCCAAGGCTTTGACCAATCACACAGAGAAAGGTGCTGGCGTAACATTTAATTATTTAATAATATTTTTACTTACACACACACTCACATATACTTATATTAATATAATATGTACTGTGATATTAATATATGTACTGTGATCGTCAATCTGCCTGCCATGCTTGACGATGAACGCAAGTCCCCAACTGCGTGAGAGGCCCAGCAGTGGACTTCAACCGGCTGTTATGCTATGTTATATGGCTCACAAATAATTGTTTATAAGTGATGTAATTTTGGAAAGGTGTGAATTGGGAGAGGACGTGTTGTTCTGTCTACGACTTTAATTAGACTACTCTTATTCTACACTAACAATAATATATATTGTCGTGAGGGCTACACGACACTACATTGATACATGACTGGACTGAACATGTAAATGCTCAATTGATGTGTCTAAACCGCCTCAACAACACATGAGGAATTTGTTATAACATTTTAAAAGAAAAAAACTGAAAGTAGCGCACTGGTTACGGAAGGTCTTTGGGGCATGAGGCGTGGGGCGTCCTGATTTCATAGTTAACCTGGGCTGCCTTCAGCCCAAAATTGTTAATAAGTGTTTCAAAGCCCTAAAACACAGGCAAATTCTTAACGTGTTCATTAAGTTAAAACAAAAGTTAAAGTTACAGCCTATATTTCTGAGAGGGTTTTAGGACAAGGAAATGTCCACCGCGCTGCCCCAATGCATGTTGGCGAACTTCGCATGTCTTCGAAAAATTTTTTTCTTATTTCTCAGACATGCAGGTTTCCTCACGATGTTTTCCTTCACCGCCGAGTACGTGGTAAATCAGCACTTAAAATTGCAATTAACAGTTTCGTTGGTGCCGGCGGGGATGGAACCCGGGTTGCTCGCGTACTGTCAAACTTACAGCGAGCGCTAACCATCTGAGCTACCACGGCTCTCGTACGTATTCATTAGCAAAGTTTTAATTTGTTTGTTCAGTAATGTTTGACGTTACAGACTTTGATGGACTATTTGACTATGGTTATATTTAGTATTATTACCGCCTATGATCCTTTGACGTATTCCATCCCAGTCGAAGTAGCAACTTCAAAGTCTTTTTCGAGTTAATTGTAGGTGTTTGCTTGGGGAAAGTTATCATCGGAGATACAGCGAGTTTATCAATCTACTCGTAATAGCATAAAAAGCATCTTTTACTACAAGAAAGTGTTAAAAGTATTCGCTATAAAATTTTACTATATACTTTTATTTTTACGAATTAAAAACTTTGCACGATTTTAACTTGTCAAAGATGTGTTCATGATTATTAACCAAAACATTTTGTTTATCAATATTGGTTTCACACAATATTTGTCACAATATTCATAAAAGTTAATTATTTACATACACGTTTTATTTGATAAAATCTTTGTAATAAATTATCAAATGTTCCTGGCGCCTGTTTCGGAATTTCAAGTACACATTACTCATCGACCAAAACTTTTTAGATAACCATTATCTAAATGGACTTGTTCAAATTCCACATTTGTTTTTTATATTCACGATTCAAGGCATTTAGCTTTTATTTTATTACGCGGCTGGAATATATTGTAGAAGATAAAGCCGCTGAAAATACAATGCTTCTTCTACTTATCGTTCTTTTTGTGTAGATAACAACTTATTGGTCATCGTGGTGAATTGTAGCAATCAATAACTCTCAAAATACACTATCATACACATATACACAACCTAGATAGGGTTAGTAAGCCAATCAAGTAGGCTCCCACCATGTTGATAGTAGAAGCAGTAGAAAAAGAACTTTTGAAGAAAACTTTGGTCTAGTTTGTTTTCTATAATATAAAAAATAAAGTTACTGAAATTACATTATATACTTGCATCATCAATAACGTTACGGTTAGTCGAGTGTTTTATAATTTTGATACCGTCATATTTTGTTAGCGTGACCGCTCCAAAGTGGCAACAAACCCTGGTATTTTATTAACTATGTCAATACATTTTGATACAGATAAAATATATTACAAGACAGTTAAATATCGTGTTGTTATCTTTCATCACCAATCGTTCATTAACAATCTTCTAATCAATACTTTAAGATTAAGACCGAGGCGATGTTACATGGTTGATAATTACAAATTAATCATGTGATGTTCTCTTATTTGACAGAACGAGGTGTAAAGTTCATAGGCGACGTTATTTTAGGGCATCATCATCATTAAAATCTCCTGGCGCCTATAAATATGTAAAGCAAAAGCAATATCAAAACAAGCCCAAAGATCTAGAAAATCGTTGGGAAAATATTTAAGGCGAAAAGATTCCAAAATGAATTTATCATCCATCTTTAATAAATTTATGAGAATATTTTTTAGAATTTAATTTCGTTTATTGTCGTGAATTTTAAAAACTTGAAGGTTATATACGAGTTTTTTAACGTATGTTCACCGATGTCTCGGAAACGCCAGAACCAATTGTATACATGCTATTGTTGTAACTTGGTGAATTTCTTTCTTTTGTGATTTGGATTGACAGAAGTATTTGTTTCACTGATAGGTATTTATTTTAATTTATTAACTACAGGCGAACCGCCACGGATTTGCCTGAGTATGATCTATCATTGTTGCATTTTTTAGATAAAATTTTTCGATTTAAGAAAATTATCTGTAAACTTATCAGACAAAATATAGCCTAGATCACTCCTCGCCTTGCGCTCTATCTATTTGTCAAGTTTCATTATAATTGGTTCAGCCATTCCTAATATTAGCCCGGAGAAATAAACATACAAACATATAAAAATGGTTATTCATGTTTTAATGGAATGCAATAATCCCCTCAGCTCAATAAAAGATAGTTATTTTGATATTACAGACAAACACTTCAATTTTATTTATTATACGTATAGATAAAAACTACATCCTCGGGATGTATTAACTATAGGCACCGACCGTATAATACAAATATTTACAAATTATAAAAATGAACCGATTTTCATGATTCATATTTTATTAAATACATTATACTTCAGGGGTGATCCCATATAATTTCAGAGAAAAAAATTACACACATAAGGGTGAAAAAAAGGGATAATTTTTTTAATGTAATTATGTAGACAAAGAGCTAGTTGTAACCTTGAACTTTGATATTTCTTAGTACACGCCACAGTAAAATAATTAAAAGAAAGAAAACTGACTTCTAAAACAGAAAAGAATAATATAATTTGCATAATATAACAGCTTCTGAAGTCGGGGCTTTAATTTTTCCGTACGCTGTGTCTTAGCGGCGACTTAAGAAGCTATTGTGTGGAAATCATTAGATAGAAAAATATGGATGATGCTTTTTAAACGACTTAATTATGGTTTCCAGTTGAAAATTTGTTTTTCTTAAAGCAAAATTATATCATTTTATTAACACGCATAGTAGACGAAAGTATGTATGAAAAAGAAGGTAATTCTACTCAACATTTAAATATATACAATATTTAAAAAAAAACCCCAGTCCTACTCCCCGTGGTATCGTGCCAAGAACGCTGGCTGCGTTTCCTCGCTGTATGGCTATACTTAGCCTTTGAGCGAGAAAAGAACCAGCCCTCTTATCACCAGCAGCGACGGCCAGTCGCGGAAACAGTTCCTTTAAAAAATTCACCACACATAGACCGCCACGGACCGATAGTCTCTACATCAAATAACACAAATATTTAGTCATCTCTCAGAGACTCATATTTGATATTATGTAGACAGCTGCCTCTGATGCCGCCCCGGGTCTAAACGAGGTACCCCTGAGTTGAAAGGCTGCCAAAGTGTCTACGCAAGTAGCTTATTTACTCGTATTTTCAAAAACTGTAATAACGGTATATCATTATTTATACATTTGAACTTATGTTTAAAATTTGGCTACTTTGAAAAATAACCCTGTATACTGCACGGTGTGAAAAATAGATAGGTAGTAAAATCAAGCGTTAAATCATAGCGTCTCTCTCTCTCTCTCTTTCTAAATAAGTGTTTCTCTAATTTGACTATAGTATTCAGTATACATGTAAAATATCAAACGTCAATTTGTGGACTTTTAAATAGTATTTAAGAATGACGTTACTATTTACGAAATTAGATATAATAATTTATGGGAAATTTATATACCCATATATTTATTTATATTGATTTGATAAAATATCTTACACAATCGTTTAGCGCTATGAGATGTGCGAGTGTGTTGCGCAGAGGAAAACCATAACGGCTTCACTTTTTGTAAAAGCTTGATTTTACTGCCCATCGATTTTTCATACCATGTGCTATACATATATGAAACGCTTCTGGAATAAAACCCAATAAACTCCAAAAATATTTTATAATATTTTTAAAGGAAATTGATTTTTAATCAAACTTCAAAAATCAAACCAAACTAGTGAAAAGTTAATTTTAGATACAAGTGTTATATAGTAATACATTTAAAGGTGATCTTTGTATACTGTATGTTTATGGTTAAGTTATGGTTCTATTTTTTGTTTATGGTTTTGTGCAATTTAAATTGTTCCTGCATTTTGCCTAAACCCGGGTAAAAGATTTCGGCATCCAATTCAATATCTTGAGTCTTTCAATGTAAGGCAATTTTCGCCTACTTTAGTAAATCTTATTGAGAACAGAGTCTAAAGAGCACCCTAAAATGTAATAAACACTTTCAATCTTATCATTCACTGCCGTCGTAAGGTATAATATATGACTCGATTGGGAATGGAAATATACGTAAAAGAGATGAACATTCTGATATAAATGGTGGTAAGGAAGATTAACGCGTTACTATTATATATATATATATATATATATATATACTTATACACTAATATCAAAAATATCCAGAATAGACCAAAATTTTGTCTGTCTGTCTGTCTGTTTGGGCTAATCTTTGGAGTGGCTGATGAAAATTTACGAACAAACAGACAGCAATGCTAGAAGGGATCTAGGCTATAGTTTATCCCAAAAACTTACAGAGTTTTTTTTTTGAAAAAAAAAACCCGATAAATTGATAAAATAAAATGTCGCCTATCCGGGCAAAGCCGGTCGCCATAGCCGTCGCTAGTCTTACATATAATACGCGTGTATTGGAATAAATTACGGTGGAAAGCGCATAAAATACATTAAATAGTTTTAACTGTATGAACAGACAGATGTCGAAAAGCGACGTTTTTGTTCTGTTTAGTTATAAAAATAATCAGTGTGTAAGAAAGAGTTTTCACCAAATACCCACATCACCTATGCAGTTGATTGCAGCATGTTGATTGTACTGCATCATGTTAATTAATGATTTATTTATGGATGGATGTCGAACCGCTGGACTTAGATTTCACAGACTAGTGATGGGAAGTAAACAGCATTACCAGTGCGAGGGTATCAGCTCTGTAGGTGTGGTGAGTGTTATTAAATTCAAATTTTTGTCGTAAGCTGAAGTGGCAATGGACCGGCTATACAGCTCGAAGAACCGACAACCGATGGGGAAGAAAGGGTCTATAGTGGCAGCCTCGTACCGGTAGGCCGGTACCACTTCAGCATACTAATTCTTTGGGCTATGTCGGTTACTCTAGTTCTACTGCAGATATCCTCGTTTTTAAGTCTATCACCCAGAGAAACGCCGAGCATAGCCCTCTCCATATCTCGCTGAGCGACTTTGAGCTTCCTCATACGGCCAGCAGTGAAGGCACGTCTCAGATCCATAGGTCATGACTGGCAACACGCACTGGTTGTACAATCTAGTTTTGAGGTATTTCTGACGAGAAGATATATCGTAATCTCCCGAACGCTGCCCAGCCGAGTTGAATCCGTCGATTGACCTCTCGGTCAAAGTTGGACTTACCTAGTCGGACTATTTATCCTAGGTAAACATATTCGTCAACAACTTTGAGCTTAGTGCTCCCAACAACTACCGGCATAGGTGTGACATGGACGTTAAGCATGTTTTTTGTTTTGTCCATGTTCATCTTAAGACCTATCCGATGGGAGTCACTATTGAGGTCATTGAGCATAGTGCTCAATGACTCATTAGGTCTTCCAGCGATTCTGCCATAAGGACTATATCGTCGGCAAATCGAAGGTGAGTGATGTACTCGCCATTGACGTTAATACCGTATCGTTTCCAGTCTAGTAGCTTGAAAACGTCTTCCAATGCAGCGGTGAAGAGTTTCGGGGATCGCAAAATATTCGTTAAACAGTAAAAAAATTCTAAAAACTAAAACAACTCTCTAAAATCAATAACCAAAATACACAAAATAATCATACTATTGGCCAATAATAGCATCTCTTCAGAGTAATTGTTGTAACTTCGCGCTCCCATTTTTGGAGGCATCTTGAATATATTTGAAATTAGGTAATCAGGCAAATTTGTTACTTTTGTATTTCTTTCCCACCAAAATATTTCATAAACGAAATCGAATGAACGAAAAAAAATCGATGGGCATTATATTTAAAGTTACTAAATAACTGAATAAAATCTTAAAACGGTTCCCACACAAAACCAGATTACTTATGCGTGCCAAATTTGATAACCCTAGTCACAGGTAAAGTTGCGTTCGTGCTAAGTGAGATAAACTTTACCTAATCTCAAACAACATTACCTTTTAGAATAACTCAAGAAATAGAAGATTTATAGGATTAAATCATTGCGATACAACTTAACAATATATTTTATATATTATTGCACTTTGATTTTCTAGAAACATCAATCTTTATGCGATGACGCTGCGAACATAATTGACCACTTAGAATGAAAAAGCATACTATTTTGACAATTGACGAAGTTGCAAGCTTGAAAAACTTTTTGGGATACCACAATTTATTATAAAATCTATCAATATGTCTAAAATTGCGTCAACTGTCACAGACAAAAAAATATTTAATGGGAACTAGTATAGGGTATGTTAGGTAAAGATGCCCACCGAAAGTAAAGACGGTATATGTTCATATTTTTATTTTCCTTTTATATCTTAGCGTTGAAATGGAATTCAGAAAATTTAATATGAAGGTATTAAGAGATTAACCACGTTACGATCAGACGACGGTTTGCCACTCTTTATGGCAATTCTTTATGACTTAACAGCAGGTGATTCCACTAAACGTCATATATATCAAAAATTGATTGCTTGTGACCGGTCACACACGGCGTCAAGGTTGCTTTTGCACTGAAATTTTTAGAGGTCGATAAAATTGAACCATCTGTTACCCACGTAAAAATTTGAGTCTTAGAAATATTGGCACAACTTATCTCGGGTATTTGGTACTTTACAAATTTCTAAGTTATATTATATTCTATACTAGCGACCGGCTTTGCATGGGTAAGATCTATGAATGTGTCCTTATTTAGATTTTAAATTATCAAAAACCACTGATTTCATCAATTATTTTTCTTTTATTTTTTGAAATTTTCATTGTTCTCTATCTGTTCGTGAAGATTTATTACAATCGGTTCAGCCATTCCAAAGATTAGCCCGGAAAGACAGACAGACAGATAAAAAATTTAAAAATGGTTATTCATGACTTAATGGCATGCAAATAACCACCTCACCTCAACATAAGGCAGCTATTTCAATATTACAGACAGACACTTCCATTTTATTTATATATATAGATAATGAATGTTAAATTTAAAAAATATGAATTGCTTATCGGTTCTTTTTTGAACTTATATTTGGATAGTGTTGAAGAGAATCTTTGTCGTGATAGAAATTGGTAAATAAAACAGGAGATGGGCAGCAGCACCTTCCTTATAACAACGCACGCAAGGGATTATGGCAATTTGCCTTCTTATAAGGCAAAGTATGGCGAAGGCGTATGTACACTTACAAATTACGACAGTGTACTTTGGACAGGCTGCAATGAATGAAGCCATGTGGAGGCGACTTAAGAGAATCCATTACCCAATTCCGTCCCATGGGAAGTGACTATGATTGGGGAATGCTAGAAAAATCTTATGGCTTCCAAGATGGCTATAACTATATCGTGTACGCCGTGCATAAAATACCCAAACCAGCGTCAAAGGTGCAAGACGTCTGGAACAGATATCGTCAACCTGCCAAATGGAACTTTGCAGGCCGATGATGAAGGAGAAGCATAGGAGGAACAATAAAGCTTTGATATTCATTTCGTAAAGCCTTTGTTTTTTACGCAAGAGTAAACACAATGGTGATGCTCATATCAACACGAAGCCGATGGTCAGCTAGCTACTACTCCTCGTGATTCGTGTTCAAAACTCAGTCGGAGCTAAAATTGTGTTGAAGAAATTTCTTGTATATAATAAGTAGGTATTACAAACGAGCACACAATGACACCTGATTCTAGTTGATACTTTCCGACTTTATGGCAGCTGTTGGCTTGTTGTTGAATAAATTTACTTTAATTATTGAATGTGTATATCGATTAAATAAATATAAAGTGAGTTGAGAACATTGTGTGCAAAAAGCAAAACCATCTGAATTACTAATTATTATTTATTATTTAAAGCAAAAACTCATGTTTTCTCCACTCTCGATTATGTAGTAATCAACTTTTAAAATTCCAATTAAAAAATCATGTTACTAGCTCAGATAATTGAATTGGGGTATAATACAGAAAATATTATTTTATTTTAATGTTCTTTTAAAGTCTCTTCCAAAAAAAAACACTTTAAATCTTATGAAACTTTGAATAAAATATATACAAGGTTATTTTTCAAACAGTAGCCAAATTTTAAACTTAAGTTCAAATATATAAATAATAGTATACCGTTAAAATACAAGTAAATAAGGCTTCTACTTTTATTTGAAATTATCCCAAATTGAATGTGATTTATGGGCAATGTGCGATTCAATTCACAACGTTTTTGCCGACCGATCGACCTTTACGAATGAGTGCGTGCGTAATAAAATTGTAGGCGTTAGATAATTATGAATGACAATCAGTTAAAATAATGCATTCCCACGTATTTTGAATTTAAAAGATATACTAAAAGACAGAATGTTCGACATTTTTTTAATTAGTTTTTCTTCACCATTTGCCTATATTATTTATTCTGAACCCTCTCTGCAAATTTGGCCGGATATTGCAAAATAACCCTGTATATTTTTTTATAGTATAAGGGGACAAATGTGTACACAGCCCACCTGATGGTAAATGGATGCTATTGCCCATAGAAATCTACATTTATCCTCAATTAATAATAAAAATGCAGATGCGTTGTCACCCCTGAGGACTAAGATGGAATGCCTCGTTTCCAGTAAAAAGGGTCTTAGGTTCTCTACAATCATCATACAAAACACAGCAGCATTGAGCTGATATTTTACGCTGGTATTCTGTAAAAGCGTGGTCCTATGATGGAGCCGATGCATTCGTACTACAACCATGATATTACTGCAGTGTGGGTCTACCACGTAGGAAATATATATTATATAATACATACAAGAGGCTCTCTAAATATCCAAAGTAATTCGAACGATAAATCTACTAGAAGCATCAATCAGTTTAACGCTTGACCTTTCAAATTGTTTTCGGCTCCATCCTTCCCTTTTGACATATCACTGGGTGTTAGTCTATATTGGAATTGAAGTTGAGATTGCGATAGGAGATAAAAAATGGCTCTAGAAATTGAGCCATTTTTTTAATAAATATGAAATTTTGTATGTGTCTCACAATAATATTATATATATAGGAAATGAAAAAATATGATTAACTTCTCATTAGGATGTTGTTGTTATGGTACTATATTTGAAACTACAAACTTCAAAATATTTCATCATTTTGACAACCCTAGAGTCCAATTCTACTGCTTTTAAAAGAATATCGTGAAGTGTGTGTGCGTGTGTGCGTGCGTTCGTGCATGCGCGCGTGTTCTTACTTAATTACACAGCCTATATACGTTCCACTGCTGGGCACTGGCCTCCTCCCATTTCTGCGAGGGTTTTAGGGCAAGGAAATGTTCGCTGCGCTGCCCCTATGCGTGTTTGCGAACTTCATACGTCTTCGAAATATTTTTTTGCTTATGTTTTCCTTCACCGCCGAGTATGTTGTAAATGTATGGTGGTGATGTGCGTACTTTAGTGAACTTTATTCATTACTAATATTTTGTGGTGAAATGATGACGTCGACTCCAATCTAATTTCTTATTCGATAATTAACAGCATATTAAATAAATATAAAACTTTTCATTAAAATAAATTTTGTGTTGACTCTGTATTTTTGAACAAAGAACAATAAATGAGCACACAATAATTAGTCAATAAATGGAATGTTCATTTTGAGTAGTAACTTCATTTATTATAATTATAGCAACCCACACCAGCTTTGCCTGTGTTGAATCCATTAATGCGGCGTCATTTAGATTTAGGATAATCATCATAGACCTTTTTTATCAATTTTTCTAATTAAAAAAAAATCTTTAAGTTTTTTGGATAAAATACAGCCTAAATCACTTCTGGCATTGCTCTATATCTGTTCGTAAAGTTTCATCACAATCAGTTCAGCCATTCCAGAAATACCGCCAGACAGACACAATTTTTGGAAATAGTTTCAAAGAATTCATGTCTTAATTACATGCAAATAACCTTCTGAGCTCAATAAATAGCCATCATTTCGATATTAGAGACAGCCATTTTAGTTTTATTTATATGTATGGATGTATAGTTAAGAAACGTGTGTTCTATTATTCACTTATAATTCAACGTAATACGCACGAGACAACAACAGCTGTCTTGTCCAAAATAGCAAAAACAAATAACATCCCAAATGAAACTAACGGCTGTTAATATTGACGTAATTTGTAAGTATATCTTTTTATATAGCGCCGGTGATATCAGAAGTGCAATAAATTACAAAGTGTTCTCGGCGCTTGTAAATTTCGTAATCTGTAGTACATAATTTTTTGATAATCCTAAGATTGTTTTAGGTAGGGACTCTATATAATAATATGTACTACATTACTTCTTCTTGAAGTACGTCTGCAGACTTTATTAAGACCTCGAAATGTTTTTATAATTTCTCAGACTGGTTTCCTCACAATGTTTTCCTTCACTACCAAGCACGTGGAAAATTAGCACTTAAAATTGCAATTAAAAATTGTAATAAGTAATGCCGAAGAAGATCGAGTTTGGTTTGTTTATCCCTAGTACTTTAAAATATTAAAGCGCCTATCCTCTGAACTACCACGGCTCTGAATGTATTTAACTTATATTTTAGATTTTTGTAGCATTCTTTGGAGTGAAGGGCTGTAATGATGATGATGATGATATTTTAGATATTTAATTAAGGAACTTTATAGTCGTAGATTTCAGAACTGAAGCATTATATATGTATATAATGCTTCATTACACACATATTTATATGTATGTATATATGTTTTCGAAATCAAATCTTCGTTGTGCGATTTAAAAATAAATAAATAAACATTTTATTCCTCTTAATCCTGATAAAAGATGATGTATTCTGAAAATTGTAGTATGAATTTCGTCAGATGCCTAACAATTAATGTCGTAAAAGAAAAAGTAAGCTGGTTAACATAATTATGCAGAAAAACATGTTCTGATAAATTAGTTAGCATGTTACAAAATGACATCTGACGAAGTTAAACAACAAAGTTTTGATACGAGTATAAAAGAGAACGAAAGTTTTGTTGTATCATGGCCCAAGGGCTAGTCAGAGATTTAACTCTTCTATAACACTATGTTTTTGTTTTAATTCTTTGAAGTCGGCTCTTGCTTTCATTAAAAGTTATTTTATATAAGTTATTTACCGATTTACCGATTACCGACTACCGAGTTATAAAAGTTATTTACCGATAGAGTATACATATTATCACAGTGTCGTCTCAAATAAATGTCAGCCATATTTATGTTCCTTTTTATATTATTTTAGATACAACTAACAAACATTCTTATGGATAAGGTCAAAGGTTAATATCTAGGGTTGAAGGGAGGGGGAGTTAAATGTTTATGTTTAAACATTAAATAACAGATTGTCAAAAACTGACAGCCGTTTAATCCCTTCGAGAGCGGAACGAATTTGTCAAAAAACAATTATAATCAAACAAAACTGATTGGATTTTAATTACCTGAAATGGTTTTTAGACCCTTTTCAGAATTAATCAAATACAACGATATTAATTAACTTTACTATAATTACGACGTAAGTTATTATAAGTTGGAAAACAAAACGAAAGTCCTCGTAAACTTTTAGCATTAACGTATTAGTTACTACCGATTAAACATATATATATATATTTTTACCTTCTGTAGGCGTCCTAATGCAACGTTCAAAACATCGCAAATGCAACGTTTAGTTACTCGCTGAGCACAGACGAATAGGCACGAGTACAAATATGTAAACTCGTTGTTCGGGTGTTCTTGCTACTCGGCCCGAGTATTCACCAGTTCTCCACTCGATGTCGGTTTGTATTCGTATTGGTGTTTACATACACGTCATTTGACTTGACCCGTGAACTTTGTCGCAGGTGGTTATTATTATTCTTATAAAATAAATTAAAAATAATAATAATAATCGTCAACATAAAGACCCTTTCCGACGCTGAAATATACCGATACCTGGGTATGTCACAAAATATAGGTATTGATGAGGTGGATATGAAATAATCAGTTTACGATCTGTTTTATGCACGCTTGACCAAATTGCTTAACAGCCTTTTGTCGGGCGTTAATAAGACACACGCATATAACGGTTAGGTCATGCCTGTCCTCATGTATACCTTTGGCATGCTCAGGTGGACTCAAACTGAACTTAACGCCCTGGATAGAAAAATCCGCACTACCTATTACGTGGTAGAGCCATGCTGCAGCTATATTAATAGTATAGTTGTAGTACGAATGGGTCGGCTCGCCCGGGGAAGGACCACGCTCTCACAGAATACCAGCGTAAAATAGCAGCTTAATGCTGCTGTGTTTCGTATGGTGAGTGTAGAGAACCGGAGACCCTTTTTACTGGAAAAGAGGCGTTCTATCTTAGTCCTCACGGCTGACAACGCATCTGCATTTAAATTCGCAAACGAAGATAGATGTAAATGTCTATGGGCCACAGCAACCATTTACCATCAGGTGGACTGTGTGCTCGTTTGTCACACTTATTCTATTAAAAAAAAACCATGACGTCCCATAGGATGCACCATCTGAGATCGTCAATAATGAGGCTGTGCTTGCCGCGGAAACATGGTGGGCGTGGCTTTTTAAGCGCGCTCACCATGCATAACCGCGAAGTGTGCAGCCCTCGTAATTACTTCCTGGCGAGATCGGATGATTCATTCTATAAGGACGTCATTTCTTGTGATAAAGGGCTTGCCCTTTTATCCTTAGCCAATGCTCGTAGCATTGGCAAGACCCGGCAGTACAGAGCATTTCCCGTATGGAAGGTGAAGGAGCTCCACGGGAGGTTCTACAAGGCTCTATATGAGCCTTTCGTAGATACAGTCGCCTCCCTCCACTGGCTACGTTTCGGTGACCTCTTTGGGGAAACCGAGGGTTTTGTCTGTACGATACAGGATCAGATTATTAAGACCAACAACTATCGGAGATACATCCTAAAGGATGGCACCGTCGACATCTGTCGAGCTTGTCGACATCCGGGTGAGTCACTTAGGCATGTCATCTCCGGTTGTTCGGCGCTTTCTAACTCTGAGTATTTGTACAGACACAACCTAGTAGCCACGATTCTACACAAGGAGCTCGCTCTGAAATACGGTCTCGTGGATCGGAAACTGCCTTAATATAAGTACTTGCCGGAAGCCGTGCTCGAAAATGACCGCGCCAGGCTCTACTGGGACCGGGCCATCATCACAGATAGGACTGTTCTTGCGAATAAGCCTGATATTGTGCTGTTGGACCGGGCACAGTCAAGGATATTTTTGGTTGACATTACCATTCCGTATGACGAGAACCTCGTGAAAGCCGAAGCAGATAAGAAGAGAAAATATCTGGACCTAGCTCACGCGGTGACCGACATGTGGGGTGGTCTGCCGACCGAAATTATACCTGTAGTCGTTTCTGCGAACGGGCTAATCTCGGTCAGCCTCTCGGATCATCTGACGCGACTGGGACTTCGTGACGGACCGCTCCGGGCTCAAATGCAGAAGGCGGTGCACCTCGATATCGCCCGCATCGTCCGCCGGTTTCTTTCCCTTTCCCCCTAACCCTCGGCTGTTTGGTCTCCTCTGCACACTTGTAATGGAAGACGAATGTCACTCAGATTCAGTTTCAAATCTTCAATTTTAAGCTTGTCATTTTTGATGCGTCTTTCTTATTTCTAAATATATCTTCAGCCATCAAGCAGATCTAAGCGCAAGATCTATCTGTCATTAATTTCGAATTTAAAACTCGACTCCATATCTTCAATCAATCAAAGAACCCGTTGTTTTCGTAAATGTTCACTTCTAAATAATTGAAATGTAAATTAAATGACTAATTCCTTGAAAATAATATCTGCGAATGAAGTGATCCCTACCATGCTGTTTCTAATATAGGTATGATTTATTATGCTCCATTATAAATTATTATCAATTATTATTTTAAAAAGGTCCGCTAGGTTGCTTGCTGGTTCTTCCCAGATCAGAAATTGAATTTAAATTAGGATAACAATTACTTGTAATCTATGTTGAATACAAAATATTATATTCCAATAAATTACGAATTCCTTTAGTGTGATACTATTAGTAATTAAGGTTTTTGTCACTTTGCACAACTTAACTGTAATTTTAATCTTTATGTTTATGGTTGAGTTTTTACTGTGCGTTTTAGTGCACGTATTCCTGCCACACACACAAGGCAAACTCATGTGTTGCATCTGGAAAACTATGAAAAGTAATTGACTTAACGTTACAACAAACTCCATTCTAATATACTGTTAGTAAGCTGTTCAAAAATGATGTAATAAACTATTAAAAGCTAAGTTAAAAAGTTAAAATTACCGCCTATATTGGTCCCACTGCTGGGCACAGGCCTCCTCTCATATCTGAGAGGGTTTTAGGGCAAGGAAAGTTCGTCGCGCTGCCCCAATACGTGTTGGCGAACTTCACATGTCTTCGAAATATGTTTTTTCTTATTTCTTAGACATGCAGGTTTCCTCACGATGTTTTCCTTCACCGCCGAGCACGTGGTAAATCAGCACTTGACATTGCAGTTAACAATTTCATTGGTGCCGGCGGGGATGGAACCCGGGTTGCTCGCGTATTGTGATACTTACAGCGAGTGCTTAGCCCCTGAGCTACCAAGGCTGATATACTATTACTTGAAGTTAATTGGCCAAGTCACGATTTTTTTATAAACTATCTGTAAACTAAGATGTAGGGAGCAGGGTAGCTCAGGAGCTGCGTATGTAAACTGTAAAATTTTTGACGATTTCGATCCCAACCTAAACAAATTACATGGTTGATTTTAATTTTTAAATTCTGATTTGCTATATGCTCATACGTAAATTGCAGAAGAACTGTTGGAGTCTGCCAATACGAATTGGAACAGCGCCGGCAAAATAATTGCTCCATAATCATCTCAAGAATGAGAGGGGGCCTGTGCCAAGCTGTGGGAATGCGCTAAAGATATTACAGTGTACGTTCCAAGACAAGCATGTACGTGGTAGAGCCACGCTGAAGCTATATTATGGTCGCAGCAAGAATGGGACGGCTCGACCGGTAACACGCTCTCACAGAATTCCAGCGTAAAATAGCAGCTCAATGCTGCTGTGTTTCGTATGGTGAGTGTAGAGAACCAGATACCCTTTTTACTGGATACGAGGATTTCATCTTAGTCCTCAGTGGGGAAAACGCATCTGCATTTTGATTCTTAATCGAGGATAGATGTAGATGTCTATGGGCCACAGCATCCACTTATCATCAGCTGGGCTATGTGCTCGCTTATGACGCTTATTCTATAAAAAAAGGCATTTGCTCCTCCTTACATACCCATCATTATGTTACACTGACGCGATTATTAGAAACACAGAGTCAATTATTTACAACAGAACCAGACTCGAAAATCAATAATCTGTGTTTTTGCACAAATATTCGAACTCTGGATCCGACGCTTGGTAGGCATACGTTTTGTTACCACTATGCACGCGATCGTCTAAAAGTATTTGCTTACGTAACGAAAAATCATAATAATCACAAATATAATAAAATTATAACACGGTGGATAATGTTTGTTAAATGTCACGTTATTTAAAATAAAATAATATTTCTTTCATGGCAAGATAAGAAAAAGTGCGAGGAAGATGGATATTATTCCATCTCGTTTCGTTATAGCCGCCAAGGCCGTCTACACTACGCCAGAAGGGGTCGTAACTCGTGACGGAAATATCTTAGACATTTTCTCGCCTAACCCCCATCCACCAAATTCGTACCGTCCGATAAGGAACTTAGTTCCAAAACTTAGTTCTAATAACTACCTACTGTGATGGATTGGAGTAACGAATTCACTATTTTATAGAACTTTATCAAGGAGAACCCGTGATATGGTATCCTAGAAATTGGTTTTAAATAAATATTAATTAACATAAATATTTGTGAGCCTGTAAATGTTAAGTAGACATAAAGTCGTAGCAAAGAGATGCACGTCATCCATGTTTAAAAAATCTACGTTGAATGAATACAGACGAATATGTAAACGTCCACGAATAACTCGGTGAGTTATTTGGCGAGTTGTTCGTCCGATAATCTAAACGTCGCATAGATAATTCATTAACTCATCCAAGTCCTAGTCGACTACATAAGATGTCAGTCAGCGAGTTGTGATATCTTCTGATAGGTAATTATACAACCTCGTGATTAATTTAAATCCATCATATGGTTACTTAAATCTGGCATTCCGAAGAAGAAGAGCATCGTCACATGACTGCTATTGCGATCGGCTTGTTGTCCCATAACAAGTTCAATGCTGGACAGAAGCTACTCCCGTTCTAGGGAGGATTTGTCTTAATCATTACGCTTGCCATGCGGTTCGACGATCGCAGTGCCAGACGTCTTACACCTCTGATGCTTCTGCCGCCGGTCTGAGAAATTTACCTTTCCTTAAACGAGTTGTTTAAACTGCAATCTATTGGAAGCCATAGAATTTTTCTGGCATTTCTCAAATGGGCCTTTTACGATACCCAAGATGCGTTGTCACCATCATGGCGTTCCATGGCATTCCATGGCATTCCATTTTAGATCTATCGAAGTCCACAGGGGTCTAAGAAAGAATGCCTCGTTAACAGTAAAAAGGGTCTCCAGTTCTCTACACTTACCATAGGAAAATCAGTAGCATTAGAACTGCTATTTTACGCTGGTATCCTGTGAGAGCGTTGTCTTTCCTTGGTTGAGGCAACCCATTCACAACGTGGCTCTAGTGGGTTAAATGGGTGCTATAAAAATTGACTATGGAATGTAAATGGAAGGAATCTTTCCTTTTTAATCCGATAGTTACAAATAAACACACGTGTGTCACCGGAAATATTATATTTGTATTGCCTCTGAACGGTAAGTACTTTTTAGTCCATCAGATTTTATTGGCTCTCCCTCTGCACACTTGTAATGGAAGACGAATGTCACTCAGATTCAGTTTCAAATCTTTAATTTTAGGCTTGTCATTTTTGATGCGTCTTTCTTATTTCTAAATATATCTTCAGCCATCAAGCAGATCTAAGCGCAAGATCTATCTGTCATTAATTTCGAATTTAAAACTCGACTCCATATCTTCAATCAATCAAAGAACCCGTTGTTTTCGTAAATGTTCACTTCTAAATAATTGAAATGTAAATTTAATGACTAATTCCTTGAAAATACTCGTAATATCTGCGAATGAAGTGATCCCTACCATGCTGTTTCTAATATAGGTATGATTTATTATGCTCCATTATAAATTATTATCAATTATTATTTTAAAAAGGTCCCGCTAGGTTGCTTGCTGGTTCTTCCCAGATCAGAAATTGAATTTAAATTAGGATAACAATTACTTGTAATCTATGTTGAATACAAAATATTATATTCCAATAAATTACGAATTCCTTTAGTGTGATACTATTTGTTTTTGTCACTTTGCACAACTTAACTGTAATTTTAATCTTTATGTTTATGGTTGAGTTTTTACTGTGCGTTTTAGTGCACGTATTCCTGCCACACACACAAGGCAAACTCATGTGTTGCATCTGGAAAACTATGAAAAGTAATTGACTTAACGTTACAACAAACTCCATTCTAATATACTGTTAGTAAGCTGTTCAAAAATGATGTAATAAACTATTAAAAGCTAAGTTAAAAAGTTAAAATTACCGCCTATATTGGTCCCACTGCTGGGCACAGGCCTCCTCTCATATCTGAGAGGGTTTTAGGGCAAGGAAAGTTCGTCGCGCTGCCCCAATACGTGTTGGCGAACTTCACATGTCTTCGAAATATGTTTTTTCTTATTTCTTAGACATGCAGGTTTCCTCACGATGTTTTCCTTCACCGCCGAGCACGTGGTAAATCAGCACTTGACATTGTAGTTAACAATTTAATTGGTGCCGGCGGGGATCGAACCCGGGTTGCTTGCGTACTGTGATACTTATAGCGAGTGCTTAGCCCCTGAGCTACCACGGCTGATATACTATTACTTGAAGTTAATTGGCCAAGTCACGATTTTTTTATAAACTATCTGTAAACTAAGATGTAGGGAGCAGGGTAGCTCAGAGCTGCGTATGTAAACTGTAAAATTTTTGACGATTTCGATCCCAACCTAAACAAATTACATGGTTGATTTTAATTTTTAAATTCTGATTTGCTATATCCTCACACGTAAATTGCAGAAGAACTGGTGGAGTCTGCCAGTACGAACTGGTACAGCGCGGCAAAATAATTGCTCCATAATCATCTCAAGAATGAGAGGGGGCCTGTACCAAGCTGTGGGAATGCGCTAAAGATATTAATTACAGTGTACGTTCCAAGACAGGCATGTACGTGGTAGAGCCACGCTGAAGCTATATTATGGTTGCAGCAAGAATGGGACGGCTCGACGAGTAACACGCTCTCACAGAATTCCAGCGTAAAATAGCAGCTCAATGCTGCTGTGTTTCGTATGGTGAGTGTAGAGAACCAGATACCCTTTTTACTGGATACGAGGATTTCATCTTAGTCCTCAGGGGGGAAAACGCATCTGCATTTTGATTCTTAATCGAGGATAGATGTAGATGTCTATGGGCCACAGCATCCACTTATCATCAGGTGGGCTATGTGCTCGCTTATCACGCTTATTCTATAAAAAAAGGCATTTGCTCCTCCTTATATACCCATCATTATGTTGCACTGTCGCGATTATTAGAAACACAGAGTCAATTAATTACAACAGCACCAGACTCTAAAATCAATAATCTGTGTTTTTGCACAAATATTTGAACTCTGGACCCGACGCTTGGTAGGCATACGTTTTGTTACCACTATGCACGCGATCGTCTAAAAAGTATTTGCTTACGTAACGAAAAAATCATAATAATCACAAATATAATAAAATTATAACACGGTGGATAATGTTTGTTAAATGTCACGTGACTTGATTAAATACTTGATTTCTTGGAGGAGTTCCCAACAGATTATCATAATAATCCCATAAACGCGCCACTCTGTCTTGGTAAAGTGTCCATTGAACGATATAATGGTGTCCGAAATTGTCAAAATCTGAATAAAATTGCTATCAATTGTAACACTAATGGGTTATGAATAATAGATTATATCAATTTTCACCTCGTGCTGCAGTGGAAGAAATCAAGAACGTCACCTCCATGTCTGACTAATCAATGTGAGGGATATTTCAAATTCGCTAATGAGGGCTAATAATCTTTCGCTCACCAGATGTCGCTAGTTGACACTTAGGTGAAGCTTTTTGTTACACAATGTCATATAGTTGAGAAGTGAGTTTTAAATAAAAGTTTATCAGTTTCTAGAGTATCCTATCCTACTAATATTATAAATGTGAAAGTTTGTGAGGATGTATGGATGTATGGATGTTTGTTACTCTTCCACGCAAAAACTACTGAATGTATTTTAATGAAACTTTACAATAATATAGCTCATACATCACATAAAAAAAAACACATAGGCTATAATTAATAAAGATATTGTGTAAATTGGTCAAAATAATATAACGATAAGTGCTGTCATCTGCGAGCTATTTTAGCGTGCGGTGCAAAACCTGTAAGAGTTACACAAATATAATGTATGGTGGAATTGTTTCTCCTAAATAGTTCTACAAAAAAGTTCGCGACTGTATGTTATATCTATCTTTTATGTGTAAGCCATTATTACCAAAATAGTGAACCATAAATACAATAAAATTTGATAGTTTATTTCCAATGCACATTTTGCAGTAACAAGTGGATTTTATCAAAATAAATACTTTAATTGCTTCTGATGTTCAAAGTAGATAAATATGTATTTTAAACTACGTAATTTGGTCAAATATTTTAAAAGTAACGACGATATAAAATTGTTCGGTCCGGCGCGCGCATGGCGGTCGGGCGTACTGCGGGTGAGTTGGGGGAAAACATCGCTCATCACCGCGTGAGCAAATGTTCCTCTTCACGCTTAAACCGCTGAACCGATTTAGATTAAATTTGGTATCGAGATAGTTTAAGTCCCGGAGAAGGAAATGGGATAGCTTTGATCACGGAAATCATCCCTGAAGGGGGTGACGGAATTTACTATGAAAGTGCGATTATTGATGGATCACCTATGGTTTAAAGTTTACTAGTTATATTAACACACAAAACAACGCCTCAGTGGTGTGGTCTTTAATGTTTTGTACATTTTTAACTTTTTTTAAAAAATTACTACTTTTATGAATATTTGTGGTTTGGTTTATTTATTTTTAATCTAATTAATATAATATATAACTAATAATACAGAAATAATTTATTTTTATTAATATAATTTTTATAAATTTAAAAATAAACTTTCAAACTTTTTAAGCCAGTCACTTCAATTTTAAGGGATTTTTTGTTGTGTGTTTTGACGCCTCCTCCGCCCTTTGTTTTATATCAACGATTTCTTTTGTCACTAAATTAGGAATTCATTTGCGTCATTGTTTCAAAGTAATCCGATGCCGTAATGGCTTTACCTTCCTCACTTACGGCAACAGTCGGTTGAGTGACATACTTCAATCAATATAAATCAAAATTGGCAACGGAGCGTAACGGGGCGTGTAATTTTAATGTACGTGAGAGTGTGTGTGTGTGAAATTTATATAACAAAATCGCCATTATTTTACAAACATAAGTAAAAAACACACATTTTACATACCTATTTTAAAACAATATATAATTAACATATATACATACAACCTAAAAATTTCAAATATATATCACTTTAACGATAAAAGAAAGATTCTAGAATTAATATTTTATTAAATAAAACAGATTTCTGTTAAAAAGGAAAGACGAGTATTAGTGCTTAAACAGTCCACAGCTGAACACTGGGTCTCTTTTCCACAACTGAACATAGACCTCCACCATGGATCGCCACAAAGTACGGTCCTGAGCCGCCACATGCATGCTTTTCTTTCTATAGTAGACATCTTTGAGGGAATAATCCCATAGCTGGTTATCTGTCGTACGTCGTCGTCTCCTATCTTGGTACGTAGATTTGCCTATTTTGTCCCGAACATCCCGCACGCACATACACACTGCTCCATGTCACTGATTTTGTATTTGGCATATACGAGATGGTTATTACGCTTCAATTTGAGCGTAATAACCATCTCGTTAAAGATCTTAGAGATGGCTAAAGATCTTCTAGATGGCTAAAGATCTTCTTTAAGAGTTTATCGAATGCTACAAATTAAAATTAGGAATTTTCTTTAGTTTTTTGTAAATGAATAATTAATGGATTTCGAAGAAAGAGAAATTCTTTCCATTTATTTTTTATATTACTCTTTAATAAACCAACCTCAATTACAATAAAAGTATTTTGAGCTTATTTAAAGTTTTAGCATTTGTATTAATTAGTTGGAATTAAAATTTTAAGAACTAAAAAATTTCATTTCAGAATTATCAGTAATTGGCAATTATTCAAAATTTAAATAATTGCTGACTGTGGGCATACTGTGACAGACTGCCGAATTTAATTTATCTTTTGTCAAACGCAGCACATTCTAGATTAATTAAAAGTAACACTACAGAACGGAAAATTTGTTCGCAAAATGTTAATTGAAACATACCAGCGATGGTTACACTTAAATAAGAATAAAAATGTCTAAAAAATATGATTGTGTAGTCGCGTTATTAATTAAATTTCTTATTATATGTACATACATTAAAGATACGTTACACGTGCTAATACATATAGTTTCCTGATAAATAATCTGCTGTGCCGCGCCGGCGCGTAAAGAACTCCTGCAACCAACTTTTACAAAAGAATTCTAATGATTCAGTGTTAAAAATGGCTTTAACCTGCAACTGAGTGATTGGCTTAATAATTTACAAAAAAAAAGTAAAATTACAGTCTAGATACGGCAGGGGCCTCCCCTGTGTTCCCTTATTTCTGATCTGAGCAATGCTACAGTGTACGTACAGTGGCGCACTTCACATGTCCTCGAAATATTTTATTCATTAGACATGTTTACTTTCACCGCCAAGCAAGTGGTAAATCAGTACTCAGAATTGCATTTAACAATTTCATTGGGGCCGTGGGATTGAAATAGGGCTGCTCGCCTATTGAGCGCTTAGCCTTTCAGCTAATTGTAATAGTGTCATAACAACTTGGGCGATTTAAATATACACAAATAAAACAATTATGGACTATACGATCTGTAACGTCATTATATTGAATTTGCAAAAGATTTATAAAGAAATATTTGTTTGACAAATCTTAAAAAGTAATTCATTTGACTAAAGTGTCTAATACCCAATTATACTGGCTCTGGTTGTAAAAGAGAGCAAAATGGACTGTAAGCTTATTTGATATATGCGGGAGAGTAAAATGTAATGCGTTTATTATAATATAATTTTAAAAACAATGCGGAATGCCTGTGGAAAATGCCCCATGAAAGTGATAACATAAGAAGTAAAACACTTACCGAATCTCCAAATTCCTCGGCTTGGCGAAAATTTGAGATACTCCACTAAGGCAGCTTCAAAATTATTTAATTCATCGATATATCGATCGAATAGGAAAATAATATATGCGCCACGGTGGGAAAACGACCACTCATCACAGTGTCTTCATATATGTGTCCATAGATTAACTTATTATTTTATTGACTCATATACCGAACCATAAGTCAGCCCGGAAAGCGAATACATCAATTGCCACACGTTTACAAAGCAATTCCACATACATTATTCATCATCATCATCATTACAGCCCTTCACAAGTCCACTGCTGAACATAGGCCTCCCCCACGGAATGCCACAAAGCACGGTCCCGAGCCACCTGCATCCATTGACTTCCTGCATATCTTACCAGGTCGTCACTCCATCTAGCCCTACACTTCGCCTGCCGGTACGAGGCTGCCACTCGAGAACCTTTCTTCCCCAACGGTTTCGGTTCTTCGAGCTATATGGCCGGCCCATTGCCACTTCAGCTTACTAATCCTTTGGGCTATGTCGGTTAGTCTGGTTCTACAGACATTATTATTTTATTAAATTTTATTTATTATAGACCTAAACAGGCTCACCATAACAGAACAAGCAGATGATGCACGACTGCTTGGCGATGGAGATATGTAAACTATTTAAAGGAATTCCATTATATTCTAAATAAAGAACAATATAATGTGATTGTTACCGTGTAGTGGCGGTGTAAGAATATCTTCTACCTCATATCATACCCGTGGGTGTCGTAATAGGCGACAGAGGAAAACAAATCAGGAGATGGGCAGCAGCGTCTTCCTAATAAAGACTAAAATAAAAAACTGCGTTTTCCAACACGCTTGCAAATAACTTTGAGGCTATCTATGAGGAGGCCTATGTTCCACAGTGGACTTTAATAACGGTAACGGTAATGTGATTGATAGTTATTAGCTGATAGTAGGCTTGAGAACAATTTAATAATATAAAATATATACATTTAGGTGATTTCCCCCGTGTAGTGGCGGGTAAGAATACCCACTACCCCATATCTTCCCGTGGGTGTCGTAAGAGGCGACAGAGGGAAACTGAGGCTGAAGATGGGCAGCAGCAACTTTCTGATAACAATAAAACAAAAAAAAACTGCGGTTGCCAACCCGCTCGCCAAGCGTGGCAACTATGGCAATATACCCCCCAATGAATAAAGTTACGAAGAGACGGCCCCAAGTCCCCGGCGGCCCCGCTATTCTTGGCTACGGTGGTGACCATGGTAACGGCTGGGGGGTGCTAGAATCTCCGGTGGAGGTTCGGTTGCCACCTACGACGACTCGACCTGGCAACTTATAACGCACGCACCCTGGGGACTGACGAGAAGATCCTGGAGCTGGAAGAAGAGATAGACAAGTTGCGCTGGAATATTATAGGATTATCCGAGGTCCGAAGAGAGAGGGAGGACACGGCAATCCACGAATCCGGCAACTTGTTCTATCACCGGGAGGGCGACCATCTGTCCCAAGTAGATGTCGGATTTATCGTCCACAAGTCTCTTGTTAACAACGTTGTAAAGATTGGGAGTATGTCGACGAGGGTTGCGTACCTTATACTCAGAATCACCCCGATGAGGAGGTGCAGAAAATGTATGAGGATATCTCTAGAGCCATGCATTCCTCCAAAACCCACTATACGGCGTTAATGGGATACTTCAACGCAAAACTAGGCACAAGAGAGAACGGTGAGCTGAAAGTAGGGAAATTCGGAATAGGGCAACGGAACCCAAGGACTTCATGGAGAAAGAGGGACTCTTTATGATGAACTCTTTCTTCCAGGAGTGGTCCCACAGGAAGTGGACCTTGTCGAGCCCCGACGGTTCGACAAAAAATGAGATTGACTTCATTATGACGACCAGACGTCAACTGTTCAGTGATGTCTCAGTGATCGCGAGGCTGAAAACTGGTAGCGATCACCGAATGGTTAGAGGCACACTGAACCTAAACGTTAAGTTGGAGAGGTGTCGTCTAATGAAGTCAACGCTCCGTCCCCCTCGTTCTCTAATCAAAAGTCCCGAAACCTTTCAGCACGAGTTACAAAACCATTTTCAGTGACTAGAAGATTGCAATGCAGTGGACGATATGAATTACAAGCTCGTGGAAACTGTCCATGCGGTCGGAGCTAAGTTTTGCAAGACCCGCCGCAGAAGAACACAAAAACTCTCAGATCACACTCTTAATCTCATGGCTGTTAGACGGGAAATGAAGCTGCAGTCTTCAATAGATTTGATAGCATACAGGCAACTGAACAGACAGATCTCCAAATGCATGCGGCGGGACTTACGATACTTTAATACTGCTCGTATTGAAGAAGCGATCGAGCGGAAACAGGGCTCCAAAGTCTTTGCTAGATATCTGTCTGCTAGAAAAAGCCAACTGTCGAAATTCAAGACCGAGTGTGGCAGCGTCGTTTCCGGGACACCTGAGATTTTGAGGGGCAAGACTTATCCAACACTATTCCGATGATATTCCGGACGTCAGTCTGAGCAAGATCAGAATGGCTCTCCAGCACCTTAAAAACGGCAAGGCCCCATGCGAGGATGGAATTGCAATGGAGCTTCTGAAAGCGGGTGGGAAACCGGTACTTGTAGTCCTTCAGAAGCTATTTAATTCCGTCCTCCATGGTGGCACTACTCCGGAGGCATGGAGCAGAAGTGCGGTGGTCTTGTTCTTTAAGAAAGGCGACAACGCTCTCTTGAAGAACTACAGACCGATTTCCCTTCTGAACCGCGTCTACGTGCTGTTTTCGAGAGTCATTACGACTCGTCTCGTATGCAGACTCGACGACTTCCAGCCTCCCGAACAAGCCGGTTTCCGAAAAGGCTTTAGCACCATAGACCACATACATACCCTTCGGCAAATTGTACAGAAGTCCGAGGAGTACAATTTGCCACTATGTCTGGTGTATGTGGATTATGAGAAAGCCTTTGATTCCGTCGAAATTTGGGCGGTGCTGCAGTCCCTTCAGCGGTGCCAAGTTGACTGTCGGTATATCGAAGTGCTGAAGTGTTTGTACAGTAGGGCTACGATGGCTATCCGAGTACAGAACCAGAGTACGAAACCTATCCAACTGCAGAGAGGTGTAAGACAGGGTGACGTTATATCACTGAAACTCTTCACCGCTGCATTGGAAGACGTTTTCAAGCTACGGGACTGGAAAGGATACGGTATTAACATCAAGCGCGGGTGCATCACTCACCTTCGATTTGCCGACGATATAGTCCTATGGCAGAATCGCTGGACGACCTAAGTACTATGCTCAATTACCTCAATAGTGCCTCCCAACGGATAGGTCTTAAGATGAACATGGACAAAACGAAGATCATGTATAACGTCCATGTCACACCTATGCCGGTAGTTGTTGGGAGCACTAAGATCGAGGTTGTTGACGAGTATGTTTACCTGGGACAAATAGTCCGACTAGGTAAGTCCAACTTCGACCTAGAGGTCAATCGACGGATTCAACTGCGCTGGGCAGCGTTCGGGAAATTACGGCACATCTTCTCGTCAGGTATACCTCAAAACTTGAAAACTAGACTGTACAACCATAGCGTGTTGCCAGTGATGACCTATGGAACTGAGACGTGGTCCTTCACTGCTGCAGTGGACTTGTGATGGGCTGCAATGATGATAATGATGAGGTTTTTAAATAATTTCAATCACTTATAATAGGAGGATGGTGATATTAAGCTCCCCTAAAGCCAATACTACAAAGCTAGTGCTCAAAAATTTCAAAGTACATTGAAAGTAACTATTTACCAATTTTCTGCGTAAAACCAGCTAGGAAAGTTAAATGTAGAAGAAATAAAAAAAAATATTTTCATGACACGTTAATAAAGCCTCAGCCGAGTTTCGTTATCCTATTAAAAACAAAAATCATGCTTGAGTGTCGTCGAACACTCGGTTGGAACGAGATTCATTTCGTAGTATATTATTATTGATAAACGTATTATATTATTGATTAACAAATACTAATAAATGTATTTCTAGCGTCTAATAAAATGAAGCGTCATTTAAAATAAAATAATATTTGTTTCATAGCAAGATAAGAAAAAGTGCGAGGGAGATGAATATTATTCCATCTCGCTTCCTTATAGCCGTCAAGGCCGTCTACACTACGTCAGAAGGGGTCGTGACAGAAAAATCTTACAGTTATTCTCGCCTAGCCCCCATCCGCTAAATTCGTACCGTCTGATAAGGAACTTCGTTCCAAAAAAAAGATCAATCCTGTTTAACTGTCTCTTTTTTTTTTATTATTATAAATTAAGGGGATATCCGGCCTACAAAAAATTTTAAAATGTGTGCCCGAATGACCGGGCTAGCCAACATAGAGAGACAAATACAGCTCGGACTGATTATACATATGAAAAACTAACTGTTCCCCGCGACGTCGTCCGCATGGAATTTATTACGAGTGGAAGATTTAAGGTTAGAAATAAGGTTCTGCACAAAAAAAAATTAATCCATGTATTATATATTTTTTGCGCAGAACCTTAATTCTCTTTTTAAAATAAAAGTAGCCTATACTTCATTCATTATAGCATTAGAAAAAATAGCTCGTAGAAGCAGGAGTGCAAAACATTTGAATTCAAATTTAAGTGTAAATAAATTTAATGAAAAATTTCATTCCATTAAATTGTTTAAATATAACTTTGAGAAATTTATTATTGTTATAAGATATGACTAAATTGTGTGTTCTTAAATTACCCTTGGCTGATAAAATTTTAGTTTTTCGTAATTATGTTAAAATGAGTGGTATTATTAGTGAAGGTACTTACTAAATACTAAGACTAACGAAATGACAATAATTTTTAATAACATTGACAACATCTTCATCACATGTTACAAGTTTTCAACAAAACAAATTAATTGAAATAAAAGTAATTTTTCTAACCAATATTTTATTAAAAGTAACAACTTATAACACGAAGGTGTTGGTGAAACTTCTTCGTTTTCAACATATTATTTCACGATCATCATGAAATGTAGATGAAATGCCATTTTTACCAAAATTTCAATAAATATTACTACCACATCATCAATTATGCCATCGTGTAGGCAAAACCTTTCCTCTTCTTTTAATTACAGGAGCAAAGCAAGATTGTCTTATTACTTACAAATATTGTATGATCCTTAACTACGGTACGTCTGCAGTTTTGTTAATTATTTGAGTTTTATAAGGAGGTGTACCTGCAGGCTAGGACTCCAAAACTTGCTTTAAAATATTTATGACAGACATCCGTTTTCTATGGGAGACATTATTATGTCGTCAGGGTCAACATTGGGGCCCCTTTTTGGTCGCCGTTGGCTTTGGTCGTCGCCGGTGCAGTCACTCGCGACTGCACCGAGATTACATAACATAATACATAAACACTCACGCCTCTGGGTGACAGGCAAAGACTACGGACTTCCATTTGGCACGATCTTGGCACACCTCTCTCGCCTCCTCCACATCCATATACCTACGCATACATGCTCGTCGGTTAAGGGTACTTTTAGTTTGGCACATTTTCAATATATCGCCAATCTGTTCGATAAACTTTCGCCTAGGGCGTCCCTTCCCAACTCTGCCGTTCACTTCTGTAACATAAATTTGCTTTGTCACTCTTCACTCACTTGAGATTGATCGAACGTAACGCTTTGGCGTTACGTTTAGTTGAACAATGGGCAATACAAACTACTATTGTTTATGAGTTGTTGTTACAAATAACAACAACTCATAAACAATAGTAGTAATAACGGTAACAAAACAATAAAAAAAAAATTAAAACAGTGAAGAAATCATAAATATGTCGGTGCGTCTATAAAATACCGGTTAGACCGAGAGGAACGAGCTTACTCTAGCGGCGTGTCATATCGATGATAACGAGGTGAAATTGAGGGTATATCGAGAAACCGCCACTCGTTTGTGCAGTATAAATTTCAGTGTAGGTGCCGAGCGCGGGAGATTCCGCCTAAGTTATTCTACGAGTAAAGTCATGCTACGAGTGCTAAGATAGTATCTTGGTTCTGTCCGTTGTGGTGGTTCTTCTGGTTCAGGCGAGGAAGATGGTGTTGCTGAGAGGCTGCTCTGTGTTACATTGAGATATGTAGTGTTGCTGTTGGTTTGCATACTTTAGTGTTATCATGTAGTTACGTCCCTCACGTTACACTGGTGTGTGATTGTGGTGGAAACGTGTTACGGTGTGGTCGAACTGTAATTGCTTGAATGTACAGTGCGTCACGCTGTCTTATTACTGATAATGATTAATTGCGTAAGCAAGAGAGCAAGTTGAACATTCGCACTCACACTTTTACTATTTTCACCAATAAACCTTTCCTGGTGTATTTCCGAGACCAGAAGTGGGATCTTCTTGTTGTATTTCCGACATCAGAAGTGGGATCTTCTGACGTATTTCCGGGATATGTATAGATTATGTTATAAGTGCATCTTTATTTACAATAAACTGTTTCTTTTGGCTAACATTACAAATATAATTTATAAGTTAATGACAATCACAGATTATTTACGCAAAATGATAGATTATATCATAAACCGGCAAAATTAGAAAAACCCTGCCGTCACAACTTATCAGGGGATTACGTTTTATTTTTATTTTGGTAAAATAACAATGAAATTTAAAACGTTCCCGTTATTGTCAACCCCAGCTTCTTTAAGGTTTTTAGCTTTGTCACTGGAATTTTAAATAATATAAAATACTATGATATCTAAATGATAGCAACTTAATTTCATGAGATAAATAGTTAAAATTATTACAAATAAGTTTGACTGCTGGTATAAAAATATATATTAAGAAATTTGGTATCAATCTTAACTGTAACATATACTTTTGTTACAAAGTGTGAGTTACAAAAACCTTTCTTAACTTCTGTCTAATGCTATTTTAAATAGAGTATAAGTTACTCCTTATAAAATCAGCCGATCTGCCCATCAAAATCGGTCCAGCCATTTCAGAGATTAGCCGGAACAAACAGAGAGACAAACAGACGGACAGATAGACAGACAGACAGGCAGACAGACAAAAATTATAAAATTGTTTTTTGTTATAAGTACCGTATATACTTTCATAGGCATTTAGTAAAAAGCTGTTATTTTGAGATTACAAATAGACACTTCAATTATATTTCTTTGTATGTATAGATTGACGAAACCATCATTCCGCACATGATTTTATGTTTTAAAAGAACAAAAAAGAAGGATTGTGGTCATGTCTGTATGTTTTCCTTTTATTTTTTCTGGATAACTAATAACGGCAGTATATCTTGGCTATTTCAGTAAATCTAAGAGGTTCCTAGTTTCTAAAATAATTTATTCATGAAAAAAATGTAGTAACGGTAAGAAACAAAACAACAAAAACGAAAAGATAAAACAGTGGTAGTGGTAGTTGTAGATTGTATCATAAAAAAAAATTGCTCTAATGTCATTATCCATTGATAAAACAGCGGAATACGTTTTTATGGGCTAAATGCAGTAAAAGTAAGAAAAATAGTAATTATAAATAGTTAAATTTACAGCGAGCACTTAGCCCATGAACTAACACAGCTAAGGTCCATGTAACAGGAACATATTAATTAACATTAGATTGTAATGTTTCTCTAAGACGATTCATCATTGAACTTTAAACTGCTGACGTTTCTCTAGCGCTCATATTCAGATATAAACTCTTTGTTTCAGAAACATGGACCCCGAGTTAATATTCGAAGAGATAGAACAGCAAACCACAGCCGGTACATCCGCTTTCACTACGATTTACCCATCGAACGAAAATCGAAGCTCATGGAATAATATTACTGATGTCAATGGCCAGAGCCTTAATATATATTATTTCTATGACGTAAGTATTTTGTCTTCTTCATAAACTAATGAAGTATCAGAGTTAAAGAAAACGTTAAACTTGTTCGTTCATTGATATTATAGAAGGAGACCACGGCAAATGTAACCCTGTGGCCGCTGACACATAATAAATTAAACTAGTGATCGCCTATTGATTGAAATTCAACTGTAATTCATATTTTTTTTAAGTTTTGTTATTAAGAAAGCTGTATTTCACTTTTAAATGCACATTAATATATAAAATAGAGATATTTTACATAAAAATATAAAATAAACGCTTTTTTGACTTTACATATTACCGATTTTGATAATACATGTCTAAGAACGCTAGAAAACTTGCTTTTAAATAAAAAAACCGCACCCAAATCGGTTCACCCGTTTAAGAGCTACGGTGCCACAGACTGACACACACACATAGCGGTCAAACTTATAATCCCCTCTTTTTGAGTCGGGGGTTAAAAAGAAACATTTGAAATCACACAAAATTTATGCTTATTCAGTCAATCTGTCAGTAATTATTTGTAGGCAATATTTTAAAATTCTTTGGTGACAATCTCTACTCTGTGCGAATGTTTAACCACAGACTATTAAGTGTTTTTGGCATCAGAGTAATAACATACATAATATGCATCTACCTACTTTGAGACATTGGCAGTATGAACGTCAACAAGCGACATAATTTGTCCAAGCGACAATTATGTGTTTGACATTAGCAGTATAACATAAACAATGTACGTTTTATTTTATTTCATTTAATCAACATTTAATATACAAATTTTAGTTTTCTGCACGCTTCTTCAATATAAACTTTTACTATGACAAATCTCTCACTCCCCTATGCGAGCAATATTCTTCACAATTTTTTTAAAAAGATTTTTTACCACGTTTTTTTATCATATTCTTGCATTGTCATCCGAATACGAGCTATATTCAAATTTTCAAGTTCCCAGCTCATCGGGAAGTTATTTTAAAATCAATTACTAAACTCCACCCGGAACGACAGACAAACAATAAAGTGACTTAATAAAAACGTGGCAAAAAGGGGAACAAAGTTTACACTTCCCGTATTAATATATAGATAAGTAGAAAGTATCAGATGGGATCCGATAATATCCCGGACATCAGTCTGAGCGAGATTAGAATGGCTCTCCAGCACCTTAAAACGGCAAGTCCCCGGGCGAGGATGGAAATACAGCGGAGCTTCTGAAAGCGGGTGGAAAACCGGTACTTGAAGTCTTTCAGAAGCTCTTAATTCCGTCCTCCATGGTGGCACTAGGATACTCCGGAGGCGTAGAGCAGAAGTGCGGTGGTCTTGTTCTTCAAGAAAGACGACAATGCTCTTTTGAAGAACTACAAACCGACTTTCCTTCTGAGCCGCCTCTACGTGCTGTTTTCGAGAGTCATTACGAATCGTCTCGCACTCAGACTCGACGACTTCCAGACTCCCGAACAAGTCGGTTTCCGAAAAGGCTTTAGAACCATAGACCACATCATACCCATCAGCAAATTGTACAGAAGACCGAGGAGTACAATTTGCCACTATGTCTTGCGTATGTGGACTATGAGAAAGCCTATGATTTCGTCGAAATTTGGGCGGTGTTATAGTCCCTTCAGTGGTGCCATGTTGACTGTCGGTATATCGAAGTGCTGAAGTGTTTATACAGTAGGGCTACGATGGCTAACCGAGTATAGAACCAGAGTACGAAACCTATCCAACTGCAGAGAGGTGTAAGACAGGGTGACGTTATATCCCCGAAACTCTTCACCGCTGTATTGGAAGATGTTTTTAAGCTTCTGGACTGCAAAGGATGCGGTATTAACATCAATGGCGAGTACATCACTCACCTTTGATTTGCCGAAGATATAGTCCTTATGGCAGAATCGCTAGAGGACCTAAGCAATATGCTCAATGACCTCAATAGTGCCTCCCAACGAATAGGTCTTAAGATGAACATGGACACAACAAAGATCATGTATAACGTCCATGTCACACCTATGCCGGTAGTTGTTGGGAGCAATAAGCTCGAAGTTGTTGACGAGTATGTTTACCTGGAATAAATAGTCCGACTAGGTAAGTCCAACTTCGACCGAGAAGTCAATCGACGGATTCAACTCGGCTGGGTAGCGTTCGGGAAATTACGACACATCTTCTCGTCAGGTATACCTCAAAACTTGAAAACGAGACTGTACAACCAGTGCGTGCTGCCAGTGATGACTTATGGAACTGAGACGTGGTCCTTCACTGCTGGCCGTATGAGGAAGCTCAAGGTCGCTCAGCGAGCTATGGAGAGGGCTATGTTCGGGGTTTCTCTGCGGGTAATAAACTTAGAAATGAGGATATCCGCAGTAGAACCAGAGTGACTTGTCACGACTATTATCCCAACGGATTAGTAAGCTGAAGAGGCAATGGGCCGGCCATATAGCTCGAAGAACCGACAACCGATGAGGAAAAAAGGTTTTCGAGTGGCAGCCTCGTACCGGTAGGCGAAATGTAGGGCGACCCCCCACTAGATGGAGTGACAATCTGGTAAGACATGCAGGAAGTCAATGGATGC
Source organism: Parnassius orleans (assembly GCA_029286625.1). Classification (NCBI taxonomy): domain Eukaryota; kingdom Metazoa; phylum Arthropoda; class Insecta; order Lepidoptera; family Papilionidae; genus Parnassius; species Parnassius orleans. Next base: position 7,648,865 of record JAGSMP010000038.1, on the reverse strand, counting down.
AGGTGGCTCAGGACCGTGCTTTGTGGCATTCCTTGGGGGAGGCCTGTATTCAGCAGTGGACTTGTGAACGGCTGTAATGATGATGACGAATGATGAAGTAGAAAGTGAAAGTATAATAACACTCTTGTTCATATTTTTTTTAAACCAACAACTTTTGTTTATACAGAAATCACGTCTTCGGTTTGAATTCTAAAATCGAACTCACGGCATAGTTTATTAAGTTTTTTTTTCACCAAAGAACCGAAAATAAACTGCCATAGCCTAGTCTAATTGAATTTATAAAATAAATATCCGATTAGTAAATGCATTAAATTCATCTGGTTTCCAACAGCTGTTCCATACTTTTTAAGTGGTACATCATGTATTGTGGAAGCAGTAGGCGTTGGCTCGACCGGAGAAAGACCACAACCTCAAAGAATACTCTAGGCCGAATTTCAGTCACGGCAGCCAGTCTTAGTGGAGACAAGCCATTACGCAGAACAGGATGAACTCACGAGTGTGTGTACAAACAGTAGTGCACTCCCTATTCACTCATTATCATCGTTCGATATGATGGTGAATGAGGAGAGACAGAAGTACAGGGCCAATAGCTTTACAGGCTTTGCGAGGCATGGGAGTGAAACACCGCGAACTTCCTGGCTCTGAGTTGCTAGTGACATTTTCTTGACAGAAAAAACTCTGCTGATGCTGATCATATGATCCCGGGTTCGAACCCGGGACCACATGATTAGCGAACATATGATAATGAGCTCTTACGACCGCAAGACCAATGAGGTAGTCATTACATTTTTAATAGTCATATAAATAGGATATCTTAGTGCCAACGGCATAGACCAAAAAGCTTAGCATTAATCTAAGTTGAGACAAGTCCTTGAAATCACACGAGTCGAGTTATATGAAGGGAGTCAATCACGTAACACCCACTACATTTTCAGGTGGATTATGTTGGTAGTAAAACGTGAAAGGCTTTAATCGCGTAATGGACGCTTTTGTGGGAACACTATCGTACGACGACACTGATAATGTTATCAAATAAAACCCACTGTTGAACTAAATAAAGTAATACATTTAATACACCCAGTACTTTCTATATGTCACTCGTAGGATTTCACTTAGTTAGTAAAAATATTATCCGTTTAAGGACTTTGAAATGAAATAATTTCATTTTGCAAAAAAACTCCATCCGCGACTGGTCGTTGCTGCTGGTGATAAGAGGGCTGGTTCTTTTCTCGCTCAAAGGTTAAATATATCCTAAGAAAATCTGCAGTATGTCTTAGAATATTAAATTAATGTCGTAACCAAGAGGTAAAATTAATTACTCTTATGAGTTTCTGATTAAGGTAACGCTTAGATTATGTATGTATTATGTATTAATATAATTAGTCCTGAAATAACTCTTGTGTACCACAAATGCTATACCAAAATATTTTATTAACCAAATTAATTTCGCGAACCATAATATTTATAAAATTCATTTATAAATTTGGAATATATCGTGCTTACACTTGACCTTACAGCAGCTACTAGTCTTGTCGCCAGCGGCGCCATATAGTTGTAGATGCGGTTCCATTAGAAACATCAATCTGTGTGAACTTCAAGGAATCGGCATAATTACACAGTCGTCTTTTAGATACTTAAATTTTGCTATAAACCAGTTCAGCCTTCTCTTATGATCTATAAGCCCATAAACCAGGCCCCAGTGGACCAGAGATCAAAAAGGGGAGATAAAAATAATAATAACAATAATGTCCCCCAGAACTAATTTGGGTCCGATAGGTCGGTAATACAACACAATGGCAGAGAGAGATATTTTCTTATACTTTCCGGGCACGGGGGTGAAACTAATTGCGAGCTTACTGACTCCGGGTTGATACTGCGAATTTCTAGACAGAAAAATCCAATAACCAATTTTGGTCCGACAAGGGATTCGAATCCGGGATCTCTTAATTAGCAAACGCGTGTACAACCACTATACTAATGAGGCAGTCAACAACAAAGACACTAGTTTGAGTATAAATCATTTCATTACCAGTGCGAAAGTACCCCATCTGCACTCACCAACCCGCCCACGTAATTGGAGTAAATCTTTTCAGGTTGCATATTATCCCTAAGCCGATAAATTTGTAATAAGGCTTACTATGCCCTCACAAGCTCTAAATTTAAACGTCTTTTTTTAATGTATCATAAAACATGCTTCAGTTACCGATGAATTTAAATAGGTACTATTATATAATATCGTATACTGTTGTAATATTAATCTAAAAAATAATGTCAAAGGACATATGTACCTATGAACTTTGTTTTGTTTCGTTTTTACTCCGTTCACAGGAACCTCATTTCCAAACGGTATTAGATTTGGAATAAAAATGACATTTATAAAAAACTCATAGTAAAAAAACATTTATAAAAACAAGCTTTTATTGAAATGCTCTAAAATAAGACAAGTAGTAAAATTAAAAAAAATCTACAACCGTATTCAATATAAATTATTAAAGATAACTCAAAAACTACTGGCCAAACCTTAATCAAATTTATAATTGACCACATGAGAAGCACCAGCTTTCAAATAAAAGAAGAATCATCAAAATCGGTTCACCAAGTAAAAAGTTATGAGGTAACACTTATGAGGTACACATAAAAAAATCATACAGTCGAATTGAGTACCTTCTCTTTTTGAAGTCGGTTGAAAATAAACTTTAAATTAAATCAAACCCATCAATTTATTACATTAAATAATGTATATGAATAAAAAGCTTGTCGCGACATTTATCTGTTTTATAAAAGCATTTTTTTTCCTAAAATTACCTAATTATGTCCATATCAAGTTACATATTGTATACTTGTAATGTACACAGATGAATCTCGCGACAAGCTTTTATATCATATAAATTGTGTAATGTAATAAATTGATGGGTTTGATTTAATTTAAAGTTAATTTTCTTCCTTTTAGAGCATTTCAATAAAAGTTTGTTTTTAAAAATGTTTTTTACTACTTATTAATTTATTTTTTATTATTTAGTTATTGCTGGACATGTTTTAAGTCTGTTAATATAATTTTGTGCATCATTGTTGGTTTTTGATCGCCATCTTAGATCCACCATCTTGAATGTTATTTATCGCCAGCAGTTGACCCTTGTCGGTCCCTACAACATTTGTTCGAGCACCATCAAACTATCCCTAAACTTTGCCGAGTTATAACTCTTTAAAATTAGTATGGCGGTCATCTTGTTTTCCGCCATTTTGATTTTTTTTTCACCGCGCTTTTTTTTTGATATCCATATCATGCGGGTGGATAAAAAAATATAATCCGCCATCTTGAGCCGTCCGCCATATTGGATTTAGTATAACGTCACTTAGCTAACCATGCATTGTCATCCAAACTAAACATGTATGCAAAATTTCAGCTCAATCGTTTGAGGATAACTGCTTTAAAATTCAGTTGCAAGATTTGACCCTAACAAACTTACATTGCAAGTTAAAAGCTTTTAATCAATATAAATGTATTATTTAATTTAATTTCATTATTTTAAAATATCCTTTGCTTCGAAATTTCTAGTATCCAACACATATATTTCCGTCGTCAAATATTCCCAAAAAAATGTTATTGCAACATCGCGAGTAACTTGATTGATAGGGTGTAAAAAAAAAGTAAAAAAAAAAAAATTGGTTGCCTGTAAAGTCGGTATACGGGCGAAAGTTTTACGTGACAACGACTTTGAGTGGTAAAATAATTTTATTATGTCTGTCTCTCTCGCTCTTAGGCGGGCTAACCATGCCCGAGTGGAAGGGACGCGTGCCTCTCACTCGCTCTCATTGTGAGCGCATAACGTGAGCGGAGCGTAACGCAGTTTCTTGAAGTGTCACCCGGCAAACCAATTTATAAGACGTTGTCACGTCAAAAGGAAATCTTTGTGAATAAAATAAATTACCGAATATAACAAAGTAGTAAATTCCGTAACAGTATTGTACAAGGCGCAAATGCTAATGGCACGAGTACCCATATTATATTCATATTTAGAACCTATTTAGAACGTATTAACAGTTGCGTTACAGAAGTTCCTAAAACTAGGGACAGTTTGCAAAGTTCTTGTTATTTACTAAGTCCTTTTGTTACGAAAACATTAAACTTTTATTAGTTTTGTATTATAAAATATCCTTTCATTTATATTTTTTTTTAAATAATTAGAGTTTCAAATTGGCAAATATGTCAATTGATGGGTACTACGTGATGGCTGCTACTGCAGACCAGGGAAACTAGCAACCAGTTTCAAATAAAGAAAGACTTAACTGTATTTTTAACTATGTCCTCCTTTATTTTAGCTCACGGTACGTTATCATACTGGTTTTACTATTATTCAACTAGACATTGCTACTTGGCGACAGCAAAGGAGGTCTATAGGCGGTAGATAACTTGCAAATTATTTAAATAAGTGAAGATAAAAAACGCGCACACAGATGATGCTGCAGTTAATAGACACTTTCATCTGATCTTGATTAAAAATAAAATTGCGCTGTTACCGCTGAGGTTAAGGTGGAATACCTCGTTACCAGTAAAAAGAGTCTCCAAAACGCAGCGGCATTGAGCTGCTAATTAACGCTTGTATTATATGCGCGCGTGGTTCTTTCCTGTTCGAGCCGATCCATTCGTACTAATAAGCTGTAGCATGTTTCTACCACATTCATAAACATTTTACTACGTGCCTAATATATTATTAAAATAACTGTATATTTTTCAAAAGTAATTTGTGAATTTGAAAAAATCTTATGGTTTATTCATGATTAATATGTGATTGAAGCAAACAGAAGGACAATCAAAGAGGACATCAAGGTATCAATACTTATTGAATTCGTCTAGCCAACTTCGACCAGGGCGACCTTATAAACATATTCTCTAATTAGTTTTTATTAGAAAGTAAAAGCTCTAAAATTTTAAATAGACTAAAATTCATCCCCCGTTTTGCCATCCTAAGGGTGGACTTTTCCCGCAAAAAACTATATGGAAACACGCCCGAAATACATCGTATTTAATAAAAAAATCAAAATCAAAATCGGTTCACAATTGACAAACATTTCGCGTAACATTTACAAATAAAAATACAGTTGTAAATCTTCTCCTTTTTTCGAAATCGCCTTAAAACAGAAACACTCACTTGTCCTAATGTAGCGCTTGTATTTAAAATCAGTGGTCAATCAGGAACTTTGATACAACGTTAGAGACAAAGAAAATCACTAAACAGCATTACCTAAAAAGTAAGTATATAGAAAAAAATATATAAATCCAACATAGACAAAGAAATACATAGAGTCGGTATATTTTTGTACAAATCTAAGAATAATTTACAAAAACATAAAATATATCTTTTCTACTACTTCATCACCTCGTAAAAATTTACTCCTGGACATGGGCTCTCCTGTTGTAGGAAGGATTTGCCTTAATCGTCACGCTAGGCAAGTTACGCTTGATAGGCGGTTTGAAGCTTTGAAGATCTCAGTACCAGAAACCTAGCACCTTTATTTATTTATTTTATTTGCATAATGTATGTGTTTTATTTTAACACATTATTATACTGCTTGTCACTGATCTATGTATTTTACATCTAATGTACGTGGTAGAGCCACGTTGTAGCTATATTATGATTGTAGAACGAATGGGTCGGGTCGGCCGTGGAAGGACCACGCTCTCACATACCAGCTTTATGATGCTGTGTTTCGTATAGTTAGTTTAGAAAACCGGGATCGTTTTTATTGGAATCGAGGCATTCCATCTTAGTTCCTCAGGGGAACAGCGCATTTTGTATTTTGATTTTTAATTAAGGGCAAATGTAGGTCTACAGCGTCCGCTTACCATCAGGTGGAATGTGTGCTCGTTTGTCACCCTTATTCAATAAAAAATGTAAACGAGATGATTATGCCCGCCACATATCGGAAACCATAGAATTTTCTGGCATTCCCCATAGTTGCCTCTAACGACACCTAGGGGACGAAATGGGATGATGGATTCACTTACGCCGCCATCACACGGCAGATGAAGCGAATAAAAGTATAACAGAAGTTCTTGTACAAAATTTTTTTTTGGGTTAAGGACTCAAGACTAGTGTAGTTGGCAAATCTAATGGACTTAACAGTTATCAAGCCAACGGTCATCAGAAAAGTTATTGGCATTTTACTATAATATTAGAGTATGTCTAATTTTTTTAACGCAAATTTTAAATTTAATTTAGTCTGATGGTAAATTGTCTTGTGAATAGCTACATAATTTTCATAGAAAAGAAATGTTTAATGTTTATTTTGTAAATGTTGGTTATTGATGGAAGTTTCACTTGACTTAAGCCTTTAAATCAAGCACTGTCAGAGACTCTACTTGATGCAAAAGTTGATGCAGGTGAATGAGGACCGTCTATCAGCATTTATGGGAAACATTTTAGCGGCCGTATGTGGAAGCATTTTTAGGAAACGTTTTTAACGGCCATATTATATTTATTAAGATGATGATCGTGGCTAAAGCAACTCAGTTTATTCGATGGAAATTAGAAAACAGCAATTTTAAAACCAATTATACCTTGTAGCAAAGCAATGTACATTTATACAACATAATGGTATTAAGTATTTTTTAAGTAAAAAAGAAACATAATCTACCAAGTAGTAGAAAATTTAAAAACACATTTATATTTCAATTAAATAAATAAATACAAGCGTTTTTTATGTTTTGTTCCAGTCAATTCAGTTCACGGTGATGTGGGTGCTCTTCGTTTCGATAGTGGTTCTTAATGCATCGGTGATTGCTGCATTACTCTGCACTAATGCGAGGAAGAGCAGAATGAATTTTTTCATAATGCAACTGGCTATTGCAGGTTAGTACGTTTCTCTTCTATTTTTTTAAAATAAATATCATAAAGCCTACGATATTTAACTAGTTTTAAAATGATTTTCGCCTAAGCATGCTGAGTGAAAATCGTTCGGAGGAAAATGCAGAATATTTCTACCGACGCACTTGGCGCATATTTTGAACGGCCGCTACTCAAGAATTATGAAGTTTATTTGTCATGTAAATCGAGTCTTACATAACACAAAACAAATCTATGACATTTAAATTTTTTTCGTATGTTATTAATATAAAACACAACTGGCTCCCAAAAATAATATTAGAATAACTGTTAGGATTATGGAGCGTACTATGAAGTGGAAGAGACCATTACGCTGTTTTAGTGTCTATTTGCGGAGAAAAATATTTAATAATTCCTGGGACAAAGATCTTCTTAAATACTACAAAGAAGATCCAGTTCCAAGAGGAAGGTCAAGTGATTAATAAAATGAAATCCAAGCATACCACTTCAATACTTAAAATAACCGTTTTAGCGTAGCTCTTACCATAAATTGATAATGTAATTAAAAAACGCAGGCAGTTCGGGTTAACTATGATAATAAGACGTCCAACTCCTTATTGCATCACCATTATACCTTAGGTGTAACAAAATAATAAACTGTACGGAATGTACAATGACTTGAATTGTCCTTATTGCATCAGCTTGGATTATACCTTGGGTGGCTTTTCCCTTGAGGAACGTGTTTTAATTATCAAAACGTTCTACTCAAATCAATATTTTATTGCGGAAATGCTGAGAAAATTGCGACCAACTTTCAGTAGAAATCACTTACTTTCGCGGCTAACAAAACTCGTTTGGTGATCAATTTGAGTAGCATGGCATTGTAACAAATAAACCAGTTCCTCATCGTGCTAAAAGAGATCGTAGGGAGCAGAATATTGAAAGTGCTCGTGAAAGTGTAGCCAAAGATCCAACATTGTTTACCAGGCGACGTACTTAACAATTGGAAATGAATAGGACCTCTCTACAAACTATTCTGATTAAAGACGGAGGTAACGTTTTCTAAAAGAAGAAAATAAAAAGACGGGGCCACGTGGCATACGACGGCACGTGACACAATCGAAATATTGACAAGATTTTTTTCAGGTCAATTAATTTCAAGAATTGGTGACATTGATTGGCCCTAAATTCACCGGATTATTGATAGCTCCTGACTTTTTTCTGTAAGGCTATGTAAAGCAACGCGACTATGCTAACAAGCCGATGGATTTTCAACACTTAAAACAGAATATCGGAGACGCAGTCGGTGGAATAACACCGGATGTGTGCGAAAATTTGATGAGAAACGCGATGAAAAGAGCTCACATCTGTCATGCTGCTGGAGTTGGACATTAGGCAGATGTTATATTCCACATGTAATTGCCAAGCCTAAATAAAGTTTTTTGAAAAAACTCCTTGTAATTTTTGTTTACGTATAGTTAATTTTATAAAATAAATTGTATACATCTTATTTGGCCATTCTGTATAATGACCATTAACTGGCCTTTATATAAATTGATCGAAATTTACCTATGATCGTCATATTATGGATTTCAATAAGTTGAAACTTTAGCAATTTGGATTGGGGGAAATGGAAATGATTGTATTTACGACTTGGACGGGAACTTTGGGATTTGATTGAATTACACAAATTTGATAAAATTAATTAGTTTTATAGTGCCTGATATTAAATTTCTCCAAATCTTTATTAATTCGACAAAAGATAAATAATTTTATATCGAATTACTTAACGAACCGCTTTGCAAAATTCCTTTAAAATTTCATTATTTAAGAACTTATATTTTAGTACCTTGCTCTGTAGTACTAATTATACGAAATATTTTTGATTTTGTTTTATCATTACTGTTTTCATGAAAATCGATAGCATTTCTTTAATTGGTTAAAGTTAAAAGATTCAATAATGAATATGAATAATTTTTTATATAGATATGTTTTAGAAACAATAAAATACAGTTGACCGGGTCAAAAAAAATATTAAAATATTGTTATAAGTTCTTGGTTTCTAGAGAAATGTAATGCAGATAAATAATAAATGATTTATGAGTACGACAGTGTTGTTATAGAGTGTTTGTATTCAACGTTTTCATTTTTACTTGACCCTTGGGATCTGTGGTAGTTATGGAATAAAAGCATGTTATTGGGAAACCCATTTTTCATTCATTCATTCATTTAATTGGGAAAACGATTTTTTCTTGTGTATCATACACAAACAGTATTTTATTAACCCTTTACCTGTCCAATTTAATCTTCATATTATATGAACGTTTCAATTGTTTTACTACTGTGTCTGTTTCGTGGACAGGGAAATTGTCAACAATAATAAAAATAAAATAGTTCACTCCCTGCTGGGGGCTTCCGTCGAGTTGGGTTTTTATTTATTTATGTATTATACATTATATTATATTTATTATTATATTCCATATATTTTGTTATTTTTCATTTTTCAAATCTATTTATACGACCCAATTAGACAAGAATACTACAAAAATATTCCATAATGATAATAGTAAATGTATTAATTCAATTTAAAATGTATTTATTTTATTCATTTTTATCATATTTTATCTATTAATATGTATTTTTATATATCTCAATGAGACGAGAACACTATGAAAATGTATACAGGTTCACGAGTGGTAGCCCCGTACTGGTAAGCGTGAAAAATTACGTCATAATAATTAAGAGGTTAGAACAACGTCTGCTGGGCCGGTATATATTTAAAATGATATTTATTTTTAAATGTTTCTTACGAATGGACATTGTAAATAAAATTACAGCATAATTTTTATTCCAAAAAATTTGTGATTTGGTCCAATGGTCGGAAAGCACGTAAAGCTGTTGGTTCTGCGCCTAATCACTCTCTGATCGTGTAGAACTGCCGTCCTTTCGGACTGTGAGAGCAGGAGAATAAAGATTTCACCAGTGCTTGAACGTACACTCGTGCACTAACGTGTTACAAATACCCTGTAAAAAATATAATTAATTATCAAAGCCAAAAATTTTGTCAACCCTAGTAAGCTGTCATGTCAGGAAACCAGATTATTTAACAGAAAGGCCTAGTACCTATTTTACCTAATAATTGTCTACTTTAATAGTTTTTATATTTTTCATTCATAAATGTTTGCTACCTCAATACAAGGATGTCATTATACTCAAGTACTGGCTTCAAAAAATGTCAAGTTGGAAAAAAAATATGTTGTCAATTTCAAATCTTCTAATCGATATCCTACAACTGTTTCGAGTTTTTTTTCCAACATTTTTTGTAAAATGACGATGCTTTCTAACTCGGAATATTACGATATGATGTTATGCATAGGCCATGAAGATAGCAGTTTAAATCGTGCTCGCGAACTGTATCGGCAACGATTTATCGATGGTAGACCCCCCATTGAACAACGAGGCTGCCTTCGTACCAGTGTTTTCTGAACATGTCAAGACGACTACATTCCACCGGCTCTTTTCATCGGTCTACTGGAAGTGGACGTCCAAGCACAGTCGACGCCAGGCAGGGTGAATTAGTGTTAGAGCATTTTGAAGAAGAGCCGACCACAAGTACGAGGCGAGCCCGAACAAGATTCGGTATAAACCATGTTGCAGTTTGCCGAATTCTTCGTGACGACAATCGTCACCCTTATTACTATCGCCGTACACAGGAGCTGATACCCTCCGATTTTGTACTCAGGAGGAACTTCTGCGAGTGGTACCTCAGGCAGTTAGAGGAAAACCCTAATTACGTAAACTATGTTCTTTGGACGGACGAGGCAACATTCACGAGGTCAGGACTTTCAAATATGCATAATAATCACGTTTGGGTTCGCGAGAATCCACATGCTTCACGGCAGGGCAGATTTCAACACCAGTGGCGGCTGAATGTGTGGGCTGGCCTTTATGACGGGCATGTCATCGGTCCCGTCATTATGCCATTACGTCTGAACGGTAGCAACTATCTAACGTTTTTACATACGGAATTCGAAGAGGCGATTGATGACTTTCCTGTGGCTGACTGGGATTACTTTGAGAACCAAAGAAACATGGTTTTCAACATGATGGAGCTCCGGCACATTTTGCTCGCAACGTACGAGAACATCTTAACGTTCGCTTTCCGCGAGGATGGCTCGGCCGCGGGGGACCGGTGCTATGGCCTGCTCGTTCTCCGGGCCTCACACCCTTGGACTTCTTTTTGTGGGGTTATGTGAAGGACAGAGTGTATTTCTCCGATTGCCCAACGGTTGCCGAGATGGAACAGCGTGTTAGATGGCTTTTCGCATCAATAACACCGACGATGGTGCGAAATGCCACACAAGCCATATCCTGACGAGCGAGGTTGTGTATTGAGCAATGCGGAGCACACTTTGAGCCGTTTCTGTAAATTTGACGTTTATTATGAAAAAGTAAGTGTTCGTTTAGGTTGTTTCGTTAGGTTAAGTCTTTTAAAATTTTTGTCGTTCCGCGAATTAGGTAGAAATGTAGGTACATTCTGCGTAGTTTACTCTTTAATTTTACTGAAATAGGGTTTGCACATCAGTGAAAATAATAATTTATTTTTTATTTTATTGTGGTATGTTATACAGCGTTACTACGGTTCTTAAATATTGTAAATGGACTCGTTATAAGGCCCCATTTAACCTCCTTTCGGCTTTACGGGTAGTTTTGTATCACCCAGTAGTCCTGCCCTGCGAAGTGACAGAAATTCGGAGGACTTTATATATGTAGTATCGGTAAGGAAGTCTCAACCTGACTTTGTATGAACTTTCTCTTGATTAGGTATCAAAAAAAAGTTTCAAATAAGTTCAAATACCAGAGTCTCAGCGCCATGTAATAAAGAAGCTCATTATTATCTCATTATTCTTTCTATTATTATAGCACTACTTTGTAACGAAGATAATAAAACTTATTCGACCTTTTCAAGACGAGATAAGTGCGAAAAAAGTATCCTAAAAGCAATCAGATATATTTCAACCGCAGCAATATCTTTACTATTTTCTCAATAAATTTACAAAGAAATGTCACAAAACACAATCAAAACAGGTAAAGTTGAATGTACTGGAGTCAACAGCGATGTGTAAAATTGCCCTCTAAAATTATTTTGATATAGAGGTTAAAAACATCATTTTCGCACGTCACGTGTGAAATCACTCCACTGAATTACTATATCGTGTACAGTTTTTGCTCAAAGCAACTGGGATTATGTAGAAGTTAGCTTTGAATACGAAATATTATGCGATAAGACAAAGTGAACTTATGAAAGGCATTTTCTTTAATAAATCTTATAGTTAAATATTTCTAGACTATATTTATTTATTTATTTATTTGCTTTTTAGTATGTTACATAAGATATTATTAAATACTATGTTGTATTATTAAATGCTAAGTATTTAGTAGTAGAGACATGCACATTTGTTTGTGTTTTTCTTTAAAATTTTTGTTTAATAAAAATGAAAACATTAAAATTAATTATTATTAAATCATTAAATCAGCAATAACAAATAATCTATTTCATGATATAAACATGTCAAAAGTGTAAGTAAAAAAATTATTACATAATTATCAAATAAAGAAAATTAAATTAAACAATATAATGTCAGTTAATAATAAAAATGCCAATTATAGTAATAAAAAATTCGTTTTGAATTTTTTAATTACTCTTTATAAAAACCGAGTAAAATGTACTTTGAAGAAGCCAAGAATATTATTTTTAGCATGAACAATTTTGTAATTGTTACGTAAAATTTTTTCTTTTTTGTTTTGATGGAGACAATATTATTTTTAGCGTTAGCATTTTGTAATTGTTACTTTAAAAATATTTTTTATTTTGATGCTCACTTCATTCTCCGAGTACAATATAATAAACGATTTATTAAGTATTTTAAAACTTTTTCCTTAGTAAACTTTGAAGTGGCTTTTGTTTGGCCTTAGTTTTTACAATACGTGGCTGATCCGAGTTCCGTTCCGGCCAGCACAATGTTAACTACTCGTTCGGCGATGAAGCAAAACATCGTGATGGAATCTGTATATCCGCCAACATTTGTATAGAGACAGCTTGACAGATATTTTACAGCTCTATAAACCTCTCATGAGTGACTTTGACTTTGACTTGATTTTGATTATGCCATTCCATTTGATATTCCCAGAAGTAAGACATAATACGTGTGGTGTTATTTTATTTACCTCTTTACTTCGAAACTTTGATTGCTTGATTTAAGGGTTGGGTGCGTTTCGCTTGTGGCGCGACCAGAGCGCCGCCACACCCACTATTTGTATTTTTAAGTTTCATATTTTATGTAACGTTGCAAAAGAAAACGTCTCATTTTTAATTTCGATTTAAGGTACATGGTTTGCTTTCTTGAAAAAAGTTATATCGCCTACTCATAAATGTAATAAATAGTGTCGCCTAGTAGTCGATTTTCGATTGTAATTCATTAAAATTTTTAGTTTGTTTACACATATATCTTATATAAACAATATAAAATAAACGCTTTCCGCCTTGTCATACACTCCACAGGCTACTGAAGGAACATTTGAAATCACACATAATTCACAGCTTTTTCGGTCAGTCTTTCAGTAATTATTTGTTGGCAATATTTTTAAATTCTTTAGCAACAATATCTACGCATAGCGATTATATACTCTTTGATTTCTACTCTGTGCGATTGATTGACCATAGACTGTTATGTGTTTTACATTGGCAGTATGAACGTAAATATTGAATGGTTTTAATTTAATGTATTTGTAACAAATACATACATACATACATAAACACTCACGCCTGTCACACAGAGGGGTAGGCAGAGACTATGGACTTCCATTTGGCACGATCCTGACACACCTCTCTCGCCTCCTCCACATCCATATACCTACGCATACACGCTCGTCGGTTAAGGGTACTCTCAATTTGGCCCATTTTCAATATATCGCCAATTTGGTCGATAAACTTTCGCCTAGGGCGTCCCTTCCCGACTCTGCCGTTCACCTCTGCCACATAAATTTGCTTCGTCACTCTTTCTTCATTCATTCTTTCTACATGACCAAACCACCGAAGCATTCCTTTCTTAATCCTGGTCACAACATCATCTTGCAAACCACACTCTTCTCTTATCACACAATTTCTCACTCTTTCATTCAGATTCAGCCCTAACATACTCCTTAATGACTGCATTTCTACAGCATACGAGTATATTCTACTCTCGTGCTTCTTCTGCCACACCCAACTTTCCCTACCATACATTAAAGTAGGGACTAACACAGCATTGTGAATTGCCATACGTGTTTTTTTTGACACATTCTGACTTTCCACAATAGAGTGTAGAGCCCTATTTACTCTATTTCCTACGTTCACTCGTCGTCCTATATCCTTATCATATCTACCATCCCTGCTAAATACACATCCCAAATACACTAACTCATCTACTTGCTCGACCAATTCCCCTTCTATTCTTATTTCACATATCGTTTTACCTTCTTCTCTTTCAAAAACCATAATTTTCGTCTTACTTGCGTTCACTTTCATTCCCTTTTCTTTTAATGACCTGTTCATTAATGTAACCATCATTTGCAACTCGGCCGCCGACAATGCAAGTATGACTTGATCATCGGCGTACAAAAGGCATTTGACGGTTAACTCACCCATTCTTAACCCACATTCTTCAACTTTCAAATTTTCCAAACAACTGTCCATAAATAGGTTGACCAGCCACGGGGAAGCCACTCAGCCTTGTCTGACACCTTTATGGATGCCAAACCAGTCCGAGTAGGCCCCGTTGATCAAGACACAAGCACTGGAGTCCCTATACAGAGACTTCAATGCCCGTATCAACCCAGCGCTCAACCCAAATGAGTTCAGTGTTTGCCATAACACATCCCTATCCACTCTGTCATAAGCCTTTTCCAAGTCCACGAATGCACAAAAAACCTTTTGGTTTTTGGCCAAAAACTTCTCCGCGATCATGCGCATGGAAAAGACCTGATCCATACATCCCATTCCCTTTCTAAATCCCGCTTGCACATCCCAAATTTTTCCATCAGTATCTTTCATAACTCTTTCAATTAGTAACAAATAATATTTATAAATTTTAGCTTTATGGTTCCTAGTTGCATCAAGAATGTATCGGCTCGACCGGGGAAGGACCACGCTTTCAGAGAATACGACCGTCAAATAGCAACTTAATGTTGGTGTGTTTCGTATGTCTCGTTGCTAACCATACGGCTTTTATACGTTTTGTATGGTAGCAGCAGGAGATAGTTCTCAGGTGTGACAACGCATCTGCACCTTTATTCTTAATCGAGGAAGATGTATAATGTCTATTAGCCATTGAATTCACTTTCATTATTTTCAGCATATTTTGAGTACAAGCGTGGCGCAGCAGTTTAAATTTTGTTGAATCTTTTGTTTGTGTGGTCAATTTGATTTTAATGTAAGAAATATTTTTGGGCGTGTCTTATTTGAAAATTTGAGTGTCTATAATACTTAGCGAAAATACGTCACCAGCTCTCGGATTATAAACCTAAATAGACTGATTTGAGCTATTCAAAACTCGTCATCTTTTATGAAATCTTTGCACCTTTTTTTTAAATCCTTTTGTAAAAATATTACTTCCTGCATATAATGTTACATTGTGTGCTCGTGTGTCATCCTAACTTCTAAGTGGAATAGAATAGAATGAAAAAGAATCATTTTCAAGACACCCAGCGGGACTTTAAAAAAATAATTTACAATATTATATATAAGCACAATATCACTGTCTCACTCACTCATCACGAGATCTCCAAAACTATACGCCTGATTGACTTAAAATTTGGCACATATACTTGACGTAGACACCCACTAAGAACGGATTTTTGAAAAATCAACCCCTAAGGTGTAACTTAACCTTGTATTTTGTACCATTAAATATGAAAACATTTAGAAACAGCATGGAATCGATCATCTCATTCCCAGGGGATATTATCAATTATGTACTATTTAGTAGTATAATAACCCATAATAAATACTTTTTTCTTATTTTTGATAGATAGGTCCTGCATATTTGGAATGAATAGAAATTACTGACTCTTTGGGGTCGAGTAACTGATATAACTAGCTTGTGCTTAGCTGAAAAAATGTAAATTCCCTCGATGATACAGGTGAAATATCTATTGTGGGAGTGACTTTTTTTTTAAAATTCCAAACAATTAAAATAAGAAGAAATATTTATATTATTATATATTTTCCTATCACATAGTTCATATAACTACAATAAAGTTACAGCCTATTTACTAGTCTCACTGCTGTGCACAGGCCTCCCCTCGTTCTGATAGGCTTTTGGAGCGATTTGTCACTTGTTGATTTAGTGATTTTTTGCTGGCTGGCAAAAATAAAAAAAACATATGGTCATGAGGTTAAGAGGACATCTCCGTTCTCCATCTTTATTAACTTAAGCTAAATCTGAGCGCTTGGAAACAAAATAAGTACTTTTTTTATTTTCATTTTTAGTAACGAACTTTACCCCCGGTGACGAAAGCTATCAACTACTTTTGACATGATAGCACACAAGTATATTCACTAACATTGATGCATTTGTCCGACCATTAGGCAAGCAGTCGTTAAAATGGATGAAGAATTATAGTCTAAGAGATGGCCGCCACTTTGATTAACGTGTTAGATTTTTTTTTATAGGATAGGGTGACAAACGAGCACACAGTCCACATGATGGTAAGTGGTTGTGTGTGTAATATATTGTAAATTAACCTTATTTAAAAGAAAAGTCCCGCTGGGTTTCTTGCTGGTTCTTCCCAGGACAGAGGTTTTATCCGAACCGGTGGTAGTAGTACTATATTAAATAAATTATTTCTATTCTATTCTAAAAGCCTTTTCATATGAGTCTATATGTACATCATAATAACATCCTTCATCAGAAGTAATAGAATAAAGCTTTCCATTTAAGTTGTCTATATTCTAAAATCCTTTCTACATATATATTTAAACCGCCTCCACGATACAGGAGGAAATCTTACAGTAAAAGTAACTTTTTCTTAAAATGGCGGCCAGCTCTCTGCCTATCATTGAATCTTATAAATTCAAACCACGGCCGAAATAGAAACGTAATACTACGTCAAAAACGTACATGAATCTTGACTTAAAATGTTTCCGCGTGCGTGGAAAAAAATTTCAGCACATTAAATCGTTTTTCTATCAATGTAACCTTTTTATGTTGTGTTAGAAATTAAGTAACGCTTCAGTATCCAAACAACGTATCCGTAAATAACCGGGTTGGGTTTACTAAATTTTCGCGATAAGCTTCTTGAATTAAAATATTTTACGATGTAATTTCCATCATACGCTGTAGGTAATAAGGTCAAAAAACTGTTTGCACATTTTTTTAAAGAAAAATATTTTGTGAATGATTAAATAGGAGAATATTTATATGATTTACTCATTTCGTAAACAGATTCAGTTTATATTAAGACATGTTTGTAATAAAACACGTCTTGTCGGTTCTATTTCGAGATGTTGCTACAGATTATCAATCAACGATACAAAATAAATTCGTACGAAATTGAAAAAGTAAACAATATAGAAAACGTTACATCACGTTACCGTTAAGGACGTATCTGTGTCCCGTTAGAAAGTAACCCTCACACTAGGATTTTCTCTTGCATTATGGAGGCAGTTTACACACATAAATTGCACAAGAACAAACTTATAAATACTTTTTTGTGCGGGATTCGAAGCCGCGGCCCCCAGCGCCGTAACTCATTGCTAAGCCACTGCGCCACGGAGCCGATCAAAAGTCTGTGCCTTAGTGCACTTTTTCGTCTTGCATATGAAAGGTTAATTGCATAATGTATACCTGACTAAGTTTTCATTATATTTATTTTAAATAAACGAACTTGCGTAGTCACAAATTGGATACTTGATAGTGAGCTAAAACCCACCCACCTAGACCAATATTTTTTATTATATGATTACATATTCGCGAACCCGGACTTAAATCCCGACAAATACAAATTCTTTGTTTCCGATCGGAATGTGTTTTGTCTCTTTTCTGATCTATGACACTATCAAATTCTACTTCTAACCTATCACATAAGTGCATAAGATAGTTCGGAGATGTTGAAATGAGAATCACGACTAAACGCGCAAATACAGATGTGCCTTTAGTTTTAATTACTGTTGACATTCTTTATATTCCATACCATGATAAAAAAAATTAACAGTACATACTTTGTTGGATTTCAGCAATGCGTTTGATACAGTCGATTTTGCCATTTAATCGAATATATTACGCTGTGTTTACATATCTCCGGCTGTAGTTGACTGGTTTCGTAGTTATGTACTTGATATAACGCCAACAGCGTACTCAGTTACAGGATCACTTCTCTACTTGGATTGCTACTGTTGCCGGAATTCCACAAGTTTGGTGTCTCTATTATGTTTTGTTTTTTTGTTTGTGTCGTAATTACAATTTCTATTAATTCTATAAGTAATCAACAGAAGAAGAAGACTCCTTACCAATTGTACGCTAACGATCCTCAAATTTACACTCAATTTTATCTGGAAGATTTAGCTAAATTTATTGATACAACTAAAATGTTGATAAGGTCTGTATTTAAGACAGTTGTATATCGTATGGGTCATCCATTGATTTTTTTTGTCATTAGAAATTATTAGCAGCTAACAAATTCTTGTATTGTTGAAAGTAATACCACATACTAGGGGTAGCCGGTTAGAAGATACTGCCACAGTAGGCATTTAGCGCAACCTCAGCCCGCGAAAAGGTATAACTTTTTCGTTAAAATAGCGCATACATAAACACCGTTTTTTATTTTGATATGTGAAAGAAATACATTTTTATTTACGAAAATAATGACAGGATCGGATCCTAAAAACAAGTTTTCGTCTATTCATTACGAATCATCTCGCACGCAGACTCGCCGACTTCCACCCTTCTGAACAAGCCGGTTTCCAAAAATACCATAAACGAAAAACATAATAAAACATAAAAAATAACCTTCGGAAAATTGTACAGAAGACCAAAGAGTACAATCTTTCCCCGAACGGAAAGATCTTAAAATGAACAAGGTCAAAACAAAAGTCCATGTCACATCTATGTCGGTAGTTGTTGAGAGCACTATGCTCGAAGTTGTCAACGGGTATGTTTATCTAAGACAATTTGTCCGACTGGGTAAGTCCAACTTCGACTGAGAGGTCAATCGACGGATTCAACTCAACTGGGTAGCATTTAGGAGATTACGATACATCTTCTCGCCACAGTCAAATGTCATCAGTGTGTGTTGCCAGTGCCAACATTTGGATTTGAGACGTGGTCGTTCACTGATGGCTGTATGAGGAAACTCAAGGTCGCTCAACGAGCTATGGAGAGGGCTATGCTCAGAATTTCTCTACGTGATAGAATTAGAAATGATCATTTCCGCAATAGAACCTGAGTAACCGACAAAGCCCAATGGATAAGTAAGCTGAAGTGGTAATGGGCAGAACCGACAACCGATGGAAAAAAAGGTTCTCGAGTGGCAGCCTCGTACCGGTAAGCGAGGTGGAGGGCGGCCCCCTACTAAATTACCAATGACGACATGGTACTAGATGCAGGAAGTCGATTAATGCACATGGTTCAGAACCGTGCCTTGAGGCATTCTTTGGGGGAGGCCCATGTTCAGCATTGGATTTGTTAAGGGTTCTAATGATCATCATGATATATACTCAGTAACATATAATATAAAACTGAAAAATTTATGATAAAACACGACTATTTTTCTATCGAGCAAAATGCAACACATTGTTTCTAATGAAAGTTTTGTCTAGACTTGAACAATGGCGCCGCCATATTATTTTGAGTCCAAAAAACGTCAAATAAATTTGTGTTGATTTTAAAAATAGTTTAAAAAGGGTGGTAAAAAGTAACCAATCGTCAAATTACCGATAGGTGGTTGGCGCGGTGAGTTTGATTCGAAAATTAAATTTACTCGTATTAATAACTCAATGAGAGAGTCACTTATCCAATATATCGGGTCCAAGTTTCGTGACTTCCTTTTTTGACTCTATAAACATAAATTGTGAATATAAGTCATTTTGGTCTGTAAACAAAGAATTTATTAATAACTTCACTACAGCGCTACATATTCTATAGCTATGAGCCGTCTTCTCGAAAAACAAATATATTCTGTAAATACGACTTCAATCGGTCTAGTCGTTCAGAAGTTATGCGTACAGTAACAGATGCACCAATGAAAAGTAAGCTTATTTTTCAGTTCGCAAATAATCCATGAATAGAATAGACAATTTTTATTAAATATAGATTACATGTAATTCTTATTGAAAGTCATTTTTTACATTTACCACTGGTTCGGAATAAAAACCTCTGTCCTGGGAAGAACCAGCAAGAAACCCAGCGTGACTTTTTTTGAAAGTAAATTATAAAATATGAAAGGTTGTACAAACAATTTAGAAAATTTATTTTAGAAACAGCTTAGAAGCAACCACCTCATTCCCAGGGGATTCCCAATAATTAAACCTGTTTATACAGTTTTTGTTTAATAAAATATTGTAATAATTTTTTTAAATATTAAAAATATTGTAATAGTTTTTGTTTAATAAAATAAAATAAAAAACTTGGTAACAGAGACTTTGTATATTTTCTGGGAGTTGGTTGTAATAGCGTATACCCTTTTACCCCATGAATGAATTACTGATTCTGTGGAGTCGAGAAACTGGTATCACTAGCTTATGTTTCATGTTCATGTGAATAACGCCACCCATTGCTTAGGTAGTAAGAACAACGCTCAATGTTCATAGTGTACATTTAAAATCTTCACCGTTTAAGTATCAGAAAATAAAAAGAGTTTAAGAAAAGAAGCTTCTTGTGCGTGCTTGAAAAAGTGTAATAGTTTTACTAATTTATTGCCATTGATATCGCATGCTATTAATAACAGATATACCTATAGATTTATAGAATCTAAATATTTATTGCCTTTATGCAGTTTACTCGCTGTAAAAAAGTCAAGCACAGACCGAACGCAAAGAATATATTTTATTTCAGGGTCCTGTTCGTCATGGGGTAAAATGGTATACGTCAGATATTTTCATTATGCTAATAAAATTATTATTGCCCATTAAAGTGTACCAAGTTAATGAAATTACAACCTCGCAAATAATTAAGTCTATCGAGCGAGAGAAATAATTAGAAAATATTTCGCCAGCTCAATCGAAGAGTTTTAAATTATTTGCAAACAATTAATAAGCTCATAGCTTAGTATTTTGCTTCAAAAATAATTGCTTGGCTTGATGGCGCAGTGGCTTTGGTAGATAGGACCACGGGTTCGATTCTCGCATGGGAGAGTTATTATCTTTCTTTCTTTTTTTTCTTTATCAGTCCGTAAAATTTGCTGGATACGAGTTTACGCCATTGCAGGTAGATTATGCTTCTCATTATAAATTAGTAAAACAACTTTGACTTTTTAAAATACAAATAAAAACAATAAAATTATACTTAATTAAAAGGTAAAAAAGGACTTCAAAAACTTAAAATATTTTTTTTTTATTTCCAAATTGTTGCTTCTGAAGTCGGTGTTAAGACATAGCGTATCGAAAAATTAAAGCCCCGACATCAGTGGCTGTTATGTGGAAATTATTTTATTCTTTTTAATTTTTGAAGTTGGTCCATACTTTTTAAGTTTAAATTTTTACCCTTTTGAATGGACTAAGTGCACGACATCTAGAATGTCGTCTAAATAGTTACATTAATATCTTCGTCCTCTATTTTTCCACTCTTATGGATGAAATTTTTCTAAAAATTTATTTGGGGCCACTTCTAAAGCATAATTAACCTGTTTGAAAAAACATTAATCATTAATCGGTTTGTAAATTGGGAATTTATGGCCAACATCCATAAAATAATATCAATCCACGACTTTTTCTGTCACTAGGGCGGAACCAATTAGGAATGAGTTAAAAACTATCTGACAGATTTCATAGCGGGGGAAGTTAACTTTTTTTATAGCATAAGGGTGACAAGCGAACACACAGTCCATCTGATGGTAAGTGAATGCTGGGGCCCATAGATATCTAGTATATATATCCTCGATTAAGAACCAAAATGTAGATGAGTTGCCGCTCCTGAGGACTATGATGGAGTGCCTCGTTTCCAGTAAAAAGGGTCTCCGGTTCTCTACACTCACCATACGAAACACAGCAGCATCGAGCTGCTATTTTACGCTGGTACTGTGAGAGCGCGGTCCTTCCCTGCTCAAGTCGACCTATTCGTGCTACAACCAGATTATAGCTGCAGCATGGCTCTACTGCGTACCAAATAAGTTCACCTTAGTCTCACCAACTAGCGACATCTGGCGATCGTAAGATTATTGCTATCATAGAGAACCTTCTCCTTTTTTGGATTAGTTTAAAAAATAAAAGTGTTGCGCAAATATTTAAAAAAAATTGTTTTGTTTCAGATCTGTTCGTTGGATTAATATACGTGTTTGTAGATATTGTTCAGAAAATAACAATCGCATGGCTGGCGGGGGAGTTTATGTGCAAAATCGTGAAATTTCTTCAGGTAAGTTTAAGAGCTACAGTAATCATTGATAGTGAGTAATGCATTATTGATTTTGTCTGGGTATTTTAAGTCTGCCGTAAACGAAATTGTTATACGTCTCTCTATTGGAATTCATGAGATTATTCTGACATGGTAGCTTCTTACGACAACCACGTTACGAAATGGAAAGATGATTCCATTACGCCGCCACCACGTGCAGAGTTATTGATTTGTGTTTCATCATCATCCTTATTATTCAGCCCTTCACAAATCTACTGCCAAACATAGGCATTCCCCAAGGAATGCCACAAAACATGGCCCTAAGCTACCTGCATCAATCGACTTCCTGCATATCTAACTAGGTTGTCACTCCATGTAGTGGAGAACTCTAGAACTTTTCTTCCCCATCGATTTTTGGTTTTTCGAGCTACTCGTATATAGCTCGCAATATAGAGATGAAATTCTAGTGCGAGCTTTGAAAATTAAATCTGTAATATAATTTGAAGTTAATGTTACGATAGCGAATGAAAACCTTGTAACAAAATCGTAATTGAAGATGTCTAGGCCATAATTGTAACAATTAATTTTACTACTAAACAAATAACTAAAAACAAACATTTTCATTCGTTTCCTAATTAAATTTGAACGTAAGATCTAATTGAAATTCGCCCTCTTGTTGGTTATGATTAAATTGCTTTGATATCCCATTCTTGATATTTGGTACATTATGTAAGAATGTTCTGGTAGTAATAAATATGTTTACACCCTAAAGATTTTATCAAATGTCGTATTAGTTTCATAATCCCTACTGTTTTCGTTACGTAACAAGCTATTGAATGGTTTATTTCTGGAACATTCCACGTTAAAAAATTTAGGAAAACTGACGTAACAATTTGTTTTGTTGTATAATAAAAATATTACGTAATATTATAACAGTAAATAGAAATTCAATAAGTGACATATTTTTTTATTACTTTGTTAATTAATGGATGAAATTTTTATAATTTTTTTTAATATCACGATTGCAAACTAGGCATCAAATGCTGCCACGCTGCCTCAATGAGAGTTGCCGAAATTCACATGTCTTCGAAACATTTTAACCTATACTACACACTAAATAGAGTTATAAAATAAAATAAAAGATGAAATATAATATTTATCAGAAATTGCGGATACCCACGTAGAGAAAGAATAACACTGAGAAACATACAATACACAGTTCTATTACTACTCACATGTTGGAGCTTTCATGGGTCAAAATATGTTTTTATAAAAACTATTTTTTTTTAGAACTCCGATATAAAAAGAACTATATTGAGATTATTTCTCTTTTAAAGCTACAAAGCTATCATAGTGGAAGTTTTGTTTTATTTTTTTATTTTTATTTTAAAAGCAGATGTTATCAAGTCAGAATTACTAGGAATATTATTTGAACGTTTCATAACAGATAAAAATAGTTCTAAATGTTATTATGAAATTAATATTTATTACATAACAAAATTGTGTATCTGTATAGATGGCACGTGTATGATATGTGTAGGTGTATGATATGATGTGTACAATCAAATAAAATGTCGATCGTATGATCACTGGGAGTTTACCTTAAAAAGTAAACGGCGCCATAGGCCCAGCTCGATTTGGCAACCTTGTCATTTGTAAAGGTAATTATTATACGTGGTAGAGCCACGTTGCGGCTATATTAAAGTTGAAGCACGAATGGGTCGGCTTGACCAGTGTAGTATCACGCTCTCACAGAATACCAGTGTAAAATAGCCGCTCAATGTTGCTGTGTTTCGTATAGTGAGTGTAGAGAAACGGTGATCCTTTTTACTGAAAACGAGGCATTCCATCTTAGTCCTCAGGGATAACAACGCATCGGCATTTTGATTCTTAATAGAAGATAGATGTAGATGTCTATGGGCCCCAGCATCCACTTACCATCAGGTGGACTGTGTGCTCGTTTGTCACCCTTATTCTATAAAATAAAAAAATAAAAAATAATAATTAAACTTTTAAAGAGTATAAAAACCGGCTTTAAGGAATTAAAAAATAATTTAATCATCAAAAACGGTTGACTTGGCGAATAATTGTTCGCCGACTTGTCGTACGGATGCCTTTGCAAATTTTCTTTTGACAATTTTCTCACGAATCCCATCATCAGATCTTGACCAAATTTACATGGGACCACCCCCGAGGTACAGGGAGTACCTGGGTACCCTGCTAACAAAAATGTATAGTATAAGTAGAATTGAAATCGGACAACCTGGTAAAGAATTATCCCTGAACATACATAAACAAATATTACGGCGAACTAATAACCTCCTTTTATTGAAATCGGTAAAAATAATCCAACTCGTAAAATATTTTTAAATCATGAAAACGAAAACTAAATGTTTGAATTTGTTCTTACTGGAGGCAGAAATCCCAATCTGTTTTAGTAAATACGCTGGCCTAAACCTTAACTGCTGATGTGTTTCTGTCTGTTTTACGTAAACAATCTTTTAAAATCTGCGTTTTTGTTTCAGGCCGTGGTAATGTACGCCTCCACATACGTCTTGGTTGCTCTAAGTATAGATCGGTGTGACGCAATAACGAATCCAATGAACTTCTCTGGAAGCTGTAAGTTCACTTTGAAGGGTTATACGTAATCTAATTAAGAGTTTAATTATAAGGTTTTGACATTTCCTGAATTGATAAGAACTTTTTAAATTAAAAAAAAACTGTTTTTCACATAGATTTTTTATTACCGAAGTCCTATCTTCAGATTAGGCATAGTCGCCATCTCTTGTCTATTTCAGCTCGTGTCGCTTTCAAAATCAAATCATCTTTTTTATATATTTTGGTATTTCTATCTTAATCGATTACTATATACGAAGTCAGCGTTTTTTGCATTAAACTGCGAGTAATAGGACTGTATAATAATTTATGTGTAATAGATATTGTATATTTTAATGGTATATAAATAAATACCTTAAAAAGTAAATAAACGACAAACATGTAATTAATTTTACTTTTTAAATTTACTTACATTCATTTTGATTTGGTTAGACAGTTGTTACAGACACGTTTTATTTTATTATCGTCAATTTAATTCAAATAATATGATCACTTTGAGATGTTATGCGATACCTGCTCACTATGTTACGTTAAAGCACGACAAGAGCTTTGCAACAAAATTACAGACGTGGCTTTAAAAATATTTAATCTTCGTTGTATGTCGACACTTAGCGTAATAAAGATAAAAGGAATAACCCGATAGTGTTGTTTTCAACGTAGTCACACAGTTTATAGCTTATATAGCTTGCATTAGTTTCTGATTATACGTACTAGATGGTAGGACTGTTTTCGCCTAGCAGTCAGTCCGGGTAGGTACTGACTGCTAGACAAAAACTATCTACTACCCTCTTACTTATTTCTACCGCATAATAGTAGTGTTTGCAGTGCTTTGTTTTGGTCTGACGGGTATATGAAAAGCCAGTATAATTACAAGTTGTGAGGCATTCCATCTAAGGTGACAACGTATCTATAGCCTTTATCGTTTCAAGATGGCACAGGTATACATCGACCGCAAAAGCCACTTACCATCAGGTGGACTGTAAGATCGTTTCGAGAAAATACTTTGAAAAATACTCGTATGTATATTTGTATGTATGTGTACTCGTATGTTTAAGCCTAAAGAGCATGATTTATTTGGTAAAGGAGGGAATTTTTCGAAGATTTTCTAATGCGAGTAATAATAGTATAAGTTTAGTAATAATTGTTTGGTAATTCTTTGAATCTCTATCGTAAATAGAGGTGATTGAGATAAGCCGTTCTTTTTTATGATCTAAATAAAATAAAACAAGCTAACATTCCTTATAAAATGAACAATAAACAATATCAATAAAAGAAAACAAAGTAAATAAAAAGATGTTGTGTTTTGAGCAATAAAAACAATTTTTTAAGCTAATCGAATAAATAATGTCGGCGTTCTATCCAATCCGACAAATTTTAAATTTTAAAGATATTCGAAATACGCCAAAATTGTTGTTATAAAATTATTTTATTATAATACTCAGTACTCGCAACAAGCGAATTTTACAAAATTAAAAAAAATATCACGTTTTTTTTATATTCTTGCATTGTCATCCGAATTTGAGATATATTCAACATTTAAAGTTTCCAGCTCATCGGGAAGTCAGTTTAAAATTTTAAATCAATTACTAAATTTCACTTGGAACAACAGACAAACAAGAAAGCGACTTATTAAAAAAAGTGATAAAAAAAAACGAGATCTTTGATCAAACTATACCTAAAACAAAAATTCCAAATTATTAATTACGTTATTTTATTATTCGTAGAAAATTTTGTGTATACTTAATTATGGTAAGCCAAGCAAATATAATATTTGCAAGAGTAATTTCAGTGTTTACATTGCTTGGGGTCATCGATCTGTGTATTAACATTCCATAATTAAAGGCAATGAACTCGATGGCAGTAATTTCTAATTACTATGTTATATAAGTAGTTTTTCGGTATTTATGTATAATATTTAATATTAGCACTTCTTTCACAATATTTTAGCTATTCTTTTTTGACAGACATGGTGCAATGTATTTGAAACCTGATTCCGTTTTTTCTCAGGGAACCGTGCAAGAGGGCTTATAGTATCAGCATGGCTCATAAGCATAATTTTCTCAATTCCACTTCTTATTTTGTATGAAGTAAAGGAAGTTCAAGGTATTATAAATATTATTTTTATTTTGGAAAAAGAAACAATATCCGGTTTAGTGCGATTCTCTTACGTCTATTGCTAACATTGAAATGGTCACTTAATTTTAGGAGAGTTGCAATGCTGGATTGACTTAGGAACACCTAGAAGATGGCAAATATGGATGAGTTTAGTATCAGTGATGATTTTTGTGCTCCCTGCATTGGCTATTGCTGCTTGTTACGCTGTTATAGTATTGACCATCTGGACTAAGAGTAAAGCTGTCGTAATGAGTCCGCCCGTCAACTCCCGAAGAACTAAAACAATGAGAAATGGTTCGTAAGTTTTTGGCTTGAGTTGTAATAATATATATTTATATCTTACTTAAATTATAGAAAGTAACTATTAAATGAAAGATTTGAGACAGTAACATAATATTGCTCATAAACACATAATTTTTTTGATATATAATAGAACTGGCACTTGCCAAAAATGGCTGTGTACGTTGTTACAAAATTTGAATTTAATATTTTAATAGAATCCTTTCAATAATTTTTACAGAAATAACAAACTTATGGCTAAGGGCACGACAGGTGTTCTTTTGGCGTCCGTTAAGGATACCGAAGAACACCTGAAACAACTGTGATTTTTTTAGTAAAATCATAATTTTACATATTTATAATATAGGTCAAGTAGAATGTGATCCTGACTCAAGACGCGCCAGCTCCCGGGGTCTAATACCGAGGGCGAAAATCAAAAGTGTGAAAATGACATTCGTCATTGTATTCGGTAAGATTACATGTTAAATTAACTATTGGTACTCAATTCTAATGTAGTTGATGTAATAAGTTTTGATAATAAATCAAAATTATTTAAGATGTTACTTACTCTTATTTATCTAAGAAATACGTGTATTGGATGAAAATAATATGAAGCACATGTAGAATAAAATAAGTTATAGATTTAATAAGTTTCACTGCTGGTCACAGGCTTCCTCTCATTTCGGATAGGATTATGGAGATTCGTCTGCCACGCTACTCCAGTGCAAGTTAGCAGACTTCACCAGTCCTCGAATTATTTTATCAGTCAGACAACATGCAGATTTCCAAGCAATGTTGTCCTTCACCGCCGACCACGTGGTAAATCAGCACTTTATATTGCAATTAACAATTTCAATAGAGTCGGTGGAAATCGAACCTGGATTGCCCGCGTACTGTGAAATTTACAGCGAACGCTTAGCCCCTGTGCTGTTACGGCTCTTGCACTTCAAATGACAAAAGTCCCATAATATAGGATTTGCATATCTATTTTATTTTATTTTTTTAAAGTAAGTTGTTGATATTCTCTGCAAATTATCATGTTTTGTACAGTAATTCAAGTAACAAATTTTTGTCTTTTTTAACATTATTGGAGTGAGAAACGAGCTATTTGTTCACCTGATAGTAGGTGGCTACTGCATTCCATAACATTTAAATAACTTCAAACAAAGGATGTCGCAGATGCATTGTCAAGGCACCTATAAGAAGAAATACTTCTCAGGTTATAACCATTAACTGGTTCTCATATCAGCTCAAACCGGAAAATAATAATGGATGTTCTGGAGCTTGGCTATCAACCCACTACCTAGTGGCAAATTATCATTGCTAAGTTCTCATCGGGAAACTGGTTTTAGACTCTATCAGAAATAAGCATCAAATTAATAGCAGTAATATGTCTTTTGCCCGTGTAGTGGCGGTGTAAAAATATTACACCTCTTATTGTCCGTGGGTGCCGTAAGGCGACAGATGGAAACAAAATAGAACATTGAAAGCAGCGACTTCCTAATGACAATAAAAACTGTGTTTTTTTTTATAGTATAGGGTGACAAATGAGCACAGAAACAGAAACAGAAACAGAAACTTTTTTATTCAATATAGATTATAAATAATACTTATTGAAAGTCACTCTTTTGTCTAATTACCACTGGTTCGAAAAAAAAACCTCTGTCCTGGGAAGAACCAGCAAGAAACCCAGCGGGACTTTTTTTTTTAAAATAACAGCTTACAATCATGTATATTACACAATTAACCACACAAAACAAATTAGAAACAGCCTGGCAGCGAACACCTCATTCCCAGGGTTATTATCATCCATAAATTCCTTAACATTATAATAACCCTTTTATACAAACTATGTTTAATAAAGTTTTGAATTTTGAGCAGGTCGAATTTTGTATATTTTCTGGGATTTTGTTGTAAAGCGTATACATCGCCCCAGAATGAATTACTGACTCGGTGGAGTCGAGTAACTGGCACTACTAGCTTGTGTTTGTTCTAGTATTTACAGAATGAATATCACTTATTTTTGTATAACTACTTTTATTTTTGTGTACGTACATTACATTTTCATAAATGTATTGAGAGGCCAAAGTTAATATATTAATTTCCTTAAATTTTTGTCTGAGCGACTCTTTGGGTTTTAAATCATAGATTGCTCTTATGGCCCTTCTGTAAAACAAATATAATTTCAGTGTCAGTTGCGTGTCCCCATAGCAAAATACCATAGGACATTATGCTATGGAAATAGCTAAAGTAAACAAGTCTAGCTGTTTCCACACTGGTAAGATTTCTAATCTTTTTTGCATATGCTGCAGAACTAAGTCTGCTTGCTAACTTTGATATATGGGGCTCCATTGAGCTTCGCGTCTAGTGTTATTCAAGAAAATGGTGGTATCGACAAGACTTAGTTCCTCCACCATTTAAAATTACATTAGTATTTAATTGTCTGACATTTGGAGTCACGAACTTCATACATTTCGTTTTAGTGCTATTTAAATGCAAGTTATTAACATTAAACCAATTTACTAATTTAGATATAGCATTATTTACTTCGTCATATTTTAATAATTGTCGTTTTAATTTGAAAATTAATGAAGTGTCATCAGCAAATAATACTATATTATAGTTATCCCCTACTATGTAAGGTAAGTCATTAATATATACAAGAAACAGAAAGGGGCCGAGAATTGAGCCTTGAGGCACGCCCATTTGTACTATCGACCCGGAAGAGCTCATACTATTAATGACAACTTTTGAGTTCTGTTACTTAAATATGAAACAATTAATTTAAGAGCATTACTTCTTACACCGTAGTGTTGTAGTTTCCTGATTAATGTTTCATGGTGAACACAATCGAAGGCTTTGGATAGGTCACAGAATATACCCAAAGCATCCTGTGAATTCTCCCATGCATTGAAAATATATTTAATCAGCTCAACACCAGCATCAGTTGTCGAGCGACCCCTTGTGAAACTGAATTGATTTTTATGAAGTAAATTATTAACATTAAAAAAAAATTAACATTTGATCAAGAATAATTTTTTCAAAAATTTTACTTAGTGTTGGCAGTACAGAAATGGGTCTAAAATTGGCGGGGTCTAATGTACTACCAGATTTAAATAAAGGTATTACTTTACTATGCTTCATCAAATCAGGAAACACACCATATTCGATACTAGTATTAAAAATAATAGCTAGTTGAGGCGCGATTATATCGATTATAGACGCAATAACTTTAACGGAAATGCCCCACAGATCCGCAGTTTTCTTAACATCAATAGTTTTAAAATATTTTACAATATCTTTTGATGATATTTTATGAAATGTAAATGTCTTTGTACACGCATTTACATTTTGTTTAAGCAATGATTCGGCGACGGCAGGAGAAGAATTCAGTGACATAGTGGTTAAGATCGGAATATCCGTAAAATACTTCTCAAAACCATTGCAACATCCTGATCTGATTCCGTTAATTTGTTGTTAAAACTCAACCGGTAGTTTGAATTGCGAGTTGACCTTACCAGTTTCACTATTAATTATACTCCACGTCATTTTAATTTTATTAGAAGCCGTCTTAATTTTGTTGCTCAAATGCAAAGACTTGGCTTTGGAGCAAACTCCTTTAAATATTTTGAATATTTTTAACATATTCCTAAATTCGACGCTAGGGTTATATGACCTTTCATGGTAAAGTTCATATAACCTTTGTCTCTCTTATGGACTCCTACTGTCGCCCATTCATTGAAAGCCTTCCGACTGTTCAAGGAGAACGTTTTAAGTAAAAATATTATCAAATTCATTGCAAATAAGTTTAAACACTGTTCCATATAAAAAATTAGGATCATTTTGGTATGAAAGTGATGGAAGTTTCTTCACTATGTTACTTCTAAACTTCTCCAAGCGACTAGCATTTACAGGAACAAACACAATTTTCTCATCTACTTGCTTTTTGTGAACATAAGGTAACGAAACTAACTGTCCACAGTGATCAGAACTCAATTTTTGAATTATACATTTATGCAACGGCTTAACATTTGTAAAAATGTTATCTATACATGTTGCACTACATTCAGTAATACGCGTTGGCTCTAAAAATAAATTAAAAAGACCATATGATTTAAACAATGATCTAAATTTAATATTGGTGGAGGAAGCTTCTAGGAGATTGATATTAAAGTCTCCACATATTACAACAGATTTATTCTGTTTATTAAACAACAAAACTTCCTCCATAATTTTTTCAAAAGTATTGTATATAGAACATGGGGTCTGTAGACACACACAACAATGAGGTGCTCAAACTCAACACAAGCCATTTCTACAGTTCGCTCAACAGAGAGGCTCACAATATCTTTACGTTCCTTACATGATAATAATTTACTAGCTAATATTAACGAGCCACCTCTTAAAACCGTTTCTCTATTGAACGAACTGACCACCTGGTGATTACTGAAATTAAACATTATGTTATAAGCTTTTAACCAATGTTCAGTAATACATAAAATATGAATATTATTGCTATTTAAGAACAATTCAATTTCTAGCTCTTTGCCTATCATGCCTTGTATATTCTGATGCACCAGGTGTAAACAATTTTTATTATCACTCTGTGGAGTCATACAATGAAGGTTTTGTAAGCTACATTCTAAATTATTTAAATTATTATAACTGCTAGAGATTACCTCTATTGTCTCATTTTCTAATTTAAATTACTTGGAACTGATTCCAAATTACATATTAAGTCATTACACTGCTCAAAAGAAGCAGATGTCGGTGTAGCCAAGTCCTTGGCTGAGTTAATATATAAACAATAAGATAGCACATTTGCTATCTGTCTTAAATTATATTTGGATAGGTAATACCTATCTCTAGTCAAAAAACAGTACAGTCACAGACACAGTCCACCGGTAAGTGGTTGCTGTGACCCATTGACATCTACATCTATCCTCAATAAAGAATCAAAATGCAGGTGCGTTGTCACCCGTGAGGACTAAGATGGAATGCCTCTTTTCCAGTAAAATGGGTCTCCGGTTCTCTACACTCAGCATATGAAACACAGCAGTGTTAAGCTGCTATTTTACGCTGGTATTCTGTGAGAGCGTAGTGCTACCCCGGTTGAGCCGACCCATTCGTGCTACAACTAACCACGAATAAAACTAACACGCCTGCCAACTGCGTGGCAACTGTAACGAATATCCGCCTTATGAGGTATCTGCGGGTCGGCTTATGTTCCGCAGTGGACTTTAGTAGGTATAGTGATTGAATGAATAATGTACGTGTCATTTATAGTCACATTTTGAAACTTGTAACACGGAACGACCTTATTTCAGTTCAAGATCAAAATATTTTGGAATTGAATTTACAGCAGTTTTTCATTCGATTCCTGCCTTATCTTATTTACATTGGTATTTGTAGAATCTTGTTCTTAAGTCGTAAACTTTTAACGATATTTTGTTGCTTACGTTTTATTTCATTTGTCAGTTTCAAAGAGAGTTTTATTAGTTTTAAGATCTATGAAACATTTACTAAGTCTTATTTTCGTTTTATCCCTAGCTATTGAATTGTTTCTTGCATAAGATGGCTCTGTAGCGCACAGGCCAAGCATTTGGTCTACAGGGCTGAAGGGCCGCGGGTTAGTATCCCGCACGAAATAATTAATTGTATGGCCTACAAATATTAGTTCCGGG
This sequence comes from Parnassius orleans, assembly GCA_029286625.1. Lineage (NCBI taxonomy): Eukaryota > Metazoa > Arthropoda > Insecta > Lepidoptera > Papilionidae > Parnassius > Parnassius orleans. The sequence goes on along the minus strand of JAGSMP010000038.1, from coordinate 7,615,763 downwards.
TTTGGAAGGTGTATTCTATACAATTAATGTATGTTAACCGCCTTCACGGTACAAGAGAAAAGGCCTGTAAGGTTAAGGTTATTAGAATTAAAAAAAAATATCTAAGGGCACTTTTTCTTTCGCTTAGCAGATAATTTTGTAATGTTTGCTGTTTGTTATGTTTCAATATTTAAATCATATGATGATCGATATATTTTAATAAAAACGTGATTTAAGAGATATTATAAGCTATATATAAGCTGTGAATCTTCAAATTTTCAAAACTGAACTAATGTTAAAACTTATATTTATTGTAAACGACCTTTTTCAATGATACTATACTCGATATTAAGCAACAAAAAAAATGTTTACATAGGAAAGTTTATAAAGATTTATATAACTTTATCAAAAGAATGTACTGAATCTATTTCTTTACAGTGATAGATTCAACAAAATGTTATATTATGAGCTATTAATAGATAATATGAACTCTGTGGTGGAGAAAAACATGACGAGGAAATAAAAATGTTAAATTCGCTAACTCGCATTAAAATGTTATGGCGAATTCCCAATGGTTACATTACCCTCTTAAGAATGAGAAAAAGTTTGCAGTTGGTTGTACTTTATCATAAGTACTAAACAGTGAAATGAAGTAAAAAAAAAGGTTTCCAATATTTATTCTTAATTCGTAAACAATAATGAACTTATGTCAAAGTACTTTACTGCGGTCTTATTTAATATTATAATACGATTTTAAGCCACCGATACACTACCCTATTGCAATAAATGTTCAGAAATACATTGAAATACATCATTCCTTTTATTATGAACACAATATCATCTTACTTTGTTCAATCAGATAGTCATAATATGAGTATTTATGTATTTCCTTTATCGATCCCTCCATCCATCCATTACTCTATAAAAGTCCACTGCTGAATATAGGCCCCAAAGATTGTCTCATAGGAGGGATAGTTTTATTTTATTTGTCATAGATGCCACGCTTGGCAGGCAGGTTAACAATTGAATTTTTTATTATTCAAAATTTCTGTTCGATCTGTTATCAAGATCTCCTCTTTCATTTCTCTGTCACCTCTTACGACACCCATGGGATGATAAGGAATAATATATTCTCTTACACCGCCACTACACGGCGTACTACATACACAAAATACTTACTAAAATCTATTTTTATTTTTTAACTCGTACTAATCTCAATCAGAAACACATTTTTCTCTGTACCACATGTAAATTTATCCAAACTAAATATAGTTTCTTATCTCAACAGTGTTCGTCTTGTGCTGGTCGCCATACATCGTGTTCGATTTATTGCAAGTTTACAACCACATCCCACCGACGCAGACAAATTTAGCGATAGCTACTCTTATCCAGAGTCTAGCGCCCCTGAATTCCGCAGCGAACCCCTTAATATGCTGTATGTTTTCACCGCATATTTACACCAGCTTAAGGTAAGAAAAAAATACATATTCTAAGATAACTAAAAAGTTATAAAGCAAAGTTTAAAAGTTGTTTTGACTTTATTATCTTTTTCTTTTGTTCACCAGCTCGGTAGTAGTCTACTGCTGGACTTGCTCCCCTTTTGGAAGGTATGATTTTTTATAGAATAAGGGTGACAAACGATAACATAGTCCGCCTGATGGTAAGTGAAAGCTATGGCCCACAGACATTTATATCTATCATCGATTGAAACCAAAATGCAAATAGTAATAGAAGATAGAATGCCTCGTTAACGGTAATAAAGGTCTCCGGTACTCTAAGATCACCATACGAAACACAGCAACATTATTCTGCTGTATCACACTGGTATCTGTGAAAGCGTGGTCCTACCCTGCTCGAGCCGATTCATTCGTGCTGCAGCTCTGTATAGCTAGAATCAAAAATATAGTTGCACTACCACGTAAAAATTGCCATGATAGTCAAATAGCCACACTTGGTGTTATAACTTTGTCGCCACTCCCCGTCGTCCTTCTGGGTATGTCTAGCATATACTATTCATACCTCCACCTGTCGTAGACGGTTTGTTACTATACCGACGATAAGAGATGGCATAATGGGTTCTCTAGCGCCAATATTATAGTGCCGAAATTTTGTTAACAATAAAATCTATTAATGTGAACACGTAATGTCTTCAAATGCCCTTGCGTGATATAAGGACGCGTTTTAGGACCCAACTTATACGGATAACGTTATAGGGTATGATAGATTGATTAATAGATAATCCAGTTGGTATTGACCACGGTGACATTTCTTGAATTATAGGAAGTTGTCACCTACGTAAGATATATTACAGACCAAATAAGAAACCAAATGATTGATTGTGTGCTCTGAATGAATTGTGATTTTACTCGTATATACATTACATCAGATTATAGGATTATTTTTAATAATATCGCTTAAAAGTTACGTTAGAGGGTAGGCAGATAGATTGGGACAAGTTTTTTATTATACAGTATACAGCAACTAACTTGGCAAGGTTTTAGCGTAGTGGGGGAAAGTTTGCAAGCATGTACACGTGCGGGAACGTGACGTGGACACGTTGTGGGAGACAAGGGTCGACTGGCCAACCAATCGCGCGCTCGCAACGATGTTAACTCGTTCCCCGCGCCCCGCTTGGTAACCAAAGAGATCTAAATAACTACTTCTACGCATCTAACGAATCTTGCCAAGTTAGACGCCGGCAACTACACTTGCTTTAGCAGACCAATTTATCGCTAGCTACTCGTGATTTTAAACAAGCGCAGTTTTAGAACGAAGTTCCTTATCGCACGGTACGAATTTGACGGATGGGGGCTAGGCGAGAAAAAGTGTAAGATTTTTCCGTCATGATCCCCTTTCTATAGTGCGAGCCAGATGGAATAATATCCATCTCCCTCACACTTTTTCTTATCTTGCCATGAAAGAAATATTATTTTAAATGACGCTTCATTTTAATAGACGCTAGTACCTAATTCATTTATTTGTATTTGTTAATCAATAATATAATATGTTTATCAATAATAATATACTACGAAAGGAACTTCATTCCAACTGAGTGTTCCACGACACTCACGCATGTATTTTATTTTTAGTCGTTATTAGGAAGACGTTGTTGTCCATCTCCTGATTTGTTTCCACCTGTCGCCTCTTACAACACCCACGGTATAATATGGGGTAGTGAATATTCATACACCGCCGCTACACGGTAATAACAAATATATTGAAAGATTAATTGCAATTGATTTTTTTGTTTGTTTCATTTCAGGTTTGATTTTTGTATAAAAATCTACCAAATATATAGATTTCTTTTAGTATGTAACTAATTTAGTAAACATCAATTATTCCAGGAGAGTTCCTCCATATCGATGGCTGTGGTGTGGAAAACTTTACAAGCGACATGCTCGAGGCACGCTTCGATCTCGTTCAGATTCCACCGCAAACTCTGATCTTCTCAGTTCAACGCACGCAAGACGGTCACATTCTGTTGCCACGGTAAATATGTATTTTCTCTTTTTCTTTGTCTTTTCTGGATATAGGCTTTTATATAATATTAATGTGACAAACCAACTCACAGTCCACCTGATTGTAAGTGGGCAGTTCCCACTACTGGTAGAGAATGCCTTGCATTAAGTCTGCCTTTTTGTACTTGGTGTGCAAACAAAGCCTGTATAAATTAATAAATAAACTAGAGAAAATAGACACCTAAAGCCAACATCAAACAAAGAAGGTTTCAAATAAGAGGCTTCTTTTTACGTGTTAAAACCATGCTGCAGCTATATTAGTAGTATTGTTGTAGCACGCATGGATCGGCTCGACCGAGGAGGTACCGCACTCTCACAGAATACCAGCAATGCAAAATAGCAGTTTAATGCTACTGTTTCGTATTGTGGAAACGAGGGATTTCATCTTAGTTCTCAGGAGTGACAACACATCTGGATTTTGATTCTTAATCGAGGATAAATGTAGCCACAGCCACAGCATCCACTTATCATCAGGTGGACTGTGTGCTCGTTTGTCACCCTTATTCTATAAAAAAATAAGATGTAATGCCTCATAGCTTGTAATTCTAGCCTTAAGACACTGTTATTTAGTGACATAAATATATAAGACGATGAAAGAAGACCTACCACCTAAAAGGCTTCTTCTGCCGCAGTGAGCAGGACTCGCCATTATCCCCACGCTTGGCAGGTGGATTAGTAGTACCGGATTATATGCACTAAGGCATTAGTCCGTGTATTTTGGGCAGGCATAATATAAACACACACACACACACACACACACACACACACACACACACACACACACACACAAACTTTCTTGTTTTCCCTTTGATGTCTTTTATTACATAAAAAAATGAACAAAAGAGAACTTTTAACGGTCTATTTGAAAATGGGAGTCATTGTCTGTTATTGATAATCTGCAAGAAACTATTAATTGCACAGGTCATATTATACTAACATACGTGAACGTTTTGATTTTTCGCATCAAATAAACGACTTAGTGCCGCTGGGCTCCATTATTAAAACTTATATAAGTCTCTCTATATTTAGTTTCCACTTCTCATTAAATTACAGATGTTAAACCGTTCTGGAAGCAGCAGCATACCGAGAGCCCAACCAGATAACCGCCGCACACAGCTTCTCGTCCTGGTTTCACCTCGCGACTGACAGCGAATGCCCGCTTATGTACCCGCTGATGACGTCATGCTATAAAAACCGCATACACGCAACGGACGGGAACGGAACGGGCACTAGATGAATATGATGTATCTAAAACAAGAAATGTTACATAAATGGCTTTACAATTCTTGACCATTGCGACGTAATATTCTATGTCATTTATGTTTTGTTTTATTTGAGATTTATTGCTTAATCATTGAAAAACACACAGAGCATGTCGGTATATATGTTACAGTTAAAACCCGTTTTTAAATAGAACGCGTTTTCCCCAGTTAAAAGTAGTTTTTATTTTATATGTCTTTGCGAAAACTAGAAATACCTAGTCAAAATTAGAATTTACCACTGATATATTTGATTTTCAGATAAAACTAGTTGTCACTCCGAGCTTTAGTTAAAACTAGCACTAGAGAACACACATTTTCACAATAATAAAAAATAATTATTCGCTGCCATATAAATACAGAGTGATCGTCCATTCTGTTTTTAGCGTGTGTTTAGCGCGATAAAATTTACAACGCGCCCTGTGGCCAGGCACCTTCGCGCTAGGCCGAAGGCGAAGTTTTATCGCGATAATTTTATCGCGATGTGTGTGGCCGAGGCATAACTGACTCGCTTCGGAAAAACGCATTTTGTCTAGTAAGAACTAGTTTTACCTGATATTCAATTTTGAGCATTAGTTAATTCTAGTTATAACAAAGGCATTAAATAAAAACTAGTTTTAACTAGGGAAAACGCGTTCTATCTAAAAACTGGTTTTAACTGTAACATATACATAGCCGGCGGCGCTGCGGCGCAGTTATTCCATGCTCTGTGAAAAAAACGCATATTTATTTCCCCGCATTTATATAAAAATAAAAATGAATTTAGTATAATATTAACTTAATTTTTCTGGCTTGCCACGTCTAATAGATTTTTAAATCTAAATATAAAATTAAAATAAAATTAACTTAGCCAAATAAAAGTATTATGTTTTTATAAGAGGCTGATTACATATCAATTTCATTTTCGAGACAAAAGAACACAACATACAAGTTTAAGGGTTTACTTGTCGTTTGAATATTTTCTGTAATCTTATATTATTATTTGCTCTTAAGGGCTTAAACGTAAATCTTAATGTTTAATGTACTTTTGCATTGTAATTTTACTCAAGAACACGTGAATAAAGTACGAATAAGAGAATAAACGTTCGCGGAATTTCTAACGACATTGCATTAAGCTTAAAACTGAAAATTAAAATATAGGCTGAAAATAAAAATATAATATTATATAACATCTCTTTTCCTTTATAGTAAAAAAGCTTTTCGCATTAAGGTTTTGAATGTCCCATATTTAAATAATAATAACTATGTAATATAATATTTTATCGGGATAATCTAATTATTAAAAAATAATAATAATAAATAATCAAGCTCTATGTAAAAAAATCTCTGTATTGAAATCTTATCAATAACTAGCTGGTACTTCGCGCGTTGCAGCCGCAAAACAAATAATTGCGGAAATGTCGTTATCGGAAGAGTTATGTTATTTAATTGAGAATGATAATACATTCATTGATGTTGAATGATATATAATATAACTTTCAAATAAGTTTGTCAGTACGATACGCGCGCCACCTAATGTAAGTTAATTGTACTATGCCTATATCCTTCGCGCAAGTGCGAGCAATAAGTTAACAAAATTTTACCACAATCTGACGAACGGTATGGATGCGCATAAAATACGAACAAACAAATATAATTTTTTTATATATTATACTACAGATAAGTAATGTAAATAAGTGTCTTTTGTTTTATATATTAATTTTTGTATTATTTTTAAGGTCATGACATTTATAGGTAGTGTAGCCAGTCAAAGTTTTAGTATTGAAAACTATCAAATATGATTGCATTAAACTTTTTAGTCATATTTAAGATCCCAGATAAATATAAACAACGAATAATTACAAGATGTGTAACATATAATAGTTTAATAAGTTATTGTAATATATGGATGCCTACTAATATAATACAAATGTATCAAGTGTTACTCGTACCCGATGATCACGTAGTTTATTTAAGTCAGAGGGCTGATTCCAGAGTTTTGTGACATACATCTGATGACAAAGAGGAAATGTCTCGTTACCAGTAAATAAGTGTGTCCAGTTCTCTTCATTTACCATACGAAGCACCGCAACATTATTGCTGCTATTCTGAGCGAACATAGTAATGTCGCGCCAACCAATTAGTTTTGCAGCCGTAATACAGCTACATCGCGGTTTTGCTGACATAAGCTGAATTATATTGCCATTATAATCTAAGACCAACAAAGAAAGATAGACGGACCGCTGCGTTCATTTAAAATGACGCCAAAACTATGCTTAACCTCTTGAAACGCATTCCTATGCACCCAAAACCATGTTGGTTACAAGCTATTCCAGATACATAAGGGCTTCTTCTTACAAAAGTTGAACATGGCTTGGTTTCGGCATCACTTGAAATGTACGCTAAACTCCATCTATCTTTCTTTGCAGGTCCGAGATTGTATTATTAACAAATGGAAGTTTAGAATTGTATAATTAAAACAATATCTTATCAGTATTGCGAACATGATTTACTAATAATTTTGACAAATTAATAAAAACAATTTTGGTATATATTGTTGAAGAAGTTATAAATGTAATTACTAGAAGTACTTCTATATCAGTAAAGAACGAATTCCTATAAAATGGTAAGATGTGTCTCTTATGTAATATATGTTTTCTTAGATACCAAAGACTATTTTTAAAATATAATGGTTAGATAATATATATTAATGGATGTTGAAGATTTATTGCATTATGCTTTTTATAACTGCACTTTACGAATATGTACAAAGTTATCGTAATAATGTTCTGTAAATTCATTGTACTTACAATTATTGTATTTATTAGGCACTGACAAAAAATGTGTACAAATATTTTTGTACTGTGTTAGAGTTAGATAAATGTAACAAGAGATTATATAAATAAATGTATTGCAGAAATTTATTTGCTTTTCAATTTTTTTTTATAAAATAAGGGTGACAAACGAGCACACAGTCCACCTGATGGTAAGTGGTTACTGTGGCCCATAGACATCTACATCTATCTTCGTTTGCGAATTTAAATGCAGATGCGTTGTCAGCCGTGAGGACTAAGATAGAATGCCTCTGTTCCAGTAAAAAGGGTCTCCGGTTCTCTACATTCACCATACGAAACACAGCAGCATTAAGCTGCTATTTTACGCTGGTATTCTGTGAGAGCGTGGTCCTTCCCCGGTCGAGCCGACTCATTCGTGCTACAACTATACTATTAATATAGCTGCAGCATGGCACTACCACGTAAAAAAAATTAACGAGTTTTCTTTTTATGCATTCCTAAAAGAAATAAGAAAGGCTAATAATATTCTCCAGACCAAATTTCGGTCACGGCGGCCAGTCTCAATGAAGACTAGCCATCTGCGCCAGACAGGATTATAGCACCAGAGGGGAAGCTGCCTAACAAAGTCGAAAACTTATACCTATTCTGATAGGGTTATCAACTAATGCATGTGAAAAATTTAAGGAAAAAATAAAAATATTATATATAGTATAAAACAACATGTGCATTCATTGTAACTTAAGTTAATATATTAATTATTAACACGTCTATTATTTGTAACTTAAATTGAAGCTGCAAATATTGTATATTTTGCTTATTTTAATAGTATTATTTCTTATGGCATAAGCAGTGGTAGCTCAGGGGTGAAGCACTAGCTGTAAATAGGTATTCTCAGTTCTCACAGCAGTTTCACATTATAATATCTGTATTTTTATCTAAGTATCATTTTCATAAGACAACGTATTCATGAGTACAAAAAATCTGGTGGTGGTAGTAATGACTGTGATGATGGTAGTGGGCAGTGGCGGTAGTGGTGGTGTTGATGGTGGTGGTGGTTGTAATGGCTGTAGTGGTGATGCTGGTCGTGGTGGTGGTGCCAGTAGTAGTCTATTATCCACCACCACCACCAATGATACTACCAGCACCACCACAATCACTAAAACCATTACCAGCACGATCAGAACCACCGTCCACCACCACCAACACCAGCATCACTACCACCAACACCAACTCCACCACTGTCTGGTGATTGTATTATTTTCTCTCGAATTATTCATACATACTGTACAACTGTTAGGCATTTAGCTAATACAGAACACTAATTATTTACTTATGTAAATCCATAATGTCTAATTTTATAGTACACAATCTCTAAACTTAACTCTAATTCTAAAAAACTTAATAAATTTATTGATCTATAAAATCACGATATAATATTAGTCTATTTACTTCAATGCGCATGACCAACAGCCCTTTCATTCATACTCCGACTGAGCCGCCGCAAACCGGTTTTTACCCCGACAGACCGTCGGTGAACCTGTCGGTGAGAGCTCACGCACACATAGCTGCGCTTTGTGTACTACCCGCAGCGAGACGTTTGTATGTAGCTTCCCCTCTGGTCGGTTTCTTTACTCATGTGATTATAGTACCGGAGTGTATGCGCAAGCACAGGTGCACTCTCTATTCCCTCACTCTCATAGTCCGATGGGACGGCAAACCGACATGACCGGAGAGAGATCAGGCGCAGGACTAACGGCTTTACGTGCTTTTCGTGGCAAGGGGGTGAAACACAGACAACTTAAACAACCACAGACACCTTTTCTACGGATGCTCGAACTCTACCTGCACATCTACCGGCAATAAAAACTGTATCGCTTTCAGCAGATTTTTTATTTAAGGAAATAAAATAGTAGTTACACAGTGCCGAATAAAATCTGTAAGGAGATTGACCCAAAACCGGTTTTCTGTGCAGGAAGTCCATCGATTTAAGCGCTAAATGAACGTGATCGATGTCATGGTGAAGCAGTAGCCCTAGCAGCCCAGGGTTTCGCTTTTGCTCACATCAATGAACACTTCTGGCAAACATTTGTTAGAATACCTTTCGGCATTGATGTTATTCGATTTATAAAGGACTTGACACTAAATTCTCCATCAAAGTTAAAACTATCGATTAAAATCTTACCTGCGTATTTCGATCACTTCTATTTGGTAGGCGTTGGTTTATTTTGAAACAGTTAACAGCGCACGTCGACAGGCGATTAGTTTCTGGACCTCTAATAATGTCGTAAATACGCCGAGAGCCTACTTCAAATTTAGTTATGATATACGGCACCACTCCACGCGGGCTCTGAGCTCCGAGGTTGTGCGGCACCCAACACGAAACTATCCTTCTCACGGGAAAGTGTTTGTGTTAAATGAACGCTTCCCGATCCAGTCTGCAATTAGTTTCGAATAAAAAAATAGAAGAAGTTCTACGTAATTTGCCTATCCTCCACGAGTTTTTTTTTACTGCTAGCATGTTTCTTTCCGTAACAGTAGTCAAACTTTCTATGCGAAAATTGTCACTTACCTTTCTTCATATCTCAAAGTTAATCACGCTGAAATTTGTAATACCAGGTGAGGTGTATCAAACGATTCGTCCGATTTAGGCGACATTAAAAATTGTGATAAATCATCTCGTGAAAAATTTTCCGACACATTCATTTTCAATGAAACACGATATTTCAATTTTCTCGTTAAAAAGCGTAGAGGGATGTTTGAAATTGGATCATTCGTATTATTACTTGTAAATAATAATATTCTCAAAATAAATTATACCTTTCTATTTTTGAGGATATAATATTACATCCTTTTTATTAACCTAAAAACTTTTATTTCGTAAAATAATTTGCGTCGTAAATTTGGGGTCCTTTCATGACAAGATACGTTTGCTAATAAATTTTTTTTGGGTCGCAATTATTTGGTAATTCATGACAGCCGTATTTAGTTAATACCTTAGTAGAGTAATTAGTACATATTTATTGCTAACACTATTTAGAGACGATTTTTCAATCCTTAGTTAAAATTTATTCATAGGATAGAATGAAACTAATGCAAATTGAAAATTACAGTTGCATGAATAAAATAGTTCAATTATTTCACTCTTATATTCAGTCAAGTTATAATTTATTCAATGGATAAACTCTGACGGTTGAAAAATCAGCCCTTAATCTATTTTACCCTTACTAAGATGGCGAATTGACTAAGATATAATGTTTCAAAACTCCACTAACTAGGAAAACGTAGTGATTATAAATTCTTTGCTGACTAGTTTAAGAGTTAAAAATATTTTTGGTCATTGGCGTATTCAGGTATTAAAAATACGCCACAAAACAATTTAGATGACTAAAAATACAGAAAAGTACAAACTACTTCTAGTTATTTAAATTATCAAGCGGACCGACTATCAAAGTAACAGACAAATGATAATTTAAACGCTTATCATCATCACCAATCAGGATATCCATTAGAAGGAATTTAAGTTTACAAGTGCACTGCATGTTTGTAAGATCACTGATGGGCGAAGCTCTGACGGCTGACTGAAGATGGAAAATCAATCCAAAAATACTGAAACCAAATCTGACAGATTGGTGATGGGAAGCGGCATTACCAGTGCGTGTACGGCATGGCTCTGTGCTCACCAACTCACCTTGTTGCCAAATTCTTGAAACGGCTTATCTGCTACATTGGACTTAAACAGCTTTCCAAAATATGTGAATCGTTTAGATTTTATGTTTTAGTAAATTTATAAACATTATTAAAATACTGCTTAGCTACGAGTTACATATCTGTGCCCTCTATCGCATTTGTCGATAGCCAGTTGGACTTCGCATGAAAACATCTGAATATCATATTATTGAAAAGTGACAATAGATGTCTCTTTTAATAAAATAACTGTAAAACTTCATATTGTAACAGCTAGGTATATATAATATTTACTGTGAGCTAAGTAGGTATAACAAAGACGGAGGAGGATACAGTAGGATTTGTACGTGGCCATACTGCAGTTATATTATGGTTGGAGCACGATGGGATTGCCTGGACCGGGAAAGGATCTCGCTTTCCCAGATTACCGGCGTGAAATAGCAGCTCAATGCTGATGTGTTTCGTATGGTGAATGTAGAATACCGAAAACCCTTTTAACGGTAAGGAGTTTTTCTATCTTAGTCCTCAGAGGTGATAACGCACCTACGTTTTGATTCATAATGGAGAAAAGATGTAGATGCCTATGAGCATTCACTTACCACCAAGTTAACTGCGTGCCCGCTTGTCACTCTTATTCTATAAAAAAAAATATGAAAAACTAAGATAATGAATAGACTATGAATTCAATGACCCTTTGCAAAGGGCGAATTTATAGGTATTTTATAATTAGGAGAAGGGAGTATGATGTGTAGTAAAAAGTTCACCCTAACCTTCGAAATTTTTCATGCGTTTTACAAATTTTGGTAAATTACACATAACACCCAGGTGAATCGTCATAGATCAGGGTATACTCACTTGCTTTATCTTTAATATGCAGAGTCCGATCTCCACTGGCAACACTGAAATTGTAAATTGAATTTTAAGTGCTAATTAATCAGAAATATTGACCGTGTAGTGTAGTGGCTGGTGTAATAAACAACTGCGGTTTGCCACCCGCCTGCCAAGCGTGGCAACTATGGAAAATATACCCCTATGAGGCAATGGGGGAGGTCTATGTTTAGCAGTGGACTGTTAGTAGGCTGTATTATTAAAATAATAAGAATTTTATTGTATTTGATTTGATCTTAGTTTATATACTCGACGTTCTGGGACAAGTTCGTAAATTTATTTGTGTTGTAATATAACTATTGATATTCTTGTTTACGTTTACACTAAATAACTTTGAAAAAAAATGACGTTTCACCCTTAGAAATGAATTTTTATAATGAACCATGACCTTTTTCGTATATTTTATTAGGCAATTTTGGCAAAGTAGTAATAAAATATTTAGGGTTTCAATTTATTTTTTCATAAAGTCGATCGCAAACCGTGCAAAAGCTGGCAGACAGAGGCAAACTGAACGAGGAGAAGGACAGCAGCATCTTTCTGATAAAAACTAAATAAAAATAAAAAACTGTTGTTGCTAACCATACCATACCATACCAACCATAATGTCATATTGATTTCCAAACATGACTAATTTTCTAATTTAAAAAATAGGTACTTGTCTGTAATATTTCCTAAAATCTCGCAACAGATTTTTTATTACAATGCTGACCATAAACTAACGGCTTCGAAATGCAAATGTACGGGTTCGGACAACATCTGCTACGATCGTTAACATCGATTTTCAAGCGTTGGGTTAATTTTTCTGTCTACATTACAGGAATAAAGTATTTATTTTTTATAAACTAATAACAATAACCACAGGAACACCCCCCACCGTAAGTTTTTAAAAGAAAATCACATTATACGTATTGATTAATTTATATCACAGAGAGTACTTGCAGTGAGTTATGAGTCGATCGCCCTATGTCATCCAATTAGGGGTTGAATTTTGCAAAACCCTTTCTTAGTGGATGCCTATGTAACAAAAGGCAGCTACCGTCCAAATCTTTGTATCTTTCTTAAAAAAACGTTAGTTTAAATAAAAGATTATCAGTTTCTAGAGTATTATATTATACAAAATATATTAATACACAAAAAATGGCTCAGTGGTTTGCTTTTTAATTCTTTTCACATTTTAACTCTTTTTTTGATTTTTATTCTTTTGAATATCTGTGCTTTGATTTATGTACTTTTAATCTTTTAATCTAATAAATATAACAATAGTACAGAAAGAAACATTAACCTTTACATTTTTTGAACAAATTAAGTTCTTCGCTATGAAATCTGTCAAATATTACACCTCATTTTCAAATGGCGCCGCCCTGGTGGCAGAAAATTCGTGGATGTCCTCATTAACCCATGTGTGGTTTCTACTTGAGGCACTTTGAGTACACTGGTTGGAGGGAATGTTTTCGTAAAACATTAGAATATTGAGTAAATAAAAAATATTTTAAGCTTCCGAAGCTTTCCGGAAGGTAGAGCTAAGCTCTACACTCCTCTACCTTCCAATTCCGTAAGCTTCTTAGTAAAATGAGAAGACAATGAAACATATCTTAAGCTAGAGTTTTTTTTTCAGTGAGTATGAAATTCGACATGTTTTCGAAGACTAGTTTGCAAACAGAACTGTTTGCATACATAGATATATATTTTTAAATAAGTAACAATGCGTTTTTGTGGCCTTTGTTCAGCACTGGTAATAATGATGAACAGTTTTTTGGGTTCAGTAAGGTTATTTTAATATTTACATAAATTGTTCCACGGTGAATATTTAAAAGGGTCCTATATTTGAAGGTACTATAACCATTATCACATGAACCACTTTTACAGATACACAAATGGCAGATATTAATTACAATTTATAGAGCTTATAGTTCATAATCTAGGAACTCAAGTAAAATATAAAAGCATTTATTAATCAGAAATTTTGTTAGGTAACGCTTATATTTGAAAAATAGTAGTGTTTTGATAGAATTAGGAATTTATTAAACAATTTTATGCACATGATATAACTGTTGTTAGAAGTAACTGTGAGAATATCTTGGGTCGATTTAACTAGTTAGCATAAATATATCGAGGAGCATAGCTTGTCGCTTGCTTAAAAAGTCTCTTGTGTTTGAAAACAAATATACAAGTGTTTTATATTCCTAAAGAAAGGACGACATTTATACGTGGTAGAGTCATGCTGCAGCTATATTATCCCCGGCTCCTCCGAGGTGGGACCACACTCTCACAGAATACTAGCGTAAAATAGCAGCTTGATACTGCTGTGTTTTGTATAATGAGTGTGGAGAACCGGAAGCCCTTTTTGCTGAAAGCGAGGTATTCCATCACAGTCCTCGGGGGTGGCAGCGTATCTGCATTTTGATTCTTATTTGAGGATTAATGAAGATGTTTTAGCGATATCCACTTATCATCAGGTGGACTGTGTGTTCGTTTCTCACGTATTTCTATAAAAAAAACGACAAGACTATTTGCTTCAGCCCAAAAATAGCCTTTAGACACTTTTTCTGCATTATAAACGCTTGATCCATTTCACAACGGCCACATAGAATGATACCATACCGCAGAATTGAGGATATATTATAGCCGTGTGTTGCAGTAATTACGACTTTTCTAGATACGTCGCAGCTAATACGCCTCAACGGGTAGACAAAACTGTTCAGCTTACCGCAAATGTCATTTACGTGATCCTTCCAAGAAGATCTTTTTTATTTTATGCACATAATAAAATTAAAATGAAAAATTGGAAAATTAAAAGTAATTTGAAATTAGAATTAATAACACCAACGAAATACAATCAAATGTTTTATGTGAATGTTTTATTTTATTTTATCAATAACTATTTTGATTGCTAGTTATATTTTAACTTCGAATACGGACTGTAAAAATGATTGTGTACCTAAACAAAATAAAAGCGAATAACATTGTATTCAATCGAAGTTGTTCTAATATATGTTAGTGAGAATTGTCTGTGAGCAACATCTCGTCTCAGATCACATAGTTATCGTGGATCAACCGCAATGTTTTATTGCATTGACTTTCTAAAACTACATAGTTTTATCCAGCACATACCACGCCGTCGAAAGCTATTTTGTACAATCGTATTGATGTAAGTACAGCAAATATATATCCATTCATCCATAACACCCTATTAACGTCCACTGCTGAACAAATGCCTTCCCCATAGATTGTTTCATAGGGAGGATTTCGCCATAGTTGAAACGCTTGCCAGGCGACAATCACAGTTTTTTATTTCTTAGTTGATAAGCGGATATTCTTACACCACTACTATAGTCAAAGTATTGCAGTATTCATGTAATTTATAGATATCATTATTTTAATGTTAATGTTTTTAATACGTTTAGAGCGTGTAGTGGGTGTAGTAAGAGGCGACAGAAGAAAAAAACCGGGAAATGGGCCGCAGCGTCTTCTTTGCCAACCCGCCTGCTAAGCGTGGTAACTATGGCAAATATGTCCGTATGAAGCAATCTATGGGGAGGCGTTTGTTCAGTGGTGGACTTTTGACAATTTAGTCGCGTAAGAATTTTTATAACCCGATATCATCCGCGGGTGTTCCAAAAGACGACAGACGGAAACTGAAACAGGAGATCTACGGAGAATCTTTCTGTTAACAACTGAACTTAATAAAAAGCTACAGTTGCCAAGCCGCCTACCAAGCGTGGCAACTATGGCATAAGTACCCTTTATGAGGCAATCTACGGGGGAAGTCTATTAGTATATTGTTAGGCAGTAATGAATAAATGGATGAGTGTGTAGTTTTCATATCATATCATTAATGTTACAGAAATATTACACTTGCTTCAATTTTTTATAGAATAAGAGTGACAAACGAGCACACAGTCCATCTGATGGTTAGTGGATGTGTGGCGCAGTGACATCTCACTAAGAATCAAAATACAGATGCGTTTTTACCCCTTTTACGTTGGTATTCTGTGAGCGTGGCCCTTCCCCGGTCGAGCCGACCCATTCGTACGACAACTATAATTTAGCTGCAGCGTGACTCTAACACGTATAAAAATCGTGCCTTTCATTTGTATTAATTTATATGCTGCCGTGTAGTTTTCTTAACTATTATTTTTGAAAACAGAATTCTGCATATTATGCTATTGAGTAGCACCAAGAGTTAGATAAGTTTTATTAATTCTTTTTATTTCATGCTCTATCAATAAATTTTCATATAACTACTTTAACTTGATACATAAATTACCGAAATTCTGTTTAAATTACTGACTATTGTACAAAATAGATATACAATTAGGGCAAAGTTTATTTAAGTTTAACAATGAAAAGAAGTCGAAAAGTTACGAAATTAATGAGCTTGTTAGCTAACTGATACTAGCTTGCTAAGACGGTTTCTAATAAAATTATAATGACATGGAGTATAATACCGAAAAAACGTGTACAGGGGGGAATAAGCTTTTATTGCATAGATCGGACATGAACAATCAATGATTAAAAGCTGAAGGTGACCAATCCAGTTTCATTATACATTTCGTTTTAGTTGTTCTCATTTAAAAATCATGTTTATCTAAAAGCTAATTACGTGCCCAAGCGAAACCAATCACTCCGAGTCTCAATGTGGCACACCTTAATTAATTCTAATTACCTTTTTACACCTCTCTTTATTTCCAAGTTCACTTGATAATTAAGAGTACTTATGTCATTAATAGTGACTATAGTATTTCTAATAAATTTTTAAATAACGTTAATGGTTATTTGCCGACCTCAATAAAAAGGGAGGTTCTCAATTCGATTGTATGTTTTTTTATATATGTTACGCGACATCATCGTCAACTGTGTCAACTATGGCAAAATCTAACTATGGTGACTATTAAAATGTTATACTTCAGCGGTGGTCACATATAAACTTCGAGATAAAATCCCCCTTACCTAGTTAATAAATAAAATATAGTTTTAATGTTACTCACTGGAAGGAATTTTAGTTGAATCATTCGTTTCTTAATATCCCTTACTCCACTCAAAAGGTCAAAAATTAACTTTAAATAAAAAGTAAAAGTCGACTTCAAAAGCTAAAAAGAATAAAATAATTTTCACATATAACTTCTTAAAGTCGGGTTTTTAATTCTTCTATACGCTATATTTCAGTATCAAGATGGATAGATGAGTAATGACACATAATTAATGTGGCCACTTTAATATTATGATATTTATGGCCACGGGTTCGAATCCCGCACGGAACAAGTATTTTTATGGCCTACAAGTAATTGTTCCGGGTCTGGATGTTTGTCCTTGTGAAATTTATGTTTGTAAACTGCCTCCACGATACAAAAGAAAATCCTAGTGGGGATGCAAAGTTTTTAAAAATAAAATAAAATAGAGAACTGTAGAGTTTTTACTAGAAGCGAGGTATTCCATCTTAGTCCTCAGGGGTTAAAACGCATCTGGATTTTTATTCCTAATCGAGGATAGATGTAGACGTCTTTGGGCCATAGCATCGACTTACCATCAGGTGGACTTTGTCACCCTCATTGTATAAAAAAAATATTACTTTAAAAGGAATGAAAAAAATTATAACTTCTGTACAAAATTTCGTAGCTTAATCAAAACTGTGCAGCAGATTGGAAAATAAATAAAATCAACAGTTCATAAGTATCATAGAGCGTGGGTGGAAGTTATTAATAAAATAACCGTTACGTAAAAGTAACGTAAATTTTTAAATTATATGATTTTTCTCAAAGGACTTTAAGGCAAGGAAGTGTCTGCCATGCTGCTATGCGTGTTAGCTGACTTCACATGTCTTCGAGATATTTTTGTTAACTCCTCAGTCATGCAGGTTTCCTCACGATATATACCTTGACTGCCGAAGAAGTGGTAAGTCAGCACTTAAAATTGCAATTAACAATTTCATCGGTGCCGGTGGGGACACCCATCCCCTGAGCTACCACGGCTCACTATATACCATATTATACCCTATTTTTTATTTACGTTTATTTTATGACTGTTGATACCAAGATGAAGAGAAAACAGTTTTCATGAAGTTAGTTTCATTTTATAGACTACAATCGTTCCATAATTAAGAAATATATTTAATGGTATGATGAGATTGTCCTATGTGGGTCTGAGACTTATTGATCCCCAGTTGTTGTGGGATTTATAACAAAAAATTATATGTTACCTATTGTGTTATTTCCTTAGTGTGTCATAAAACACGACTAAGTATTAACGGGACTAACAGACGTGACGTATCGTGACGTCGTGATGGGTATATATGATGAAAGAAGTCTTAATGATAGCTGCCTCACACTTCGTTTATAAGCTTGACACGTGCTCTGAAGTTATAATTACTACACATTCTAACGCAATGAATAGCAACAAGTTCATTTACAAGTTTCGTGTCAAATTATGTGCTCTGAAAATCGTCTTTGGTATTATAAAAGCCACTTTAAGTCATAATGTTGATGATAATTGTTGTTGATGATGAATGATTTCTTATATTTACGCAAACATTACACATTCAATTAAACTATTTTTACGGGTTTTATCACGTTTAATTTCACTTATTTTTAATTCCCGACATAATGTGTTTCACTAATATTTTCTGTACCTCAACCAAGACTCAACAGATAATTTTACTTAAAAGGTGGGATTGTGTATGATGGTTAATCTCTGGTGCTTTAGAGGGAGTAAAAACTTTTGATCTAAATATCAAACTGATGTGCATGCGACACACCCTTGCGGCTGACGGACAAGGCTCAGAAGATCGATATCAGTCTACAATCATAATGACAATTACACCCACAATCTCAATCGTAATCATAGTCGTGAACACAATCATAACAATTTATTTGCGAAATATAGGTACAATACAAATGTTCTTTTAAGTAATAAGACAATAATGATTTGTAAAGGATTATTCTTTAAAGCATTTCTTGGAGGCGGCAGTATTACTAATAATCTTTGCAGAATAAAAATTACTCCGTTCAATTTTAATCTGTTCTTGTAAACTTCTCAGTCATCAATGATTTGATCAGGTAGGGAATTCGACGGTTAGTTTTTTAAACGGGGTATTTAATTGAATTTCTAAGAATGCTTAATTAATAAAAAAAGTTTAACAAAAATTTGCCAAAATTTAGCCGGCTACAAGTATGTCGGAGGAATTTGTTGGAAAATCAAATTTGTTTCTATCCAATAATTTTTAGAAAAATTTGTGTTAGAAATTTCACAAGGTTACATCGACACAATGAAACCATTTACGTCGTTAAAATTCTATCAGCTTTTGACATTTTGTAAAATAATTGTGAACTCTGTACCGTTGAAAAAAATCATTTTTAGTGAAAAGTAAAAGCAGACTTCAAACCACTAAATAAATAAAATCATTTCTCATTCTGAAGCCTAGTAGTGTATTGTGAAGAATAAAGTAATTAATAGATCGATTTCAGAATGTGATTTATTATTTTTTAGTTCTTTAGCTTTTACTTATTAGTAATAATTTTTTTGCCCTTTTACCCTATTGTGGACTAATCATAATCTCAATGTCGTTTAAATTATTATATTTAAAACTTCATCCCCTACTTTGCCACTCTTAGGTCTGAAATTTTTTCTTCAATATATTCTCAAAATCGGTTCAATATTAACGAAAATATCGCGTAACGTACATCAAAAAACATACAGTCGAATTGTAAACCTAATTATCGGTCGTGTTAAAAGTTTTAACGTGTTGTCTCCTCTCCTTTTTCTGTATTTATTAATTCTATTACTTCACGAATTTCTCCTGTCTACCATTTGTATGCAGATGATCTCCAAATTTACTCCCATACATCACTCCAGAATCTTACCAATGTCATCAATGACACCAATACGAATCTTGCTGCAATACTTGATTGGAGCAGGTCGTTCGGGCTTAATTTAAATCCAAAAAAGACCCAAGCCATTATTGTTGGAAACAGGACTCTAATCTCGAGAATTTGTTGGGATGACCTTCCACCTATTGTTGTTGATGGTGTTGTGATACCTTTAAGTAAATCTGTAAAAGACCTAGGATTATATATTGATCAGAATCTTTCTTGGTCCCTGCATATTAATGAGTCCAGCAGAAAGATGTTTGCAGCAGCATCTTATTTACGATGTTTGCGTAACTAGCTTCCCATTCCTACTAGAATTTTACTGGCATAGTCCTTGTTACTCCCTATCCTTGATTATGCTGATGCATGCTACTCCAATCTTACTGAAGATCAATTAAATAAACTTGAGCGTCTTCAGAATTTCGCTATTAGGTTCATATTTGGCCTTCGCAAATATGATAATGTTTCAGAGTACCGTATTAAGCTCAAGTGGCTCCCTATCAGACTTTGTCGGAGGAGTCCAAGGTTTACCTGGAAGAGATCGCTGTTTAGTGATAAGGCCACCTACTTGTACATATATTTATACATTTAAGTTTGCTGTGTTGTGTAGTATTTTGTGTGCAATAAAGAGTATAAATAAAAAATAATAATAAATAATACAGGTTTTCTTGGCATTGAAAACACAGACCACAGAATATAAATAGTACAGATTGTTTATGATGTGTCTGTGTTGAATACGAGGCTTTTAGCCTCTTTGTACAAGTAATAAGTGTAATTCTAATTTTTAATATTTACTGTGCGTTTTGTTGTACGGAATAAACATTTTTCTTTTTCCTTTCTTTATTTTGGAGTTAATGATTTGGTCTATAGTATTAATTAGTTACTTACCTATAAAATAAAAGTGTATTTAAGGTTATCATCGTTACTAACTGATGTTGACTGTATATAAAATTTTAACTAAGGAAAATAGAAGGAAAAGTAAAATAACTAGGTACTCACTTGGCCGTGAGTCGGTTAAAAGTCGGCTAAAAATGAAATTAAGAATCTTATTTCGAGGAAAACTAATTTGAATAAATTGTTCTCTTAATATAGATCAATGTCAAACTGTAATAGTTTCCCATATTATCGCCTTAATAAACATGTATACTCATAAATTCTATGAACCGATACAAAGTTTCTATTCTTTCTAGAATACGAATTACTTATTCTGCATAGAATGTGGTTGGCTTGTGTATTGTGCGGGGAATATTTGTAATAATTCATCCTTCCTTTTGCTTGAAGTTCGCACATTGTTCCCGAACACTGCCACATTACCATACAAATATGAGCTGTGGAGAGGACCCTCGAAACCAAATAGAGTTAGTAGGCAACGATTTGGTACGTTCTAAAAGAAAAAAATATTTAAAGCACATTGTATTTTTGTATAGACGCTTCACGTTAGAAGTATACATAAGCATATACTCTAAGCGATGCACAATAAAAAAAATGTAAAATTAAGGAAGCTAAATGCAATTTAAAGATCAAAATAAAACAGTGTGATGCGTCTTGTTCGTGCGAGTTGGCAAATTCAGGCACGCTCCACTTTGACATTGTGTCGATTTTCTGCCGCCATCTCCAATTGCCAGGTAATTTCAACTATATATAGTACAAGCACACTCCTTCATTTAGCCACCATTGCTTTTCTCTGATAGATATTTTTTAGATATAACCATGTCTAAAAACCACTTCCGAGTCATCATCCTCCACGGCGGTTACATTACTACGCAATACCAGATACCCCGTTTATGGTAGGGGAACACCTTATAAAGGAGAGGATCATGATGCACGCCCTTACGACGTCGTGTCCGAGCGGAATCTGTGCTCTCCCAATCAGCATCCCGAGGCTCAGCGGCCTCCTTCTAGACCATTACGGATTCACAGATACTAAAGCCTAATCCACCGCTTAGTCTGCTTCCTTCCGTCTACGAGATATGAGTCTGATGAGGCTGGCGAAAGCATCTTGACTAGAATGAACATCACCGAAAACCGACGTAAAGCAGGCATTAGATGTAGGTACAAATTATTAAATATTCTATTCTGAACCATTTATAAAGAATTATAAATCTTTTGTAAAACTTATTTAGAGTTCAGTTTCAAATTGGGTACCAAATATAATTAAATAAATTTTTAGGTAAAGAAAAATCCTGCTATATTCCTTAAAAAATATTTCTCGCAAAAAAGTTGAATCTCACTCATCAAGCTCTTATTTTATTTGAACCGACCCTTTTCTACTTGAGCAAATGACAAAGTCAAATCACGTTTAGTAATCCTATTACATGTACTTGTAAATATTTAAGTTTCTTTTTTAATTTAGTCATTTAGTTTTTATAAAATTATTCAAATGTAAAATTAATATCATAATATGCTATTATATTTATTTAAATGAAATTGAATTTCAATTTTAATTACTTCGTAGTGGCGGTCTAAGAATATCCACTATCCGATATCGTCCCATGGGTGTCGTAAGAGGCGACAGAGAAAAACAAATCAGGTGATGGGCAGCAGCGTCATTAATGCAACATCCAAAAATTAAAAACTTCGGTTGTCACCCCACCTGCACATCGTGGCAACTATAGCAAATATCCCCCTTATGAGGGAATTTTTGCGGAGGTTGTAATAAATGAATAAAATTATAAATTTGAATTTCAATTAAGCATTAGCTTGCTCACGAGTGTCTTTTTTGCCTAAGCGTCTGTCTGGGTAGGTAACTCCTGGCTCCTTGTGTAGTTAATAAATATTGTTGCCAGTAGAAAACATATATTTAACACTGAAAATATTTTTGTCCATTATGTCTCGAAACTGCGGATTAATAAAATGTGAACATTTCCTAGAGGCGGTAACAAATTCGATCGTAAAACCTGTTGTGACACTATCTGTAGGCAGCTTTTATTACGAGTCAAGGGCAAGCAAGGTCACTCGCCAACAATATCTTTCGCCTGCGCAAATTC
Source organism: Parnassius orleans (assembly GCA_029286625.1). Classification (NCBI taxonomy): domain Eukaryota; kingdom Metazoa; phylum Arthropoda; class Insecta; order Lepidoptera; family Papilionidae; genus Parnassius; species Parnassius orleans. The sequence continues at coordinate 7,592,812 of JAGSMP010000038.1, read as the reverse complement.
AAAACCAAATATTTCTTTGATATTTTAAGAAAAACCAAACTTTGTCGATTTTTCCGACGTACTGAGCTCATTAATTCCTCGAAATGACGCTAAATCTAATCAGAAGCAAACTTAGTAGAGAACTCTCTGCTAATTGGTTTAACGTTATCTTGCTAATTTTTTTATATAGAAGGATGGGTTACAAACGGGCACACATTCAACCTAATGACTAGTGTTAGATAATACTCTCAACTATTTAAATAAATGAACACTACTTAGTAGACTTTACGTTATAAATATTCATGGAACGTATTAGAAGTAAATACAATATGTTATATCCTAAAATAAATGATGTATGCAAACCAACAGCAACATAGCCCATCACGATAAAACATAGGCCGGCCTCACTGCAACGTCCCCTTCTTTGCTGGTACTAAACGTATTACCACGACGGACAGAATGACGACAACAATTGAGACTCGTTGAATGACCCAAGCTAGTTGCCTGCGCAGTTCTTTATACTGCTTGTACGAGTGGGGGAGTTTAACCGCTTATTAATAATCTACCCTCACTCTTAACATTCGGCCTTCCTGAAAAGTCACACGTCCTCGTGTGAAGACTAATATAAAGTTAACGTCTTAAAACACATGAAAGCAGAAAAGGATTACAAAAAAATATCTAGCCTCGGCCCTTCCTCACCATAAATCACTGTAGTCATGTTTTTCAATTATTTTAGAACATATAAGATTCACGCAGCTTAGGAGAGTTAGGGGACTGAAAAAAAGCGCTCAAAATACTCCGACCGTAGTACCTCAAAGTGAACTCTAATTGTTCCGACTGACTTTAATATACAGTACAACAACATTACACAATACACATCACCAAATCAGTTATTTGAAATTATTTATAAATACTCAACAATATTTGATTATATTTGTTTATCATATTAATTTATTAACATTATGATTTTTTCATTGAAATAGCTGTTAAGTAAAGAATATCACTGGAAGTTATTTTGTCTAAACACTCGGTAATCTTTGGAGTTGTCTGTATCTCATTTTCATTTCTCGAAACCTATAAGTCATATTAAGGAATCAGTAGTTTTTTTTGCTTATTTATATCCTTTATGTTATTTCTTGGAGATGCTTTGGTCATATCATAATTACCTTCATAAAAGTATGGAATATATTACACAGTATTTTTGAAGAGTTTAGGTTTAGGTCTCCTAAGACATTTTTAGTACATTACTCTGAATTTTTTGTTTGATCACACAACTGCTCCCTGGGATATGGACTTGATCACACAGCCGTCCTTTCCGGTACATTATATCACATAGTTGCTCTTTGCGATATAGACTTGATTAAACAGTCGTCCATATAGTTCACATAGTTGTTTTTTAAAATATGGACTTGATCACACAGCCGTCCATATAGTTCACACAGATTTTATTTATATATGGGCTTGATCACACAGCCATCTATATAATTCACACAGACTTTTCTTTAAATATGGACTTGGTCACACAGTCGTCCATATAGTTCACACATATGTTTATTTAAATATGGACTTGATCACACAGCCGTCCATATAGTTCACACAGATTTTATTTAAATATGGGCTTGATCACACAGCCGTCCATATAGTTCACACAGATTTTATTTAAATATGGACTTGATCACACATCCGTCCATATATTTCACACAGATTTTATTTAAATATGGACTTTATCACACAGCCGTCCATATAGCTCATACAGATTTTATTTAAATATGGACTTGATCACACAACCGTCCATATAGTTCACACAGATTTTATTTAAATATGGACTTGATTACACAGCCGTCCATATAGTTCACACAAATTTTATTTAAATATGGACTTGCTCACACAGCCGCCATATAGTTCACACAGATTTTATTTAAATATGGACTTTATCACACAGCCGTCCATATAGTTTACACAGATTTTTCTTTAAATATGGACTTGATCACACAGCCGCCCATATAGTGCACGCAGATTTTTTAAAGATATATATGGGGCTTGAACATACAACCCTCCATAATGCCTGTATTGTTGCAGTAAATTAATAATTAGTTTAATAATTACTCAATATGTATTTCCAGTAAATAGGTCGTAGTAGATTCCTGCAAATCTATTTTTTCTTAGTTTTTGTGCCGATTGTCATAGTTCTCACATATTTTAGACTATATTATCACAATCAAGACATATTTCGGGTTTAACTATTAATTATTTTACTGATTTAAATTAAAATCTTCAGTAACCTAAAATATTAACTAAACGGAAATATTATAACCGAATTTTTATAAACCAATCGAGTAGCTAAAATAAAAAAAGTACCATGTAGGTACTTCTAAATTTGAAAAAGAATTCATCAAACCTTTAAAGGATTGGAAATGTATTCATGGATTAAAAATTAAACGTTGTTCTGCAATTTTTCTAACTAAAATAACTGCGTTCACTTCCCTACTCGGCTACACAATACGCATCGCTGATATTATTCTTTTTTTTCTAAGAAAAACTTATATTGACACAAATTAACACGATACTTACAGCATACTCACATCGCAAAGTTGGTGATTTCAGACTGATTTCACCAACAGTGGTACAGATTTACTGCAAACCAACAAGCGCTTATTTGAAAAACCTTGCATACACCGCAATTCGTCATAAAACTGTATTTAAAACAAAGCAAAGGCTTTTAGCATCAACCTTATACTTTTACCATGTTTTTATATATTAAACGAGAAAATTCTCTGTACTATGAAATTGCTGACTACTTTACCTAATTTGATGAAATTTTATTCAACTATTATTATACACATGAGGTTTAAACCAGAATCTGCTTCACGAATGAAGTCCCGCGGAAATATGCGAACTAAAATTTAAAGTATGGAGTTTGACAGCAAATGTCAATTTATGCGAAGACTGTGCCACCGTGGCTAAGGTACTTCTTTATTCAGAAGGGTTCCTTTTAGAACATAGTTTAAACCAGAGACTATATATAAACCATTATGGTAATAAGACGGATCATCATTTTCAAACTGTAAGAGTTCAGTGCTAGATATGTGAGCTTTTCCTTTTTTACATGGGGAAATGCTTACGTCGGACTCGCACTTACTAAAACCCCGTGGTATTCCACCTTCGCTGCATATTGGCAGGATCACGGAAATGCTTTTGCACACATGCGCGACCTCACCAGCGCCGGCCGCCCCTTGGCAGTCCCTCCTCGGGGAAGGACTTCTCCTCCTCTTTTCCTTCTCAGGTAAGGCACACCAGGAATAAAGGGGCGCCTTCCTCAGCGGCCTCTAACTCCACCTGCGCAACGGACGACCCGAGCCCGATACGCGGAGATCATGGGGCTAGGAAAAGCGAGCACTCGGAAGCACCAGCTTTCCCAACCTCAGCGGCGGATCTGGTCTATGGCTTACCATCGTCTATGGTCAACTAACTTTCGGCCGCAATACTCGCGGATACTCCTCTCCTACCGCGGCCCCACTACCACCGCATCAACGGTATGGCCCCATCAGAGTCGCGGGGAGGATAGAGCGAGTGGCGTATCGTCATACCAACACTCCTTTTCCCGGGACTCCATCTCGGATGCAACGGGAGGGGGGATAAGCAGCCCCTCCCGCCACAGTCCACCAACGGGCATCCGCAGTGGGTTAAGCAAGCCCAAACCTTGGGCCAACCAAGTGAGTTCCTGTGTTCCTCTGTGTTCATGGTGAGTGAACAAGCTCTCCTGCCACGACAAGGTGAAATGCCGTTCGGGGGGAGATACGAGACTTTCCTATACAAGGAGAAATTGCCATTTTCGTCAAGCTTACTATTGGTGATTGCAATACCAGAGGTTTACCACTTTTGTTACTGCTCTCCTTTGTCGATCTGGGTATTTTTACATCTGTTCACACTAAATGGTTATGCTTCAGTTTATCGGATGTGCGTGCTCACTTGTATAAGTGGATCCTGTGGTTCATAGAAATTAACATCTAACCTCGGTTAAGAATCAAAATGCAGATGCGTTGTTACCCCTGAGGACTAAAGTGGAATGCCTAGTTATCAGTAAAAAGGGTCTCTGGTTTTCTACACTAACCAGAAACGCAGCATTATTTTGCTGTTTCACGCTGGTGTTCTGTGTAGCTTTACCCTGGTCGAGCCGAACCATTCGTACTGCAGCTATAATAAAGTTGTATCATGGCTTTACGACGTGGGGGTAACATTCTTTATAAAAGAAAAATATGTTGTGTAGTTCTTGTGAAAAAGAAAATCTTGTGTCTCATCGACATCATTACTAACGAATAGCACAACAGTTAACTTGTTCATAATTGCAATATATAACAGTATTTTTCCAGCAGTCAATCCATGAATTATATTCTTTTTATAAAACTGAAGTGACAAATGATCCTTCAGTCCACCTGATGGTAAGTGGTTACTGCAGTCCATGTACACCTGCAGTCAACTTCAAACGAAGGGTACAAATGCATTGTCTTTTCTGAGGACTTACGAGTAGATGAAGAATTCAAGAACCGTATTAGATCGCAAGTATTTTTTCTGATAAAAGATGTATAGATAGGAAGGTCTGATGAACTCAAGCAAGTTGATACAGATCACTTTAGTTTAATTTTATTTGAAAATTAATTACTATCTTAATCCAACTGCTTAAACCATTATTAATTCGAAAAATTAATGTAATATTTTAAAAATATACTGGAAAATTAATCTTCAAGAAAGTTTGATATTTTTTTTTGTTTTTATTTATTCAACAATGGAAATAAGACGTGAATCATCAATGAAATATTGCTTTTTTGAAGTTTTTTTTCTCTAGTGTTAAAATATTTAAATATTAGACCTGTTAGAACACTATACAATCTACGACGAATTCAATTAAAGTTACAAACACTTTAACCACTTCACCCATGATTTAAGAACAAAATTAAAATCTCAAAACTAAAATAACATTTACTGTCGCTTTTCACTTTTCTCTTCGATTCACAGCTTTTTCATTGTTGCTCTTACTTCTTCTGCATATCTCTAAGTGAACATTCGTTCATCATCATCATCATTACAGCGTCTACTGCTGACATCCCTTGAATTTGTTATAATACAAACAACGGTGCTTCTCCTTCTGGGATGTACGAATAGTTTTGTTCAAAAAAAAATCATTTTTTTCTATAGAAGTAGAAATAATGTATTATATTCTTTTATTGTAAAATAAAAAATATTGCTCTTTTCATTTGGCTCTTGTCATGTTGTGCTGGCATCATTCAAAAGGCGCGCTTTTTCTCTGTTTTGTTTTGTGCAACTGTGATTACTGACTTATCAAGGCACGATTGCGGCGGCGCAGAGTCGAGGCGTTAGCGCGCTTTGCACTCGCGCTGCTACGTTGCTGCGAAATTTATACTATAAATTAAATTCGCGAAGAGCGTTTGTATTAAATAAGTAGGTTACTGTCGAGGTTGGGTTGGTATAACGTAATTATGTTTAGTAACCGAACCAAATTCTAAGAGAAATTTCTATTAATTGTGTAGTTTTGCAAACTAATTTAAATATCCTTATAATATGTTTATAATATGTTTGAGGGTGACAATGGAGCACACAATCCACCTAATGATGAGTGGATACTGTGGACATTCCATCGTCGCCTCGACCGGGGAAGGACCATGCTCTCACAGAATACCAGCATAAAATAGCAGCTTAATGCTGTTGTGTTTCGTATGGTGAGTGTAGAGAACCAGAGACCCTTTTTACTGGAAAAGAGGCATTCCATCTTAGTCCTCGCGGCTGACAACGCATCTGCATTTTGACTCGCAAACGAGGATAGATTCTACATCTATCATCGTTTGCGAGTCATGTATATAGCCCACAGCAACCAATTAACATCAGGTGGACTGATGTTAATTAGTTGCTGTCACCCTTGTCGTATAAAAAACAAACTATGTTTTCGATATTAAAACGATTTATAATGTAAAGAAATGTTTAGCCAGTGACATTCGTCTTTAAAGGTACATAACACTTTATCGGCCACCTAGTCACGAATTTCAAATGACCGGGTTCATCCCTAGGGGATAAGGTTCTGTAAGAAAATGATAAACCAGGCCTCAAGATTACCGCTTCATTATGTTTAAATGATGTAATAATTGACAATTTCACCATTGTTTGCAAGAAAATCTGTACTTTATATATTGTCTTATTTTCAACGAGTGAAATATCCTTGAACTCGGTCGTTCTTGACTGGACACGATATTACTCCATCAAAAGATTTTACGGGCGTTTTCATCATCCCGCCTCGTAAACCTAGCGCTTAGCGGTAAAATCTTTTAAAATGTACTATTATAAGCAACACAGGCTTTTAGCATCAACCTTATACTTTTACCATGTTTTTATATATTAAACGAGAAAATTCTCTGTACTATGAAATTGCTGACTACTTTACCTAATTTGATGAAATTTGATTCAACTATTATTATACACATGAGGTTTAAACCAGAATCTGCTTCACGAATGAAGTCCCGCGGAAATATGCGAACTAAAGTTTAAAATATGGAGTTTGACAGCAAATGTCAATTTATGCGAAGACTGTGGCACCGTGGCTAAGGTACTTCTTTATTCAGAAGGGTTCCTTTTAGACCATAGTTTAAACCAGAGACTTTATATAAACCATTATGGTAATAAGACGGATCATCATTTTCAAACTGTAAGAGTTCAGTGCTAGATATGTGAGCTTTTCCTTTTTTACATGGGGAAATGCTTACGTCAGACTCGCACTTACTAAAACCCCATGGTATTCCACCTTCACTGCATATTGGCAGGATCACGGAAATGCTTTCGCACACATCCGCAACCTCACCAGCGCCGGCCGCCCCTTGGCAGTCCTTCCTCGGGGGAGGACTTCTCCTTCTCTTTTCCTTCTCAGGTAAGGCACACCAGGAATACAAGGCGCGCCTTCCTCAGCGGCCTCTAACTCCACCTGTGCAACGGACGACCCGAGCCCGATACGCGAAGATCATGGGGCTAGGAAAAGCGAGCACTCGGAAGCAACAGCCTTCCTAACCTCAGCGGCGGATCTGGTCTATGGCTTACCATCGTCTATGGTCAACTAACTTTCGGCCGCAATACTCGCGGATACTCCTCTCCTACCGCGGCCCCACCACCACCGCATCAACGTTGTGGCCCCGTCAGAGTCGCGGAGGATAGAGCGAGTGGCGCATCGTCGTACCAACACTCCTTTTCCCGGGACTCCATCTCGGATGCAACGGGAGGGGGGATAAGCAGCCCCTCTCGCCACAGTCCACCAACGGGCATCCGCAGTGGGTTAAGCAAGCCCAAACCTCGGGCCAACAAAGTGAGTTCCTGTGTTCCTCTGTGTTCATGGTGAGTGACCAAGCTCTCCTGCCACGACAAGGTGAAATACCGTTTGGGGGGGAGATACGAGACTTTCCTATACAAGGAGAAATTGCCATTTTCGTCAAGCTTACTATTGGTGATTGCAATACCAGAGATTTCGCACTTTTGTTACTGCTCTCCTTTGTCGATCTGGGTATTTTTACATCTGTTCACACTAAATGGTTATGCTTCAGTTTATCGGATGTGTGTGCTCGCTTGTATAAGTGGATCCTGTGGTTCATAGAAATTAACATCTAACCTCGGTTAAGAATCAAAATGCAGAGTTGTTACCCCTGAGGACTAAAGTGGAATGTCTAGTTATCAGTAAAAAGGGTCTCTGGTTTTCTACACTAACCATGCGAAACGCAGCATTATTTTGCTGTTTCACGCTGGTGTTCTGTGTAGCTTTACCCTGGTCGAGCCGACCCATTCGTACTGCAGCTATAATAAAGTTGATGGCTTTACGACGTGGGGGTAACATTCTTTATAAAAGAAAAATATGTTGTGTAGTTCTTGTGAAAAAGAAAACCTTGTGTCTCATCGACATCATTACTAACGAATAGCACAACAGTTCGCTTGTTCATAATTGCAATATATAACAGTCTGTTTCCAGCAGTCAATCCATGAATTATATTCTTTTTATAAAACTGAAGTGACAAATGATCCTTCAGTCCACCTGATGGTAAGTGTTTACTGCAGTCCATGTACACCTGCAAACTTCAAACGAAGGCTACAAATGCATTGTCTTTTCTGAGGACTTAGATGAAGAATTCAAGAACCGTATTAGATCGCAAGTAATTTTTCTGATAAAAGATGTTTAGATAGGGAGGTCTGATGAACTCAAGCAAGTTGATACAGATTACTTTAGTTTAATTTTATTTGAAAATTAATTATTATCTTAATCCAACTGCTTAAACCATTATTAATTCGAAAAATTAATTTAATAATTTAAAAATATACTGGAAAATTAATCTTTAAGAAAGTTTGATATTTTTTTTGTTTTTATTTATTCAACAATGGAAATAATATAATATAATTTTTTTCTCTAGTGTTAAAATATTTAAATATTAGACCTGTTATAACACTATATAATCTACGACGAATTCAATTAAAGTTACAAACACTTTAGCCACTTCACCCATGATTTAAGAACAAAATAAAAATTTCAAAACTAAAATAACATTTACTATCGCTTTTCACTTTTCTCTTCAATTCACAGCTTTTTCATCGTTGCTCTTACTTCTTCTGCACATCTCTAAGTGAACATTCCTTTATCATCATCATCATTACAGCCCTTCACAAGTCCACTGCTGACATCCCTTGTATTTGTTATCATACAAACAACGGTGCTTCTCCTTCTGGGATGTACGAATAGTTTTGTTCAAAAAAATCTTTTATTATTATTTTCTATAGAAGTGGAAATAATTTATTATATTCTTTTATTATAAAATAATAAATATTGCTCTTTTCATTTGGCTCTTGTCATGTTGTGCTGGCATCATCAAAAAGCGCGCCTTTTGGCGCGCTTTTTCTGTGTTTTGTTTTGTGCAAATGTGATTACTGACTTATCAAGGCACGATTGCGGCGGCGCAGAGTCGTGGCGTTAGCGCGCTTTGCACTCGTGCTGCTACGTTGCTGCGTATTTGACTTCGTGCTTAGTGCTCCCAACAACTACCGGCATAGGTGTGACATGGACATTAAACATGATTTTTGTTTTGTCCATGTTCATCTTGAGACCTATCCGTTGGGAGACACTATTGAGGTCATTGAGCATAGTGCTTAGGTCCTCCAGCGATTCTGCCATAAGGATTATATCGTCGGCAAATCGAAGGTGAGTGATGTACTCGCCATTGAGGTTAATACCGTATCCTTTCCAGTCCAGTAGCTTGAAAACGTCTACCAATGCAGCGTTGAAGAGTTTCGGGGATATTATGTCACCCTGTCTTACACCTCTCTGCAGTTGGATAGGTTTCGTACTCTGGTTCTGTACTCGGATAGCCATCGTAGCCCTACTGTACAAACACTTCAGCACCTCGATATACCGACAGGCCACTTGGCACCGCTGAAGGGACTGCAGCACCGCCCAAATTTCGACGGAATCAAATGCTTTCTCATAGTCCACATACGCCAGACATAGTGGCAAATTGTACTCTTCAGACTTCTGTACAATTTGCCGAAGGGTATGTATGTGGTCTATGGTGCTAAAGCCTTTCGGTTTGTTCGGGAGGCTGGAAGTCGTCGAGTCTGCATGCGAGACGATTCGTAATGACTCTCGAAAACAGCACGTAGACGCGGCTCAGAAGGGAAATCGGTCTGTAGTTCTTCAAGAGAGCGTTGTCGCCTTTCCTAAAGAACAAGACCACCGCACTTCTGCTCCACGCCTCCGGTGTAGTGCCACCATGGAGGACGGAATTAAAGATCTTCTGAAGGACTACAAGTACCGGTTTTCCACCCGCTTTCAGAAGCTCCGCTGTAATTCCATCCTCGCCTGGGGCCTTGCCGTTTTTATGGTGCTGGAGAGCCATTCTAATCTCGCTCAGACTGACGTCCGGAATATCATCGGAATAGTGTCGGAAAAGACTTGCTCTTGGATCGTTACTCACACTTGCGTCTGGCTCCAACGATGATGTGTACAGCTGCCCACAGAACCTCTCAATCTCACTCAAAATCTCAGGTGTCCCGGAAACGACGCTGCCACACTCGATCTTCAGCTTCGACAATTGGCTCTTTCTTGCAGACAGATCTCTAGCAAATACTTTAGAGCCCTGGTTCCGCTCGATCGCTTCTTCAATACGAGCAGTATTAAAGTTGCGTAAGTCCCGCCGCATGCATTTGGAGATCTGTCTGTTCAGTTGCCTGTATGCTATCAAATCTACTGAAGATTGCAGCTTCATTTCCCGTCTAACAGCCATGAGATTAAGAGTATGATCGGAGAGTTTTTGTGTTCTTCTGCGGCGGGTCTTACAAAACTTAGCTCCGACCGCATGGACAGTTTCCACGAGCTTGTCATTCATATCGTCCACTGCATTGTAATCTTCTAGGCACTGAAAACGGTTTTGTAACTCGAGCTGAAAGGTTTCGGGACTTTGGATTAGAGCACGAGGGGGACGGAGCGTTGACTTCATTAGACGACACCTTTCCAACTTGACGTTTAGGTTCAGTGTGCCTCTAACCATTCGGTGATCGCTACCAGTTTTCACCCTCGCGATCACTGAGACATCACTGAACAGTTGTTCTCTGGTTATCATAATGAAGTCAATCTCATTTTTTGTCGAACCGTCGGAGCTCGACCAGGTCCACTTCCTGTGGGGCCGCTTTTGGAAGAAAGAGTTCATCATAAAGAGTCCCTTTTTCTCCATGAAGTCAGCCAGCTGCTGGCCCCTTGGGTTCCGTTGCCCTAATCCGAATTTCCCTACTTTCAGCTCACCGTTCTCTCTTGTGCCTAGCTTTGCGTTGAAGTCTCCCATTAACACCTTATAGTGGGTTTTGGAGGAATGCATGGCTCTAGAAATATCCTTATACATTTCTTCCATCTCTTCATCGTTGTGTGCCGAGTTTGGTGCGTAAACCTGTATGACCTTCAGTGAATACAGTTTGGTGATTCTGAGTATAAGGTACGCAACCCTCGTCGACACACTCCCAATCTTTACAACGTTGTTAACGAGAGACTTGTGGACGACAAATCCAACACCTCCTTGGGACAGATGGTCGCCCTCCCGGTGATAGAACAAGTTGCCGGATTCGAGGATTACCGTGTCCTCCCCCTCTCTTCGGACCTCGGATAATCCTATAATATTCCAGCGCAACTTGTCTATCTCTTCTTTCAGCTCTAGGATCGTGTTGCATTGCCGTCTTATTAGACTGTGACAGTGAAGGAATAGAGAGTACACCTGTGCTTGCGCATATACTCGTGCACTATAATTCTGACTTGAGCAGATACTGAAATTCCGTATAAAGGACACAATTGTTATGCACTTTACGGCATAATAATTGTGTCCTAAGGTACATTTGCAGGTAGTGTCAGAGAGACGCGCACAGTCACAATATTACCTTTCTTGAAACTGTAATAATTTGTTATAAATTTAAAGTACCGGATATGGGCCTCTACCGTTGTACAGAATTTTTTTTTAGAATATTGGTGACAAACGAGCACACAGTCCACCTGATGGTAAGTAGATGTTGTTTACGTAACGAAACTTCTTGGAAACCACCACTCAAACTATCTTGATGGTCGCCAGCGTAAACCAAGACCATCACTAATGAAACTGTAGGCCTACAATAACTATAAAATAAGAAATAAGCGAAAGTGGTATGTCAGGATCGGTCTTTTGACTTGTCTTCACTTGCCTTTATAGAAACGGAGATGCTAAGGGTGATACCTTGAGGACTAATATGGAATGCCTCGTTTCCAGTAAAAGGGTATCTGGTTCTCCATACTCACCACATCATACGAAACACCGCAGCATTTGACTGCTATTTTATGCTGGTATTCTGGTACAGCTCGAATGGGAACAGGGGTTCGTATTACAACAATAACATAGCTGCAGCGTAGCTATACCACGTACCCTCCGTTGTACAAAAAAGAAGGGGTTAAATTTCTACCACCTCTATTTTTATCCCAAAAAATACTCCCTTGTATCAAAGTAAATTTGTCGCTTGTATATAATATAATATTCCTATAATCGTTTCTTACTGCGACTTAAATGGAAGTACTTAAAACGTAGTGATTATATACTCTTTGGTAGTAACGACCAGTAGCCAAAACACGACATTTGCTTCAACGTTCAATTTATTGCGTCCTTTCAAGTTATTACACTAATTAAGTTCGCATCATATAGGCGATTTCGTCAGCAATTGCGTAATCACCCATTGTTGGAAGTATTACTCGACTGGATCCGTTCAATTAATGAAACGTCTTGCAATTTCGTGCGGTATTTCGGATCAATTAAGCAAATGCAATCGTTGGTTTAAACAAATCGCTTCCCTAATTTATTTTATTTAGGGCCAATTTTAAATCTTCAAATAAAAGTTACTCTACAACATAAACAAATTAAAGATTACATTGTCTTAATAAAATAGTTCAGTGTTTCACTTTTATATTCAGTCAGATTATAGTTTATTCGATGAATAAGTTTTACCTAACGATTAATAAATTGGCCCTCAGTTGAAAGCAATTTAAAAAAATACATAAATTGTCATCATCGCTACCTAAAACAACACGTTACTGTAATTCGCATGTATCGCATCGCTATACTTCACTATGCAGTGGCGGCGTAAGAGCATTCCTCACCCTACTCATTCCTTGCGGCGAAACAGGAGATGGGCAGTAGTATCTTCCTCATAACAACTCAAATTAATAAAAAAAAAAACTGTGGCCTATTTTCAGCAGTGGATTTTAACAGGCTGAATGAATGAATGAAATATTATAGTTATTTTTAATTATTTTTATTAATAATAATCATAATTTAATAAAAATATAAAATATAGGTTTGAATATATAATAATTTTTTTATGCAATACCTCTTATGCAGGAAAAAGGGTCTCCAGTTTTCTACACTCACCATATGAAACACAGCAGCATTAAGCCGCCATTTCACACTGGTATTCCATGAGAGTGTGGTTCTACTCCGGTCGAGCCAACCCATTCGTGTTAGAACCATATATTAGAACAATAACATAGCTGCAGTGTTGCTCTACCACGTAACTACCTACATATTTATTTTTACATTTTTCCTCTTATTTTTCAGTCCGTAACAGTACCCTGAAAATCCCCGTAGTGGCGGGTAAGAATACCCACTACCTCATATCTTCCCGTGGGTGTCGTAAGAGGCGACAGAGAGAAATTGAGGCAGAAGATGGGTAGCAGCATCTTTCTGATAACAGCAAAAAGCAATAAAAAACTGCGGTCGCCAAGCGTGGCAACTATGGCAATACAATCCCTATGAGTAACGACACAAATAAACGGCCCCCTGTCCCCGGTGGCCCCGCTACACCTTGCTACGGTGGCGACCATGATAACGGCGGGCAGGGGTGCTAAGAATCTCCTGTGAAGGTTCGGTTGCCACCTACGACGACTCGACCTGGCAACATATAACGCACGAATTAAGATAACGAACCAGACTTCAACAAAAATATATTTATTAATGCCGACAGAGTTACAGTAAGAAGGTTATTACTCAATATTCAATATTAAATGATTACAATTGTCTTTTATACTTAAATTATATGCAACAAAACTATTTACTAAGCTTATTTACTATTGCAATCCCATCTGGGTCAAGCATACGCTTGACCAAATGGGATTGCTGATGATGTGCAAACGAATGAGATTTGGCAGGGTTGCTCAGTCTTAACTCCTCCCCCCTCAAGAGAGAAATTATCCGAAGGTGTTTCAAGCGACTTCGGAGAATTTCGAGAACATAATTTGAATTTAATTAAAATTATACATATTATACAGATTACTACAATGAGATATAAACTTATGGTCCATACACTGATTTCACTTGTTACTGAGAATTTTATATCTACATATTTCGTTATCGCTGAATTTAGCACTATTTATTAGTTCTTTTATATCACTGAAGTCCACGTTTCTTAAATCCAACTGTTTTGCTTCTTTCTTGATGTCATCTTCTCGTACGGTTGGTATCTCGACTGTGGGAAGCTGAAGTTTGATATTCGCAAAATACCTCGGGGCGTTGATAAATGTGTCTCCAACCTGTGTTCTGCATTCTTGATTAGGTATCATTATATATGTAACTTGTACTTGGTATTTTTGTACATGTTCTGGACAGTGTTCAGTTATTATCAAGTCCTTAGTGGTATACAGTAGCCAATAGTTCTTGAAGATCCTCTGGATTTTCAAATTATTCAATCGTATATTATGTTGCTGGCAGCTACTGTAGTTGGTTTTCATCTGCATTATTTGCTCAATGCATGTTTCGGCTGGATACTCTGCGAGACTTTCCTCAGGGCATAAGAATTTTTCATCTTCGATTTCATCACAGGGTGAGTCCTGTGATGAAATCGAAGATTATAAATCGAAGATTGGTGAAAGATTGAAATACAGATCGCTGATCTGTATTTCAATCTTTCACCAATAGAAAAGGATATGATGAGATTATGGTATGGGTAACATCGGAATTGGATATTGAATTGGTATTATTTTGTAGTATGTGTATACGTTTGGTTCAATTAGTGGATATATAATACAAAACTAAACTATTCCTATTGACTTAAGATTTAACTACTATATTTCTTTCTAACTTAATTAAATTTTCTTATTTGCAGGGTAAATCAGTTTGGCATATCTTTCTATATTTATTAAAATATTCAATAGTTCTGTAGAATTTATGACTGATTGATGTAAAATATGTAATTAACTAACATTTAAAATTGTTCGAAAATTGTTCAAAACTTGATATAAGGTATTTAATATTGTAACAACATTTTTAGAGACCTTTCTTTATGAAGTAAAAATCTATTTCCTGATTTTGTAAACGATTGACATTCAAATTTTTGTCTTCCGACGCATTAACAAGTTTGTTAAATGCTTGTTGTAGTAAAGTGACTCGATGTTCGACCAAATGTTCTCTATTATTTACCTGACTTATTTGTGTGATGTGCTTAGCGTCTTTTCATCTAAGTTACCTGAAATAACTTTAACTAAGGAACCTAAGGACTAAATATGGCTCGTTTACTTATTTTAGATATAGGTAAAATCTGATGTATTTAATTATTTGCTAAATCTATGGATGTTTCTATTTGCTTAATTAACCCCTTAATTCATCTCTAATTTCACTATTATTACTAATAATCTTACTCACGCAATTATATTGTTCAGTATTAATATCTAGTTGTTGTACTACCAACTTTAAATCTAATGTTTTCAAAACGGTCCATGAGTTATTCCTGATCACTGCCATCCCAACTTTCAGACGAGCTACCCCGGATTGGTGTTCAGGTTCTGTAGATCTAGCCCGTTGGACAGTTTTGCCAATGCCAGAAGCCACGACCTGTGGAGGACCTTTAATATTTTTATAGCTACTCTAGTTTGTCTCTTATTGAGCTTAACAGGTATTATATTATAATTTGGTTTCCCTATGACTGTGGCTTTTTCGAAACGTGGCTTATCTTTTGCTTTTCTTGTCCTAGTAGTTTTCATAAAAATATCATCCATATTTACGAAGATAGAATCTAAATCATCATCTATAGCATTGATTCTAATTCTAGAAAGGGCATCAGCGTTTGTATTCTGTTGGCCTTTCTTGTACTTAATTTCGAAGTCGTATTCCTCAAGTCTTAACCTCCAGCAGGTTAATTTACTGTTTGGTTTCTTGAGTATAGCTATACCAATGGCCTATGGTCCGTAAAATGGTAAACTTTTGACCATATAAGTGCGGTCTAAAATATTTGACTGCCCGTACTACAGCTAAGAGTTCTTTTCTATAGTGCTATAACGACATTCAGTATCACTTAACGTTCTACTCATATGACACAGGTTTATCGTTTCCTATTGTACCTTGTGACAACACAGCTCCTATTGCAAAATTGGATGCATCGGTAGTTAAAATGAACGGTTTGTCAAAGTCTGGATACCAATTTTACATGTTTCAAAGCTTTGTATGTATTCATCATTAATTATTATTTTACGATTCTTTTTGCAACAAGCTGTAAGGGGTTTCGTGATTTAAGCGAAATCTTTGATAAACTTTCTATAGTAGCCTACAAGGCCTAAGAAACTCCTTAATTCTGTTAGATTTTGTGGTAGGGGATATTTTAATACTGCTTCGATTTTATTATTGTTGGGTTTCAATCCTTCACTTGTTATAGTGTGCCCTAGATATAGTACTTCTTTCTTAAGAAAATGAGACTTATCAAGTTGAACTTTAAGGTTTGTTTTTCTGAATCTTTCGAATACGGCTTTGAGTTTTTTCTACATGTTCCGGTAGGCTTTTCGAGAAGACTATGACGTCATCTAAATATACTAGGCAATGTAAGCCTTGTGACGATCGTAACACGTCATCCATTGCTCTCTGAAAAGTAGCAGGAGCTGTCTTCATCAATCATTTGAATTCAAAATGACCGAAGGGTGTGCTGAAGGCTATTTTTGGTTTGTCCTCCTTTTTCTACTTCTATTTGGTGGTAACCGGAAGCTAAATCTAAGGTAGTGAAATATAAGCTTTTTCCTAGCATGTCAAATAGATCACTAATATTAAGAAGTGGGTATTTGTCATCTGTAGTTATGTCATTTAGTCACGTATAATCAACTACCATTCTCCATTTTTGTACGCACAATGCATCTAATTTTTTTGGTATTAAGTGCACCGGTGCACTCCACGTAGAATGAGACTCATGGATAATATTATCTCGCAACATTTTCTCTACTTGTTGTTTTATTTCCTTAGTTTGTGCAGGTGGTAATCTATGGACTTTGATATTAATAGGGTCCTCATTCTTCATCCTAATCTTATGCTTTATCTCATTTGTAAAAGACAGCTGTATATTCTCACAATAGAATATATCCTTATATTCCCTACACAATTTACCTATCACCGCTTTTCTTCTTCGTTCATGTGATCTAGTCTTAATTTTTAAGTTTTCTCTAGTAACATATCTAAATGATTACTTTTACTTTCTGTAAAGTTAAAGTTATTGTCATATGTGTCATGAAAATCTCAACTTGAAATGGTGACGTGACCACTATTTTTCACTGTCTGTACAGTTTTGTATAACTGTGGTGGCGAAACCATCTTTGCAATTTACTATCGCGTCAGGCATTCGGATACCTTCTGTACACTGTACGTAATTTAAAATAAGTTGACTGGTAATTTTACTCTTAATTCTCAGCGAGGCAGATTATATGTCTCTCTCATTGGTGGTGAGTAAATAATTGGGATATTAGCATTATTTGTATATAAGTGAGGTTTTCATGTCAATGGTAGCGTCAAGCAATTTTAGGAGATCACTACCTATTAACCCATCGTATCTTTCGTCTACACTATATACATAAAACTTGTGTTTTTGTGGGTTCTGAAAGATACTCGGTAACTTTACGTAGACAACTTCTTCGTGTTTACTGGCGGCGTGAGTAGTAATAACCTCAAACAGAACCGTTTGAGGTTATTAATAGTACCTTAGTAGTAGTTATAATTAAAGTGTACCGAATCACTATAATATTTTTTGCTAATTCCGGGCTAATAAATGACCTAGTACTACCAGTGTCTATCATAAAGACAGCTTTTAGTTCAGGTATAGGGATTTGCGGTAAATTTAAAAGTTTCGTACAATTAATTTTTATTCTTTTGGTCTCGTCGAGGCTAATATGTGAAAATTTTCAATTCCATTCAAATCCGAATTATTATACTGATTTGATTCAATACATTGTTGCGAATTGCAAGGTTGATTTATTTCGCTATCGGTATAGTTTATTCTCCTTGAGTTAGCAGTTCGCATTGTTACATCGGTGTTCGAACTCGACGCCACAGGTGGCGATTGATATTGCGTTAGACACTGAGTATGCGCAGGGCATTGCCCGCGAAATACTGACTACTACGCGAAATACGCTGGATCGGGCCCGGCGCCGGCGGTACTGGTGACCTAGTTGTCGATTGTTGTTGATAGTTATTGCGACGGTTATTATTACGATTGTTATTTTGCCTAAATTGGAATGAATTTGTAGCAGGTGGAAGGAAGGAAAAGGGAGATCTCCCGCCAGGCAAGGTGTTCTGCCCGAGGGCGGCCAACGCTCGAGTGGTAGTTCGGAGCTATTCTATATACTGTTTTAATTCGGAACTTTGATAGCGCGATTTAGGCTTCGATGTATTTCGCTTGTGGCGCGACGACAGCGCCGCCACATCACCCTGCTCAGACCGGAGGTCGATGGTGCATCTAGATGTCGACGAATTTGCAAGTGCCAGGAATTGCCTTGTAGTCTGCGGTGAGTCAAGAAGAAGGCAAGTAATCTGCGAGAGTGCCGTGAAGCAGAGGCGAGCAGTAAGGCTCAGAGCCGTGCCGAACACTGTAGCGCAGAAATAGCTTGAAGGAACAGGAAGCATTATTATAGTGCTGCGATGAAGCTTTGTAAAGCTAGATGGTTTGCAGGATGTGAAGACTGAATATTTGCTCGGACCGAATAAATGGGGTACTTGAGGACGATGACGAGGATTTAAAGTGTAGTTTCCGAAGGTTCTTGGTTGCGTGTTCTAATCACGTCAGGGTCACAACTGTGGCGGGTGGAAGGAAAGGAGATCTCCCGCCGGGCAAGGCGTGCTGCCCGGAAGCGGCCAACGCTCTAATGGTAGTTCAGGCTATTCTATATATACTGTTTTAATTCGGAACTTTGATAGCGCGATTTAGGCTTCGATGTATTTCGCTTGTGGCGCGACGACAGCGCCGCCACAAATTATTTGACGAGTTAAAAGGGCGGTTATTATTAACGTAGGGTGACAAATTGTTCTGATTATTAAATGAATTTGCACTAGATTGCTCTGTATGGGGAACATTTCTAGGTAAATAAGTGTGATTATTGTTAGGACTCGGCCTAAAATTTGTTCGATTATATCGTGAATTTTTACTTTCATAAACTGACTGAAAGTTTTGTTCTTCTAAGACAATTTTCAAAGCGTCTTCTAGAGTAGTCACGTTCAGTAATCTCACAAGTCTAACTAAATAAATAAATGCGTTTCTTTATAATGCCGGTAAATTATAAAGAAACGCATTTAGTGAACTATGGTTATAAATAGATTGTTTCGCTAGACGTATGTTCGGATCGTAAATCGTTTCGCTAACCTTAGAAAATAAGAAACTTCTCAAATGTTGTATCCTGTGACAAAATTCCTGGTAACTTTCATTACGGTTTATTTTTAAGTTCCAAAGCCAAACATTCCTTGGACCTAGGGTCACCAAAATATTGACCTAGTAATGTTTTTAATTCGTCCCAATTATTAATATGATCCCGTTCTCCAACTAGGTTTGCTGCTTCCCTGGATAATCTACTTGTAATAACGTGAAATAAATATTCGTTTTGTAACTGGTTTCCTCGGAATGAATGGAGTATGTACTTACATTTTTTTATAAATAGTGGTAAAAGTCTAGTATCACCATCGAAATTAGGGATAATTTTAACCATTTCCATAGGAACTCTCACTATTTTTTCCATTTTTCTTTCTTTTTGTCACAGAATACAATATCAAAATCAGAAAAATAAATACTATTCGGTTATTATTAAGTGAATTTATAAGGAAATGAAATGAAATAATTTATATTTCTCAATTTACTTAACTAATAAGAATATTGTATATTTATAATTACCTAGTGTCAATTTATCTAATAATTAGGCGTAATTAATCCCACAAAACCAGAATATAAACACACACAAAATAGGAAAATAAGAAGGGTAGAAAATACAGATTGGTGAAGAAGACTACTCACAGTGCTGCAGTTTTCCCATCCTCCTTCTGGAATATTAGTGCTCCGTCCTTGAAATTGGTCTGCTCCTCAATAAATTTGTTTGTTAGTTTTTCCCGATCAAAACGTTAAGATGTACGAACGATTTTTAAGCGAAAACTTTTATTCGCCACGAAATAATACTTGGTCTTGCGGGTCCCTACCGACTGCGCCAATTAAGATAACAAACCAGACATCAACAAAAAATATATTTATTTATTCCGACAAAGTTACAGTAAGAAGGTTATTATTACAATATTCAATATTAAATGATTATAATTGTCTATTTATACTTAAATTATATGCAACAAAACTATTTACTAAGCTTATTTACTGCATACGCTTGACCCAGATGGGATTGCTGATGATGTGCAAACAAATAAGATTTGGCAGGTGTGCTCAGTCTTAACTCACGCACCCTGAGGACTAACAAGAAGATCCTGGAGCTGGTAGAAGAGATAAACAAGTTGCGCGGGAATATTATAGGATTATCTGAGATCCGAAGAGAGGGGGAGGACACGGTGATTCTAGAATCCGGCAACTTGTTTTATCACCGGGAGGGTGAACATTTGTCCCAAGGAGGTGTCGGATTTATCGTCCACAAGTCTCTCGTTAACAACGTTGTAAAGATTGGAAGTGTGTCGACGAGGGTTGCGTACCTTATACTCAGAATCACCAAATGGTATTTGTTGAAGGTCATACAGGTTTACGCACCAATCCCGGCATATCCCGATAAGGAAGTGGAGGAAATTTTTGAGGATATATCTAAAGTCATGCATTCCTCCAAAACCCACTATAAGATGTTGATGGGAGACTTCAACGCAAAACTAGGCACAAGAGAGAACGGTGAGCTGAAAGTAGGGAAATTCGGAATAGGGCAACGGAACCCAAGGGGCCAGCAGCTGGCCAACTTTATGGAGAAAGAGGGACTCTTTATGATGAACTCCAAAAGCGGCCCCACAGAAAGTGGACCAGGTCGAGGCCCGACGGTTCGACAAAAAATGAGATTGACTTCGTTATGACAACCAGAGGATAACTGTTCAGTGATGTCTCAGTGATCGCGAGGGTGAAAACTGGCAGCTATCACCGAATGGTGAGAGGCACACTGAACCTACACGTTAAGTTGGAAAGGTCACGTCTAATGAAGTCAACGCTCCGTCCCCCTCGTGCTCTAATCCAAAGCCTCGAAAACTTTCAGCTCGAGTTAAAAAATCGTTTTCAGTGCCTAGAAGATCGCAATGAAGTGGACGATATGAATGACAAGCTTGTGGAAACTGTCAATGCGGTCGGAGCTAAGTTCTGCAAGAACCGTCGCAGAAGCACACAAAACTCTTCGATCACTTTCTCAATTGAAGCCACACGCAAGTGTGGTAACGATCCAAGAGCAAGTCTTATCCGACACTATTCCGATGATATCCGGACGTCAGTCTGAGCGAGATTAGAATAGCTCAGCACCTTAAAACGGTAAGTCGCCGGGCGAGAATAGAATTACAGCGGAGTTTCTGAAAGTGGGTGGAAAACCGGTACTTAAAGTCCTTCAGAATTTCTTTAATACCGTCCTCCATGATGGCGCTACTACGGAGGCGTGGAGCAGAAGTGCGGTAGTCTTGTTCTTCAAGAAAGGCGACAACGCTCTCTTGAAGAACTAAAGACCTATTTCCCTTCTGAGCCGTGTCTACGTGCTGTTTTCGAGAGTCATTACGAATCGTCTCGCACGCAGATTCGACGACTTCCAGCCTCCCGAACAAGCCAGTTTCCGAAAAGGCTTTAGAAGACCGAAGAGTACAATCTGCCACTTTGTCTTGCGTATGTGGACTATGAGAAAGCCTTTGATTCCGTCGAAATTTGGGCGGTGCTGCAGTACCTTCAGCGGTGCCAAATGGACTGTCGGTATATCGA
This sequence comes from Parnassius orleans, assembly GCA_029286625.1. NCBI lineage: Eukaryota > Metazoa > Arthropoda > Insecta > Lepidoptera > Papilionidae > Parnassius > Parnassius orleans. The sequence continues at coordinate 7,571,086 of JAGSMP010000038.1, read as the reverse complement.
AGTGCTGAAGTGTTTGTACAGTAGGGCTATGATGGCTGTCCGAGTACAGAACCAGAGTACGAAACCTATCCAACTGCAGAGAGGTGTAAGACAGGGTGACGTAATATCCCCGAAACTCTTTATGCTGCATTGGAAGACGTTTTCAAGCAACTGGATTGGAAAGGATACGGTATTAACGTCAATGGCGAGTACATTACTCACCTTCGATTTGCCGACGATATAGTCCTTATGGCAGAATTGCTGGAGGACCTAAGCACTATGCTCAATGACCTCAATAGTGTCTCCCAACGGATAGGTCTTAAGATGAACATAGACAAAACAAAAATCATGTTTTAAGTCCATGTCACACCTATGCCGGTAATTGTTGGGAGCACTAAGCTCGAAGTTGTTGAGGAATATGTTTACCTGGGACAAATAGTCCGACTAGGTAAGTCCAACTTCAACCGAGAGGTCAATCGATGGATTCAACTCGGCTGGGCAGCGTTCGGGAGATTACGACACATCTTCTCGTCAGGCATACCTCAAAACCTCAAAACTAGATTGTACAACCAGTGCGTGTTGCCAGTGATGACCTATGGATCTGAGACGTGGTCATTCACTGCTGGCCGTATGAGGAAGCTCAAAGTCGCTCAGCGAGCTATGGAGAGGTCTATGCTCAGCGTTTCTCTGCGTGATAGACTTAAAAACGAGGACATCCGCAGTAGAACCATTTTCATTGATAATTAAAATAATTGACTAATTTAATCATAATTATTATAACCCTTCACAAGTTCATAAGTTAAACATAGGCCTCTCCCATTAATGACACAAAACGCGGTCATTAGCTACCTTCGTCCATCAACTTTCTGCATTTCTTACCTCTCTTAATTAATATAACGTAATGTATTTCATTTGTAAAATAAAAGCTTAGCTAACAGAAACAACAAACTTAAATTTATCGAGCCCATAACGAGGCGGTGAGTGAGTTCTCGGTAATTAAGCCGAGTTCTACCTGGCTCGTCTTGCGTTTTGTTCTAATCGCGAGCAAATTACTAAGGTAAATTTTCGCTTTCAACGTAAATTCCAATTATCAATAAAATTAAAATGACTTACACTTGAGGCAGCAATATACTAACTAACATTTAAAACATTTATAACATCATTTTTAACTTATTTACCATCAGCTAGTAAAATCCACTGCTGGTCATTGGATTCTTTCGTTGCACGATTGCAGACGTCATGACTTTGACGTCTCATCTTTTTAGCTGCGGTTAAGCCACGCTGCAGCTATAATATTATGGTTGTAGCACGAATGGGTATGCTCAACCGGGAAAGGGCCACGCTCTCACAGAATACCAGTGTGAAATAGCAGCTTTATGCTGTTGTGTTTCGTATGATGGGTGTAGAGAACCTAAAACCTTTATTATTTTAACGGGGAATTCCATCTTAGTCCTCAGTGGTGACAACGCATCTTGGTTCTATTTAGAAGATACATTTAGATGTCTATGGGCCCATCCACTTGCCATTAGGTAGATTGTGTGCTCGTTTGTCACCTTTATTTAAAAAAAAACCTTTTACGCTGCTTATTGTCGCTGGTAGGAGTATTTCATGTACAGAGAAGGTTATAACGCCATCTGTTTAAAGTCAAAAGATCTTTCTGACATGTCCAATAGTCGCCTCTATGACAGATACGAGACAAAATGAGGTGACTCTTACACCGACACTGCACGGTAGAGTCCTTTACTATGGGGGTAACAATGGCTATGTTATCAAATAAACTAAACAAATATTTTTAGCTTTTTCGGAGTTCTAATATTTGAAAGAACTAATTGTAACCATATCTCCACGTTTTGAAGTTCATAAAGTCAACTGTTTTTAAAGTATTTTTTTATAAAATTGAATTGACAAACAAATCTACAAACCACTTTGTAAGTGGCTACTGCAAACCATAGACACCTTCAGTCAACTTCAAACAAAGAAGGTTATTGATACTTTCTCACCTCTGAGGACTAAGATGGAATGCCTCACAGCATGTAATTGTACTGGCTCTATATACCCTTCAGAACGCAACACAGAAGTGTGAGTGTAAGCACTGCTATTTGGCGACAGAAACAGGTACCTCTAGGCAGGAAAAGAGTCCTACCACCTAGCATGTGTGTTCTTAGGTTGGTAGACTTTTTCGCCACGTACCTATATCTGGAACAGAAATTATGATATCGTCTTCAGAAAATAGAATTTTTTTTTTTCAATTTTAATTAAATTTTTTAAATTATCTTTAGTAGTATAATGTAGAAAGGTCTTTACTTTCATGGGTATATACAAATTATTATGTATTTGTTTGTATTAATATGTAATTGTGTAATTTATAAGCCAAATGTTAATATGTGTTATGTCTATTTCTGTTTAATATACTTATTTATGTTTATTTATTTATATTTGTAGACAGTAGACACTAATTTTTCAATGGGTTTTAAGTCCGAACTCTGTAAACTTTATTGGTACACATACGAGAAGGTAGATGGGTTACTTGTAGTAGAGAAACATTTTTGCCAGTTTCATCATCATCGTTATCATCACAAAACTTCACATGTCATCTGCTGAAATTGTCTGCAAGGATTGCCAAGAAACACGGTCGTAAAACACCTGTATTCTTACCGGTACGAGACTACCACTCAAGAACCTTTTTCCTCCATCGGATGTCAATTCTTAGAACAAAACTTAGAACTAAAACTGGCATATTACCTTTTCAGCTTACTATATTGATAGAACAAAAAATTTTTGCTCAGTTGTCTTAACATAAACAAACGATTGAGAAATTGGTTTCTTTAAGTTGTTTTGAATAAGGTATTTCAATTATTTGGCATGTAAATTTACATATAATGTTTGCTGTGTTTTATTTACTTAAACAAACGCTCGAGAAATTGTATTTTTAACGCTACTGTACTGGATAAAGAATTCCAATTATTTTATATGTAAATTGAAATTTACATTGTACGAAGAAATAATTGCATTCATTTTTATTTCCTTAATGTGTCTCGTTTTGTATACAAGTGTTATATTTGTATGATAGTGTAATAAAACATATTTCGCAGATATGTTTCCAGTTATGTATAATGAGAACGAAAGAAAGCATTTAAGAAAGAGAGCAGTAGAGGAATGTTTTCGTCGTTTTATGTTATATTACTTTTTATGATATTTTATTATGATTACTGGTGATATATGATAGGATTGGGTTACATTTTATAAATTTCAATTTACATGTTGTCGTCATGAAACGCGACCCTTCTAAGATATCTATTTCCAATTAGATTTTTATTGATACTGTTGCGAGCTTGGGGTTCGAGACAATTAAAAACTGCAGAGTGAATTACCAAAATTGACACTTTAATTACAGAATACTAATTACATCTTAAAACCACACTAATAACAAAACACAATTGTACTACTGATAAATTTAGTTCGCAGTTGTATCGCTTCGAAGTATTCGCTTGTATCGCCAATACAACACTACCCCGGATCGCGGTTTATACCGGCCTTATATAGGGCCTCAGATAGTTCCAGAACCTACTACTGTAGAAACATCTAGAATGTTCGAGTTCCGACTGACTATGTGTCGATAGCTCTAGAAAGTTCTTCCATGGAAATTTCTAGAAGGATCTTGACTCTCCTAGTTCTGCTACTCGATACTAGAAGGCGCTAGTGGTAACTAGTGTCGCCATGTACCAGGCATGAATTGTTGCGCGCACCAATACTTTTTATAACAAGTTTTTATAAAAACAGTTTATAAAAATATAACATATTATTTTTACAGTTTTATAAAACTAAAATATCCATAGTCATTAACCATACATACATTAAAGCCCACGGCTGAACTTAGGTCTCCCTAATAGATTTTTCAGCTTTTTGAATATTATTGGTAGCCGGGCTAACTATGACATTGGGACGTCAAACACCTCAGTCCCCCCGTGACCATGGGTGCTGTAAAGCACCCGAAACGTCGGGAATCAAAATAGTAAAATTAAACGCGATAAAATCCGTAAAAATAGTTTTATTCAATGTAGTGTTAATATAAGAAATCATTAAAATTATTAATTACAAAAGTAAAGTAAAGTAAAGTTACAGCCTATATACGTCCCACTGCTGGGCACAGGCCTCCTCTCATTTCTGAGAGGGTTTTAAGGCAAGGAAATGTCCGCCGTGCTGCCCCATTGCGTGTTAAGGAACTTCACATGTCTTCCAAATTTTTTTTTTATTTCTCAGACATGCAGGTTTCCATGTTTAATTACAAATCAAAATAGAAATAGCTCGGTAGCGCTCTTTCCTAAGAGGTTGTTGTCATCCACTATAATTTTCACAACTTTTTGTTTATACATTTTTAAATATGTTTTATAAATTACATGAACTTGGCTGTAGACAAAATTTCCTTTGTTTCATTGCCCCATAAATTAATTACTCACTCTGTTGAATCGGGTAACTGGTATTACTAACTTGTATCAGTTCCGAATAATTTTCTAATTTTACCTTTGAATGCCAATCTAACCTGCACGTGGTGCTCCCTGCCAACTACCGAAGCTCTAATGAAAAATGTTAGCGGAAAATTCCTACAAAACCCTAATCCTAAATTTCACAGACTGTTCATAAATCAAATGAGGCTGATTTGGGGATATACATAAATTTTCGGTGAACTAAAAGATCAATAGTATAATAATTAAAGACAGTACAACGTAAAATTTTAGATCCGTTCTCGGGATCTTTACAATAATCTGTATGTTTATAAATAAAAAACAAATTCAAAACCAAAATAAAAATAATTTCCATAAAATAGCTACTGAATTTTTTGCTAAAGAGTAAATTAAAGTAACAGCCTATATACGTCCCACTCACTTCTGAGAGGGTTTTAAGGCAAGGAAATGTCCGCCGCCCTGCCGCAATGCGTGTTGGCGAACTTCACATGTATTAGAAATATTTTTAAGAGCCGTGGTAGCTCAGGGGCTAAACGCTCGCTGTAAATTTCACAGTATGCGAGCAACTTGGGTACGATCCCCGCCGGCATTAAATGAAATTGTTAATTACAATTTTAAGTTCTGATTTACCACGTGCTCGACTAGGAGGAATTAAAGCACTGACTTTAGAAATTATTTTGTGGAAATTATTTTATTCTTTAATTATAAATATATCTAATTCTGATATCACAAGTTTAAGGTAACAACTAGAATGATGTCTAAATAGTTACATTAAAATCTTCATCCCCAATTTTTTCACCCTTAGTGGTGGAATTTTCCTTTAAAATTTTAACGGACCACACTAATAGCCTATATGATAAAAAATAATCTTTAAAATTGGTTCAGCCATTTTCGAGAAATCGTTGAACATACTTATATAAAAAAACATGCAATAATGCATTTCTCGTTTTTTGAACTCGGTTAAAAATCTATAATTTAATCAACGGCGATACTGTAGGGTCGCGCTTTCAAATCCTACCGTATCGTGCCATATCGTAGCCTACAAATAATTGGATGAATGGATGATGATGGCCTGGATGTTTGTTCAAACGTTTGTGCAAATACTCCTATGATGCAGGAGGCACCTAGCTTTTTTATAAAGTAAAAAATTTCGTCCTTTAAATTATATAATTTTAGTTCACTTCTTGTAAGCGAATTCGGCAGCCTTTCTATTGCGTAATTAAATTCTATTTCCTTAATGGATGATATCTAAAACCTTGACGGTGCTCCACGTCCACGATCTGCGTATTCTACATTTGGCGTAAAAAAGAAGTTACAAATGTAGTTAAACCGCTGTCTATTGGATACCATGAGACCTTTTTTTTATAGGATAGGGTGACAAACGAGCACACAGTCCACCTGATGGTAAGTGGTTACTGTGGCCCATAGACATCTACATCTATCCTCGATTAAGAATCGAAATGCAGATGCGTTGTTACCCATGAGGACTAAGATGGAATGCCTCGTTTTCAGTAAAAAGGGTTTCCGGTTGTCTATACTCACCATACGGAACGCAGCAGCGTTAAGCCGCTATTTTACGCTGATATTCTGTGAGAGCGTGTTTCTTCCCCGGTCGAGCCGACCCATTCGTGCTACAACTAACCAGATATATAGCTGCAGTATGGCTCTACCGCGTATAATTTTAACTTTTTCTATGTGTTAGAGCCAAGTTGCAGCTTTGTTATAGTTGTAGCACGGATAAATCGGCTCGGCCGGGGAAAAACGACGCTCTCACAAAAAATCAGCGAAAAATAGCACCATCTGTATTTCGTATGATGAGTACAGAGAACCAAACACCCCTTAAATTGGAAACGAGGGCATTCCATCTTAGTCCTCAGGAGTGACAAAACATTTGCATTTTTAATTCTTAATCAAGGATAGGTGTTGATGTCTATTACCTCAACATCCACTTACGACTCGTTTGTTACTTATATTCTATAAAAAAATCCCATAATCGTATCCAAGGGATGAAAGAGTATGATGAATTAGTCTCCTATATAATATCAACACATAACAATTACACAATTTACTATGATATATTAGGGAGCTAGTATTTTTTTACTAACCTCGTGTTAAATAACTACCGCTGCTCATGAATAGATGATGGAATTGTTAGTGCGTCTCCGGCCTTTTAAAAAGGAGTTGGCTCTTATCTTAAAAGTCCCTAAGTCGTATCAGCGCGGATAAATCACCGGTGGTAGCCAATTTCACAAAGAAATTGTGAGAGGAAGAAAATTTTTTAGAAATCGCACAGTGGTTAATTGCTAATCAAGTGGTTAAATGCTAAGTGGTTAATTGTAAGGATGGTACCACGAGTTTTGTCGTAATGTGTGATGGTGATATTTGGTGACTGGAGTTAGTCCGAACAATTCTTTTAAACACTCCCTGCGGAGGATGAGATAGAATATACAAAGTGATAGAACATCTCTTCGCTGCACCAGTGAGTCAAGCCGATCAGAATGAACTCGTTCGTCGACTACATAGGCCGCTATTCGCTGGTTTCGGTCAAACGGAAAGAGATGGCATTGGGCTACCCCAGCCAAACCGAAAGCTTGTACTCTATGTGAGTACTAGCTTTTGGTTTGTAAAGTATACGCAGTGTGCTGGCATAAAATACTACTAGGTTTTCGTACAGCGATGGACTTGTGAGGGGCTATAATGATAATGAAGATGATGATGATGATTATATTACCTCTAAACTTTGAGAAAGATTAAAAATTGACATCATGTTCCTAATTTTCTTTGTCGGTTTTAGTAAAATATCATGATAATAGCATGAAAAATATTATTAAGAAAGTGGTAAATTTTATTTGCGATACAAATCTTAGTCAGTAGGATCGTAAACAGCGATCTTTAAATTACCGAGTACATTAAAGGGGCGGTAGAGCCATTAAACTAATTTTTACCTGCCTCGTTCTCCATTTTTTTCCAATTGTTAGAATTTAGTAAAATATAATTTTAGCAATAAAACCTTCTTATATAGGAAACTTACCAATTGATTTTTTTTAAATTTAGAACAACTATTAACGAAATGGAAATGTCGATGGATGCAGGTGGCTCAAGAGCGCGTTTTCGCATTCCTTGAGGGAGGCCTATATTTCTATGTAGCAGTGAACTTGTGAAGTGCTGTAATTAAGATGATAATGATTTAATGAAAACTTAATCTGGTATTCGTAATTCAATTAGGTGCTGCGTTGTAGAGACATAAGATTACTCACTACCCTAAATCATTTCGTGGGCGTCGTAAGAAGCGACAAAGCAAAATATAACCAGGAGATGGAAACCAGCACCTTCCTGACAACAACTCTGTAATAATAAAGATACTGCGATGGCAAACCCTACCGCCAAGCGTAGCAACTATGCAAATGCCCCCCTACTAAACAATCTGTGGTAGGTTTATGTCCTGCATTGGACTTTTAAGAGGCTGCAATGATGAAATGACACATCTAACACAATTGGTTTATATATAAGAGATTTAAAAAATGCTATGTGCTGTGGTTTCGAATGCTACACGTAATCAGCTATTTGGATGGTCTACAAATAATTTTATAGGATTTGATTGTTTCTCCATTTATAAATTATGTATATATAACACCTCTACGATACAGAATACATAGTGCCTAGAGAAGGCGCAACGTTTATTAAATAAATAAGCATTACACATTTAAAGAGTGGTTTCTATGGCCTCAGGATTTGCGGCAATAGTGCCTGCTGACTTTTAACAAGTTGATGTAACGGCACACACTCATTTAGTACACTGCGAAAATTATGAAATCTCTTATATTAAAATTCTAGATTCAGCTTCAAAATGTCATATAAATTTTCGCAGTTAAAATGTTATAATAGATTAATAGAGCGCATTAACTTTTATTTTGTAAATAATACAAGTTTTAAGCGAAATTATTTTTATATTTATTGCAATACAGCGAGAGATTACGATTCATATTTTGGAATCGGTCCGCAGAATTTGAATTAGTTGGGTTCCTTGTCATTTTTGTTATTTGACGTTATTTATAACTTATGGATAAAATCGTAAAAAAATATTTATGTATTTTACGAGCAGAAGCTTAAGCTTAGAGAGCTAAACATTACTTCGTGCTTGTAAAATGAGGCACATGCAAATCGTAAAATTGAGTCAAAATGAATTAATTTTACGATGTGCGAGTTGGGTAAGATAATGTTAATGTAGGAATGTGATGAATGCGGCAGTTAAGAATATTGAGATTTAGAGCTGTGCAGGTGTATTTTTTATTATTCTGATTGTTTTATAGCCGGGTAAATTTGCTCCACCTGTTAAAAGTTTTTCCTTTCCGAGGGCTTACTGACTGGTAATGCAATAAAACATTTGAAGCCTTAACGTTACATTTCAACTATAAAGAATGAATTAATAAAAATAAATAAGCTATTTTTCCGTGGTTGTTCAGTCTGTTATGGACATCTGCTTAGAAACTGTAAGTCGAAGAGTGTGGATTAAGATTCCGGTTTATAAAAAGTAGTATTCTGTGGGTTAAAATGAAAAATGGGAATGGTATACGGACGATCAAGTCATATCTGCGTCGTCGGGGAGCAAGTTGCAAATTATAGCGAAGTACATTAATGAAGGTATCATTAAAAGACAGGTGAATGATAATGAACGCAGGTGAGACAAAAGTGATCGATTTTGAATGGAAGAAATTAAAACGATATGTGAAAAAAGAACAGAAGGGGAGACGAAGAAGGAATCGAAGACACATGTCAAATGGGGCTGTTTACTCTTTTGTGGGTAGTCAGAATGGGTCGAAAAAGGCACGTATGGCAATTAAAAATGTGTGTGTGTGTGTGTGTGTGTGTGTGTGTGTGTGTGTGCGCGTGTGTGTGTGTGTGTGTGTGTGTATATGTGTGTGTGTGTGTGTGTGTGTGTGTGTGTGTGTGTGTGTGTATGTGTGTGTTTGTGTTTGTGTGAAGGTTGGGTGTGGCAGAAGAAGCATGAAAGTAAAATTAATGCTGTAGGAATTTTAGCTATTATTATATTATTTTGTAATTTTAGCACGTAATATACAAATTTTATAGGCTGTAATGGTAAGTTTTCTTTCATAATTGTACTATAGCATAAATTCTTGGGGTTTCTATACAAAAAAATCTAGATGTAAAAATAAGATTCTTTAAAAGTGCTTATAGTATTGTACTGAGCATTGTCGTATGGTTGTCGGCGGCGGCGACGTAAAAGAATCAGTCAACTCATTACGCTCGTAAGAGGCGATTATGAGAAATGCCGGAAAAAGCTTATGACTTCCGATAAATGGTAGTAACCATATAGTTTATGCCAGAAGTAAAATACCCAGACCAGCACAAGCAAGGTACTGCGGTAATAAATCCGCCTGCCAAGGTGATGATTAAGGCAAATCCTCTCTTCCACATAAGAGGCCTATTTTAGAGGACTTTACCAGACTGACGAAGTAAAAAAAAAGTTCAAAATATAGCTTAGTCATCTGTTAAAGCAGTTATAGAAAAGTTAGTAAAGTTACAGCCCATATACGTTCTACTGCTGGGCACAGGCCTCCTCTTATATTTGAGAGGGTTTTAGTTAGGGCAAGGAAATGTCCGCCGCGCTGCCGCAATGCGTGTTAGCGAACTCCACATGTCTTCGAAATATATTTTTTTCTTATATGTCAGACATGCAGTTTCCTCACGATGTTTTCCTTCACTGCCGAGCACGTGGTAAATTAGCACTTAAAATTTAATTGGTGTCGGATGGAAACAGCGTTGCTCGCGTACTGTGAAATTTACAGCGAACGCTTAGCCCTGAGCCACCACGGCTCTTAAAGTAGTTACATATTAAAACATTTTTTCTTCATGACATTAATAGATTAGTAGTTTTCTTAAATAATGGATGAATGAATAATTCTTTAAAATAATCAATAATGTAATGTAAGCTGCTACCTATATGGATAAATGTATACAATATTTACAGTTGTCCTAAAAGAATGTCAAGACGATAAAATCGAGAACACCTTAAATCCTGGTGTAACTAAAGTTATAGTAGCCAGTACTTTCGCGGGATTCAGTAAGGATTTTCTGTACCATGGTAATAAAAACTCCACTAAATCTGTAAGAATAACAACTTTACTATCTACCAAGAGCGTGTAAGGTCAAGGTTGTATCGTCACTTAGTAATTTTATGTTATATGTTATTTATTTAATAAAATCAGGCGTTACTTTGCGGAAATCCATTATCTTAAAGTTGGAAAAAATTTAATTTGCCAATATCCGTTCAATAAAATAAAATGATGTGTCTTACCTAGTTTGAAACTAGGTAAGACACATCATTTTCTTCAAACTAGATGAGACACATCATTTTATTTTATTGAGCGGATATTGACAAAGTAAATTTTTCCAACTTTAATGTTATTTATTTATTGTTTGTGGTTGTTTATTGAAAATAACAACTTTTTATTATTTTTTGTATTTAAATAAAAAAATATAGGACAAGTGCACTTACCGTGCTTACAGTGCACAATACCGTGGAGATACGGTGGGGGTTAGTAGTTTTGAATTATTTACTCATGAATAATTTTAAAATAAAATTAAACCCAAAATAACCATTAACACATTTTTAAAATAGTTTTTTAAACGGTTTAATTACAGTTTAATTGATTTTCTTCTTCATCATCATCAGCCTGTTGAAGTCTGGTCATGGCCTCTTCCAACACACGACACACACTTTTTAATTAATGCCATACAATGTTTTCAAAAAAGAAAATCAACTCCTTTTACCCTTCAAAATCCCGTAAGCCATAAGTTATTTACAGACTGCGAGGTATTCCATCTTACTCCTTTGTTTGAAGTTGGTAAGGAGGACTGTAAGTTTGTTTGTCACTTTATTTAAATCAAAAGTCGAAAATACGAATTGTGAATTTATTCCTTATGTTTAATTTCAGAAATCACCAGGTGGTCAGTTCCTTCAATAGAGAAAAAGTTTACGTGGTGGCTCCTTAATATTAGCAGATAAATCATTATTATATAAAGAACGTAAGGATATTGTGAGCCTCTCTGTTGAGCGAACTGTAGAAATGGCTTGTGTCGAGCTCGAGCACCTCATTGTTGTAAGTGTTTACAGATCCCCCATGTGCTACTTATGACTATTTTGAAAGAATTTTGGAAGAAGTTTTGCTCAAACTTAGTAAACAGAACAAGTCTGTTGTAATATGTGGAGACTTTAACATCAATCTCCTTGAAACTTCTTCCATTAGTATTAAGTTTAGCTCATTGTTTAAATCGTATAATCTTGTTAATTTATTCTTAGAACCAACACGTATTGCTGGGCCTAGTGCGACCTGTATAGATAATATTTTTACAGATATTAAGCCCTTGCATAAATCAATTATTCAAAATTTAAGTTCAGATCACTGTGGACAGTTGGTATCATTGCCTTACATACACAAAAAACAGAAAAATAAGAAGCTTGTGTTTGTTCCAATAAATGACCATCGCTTGGAGAGGTTTAGAAGTAATATAATAAAAGACTTCATCACTTTCATTTAAAAATAGTGCTAATTATTTGTATGGTATGTTATTTAAAATTATAACTTGTGAATTTAGTAGAATATTTACTTTAAAACTTTCTCTTTTAACAGTCGCAAATCATTTAATGAATGGGCGACAGTAGGAATTTAAATAAAACTAGTTTTACGGATTTTATCGCGTATATTAACTTATTTTATATTCCCGACGTTTCGAGCACTTTAGAGCACCCATGGTCACGGGGAAAACCGAGGTGTTCAACGTCCCAATGTCATAGTTAACGACTGCTACCCCCAGATTAAAATTATAAATTTTTGTTTCGATTTACGCAGTATGAACTTATAATATCTTGAAGTCTTGCAGTTGTGTGCTTGGATCAGGATTTAATTTTATTAATTATAGGATCCCAAGCAGATTGTAGCACCCAACCATCTTCTCTATTGAAATTAGGATGTTTTTCAATTTCAATAGCCTTGCCAATCGTCCTTGGAAGGAATCAGTGTTCTTTAGCGAGATTTGTGGTCTATCAAATCTAATGTAGTGACGGGGCGATCCTGTACATGTTCACAGACTGCAGACTTCCCGGAGCGTCGATTCTTCACATCAGCTATGTGTTCTTTAACGCGGGTTTTATTGATCTTTAGTTTGTCCTATATAAGAGAGACCACATTCACAATCAAGCTTGTACACCCTGCATCTTGCAGAGGACATTACACTTAACTGATGGTAAAAACTGACTAATCTTCTTCGGCGGCTTGAAGTATGTTTTAATAGAAGCACGCTTCAGGATGTAGCCAATCTTGTCAGTGACACCTCTGACATATGGCAGTACAGCAGGCACTCGCTCGACTGTAGCCGGCTTCACTCGTTCACTGTGACGTAGGCGCGGGACCCGAAGCTCATTGTCAAATTGGAAAACTTGCTTGACGTGTTGGAGCTCGGCGGCCAGGTGTTTACTGTCACAGATCCCTCGTGCTCTCTGAAACAAAGATTTACCCACGGTAGCTAACTGTGAAGGATGGTGATGAGAGTCACCGTTTAAATATCTATCTGTATGGGTCTTTTTTCTATACACAGTGTGGCTCAAGGTGTTATCAGGATTCCGAATTACTAACACATCTAGAAAAGCTAAAGAGTTGTTTGCCCTAACTCCATTGTGAATTGAATTTTAGAATTTATGGAGTTAAGATGGTCTAAAAATGCAGTTACTTTATCTAAAGGTAGAATTGTGAAAGTGTCGTCTACGTACCGCTTGTAGAATCTTGGATTTACGGGAGAAGTAAGTAGGGCTTTCTTCTCAAAGTCTTCCATGAATATATCGGCGACAATGGGAGATACAGGTGAGCCCATCGCCACTCCATCTACTTGCTTGTAGAACTCCTCCTTCCACAATAGGTTGCCAGATGTAAGGCATTGTCTAAGTAATGCTGCATATTCTATGGCCATGTTGTTTTCCTCCAGCCTTCTAGTTACAATCGAGATGCAGTCTTCAACAGGTAAGCATGTGAACAGAGACTGCACATCAAAACTGACCATAGTTTCATTGTCTGCCAGATGTAGGTCTTTAATCTCGCTGACCAAATGGTAGGAATCCCTTGTGTGTGCTCTTGTATGTCCCCTGAGAGGTGTAAGTATTGTAACGTTTCGAATCGTTAAATAAACGAGAAATTAATAAATATAACGAATGCAAAACAAACATATGGTAAAATATCAAAAATTAACGACCAAATTAAATGTCAAACATCTGTGTCAACGTGAAAACGAAGCAAAACCGTTGACCACAAACACGGATCATAGACCAAACGCGGTCTATAATCTGTCAAAACAAACTCTGGATGATGCAACAATTAGAGTATTATCGAAAGGCTTAATTTCGCCATAACACCTAAAAATTACCGTACGAGGAAATTATCTGCAGTGTCGAGGACTGTTTATTTAAAACAATATGCAAAGGAAGATTTGAAGCGATACGTCAAGACATATCGTCTATGTTACGTCGAAGTTCAGCGCCGAAACCGAATCTACCTAAGGACGAATATAAAGCGTTGAATAACCTACGCAATAAACCAGAACTCACGATTCTCCGCGCAGATAAAGGGAAATGCCACGGTAGTCATGGATACGTCAGATTATAATTTTAAAATACAAGAACTTCTGTCGGATTCAAGCACTTATAAAAGGTTAAAACGACCCAACAAATAACACACTTAAAATAACTAGTGATCTCATAAAAGAAACACTGAAAAATTAAATCTGGACGTAAAATACATAAAATCAATTCGGTTTTACAAGGGGTCGCTTGACAACTGACGCTGGAGTTGAGCTTATTAAACACATTTTTTGTGCATGGGAGAATTCGGAGGATGCTTTTTTTATATTTTGTGACCTTTTCAAGGCCTTCGACTGTGTTCACCATGAGACATTAATCAGAAAGCTACAGTACTATGGTGTCAAGAACACAGCGCTTAAACTTATTATTTCATATTTAAGTAATAGAATGCAGAAAGTTATTATCAATGGTAAAAGTTCTTCCGGGTCACCTGTACTAATGGTGTCCTCAGGGCTCGATTCTCGGCCCATTCCTATTTCTAGTATATATTAATGAATTACCTTCTCTTGTAGGGGATAATCATGATATAGTATTATTCGCTGATGATACTTCCTTGATTTTAAACTTAAACGTCAATCATTTAAATGTGACGAAGTGAATAATGCTATATCAAAATTAGTGCATTGGTTTAACGTTAATAATCTACATTTAAATGGAAATAAAACTAAATGTATTAAATTTACAACAACGAATGTTAAAAATCTGGGTACCAATGTGTTTTAAATGGGAAGAACTGAGCCCTGTTGAATCCACTGTTTTTCTTGGCATCACTCTCGACGCAAAGCTTCAGTGGGCCCCCATATATCCAAACTAGCAAGCAGACTAAGTTCTGCAGCCTATGCTGTAAAAAGATTAGAGGTATCACTAGTGTCGATACAGCTAGACTAGTTTATTTCAGTTATTTCCATAGCATAATGTCTTATGGGATTTTGCTATGGGAAATGCGGCTGATTCAGAAACTATTTTTGTTTTACAGAAGAGGCCATTAGAGCTATTTACAACCTAAAACCGAGAGAGTCTCTTAGAGATAAATTTAAAGAAATAAACATATTAACTTTGGCCTCTCAGTACATTTACGAAAATATAATGTATGTTCACAAAAACAAAGGTTGTTTTAGTAAAAAAGTGATATACGTTCTGTAAACACTAGGAACAAACACAAGCTAGTGATACCAGTTTCTCGACTCACAGAGTCAGTAATTCATTCTTGGGGCAATGTATACGCTATTACAACAAGGTTAAGGGAAAGTGTACAGGCTCTCTCTATTACCAAGTTTAAATGTTTTGTTAAGCTGAAACTGTATAAAAAGGGTTATTATAGTATAAATGAATACATGATTGATAATAACCCCTGGGAATGAGGTGGTCGCTACCAAGCAGTTTCTAAAATAAATTTTGTACTTAAATAGTTTGTACAACTATTAATGTAAAATTTACTTTAAAAAAAAAGTCCCGCTGGGTTTCTTGCTGGTTCTTCCCAGGACAGAGGTTTTTTTTCGAACCAGTGGTAAAGTAAAAAATGACTTTCAATAAGAATTACACATGTAATCTATATTGAATAAAAATTATTCTATTCTATTCTATTCTATTCTATGAATAAATTAGTTATTGATGTTATTAATTTGATATGTATCAGAGTCCCTTCATATTATTCAATTAAACCTGACCGTTTTCTTTTGGAAATAATGTCAAATTCTTCTCACGTTTTGGAGCGTCCGATATTACCAGACTTTAATATTTATTTAATATTTGATAGTATCTTGATATTGTATTGATAGTATGTAAGCTATTGTTGTATTTTATGTTCGGATTTAAAAAATAAATAAAGGCCGATTTCAAAGAAATAAAAGATATAAAATAATTTCTACATAACAGCTTCAGAAGTCAGTGCTTAGACGTAATGTACAGAAGAATTGAAACCCTGACTTCAGAAGCTGTTATATGGAAATTATTTAATCCTAATAATCACTAGCTTAAGAAAATCTTAGAATTTCGTCTGAATAGTTACATTGAAAACTTCACCCCTATTTTCCCACCCTTAGGGTGGAATATTTTCCCCAAATTTATATGGACAATCTCAGAAATACACTCATGGACTAATTTAATGGAACGCAAAAAAGGTGTGTATAAAACAACATATCATGGATATTTGTGACAATTAAATTAGTTAATTTAAAATTGCAAACATCGAAAAACAAATGATCAAATTACAAAGATTAACGAAAAATAAAGAAAAATTTTACAGGAAAGAAACATTTTTGTACTTAACGTTTTATAATTTTTTTCATAAATGCTTAGGAAAGGCTATAACATGGGCTATAATCAGTACTTAATGTTGCCCCCTCTTGCTCTTCGAACTGCTTTCAGTCTCCTTGGCATACTCCTAATCAATTTCTCAATAAACTCTTGAGAGATTTCGTTTCAATCTTCTTGTAATGTGTTTTTAAGATCTCTCAAATTAGCGAGCAGGATTTCTTTTCTTAATTTGTCTTTTAAGCTTTTCCCATACATGCTCTATGAAGCTAGCATGTATGGGAAAAAGTTAAGTCGGTCGAGTGCGCTGGCCACCCTATAGCACTGATTTATACGCCTTGAAGGTATTCGAAAACTACGGTCGCAGTAGGGGAGCGTGCATTATCATGCATAAAAAATCTCCTATAAAAGGGGCAAATGGCGCTACAATTTCTTCCAAAATCTCAGTTACTCACCGTGCCGCTGTTAGTGACCCATTCTCAATGACGCGGAGTTTCTTAAGTGTCCCCATGAAAATACATCCTCATACCATAACTGACCCCTCACTATATGCTCCTTTTTCAATGATATTGCACTGAGCGCACCTCTCTCCCGGGCATTTTCACACTTTAATCCTTCGTTCATCTGGCATCAGGCAAAATCTGGACTCATCTGTGAATAGAACTTGATAACAAGCTTCGTCATTCCAATTTTCGTCAATGCGAACAAAATTAACTCGAGTTACTAGCAGGCAAGTGCGAATTTATTCCGGCTGATTTCAGTCTTTTTCTCATAGTTTTTGTGCTTACTGTAACTCTTCGAACTTCTCAGAGCTTCGTTCTTAAAGTTAAGGATCAGTTTCTAAGCACGCTGGTAACGGTGAACCGGTCATCTCTGACAACTGTTGTCGGTTTACGTTCCTATCCTGCTAGTCGCGTATACTGTCCGGTCTGCCGATACCTCTTGGAAATTCGGTGTACCACAGATTTTTATACTCGTAATATGACATGCCACATGTTTATAGGTGTGTCCGGTTTTAATTAAAGTAACAATAACAATATTGAGTAAATTAATATTGAGTAAAATAATATTGAGTGGCGTTTAGACAGAACAATTCACACTTAACAGGATAAACAAGGCAGTCAAGGCAAAAATTTAAACAAAACGACCAGAGGCAAAGCTTCTAAGGAGCGTTCAAAACTTTTACTTATTTTGGTAAAGTTAATACAAGAGGATAACAATAAATAAATAAAATGTTTATCAGCTTTTTATTATGTACATATGATAATTTTTTTTTACAAATCACTTACTCTAAATATTTTATTTTATATATTTTTGTTTTTGAATAATTTGTTGTGCCTTTTAGTTAAATGGTAAATTTTAAATGTAATATAAAGTTAATTTCTTAAATAATCTAATAGAAAACACTCACATGGCATATACAAGCTTGCACACGTTTTAATATATCACAATCAATATTAACAATGATTTTTTTTAAATCAAAATATTCGCGAAATGTTTGCTCAAGCAATTTAACAAATGTGATAAATTAGTTGACTTATATATATATATATATAATATATACATGTGGCATGTTATATATATATATATATATATATGTATGACAGATATATCTACCACATTAAAAATAATAATCAAGTACTAATTACCTAGTGGAGTCTTTGGGATAGTTAAAAAATTATATATTTTTATTAACTTTATTTGCTTTGAAGAAGTTAAAATATTATTGCATATACTATTAAAAATGATTATTAATTGTGTATATACGTAATATAATTGTTCATACACACAGTATAGTTAACCATATTTACACTTTTTTATATTTTACATGACACTTTTTCATAACGTGAAACGAAAACAAGCACGATGCTCGACGTGTGCACCCTGAGTTTGAGCACTGGCCGAGCTGGATTAAAGCAGTTACTCTCTGAACGTGACGAGCAGCCAGTGCTCACGCACACACGCACCTTAAGCTTGTAGTGGTGTACCTATCATAGCGCGGTTATATGAAGCTTTGCCTCTGGTCGGTTTTTACTCATCATGCGGTAACAGCCATGTCTCGTTGCAGGAGACATGGCTGTTACCGCATGATGCAGCTTACATCGCGGGAATCCATCCAGAATTTGACTGTTGCAGTAAGTCTGCGGTTAACACCGGTGACGGAGATATTATCAAAATTATATAACAGCCAGTGTACCAATCCTTGGTTTGTCATCAATATTAACGTTAAGGTTGGTTTGTATAGTATAGTGGTATTCGTGACAGCAAATGTTAGTTTTCTCCCACTTCATTGATCAGGGTTTCTTTATAATGAATATAATATGGTATTGCATCTGATATAAGAACAGAATTATGTTCTGGGAATAGTTCTAGAAGTCTTTGTCGTAGAACATCCGTGCCATCATCGTCGACGTCACTCTTTACGGTCTCGTATTAAAAAACTATCTCTAAAAAGAACTTACTTGAAATTTTCTCAAGTACACAATTAAATTATATTTTGGCACGAAAAGGCGTATGGAATTTGCCTAGCTTTGGAAACCCTAACTTAACCGTATCTTTAAATAGGGCAGAGTAATTTCTCGAATCGTTTTATAAGGAGTGAAAATTTACGATATCAATTAAATTTAATTTGCAAATAAAATACTAAAGTCCGTTGAACTCGCAGCTATTTCGCATTTTGAGTTGTTTTATAATTATTTGCAATAAAATACTTTCCCTATTCGATTTCTTCACACTCTCAGTGTGAAGTAGTTCATAAAAAGGTGAGTGTACTTGGAGCGTCATACTACACTAGTCGTTTAAATTGGTACGCGTAATGAACGTAATATTTACTTTTCCGGTGATATTAAAACGTGCTTATTACCCGACTTAGGCAGAGCCCAAAAAGAGGCTAAAATTTTTGCCGGTGTGTGTGTTTACCACCTGTGGCCTTCGTTAGGGGCGAAATTTAGCAACTTAATATTAGGTGGGACTTCGGTTCATGGCCTATTAAAATTTAGTGCTGAACATAAGCCTCCCCTATAGATTGCCTCTAAGGGGGATATTTGCCATAATTGCCACACTTAGCAAGCGGGTTGGCAACGTAGTTTTTTTAGTCGTTATTAGGAAGACGCTGCTGTCCATCGTACTGGTTTGTTTCCCTCTGTCGCCTCTTACGACACCTACGGGATGTGATATGGGGTAGTGAATATTCTTACACCGCCCTTTCACGGGTAGGTATACCATCTCGTATACCATTAATTTTCGTTCATTCATTACAGTCTATCAAAGTTCACTGTTGAACATACACTTCCCCCCTAGATTGCCTCACAGGAGGGATTGCTTCATAGGAGGGATTGCTTCATAGGAGGGATAACCTTATAGGGGAGATTGCCTCAAAATAGCCTTAGTCTCTTACACTGTCTTACATTGTCTTTTTTTGTCGTGAGATCTTTATTTTTTGCATAAATTAGTATATGGTAAAATAGATCATCAAGAAATTTTTCATAATACAATCATTTTGTATCTCTTGGGCCAACCTCAGTTAGATAATTAAGAAACTTGTGCTTGTGCCTCGCATGCAGACTAATGTTGGTAGATACGCACCACTACCACAGAATATATAATAGTACCCACTAGCTTGAATGATTCGCAGATACATTGTGATTAACAAAAATAAGCTTGACATCAACCTAATTCTCTTCCAAAATTTGAACAGTAAATATAATTATTATGTTATTGATAAGCTCATTCTGACATATTGCCAGCTGTAATAGCTAAAGTGTGTGTTTACCTATTGGTTGCATGAGTCCTAGTCATAGACGGCTTTACTTATAATCGATGATTATCGCTTACTTAAATTTAGTCTTAATTATCTCCATATCTGTCTCTTTCTATTGTCATTTAGTGAATAGAGAAAGAGCAAATTTAAACATTTCTTAAATCGACGTCGATTTTTATGAGTAAGGCCCCGACTAAATAAGAATTAAGATATACATGTAACTGGTTGATATACAAAATAAATAAATAAATAACTACCCTGGACTAAATGAGTTCTACCATCTAATAAAATGCAAACAAATTCTATAAAAGGAAAACTTAAAACAATCTCATTACATAACAACACTTTGTGTAGCGATTCACAATGAATAGGACAGTAAAAATGGTTTTATTGGAAACTTGCCAACATTTATAGTCAAATTACCCAAGAACTTATGTAAGAACTTTTCTTGGTTACAGTATACAAACACTACCGTACAATAAGCGTTTTTTGGCGTCTTGCACGAAATACAGTTCTTATTGTGGCAAACATTGTATATCATTATACTAACCTAATTTTCCATAGTTGCTATGCTTGACAGGCTGTTTCGCAACTGCAGTTTTTTAATATTATTCCTTATTCAGTTTCTCTCTGTCGCCTCTTACGACACTCACGGTATGGACTATCGAACGTTACCAATACCCGCGCGGTATATTCCTATGTGGCAATCTATGGGGGAAGCCTATGATCAGCAGTAGACTTTTGATAGGCTTTAGTGAATGATTACTCACATAATTAAAATTTCTTTTTTTGAGTTCATGTACTGTTTGGCTAATATGTCACAATCATCACGCTTGGCAGGTAACCTGACGTCTCGCATTTAAGTAGGACACTGCTCCCCATCGCTAGTGGAGCCACGTGATATTCAGCTAGTTTCTATGTTTCTATGTTTATGTCGCAAGACGCTCAGAGTGATTTCTATACTGGCACCATCTTAACAAGTATGCTGTCCTGCATGACAAAGAAATACCTACACCAAAGAGCCTATATCTAAGGTACTTTGATTAGAAAATTATTTTGGTTTTTTTATGGATTGCTTAAAAGAACATTATCGAAAAAAAAAAACATTAGTCAATTAATATTTTTGATAATATTTACACATATAATACACATTGAATTTAAGCCGTTTAGTGTGGCGGTGTAAGAATAACTCCATACCACCCCAATAACGCCTCATTGTCATAAGAGGCGACAGAGGGAATAAAAATAGAAGATAGACAGTAGCGACTTCCTAATAGAAATTATAAAGTAAGAAACTGCGGTTGCCAACCCGCCTGCCAAACGTCGCAACTGTGGCAAATATCTGCCTTATGAGGCAATCTATGGGAAGGCCTATGTTCAGCAGTAAATTTTGAAAGACTGATGTGATGAAGATGTACATACATTGAATAAAATTAATTTTATGGAGTTTATTGCGTTTTATTTTAACTTTTTTTGAATATTCTGCATTCCCGACGTTTCGGGTGCTTTACAGTACCCATAGTCACGGGGTGACTGAGATGTTTGACGTGCTAATGTCATAATTACTCTGGGTTACATTCAGCTTTGGAATATTAACTTTTTATTCCAATCTACGCAGAACGTTGGAGTCGTGGTAGATCAGGGGCTTAGGCCCGTATTCACGAACGACACGTACATAAGTATTGCAGCAACACTTTTATCTTTCTGTTTATAACACGTGTTGTTTTCTTTCAGTTCAAAGAAGTTACCGTTTACTTCTTCGGAAAGGGAACTAATTGTTGCTTTAGTGCGGGAGCGGCCCATGATTGAGGATAAGCGTACACACGCTCAAAACATAGAATTAAAGAAGAAGGCCTGGGATGATCTGACAATTGCCTATAATACACAGTCCTATATTACGCCTAGGAATAACATACAATTATAAAGATGTTGGGAAAATATAAAATCTCAAAGAAAGAAGAAGCTTTCTCTTGAGTCAATGAGTATGAGACGTACAGGTGGAGGGCCACCAGAAAGTGGCCAAGCTTTATTATCAGATAATGTTGTAGATGCAATTTGTCCATTTATAAATGTAACTGTTCCAGGGGTTGTTGACTCCAATTCTATAGAAAGTTAGTATAAATGGTCAGAATACCTAATTTACCTAGTAAAATTTATAATTATTATCAATGACCTATGAATGATTTACTTATTTTAGTTTCAGATGACTTGACGCAAAGCGAAGTAGATATAAAAAAAAGAACTAATAATAATGGTAAGGCAATATACATACATATTGTATTTCCTGAAGGGATAGGCATAGGTGTTCTCCATTTGTAGGAGTCTACACCTAAGTTTGTCACTAACAACTTGCATTCCTGGTAATTTGTATTCATTGAGCAAAATATGTACATGTAAGCATTGTGTGTATATTATGTCCAGTAATCATTATTTTATGTTTCAGTTTTGAATCTTGAAGTAGTGACTGAAAGTAATACAAACATTCTTACAAACTTCGATGAATCTGAAAACTCCGTATGTTTTTATTATTATCATAATAATATATTTAAGTAGTTTTATAAGTTTTTTTCATATACAATACTTACACAAAAATGTATTTTTGTTACAGTTATGAATGTGGATACTAATTTTGTAAGTGAAGTAGACAATCATATTCTCTCTAAACCAAAAAAACAAAAGGAAATATCTACTACAACCACCGGAAACTGAATATTTTGTCAATTTAAGAGGTGTGGGCAGGGATTAAACTCAAATGTTCCTGTTTAGTAAGCAAATAATCATTGACTTGCTATTGCAGCACTTTTGTTTATATGCACTTTATTTATCTTTCAGGTCTTAAGAAATTTTCTAGTGAAACAGAAGCAAGAATAAAGCGACGTACTATAAATATGCAACAGGATGCAGAATTGCATGAATTTAGACTAAAAAGAGAGAGGGTACTCTTAAAACGGGAAAAAAAATTAATTTACTTTGAAAAACAACTCCATAGATTACAATTAGAAAAAATTAAGATGGAAATAAAACTATTAAAAAAACAACTTGAAAATTGAAATACTTTTATTATATTTAACTAAACATTAAAAATGGCGTGTTATAAATAATCTCCTAAATAACAGTCCTTCTCTGTTGGATGATTGTGTATTTAAAATGTTTTGTCGAGTAGTTGTTGCATAACTAATATCATTTATTTCTTCAACAATGCCATGAGATCTACAAATATTGTATAAAACTGAAGTTGCTACAATAACATGGCATGTTATTGTCAGATTTGTTGCCAACTTTTTTGATAAGCAAGGAAAAATTCTTTTTCAGACACCTATTGTTCTTTCTACAGTGTTTCTTCTTTTTATATGGGCCTTATTGTAATTTTCTTCTGAAACTGTTTCAGGTTGTAGAACTGGTGTCAGTAAATATTTTTGACAACCATATCCAATATCTTCTAAAAGTATACGATCAATGATACCTTGTTCCATCTTTCTTTTTAAGGTAGAAGCTTGGAAAATTCGGTTGTCATGTACTGAACCAGGTCGATCAGCGACAATGTCATATATTTGTAGGTCAGGCCCACATACAATCTGTACATTTATTGAAAAGTATTTTTTACGGTTCCTGAATACTTCTGTATAAGAACCACCAGGATTTTGAATTGGTATATGAGTTCCATCAATGGCACCGATAATACCAGGAAAGCTTCCTATGCTGTAAAATTGTTCTTTGATTGTCTCAAGATTGCTAAAAACTTCACAAATTGCTGCATCTTTAGACAAAACAGATATGAAACTCTTCTCACTATCCTTGAGACAGTTGGTTGGCTTACTTTTATGAGGTCTCCTGTAATAATCTAGAAAAAAAAATTATGGTGTTAGTACTTACTAACTTAACATAATACATTTATTTATTTACACACACACACACATATAATATTACTATGAAAATACATGATAATGAAGAGTTCAATTACATAGGTAACTACCTATATCTACTTTTTAGTGTTAATTTTAAGAGGAATTATATTATCCATTGTTATTATAGGTACCTATGCATCAATATTATTAAAATAATGTGGATTTGAAACTGTTGATAGGTAGATTAACTGAATTATTATTACAAACCTGGAAACTCCCAGTTGAATAAAATCTTAAGGCCACTAGTAACTGGTAAATAGGAGGCACTGGAAGGCCTCTACTGGTAACTTTCAAAAGATCTGCATTTATTAGAGGCAGAATTATATTTAATACGATATCTTTTGAAAACCTATAGCGACTTTTAAATTCATTGGCACTGTAATAATCAAAAGGATTTTGAAAGTCACGTATTACTTTTCTTGTGCTAATCGTTCTTTGCCCGTTTATTCTCTCCTGGATATAATTATCAAAATCATCTGCGCTACTGTAATCCATCGCAATTATTCAAACAATACAAATCAGCGTATCACAAATCAACAAACATAACCTATATACATACCAGTTTGACATTTGCGTTGATTTGTCATACTATGCGTAGCGTAATGTAGCTAACGAGCTACTTTATCTGTGTGTTCATTACAATGAGCGCACAGTGACGTTTATGAAACAAAATTTCGTCCACTGTGCGTTAAAGCCTACTATGCGTACGCATAGTATCGTTCTTGAATACGGGCGTTAGTGCTCGCTGTAAACTTCACAGTCCGCGAGCAACCCGGGTTCGATATCCGCCGGCACCAATGAAATTGTTAATTGCAATTTTAAGTGCTGATTTAGCACGTGCTTGGCGGTGAAGGAAAACATCGTGAGGAAACCTGTATATCTATGATATAAAAAATATTTCGATGACATGTGAAGTTTGCCAACACGCATTGGAGCAGCGCGGTACTATAAATTTTATTCAACTTAAATTAAAGTTAAATTAAAATTAAAAATAACTTACAAAATGTTATATTTGCATAAAAATCTTGAATTATCACAGTAAAATAGAAATCTGCCTATGATTAAAATTAATATTATAAAGTTCTTGTAAAGAAACAATAAATAAAATACGTTAATTCTTCACGTGTTCCTTAAAATGTTTTTGTTTTTGAAGAAATGCATTTAAGATAAGTCCCGTCACGCTCCTATTCAATTTGACCTGACCCTTTCCTTTCGAACGAATATCAAAGTCTTCTCACGTTCTGTAAGACTATTAGATATCATTTTCGAGAAAGTATCAGATTCCATGTCGCAAAATAAAAGCTTAATTTCAAGATGTGTTATGTTTTCTTACGTTATGTGTAAATAATGCTGTCACAACTAATACATGATTTTTTTTATTTATTTACTCTTAGTTTTATATAACACTTTTATAAATAGGATTACAAAGAGCGGAATAAGTAGGTTTCGGTGTTCTCTCCTAGTTATAAGACACGTATGTATATAACTTTAAATCGTAAGTACTATATTTATTTTTGGAACGAAGTTCCTTATCCGACGGTACGAATTTGGCGGATGGGGCTAGGCGAGAAAAAGTGTAAGATTTTTTGTATTAGATTTTTTTTGTATTTAGTATTAGAAGTGGCTTTGGCGGCTATAAGCAAGCGAGATGGAATAATATCCATCGCCCTCGCACTTTTTCTTATCTTGCCATGAAATAAATATTATTTTATTTTAAATGACGCATCATTTTAATAGAAACTAGTAATTCATTTATTTGTATTTGTTAATCAATAATATAATACGTTTATCAATAATAATATACTACGAAAGGAACTTCGTTCCAACCGAGTGTTCCATGACACTCACGCATGTTTTTTATACTTATATTTATTGCCTTGTGATATTTAAATAACAATTTTCAATCTACTAGAAAAGTATTGCAACATGTAAAAACTACAACTCTAAACAAATATTACTGCCAAGGTATTGTCATCCCGGGAACTTTTACTTTAAACGTATAAAGGATGCTTATCTGCTTAGCAGTACATAGAGGTAAGGAACTACTGCCATTAGTTAAGTAATACCTATGTAAATAAATATATTTTACACTGCCACTACTGCCACATCATATCGTCCTATTGGTGTCGTAAGAGCCGACAGAGGGATAACAACTAAAAATTTAAAACCTGCGGTTGCCTTTACACACACACACACACACACACACACACACACACACACACACACACACACACACACACACACACACACACACACACACACACACACACACACACGCACGCACGCACGCACGCACGCACACGCACGCACGCACACACACACGCACGCACGCACACACGCACGCACACACACACACACACACACACACACACACACACACACACACACACACACATATATATATATATATATATATATATATATATATATATATATATATATTTGTATACATGGCAAAATTCTCCCTATGATGTAATCTATAGAAAAGGTGTATGTTCTGCAGTGGAATTTTATAGACTATATGGATGGATGGATGTAAAATTTTTATAAGATCACAAGCACTAGATTGTATGACAATTTGTCAGAGTTCAATAAATTACTGTTCTTTTATTATCTACATAATGTATATTTGGCGGTAGTTGATCAACAATGAAAAAGAAATCCAAAAAAACCTAAATTCATTACAAATTGCGGCCTGCTAATTTCTGATGATAGATAATAAAAAAGCCACCGCGTTGACTTGCCCGCCTGGCCTCGCGCTTTACAACAGCTGCAAGCTTCGTACAACAAAACTCTGTGCTTGTGGCGATAAGCAACGCCCGTTACACAGATTGCGATATTTAAGCGACATTCACTGTTGAGAGACGCTTTCATAATATTTATCAACTCTCGCCGAACAAACTTTAGTTACAAGAAAATTTTATTAATACGACTACGTTTAAAGTTTGTACCACTCTTTATAATTCTGAAGTGAATTTCAAGTAATGTATAGCTATACATTTGAAAATTAATGTTGTAGAACAAAAAGCCACTAAGGCAGCCCGCACAAATGCAATACTCGCTTCATCATTAATAAATGGCGGTCGAGAGGAATCACCAGTCGACTTAATATGCAAATCGGTTGTTCTCTTGATATTGTAAACAAAACTAAGCTGGTAACAAAGCCGAATAGTACCGAGTGAACTTAAACGCCAAACTGTGGTAGATTAAACAAACGTACGTAGTAGAGCTACGCTGTAGCATACAGATATTAGCATTTTAATGCTACTGTGTTTTGGATAGCGGTGACATCGCATAACTTGCTTTTGTTTGTAAGTAGAAGAAGATGTTGTTGCCTATAATCCACATCATCCACTAACAATCAGATGGAGCATGTGCTCGTCTGACGCTTTTGAAAAATGTTGTATAAACGCTTCAAGCTGAACGTAGCTCAAATGAACCTGCGAGATTTTGTGATTCTGACGATCCGAATAAAATGTAGCGATAGGAATATTATGCGTGTAAATAGCGCGCCTACCTTTACGTTCTAAAACGACATTATATTTATATGAATAAAATTGAAGTTATAAAAGAAATGACAATCCACTTGATACCAAGTGGCTACTGAAGTCCATGGACGCCTGCAACCAACTTCAAACAAAGAAGGTAACAGATGTGTTGTAACTTCGGGGGACTTAATTGGAATGCCTACCGTTAAATAAATAAACGCTTAAATAAACCAACACTCTACACCCTTCATACAGGAAAACAGCAGTGCAAGCATTTCTGCTTGGCGGCAGAAATAGGTACATGATGATTTCTACCTAGATGGACCTTCTTTCACAATTTAACGGGGGGGATGAGTGTTTCAAGAACGCCACCAAATGGATGTTCCTCATCACAGCCAGATTTATCCAAAACACACGATGATGTTCCTACTAATATCGTGCAAAGAAAACGAAAATCACCAAATTGTCACTGTAATTATCAAGAAATACTGTCTGGCTTTCAAAATAAAATAATGAGTTCTTTTCAGCCTGTTCTTGAAACCCAAAACGAAAAAATTAATAGCACTTTGAACGCATTACGCGACGATTTGTTTATATTTAGACAAGAAATAAACGTCACTATTCAAAAACTGTCGAAGGAGCAATCATCAATCAAAAAATAAGTCGACCAGTTAATATCAAATAATAATATTAACAATCACAAGATAAATTAAATCATGAAGGATGCTGAAGAATCACGATCAATTATTAATAATCTTTCTCAACAACTTCGCTTTAATGAGCATCAGGGAAGAATAAATAACTTAGAAATATCTGGGGTACCTACCATGAAAGGAGAGAATCTGATGAGTATTGTCCATAACATAGCAAATAAGATTGGGTTTTCTTTAGCTTCGACAGTTATTGATAGCGTACATCGCGTGCATCGTTTTATTTCGAAAAACAAAAAGGACGCTGTTTCCTACAATGGTCAACCCTTACGCGATTTATCTTCAATACCTAACATCATCGTGAGGTTCACGCAAAGACAACGTAAGAGAGAAATGCTTGCAGCTGTGCGCGCCCGGAGAGGTTTAACTACCGCTGATGCTGGATTGGACGGTCCATCTAAACCAATCTTCATAAGTGATTACTTAACACCGGATAACAAACTTTTATATAAGCAAGCTCGGCTTCTCGTCAAAGAAAATAATTATAAGTATATTTGGTTGTCCGAGTGTAAAATTATGGTACGTAAAAACGACACTTCCAAAGCCTCACTAGTGTCTTGCCAAGCCGATCTTATGAAAATAAAATGACTATATTTCTTTCCATCTATCACCCCACTTTTATTATGTTACTATCCCTTTAAAAAAAATTAAGGTTTATGAGTATAAAAAGAACTTCTGTCATTAGTTCTAAGTGTTTGTATTTATTGCTAGATATTTTCTGTGTTGGTGGAACTCTAATAAATATCATAATAAAAATACTATACCATAAAATGCGATAACATTAACCTGTCTATTTAGTATCAAAACGTGAGAGGACAACGGACTAAATCACACTCTTTTTTAGAAGCTGTTCTTTGTAATAACTATGATGTGATATGTGTAACAGAGACTTGGCTTAATTATAATTTTCATAACTGCGAGTTCTTTGATAGCCGCTACGAAATATATCGATGCGATCGTAGCCTAACTGCTAGCGTACACGGGCGCGGAGGTGGAGTAATAGCGGTGCGCCGCAATCTTTGCGCAACGCACCGAACTGACTTGCGTGCGCCACCGCCCGCTGAAGAAGTATGGGTGTCGGTGCCGCTTCACTTTTACTCTTGTCCCACCACGTTAACTCCTCGCTCCCGCAACGCATCTCGCTCCTTGCATATAATATCAACGTATATTGCGCACGGTATTAATCACGAATTGTTGTTGAGTTGTTTTTACGATAGAGTTAGTGACTTTATAATTCGTAATTCTGATGATGTATTTCTCGTACTCGGCGACTTCAACATCAGTCATGCTCATTGATCTTATAATACATGTACTAATTTCCTAGATATACATACAAATAACGATAGCTTGGCTTGTCTTACAGCTGAGTTTATGAGTTTATCCTTATTATCGCAACACAATAATCAACTTAACGTAAACGGCAGGCTTTTAGATTTAGTTTTTTAGCAATAATACTTGTTTAATATCATCTTGCAAAATTCCACTTGTTACAGATGATCCTCATCATAAGGCATTAGAAATTAATTTTAAACTAAGCTTTGCTCCTACACTCAACCTATGCAGGGGTACAAAACAACAGTTTCACAAAGCTGACTTCGTAATTTAAAATACCCAGTGTAGTATACTAAGCCCCTTGTTAAATTATCGAAGGAAAAATGTAAACACCATAAAAAATGGAAGGTATCCGACAACATGAGTGACTATCAAACTTTTTCATTATTAAGAAGCAGTTTTAAAATAAATGCTGCGTGACTATTATAAAAACTTTATTAAATAATGTTTTATTATATTTACGCGAAGACTACACATTAAATGAAACAAATTTTTACGGATTATATCCGTAAAAATTAGTTTCATTCAAGTTGGAAACGTCGGGAATTAAAAAGTTAAAATTAAACGCGATATAATCCGTAAAAATTAGTTTCATTTAACTTTATTGAACTTTCCGAAAATAAAATAAAAACACATCCTAAATTTTTATGGTCTTTTATAAAATCAAAAATGCCACTAGTGATTTTCCTGAAAAGATGTTGTACAAAGGTAAAGTTATTTCTGGTGTTATAGATATTTGTAATGCCTTCAATGAATATTTCCATTCCGTATTTACAACCGTCAGCAATGTTAGTCACCAAGATTACCCAACTAGTCAAAGTTCACTTACTTAACTGATATAAGCTTTTACTTAGTTCTTAAAGAATTACAAAAAGTGAATATCAATAAAGGCGCGGGTTCAGATTTTATTCATCCTCTTCTTATTTCGAAATGTGCAACCGAACTCGCAGTGCCGGTAACATTACTTTTCCGCACATCTGTCAAAAGCGGAGTGTTTCCCAACATATGGAAATACTCTTTAATAACGCCTATTCCAAAAAATAATAACAAAGATATAGTAACCGAGTATAGATCTATCTCGAAATTATGTGTCTTGGGGAAGGTCCTTGAGAAAATTATTACTACTTCCGTATCGCTCTCTGCTCGTCAATATATATCCCAACAACAAAATGGATTTTTCAAGGGTAGAAGTGTTGATACGAATAAGATAACTTTCACGGAATATATGCGAAGAGCCATGGATGCCAATCTACAAGTGGATGTCGTGTACACTGATTTATCTAAAGCCTTTGACAAAATTAACCACAGTTTACTGATAGCAAAGCTCGCAAAGGCAGTTATACATGGCAACCTCCTTAGATGGATTGAATCGTACATAAAAAATAGAAGTCAAGCCGTTTGTATTAAGAGATTTACCTCAAAATTTCTACCTGTACCTTCAGGTGTTCCTCAAGGATCTCATCTTGGCCCGCTTCTGTTTTCCTTATATATTAACCATTTCACTGTCCTATGAGTCATATATGAACATTTCAATTGTTTAACTATTGTGTCTATTTCTCGGACAGGGAAGTTGTTAATGATATCGGACAAACATTAAATGAGAGTCAACATCTTCTTTACGCTGATGATGCCAAAATATATAAAATTGTTAAGTCAAGAGAGGACTGTCTCAAACTGCAGTAAGATTTGCTTGCTTTAAAAAAATATTTTGTTACTAATCAATTATATCTTAATACTGACAAATGTCACGTGCTATCTTTTTCACGTAGATAAAGCTAACCAAATAAATTTTGAATATTGTCTGAATGACATCATTCTAAAAAGAGTTACCACAACAAGAGATCTTGGCTTAATCGTAGACTCAAAATTATCTTTTAACTCTCATATAGACCATATTATAAGTAAAGCTTTTCGAAGTTTGAGTTTTATTTGAAGAATAACATAATTATTTAATATTACTCTCAAACTGTTATACTTTTCTTTTGTACGTTCAATCCTTGATTTTTGCAGCACGGTATGGAGCCCCTCTTATCAAATACATATTGAGAGAATAGAAAAAGTACAAAAAAGTTTTTGAAATCCCTTAACTATCGTTATAGTATTGAGAACGAATCATATAATGAAGCTTTGTGCAGACACAAAATGCTAAGTCTTTTTAACAGACGTAAAATATTTGACATTATTTTTCTATATAAATTTCTAAATTCATTAATAGATTCACCGACTCTTTTGTCTATGATTTCATTTCCAGCAAGCGTTTGTTTTCCTGTGCGCTCCTCACGTTCCTCCTTCCTCCTCGGTTTCATAAAAAATATACACGTAACTCTTTTATATGTCGTTCCACCAACATGTATAACAAATATTTTTAGAAATAGATTTTTTAGCACTAGTTCTAATCCCCTTAAAACAAGTTTCAAAAAGTTTTTGAAGTAAAATTGTTGCCCGACTATGTTGTCTCACAATGAAAATAATATGGTTTGTTAATATAGATTTATTGGCACTATTTGGTCTTTTTGTCACATGTAAATGTAATATGTAAACTAAATATTAAGAAATATGACTGTTTGTTGCCAAAATAAATGAAAAAAAAGGAGTCCACTTAGACATGACGACGATTAATATATTTTTTAATAATCCGAAGGTACCTGTCTAAATTAAATTACTTTTATATGATCGTAGATCAAATAATTTTCATCACTTTCTGACGTTTAAAAACTACGAGCTTGCTGTTCAAGTATGCCTTCTACGTAAAATAATAAAAGTCTTCCTAAAGTCCTAAAGTCCTTCCTAAAGTCCTAAAAGTAAGTAAGTATGAAATAATAAGGTTAAACACCGTGTTCTTAACATCATAATGCTGTGTAATTATTGTCTCATGGTGAACACAGTCGAAGGCCTAGGAAAGGTCTTCCGAGTTCTCCCATGCTCAGAAAATATATTTAATTAGCTCAACACCAGCGTCAGTTGCCGAGTAACCCGTCGTAAATCTAAATTGATTTTTATGCGGCAATTCATTTATGTTATAAAACATAATTAATCTACAATGATGTCTTCAAAATTTATCTAAATATTGGTAGTACAGAAATTGATCTATAGTTAGCCGGGTCTAATGTAAATATTAACAGATTTAATAGGTATGACTTTACTATGTTTCACCAAATCAGGAACAATACCAGATTCATTGCTTGTATTCAAAATAATGGTTAGATAATGTGCAACTATGTCTATTATGGGCGAAATAACTTTTACGGAAAACCATTACAAGTCTGCGGTTTTCTTAACATCAATAGTATTGAAATACAGGGTTATTTTTCAAAGAGTGGCCAAATTTTAAACTGAAGTTGAAATATATAAATAATGATATACCGTTATTGCAGTTTTTGAAAATGCGAGTAAATAAGGCTTCTACTTTTATTAGAAATTATCCCAAATTGAATGTGATTTATGGGCAACAACGTGTTTGCCTACCGATAGACCCTTAAGAATATGTGCGTGCGCAGAAAAATTATTTAAAATAATGCATTACCGCGCATTTTGAATTTAAAAGATAAAAAGGACTGAATGTTTGAGATTTTTTAAATTAATTTTCTTCACCATTTGCCTATATTACTCATTCTGAACCTTCTCTGCAAACTTGGCCGGTTATTGCAAAATAACCCTGAATTTAACAAAATATTTTGGCAATACCTTATGGAATTTAAAAGTTTTTGAAGAAATTTTTACATTTTGTTTGAGGAATAATTTGGCGACATTAGGAGAAGAATTTAAAGAATATGGTTTTAAAAGAAATATCAGTAAAATGTTTTTCAAATACCGCAGAAACTTTCTGATCTGATTTAGTCGAAATATTGTAAAGATTCAATTGAAATTCCGAGTTACATGTGACACTTACGTATTTTTTTTATTTTACCTTGCCCGTTTTACTATTAATTATACTCCATGTCATTTGATTTTATTAGGGGCAGTTTTAATTTTATTGCTAACTAACTGTTCCCCGTGACTTATTGAATATGAAAGTATATACGGTACTTGTCTTTCATATAAGTACCGTATATACTTTCATATGCATTTAGTTAAAAGCTGTTATTTCGACATTACAAACAGACACTTCAATTTTATTTATTTGTATAGATATAATATGTAAAGCCTTAGCACACTTTTTTTTAAAATACTTTAGAATATTTTATATATTCCTTAAATTTACCTCTATGACTATAAAATCTTTCATTATAAAGCTGACCTTATTCTACTTTTATGGATTACTGTCGCCTGTTCATTAAATGATTTGTGAGTGTTTAGGCAGAAAGTTTTAGAAGCAAATATTCTATTAAATTCACAACTTACAATTTTAAATATAGCCCCATACACATAATCAGACTTTTCTTCATTCAGTCAGTCTTTTTAATGAACTATTATTGTCTTTTTAATGAACTATTATTGAAGCTCAAGTGGTTACCCATTCGCCTTCGCCGGAATCTATAACTTGTTTCCTTCTGTACTGCGTATTATTCAATCCAATGGCTCCTAGTTATCTGAAGGAAAATTTTAAGTTTCTTGGTCATGACAGACCGGATAGAGTTCTACAGTCAGCCGGAGAACTTATACTCGCGCCACATTCTTATCGAACTAAATACTTTATGAATTCCTTCATAGTCAAGGCCATTTGCTTATGGAATGATCTTCCTCCGCAAATTCGTCGTGCGAAAACACTAGATAAGTTTAAGAGTGACGTCAAAAATTACTAACTAACACTCCAGTAACCACTGGTCATCATTTGCGACACTAAATTTTTGTATCCTGTCTGTATTTATTTATGTAATTTTTTTATGTATTATATATGCCTATTTAATCTTATATATATATTAGTGTATTAAATATTTTGTTATTATGTATCGGTTTAGTTTATTTAGGTATTAGGATGTAAGTTTACTATAATGTACACCACCTCCCACTGGCCAATAGTACAATTTTCTCCTAATCTTAAGGTCGTCTGGAAGAGATCGCTTTTTAGCGATAAAACCGCCTTATTGTACTTACCTCTTAAGTTTTACTCCCTGTAATCTGTTTCTTTTATCGTTTTTGTGGTGTACAATAAAGTATATAATAATAATAATAACTCTGAGTACTCTGAGTATTTGCACAGACACAACCTAGTAGCCAGGATTCTACACCAGGAGCTCGCTCTGAAATACGGTCTCGTGGATAGGAAAATGCCATATTATAAGTATTTGCCGAAAGCCGTGCTCGAAAATGATCGCGCCAGGCATTACTGGGACCGGGCCATCATCACAGACAAGACTATTTTACGAATAAGCCTGATATTGTGCTGATGGACCGGGCACAGTCAGAGATATTTTGGCGATATTACCATTCCTTATGACTAGAACCTCGTGAAAGCCGAAACAGATAAGCTGACAAAATATCTGGACTTGGCTCACGGGTGATCGACATGTGGGGTGGTCTGCCAACCGAAATTATTCCTGTGGTCGTTTCTGTGAACGGGCTAATCCCGGTCAGCCTCTCGGGTCATCTTAGGCGACTAGGACACCGTGAAGGGCCAAATGCAGAAGGCAGTGCTCCTCGACACCGCCCGCATCTTCCGCCGGTTTCTTTCCCTTTCCCCCTAACCCTCGGCCGTTTGTTCTCCCCTGCCGAGGGCTTCCATTTGGTTGGGTTTTTATTTATTTATGTTTTATTTGTGTTAGTAAATTTAATATATATACATATATACATACATAAATATATACATATATATTTATGCATATTTATTTACTATATTTCTTTTATATATTTATTCAGCCCAACCAAATAAGAATACTTTATTAATATCCCAAATAATAATAATAATAATAATTCATCTGTCGCAAAACACATAGCAGGACTCAATCGGCAGTGTGAATTTATGAAAATGCATAGGGATACTGACAACTCTTAATTTCCAACAGTTTAAAATTTTAACTCAAACGCAATTAAAAGTTACAACCAACTTTTTAGCTTACTTAGAATACTTTTAATTAACATTAAAATTTGTAAAGATAAAACAGTAAGACATTCTTAAAAGCTTAATCCATTCTTGCACTTGACTTTTGAATACAAAGAATAAAGTTAACAAAATCTTATTTTATTAAGTTAAACTTGTAGTTGTAAGTTATTTCTTGTCTGCCCGTGTAATTTTATTAAAAAATTCATAATTCACTTTTGTTTAAAGAAAAATAGTAACGTAACTATTATTTAATTATGTAATAAGATTTAAGGCGAAGTATTAAGTAATTATGGAATATTTGTACCAGTTTTTCATTCATCATTTTGTTACACGAAGTAACAAATGATGACCTTATGCGCAGCACTGATAAAAAGGGTCCTCATTACATTACTTATAAAAATGTCTCCTAAGGGAAAAGTGGGTTTAACATGATAGCGAATAATCGCGCTATTAAGACCTCTAGAGTAATAAAGAATAACGAAATTGTCGTCAATTTGTTGAATTTGAACGGCTTTAAAATTATAGCTTTTTACAACTTTTATGCCCATTATGTCCAGTTTTTTTTGCTAGTATCTTAACAAAACTGAAAGAAATCCAAACACAACGGCACTTCAATAAGTATTATGTAATAATCTATATTTAATAAAAATTATTCTATTCTAATCTATTCTATAACTCAAACGCAATTAAAAGTTACAACCAAGTTTTTAACTGATTACTTTTGATTTACGAGTACATTAAAATTTGTAGCGATAAAAAAATAAGACATTCTTAAAGGCTCATCCCTACTTGCACTTGACTTTTGAATATGTTTAGTCAAACTTGCTAGAAGCAAAAAGCTTTTATCTTGTCTGCCTGTGTAATTTTATTTGAAATTCATAATTCATTTTTCTTTAAAGTAAAATGATAACGTTAATGAACTATTATTAAATTAATTGAAAAGATTTAGTGCGAAGTATTAAGTAATGATGGAATATTTGTACCAGTTTTTCCATTCATCATTTTGCAACACGAAGTAACGAATGATAACCTTATGCGGAACACTGATAAAAATGGTCCTCATTACATTACTTATAAAAATGTCTCCTAAGGGAAAAGTTGGTTTATCGTGATAGCGAATAATCACGCTATTAAGATCTCTAGAGTAATAAAGAGTAACGAAATTGTCGTCAATTTGTTGATATTGAACGGCTTTAAAATTATAGCTATTTTTACTTAGATATTATAAGCCAGCGCTTGACCACAATCCCAACTGGTGATAAGTGGTGATGTAGCCCTAGATGGTAAATCGCACTGCCTTAGCGTACCGTGAAATCTGGCAACTTTGCCATTTTTGGAAGGACTTAAAAGCTTAGGATCAATTTTCCAACATAAAAGGTGGTCTCATACAGGGCCTTAATGTTAAAAGTGACACTATATTCTTCATAGACTTGGTATTTATTAGTGATTTAAACAAAAACGAACATTAAACAGACAAAATACTCAAAAGTAGAAAATGACAAAGTCAACCTCACTTTGTGGTAACTTTGCCATCAGGTTTTATAATTAAAATAATAGGATTTGACTTCAAGGTTGAAGGTAAGCTTACCTCATAATATAATACACAACACTCAGAGTTATGATTTGCTCATTTAATTGTATTGTAAATAGCAAAGTTTACGCTTGTGGCAAAGTTGCCTCCCATTTTTCAATTTTTCATACAAACTTGAAAATTATGTCAGGGTTGTCAAAAATCCTTGATTACATACTTTACTTAATTTTTTTATTTAAATCTTAACACAATAATTTCTTAAGCAAAAATCTAAAATATATTAAAAAATACTCTCCTCTAAAATAGAAAATCAAATTGGTGCAGTAATAAGCTTAAATCAATTATAGTATAGATCAAAAAGTTTGTCACAATAATTTGTAACAAGTATTCGTTTTTCTAACGACTTCAAACAGGAGGAGGACTCAATTCAACTGTGTTTTTCTTTTTTTTTATGTGTGTTACCTCATAACTTCTTTCTGGGTGAACCGATTTCGATGATTTTTTTTCACAAATCGTCCCATATAAATTTGATCAATGTATGACCAACAGTTTTTGAGTTATTCTTAATAACTTATATTGAAGCCGGTTGTACAAAATTTTTAATTTTAAATTACTATTAGTCATCATCATCATTTTATTACAATCAGGTAAAAAAATAATTGTAAACTATATAAATATTGTTTTCCACAATAGCAAAACATTTATAATCATTAAAAATGACACTGTTTTAGGGTGCAAATTAATATCAACACACTAAGTTGAAATTGTGAAAAATACTGAGTGGTAATAATATTTTATTAATGTCCGACGGACCCAGTAAAAATAATATAGATTTCTCTTTTCTCTTCCTTCACTTTTGATAAAGACGACGGAAACTTATTTAGTTAAATTGGTCTAATGGGCTGCTACAGAGAAACATCGATACAAACACACATACATAGAATGTTAAGTACTCTTTCTTTAAATAGTCCTAATCGGTTAAAATATAGATTGAAAGTGACAACCCTTGGTTGTAGCAAAACATGGGAAATAAAATTAGCGCATCGTGGCAACACTAGTATGGTAACATTGCCAAGTTATTTTTATAGATAAATGTTAAGACCAACATGTTAAAAACAATATATTACATTTCCTAAGCATTAATATTACGTTACTACCAAGATGTAAATACCTACATTCAATATTTCAAACAAAATCAACAAAAGTTCTGGAGGACTGAACAAAGAAGTTAATTCGCCGGCATAATTCTGCGTTAAAATAAAACGCCAAAATTAACTCTCATGTTGCCATATCGAAAACAATGCTGTCAATTAGTTATTGTATTCTTATACAAAAAATGGCATTCATATGTCGAAAAACGTTACGTTTTCCGTGTTAGTCGTAATTTTGTACCAGTACACTCCTGATGGCAAAGTTAACATTGATTGGTAAAGTTTGCCAGACTTGACTGTAACAAAAGCCTATTCCCTCTTGCCTTGGCCTAATGGGTGTCCCTCATGGCTCAATTCTCGGCCCATTCCTGTTTCTAGTGTATATTAATGACTTACCTTCCCTTGTAGGGGATAATCATGATATAGTATTATTTGCTGATGATACTTACTTCCTTGATTTTTAAACTTTAACGTCAATTCTTTAAATGTGACGAAGTGAATAATGCTATACCATAATTAGTGCATTGGTTTAACGTTAATAATCTACATTCAAACGGAAATAAAACTAAATGTAATAAATTTACAACATCGAATGTTAAAAATCTGAATACCAATGTGTTTTTAAATGGGGAAGAACTGAGCCCTATTGAATCCACTGTTTTTCTTGGCATGACTCTCGACCCAAAGCTTCAGTGAGGCCCCCATATATCCAAACTAGCAAGCAGACTAAGTTCTGCAGCCTATGCTTTAAAAAAGATTAGAGGTCTCACTGGAGTCGAGACAGCTACATTAGTTTATTTCAGTTATTTCCATAGCATAATGTCTTATGGGATTTTGCTATGGATGTTGTTTTACAGAAGAGGGCCATTAGTGCTATTTACAACTTAACACCGAGAGTCTCTTAGAGAAAAATTTAAAGAAATAAATATATTAACCTTGACCTCTCAGTATATTTACGAAAATTAAATTAAGTTCCACAAAAACAAAGGTAGTTTTAGTAAAAAGTGATATACATTCTGTAAACACTAGAACAAACACAAGGTAGTGATACCAGTTTCTCGACTCCACAGAGTCAGTAATTCATTCTTGGGGCAATGTATACGCTATTACAACAAGGTCCCGGAAAGTGTACAGGCTCTCTATTACAAAGTTTAAATGTTTTATTGCTGAAACTGTATAAAAGGGTTATTATAATATAAATGAATACATGGTTGATAATAAACCCTGGGAATGAGGTGGTCGCTTCCAAGCTGTTTCTAAAATAAATTTTGTAAATAATTTGTGCAACCATTAATGTAAAATTTACTTCAAAAAAAGTCCCGCTTGTTTTCTTGCTGGTTCTTCCCAGGACAGAGGGTTTTTCGAACCAGTGGTAAAGTAAAAAATTACTTTCATTAAGAATTACACATGTGATGTATATTTAATAAAAAGTAATTTTTCGAGAGATTAGCAAGATTTTTCGGCCTTTCGACCGTAATAAGAATAGTATAGTTGATAAAGTGACTCCCAAAGAACGGGCTAATTGGTATGTTTTGGTAGAGGCCTAGATCCAGCTGTGGACTGCCCCAGACTGAGGATAAAGTGAGCGCTAAATTTAAGTGTAGATAATATTGTGTTTGTTGAATTTGATGAAATCCTGGTAAGACATTTATACGTGGTAGAGCCATGCTACAGCTATATTAATAGTATGGTTGTAGCACGAATGGGTCGGCTCGACCGGGGAAGGACCACGCTCTCACAGAATACCAGCGTAAAATAGCAGCTTAATGCTGCTGTGTTTCGTTTGGTGAGTGTAGAGAACCGGAGACCCTTTTTACTGGAAAAGAGGCATTCCATCTTAGTTCTCACGGCTGACAACGCATCTGCATTTTATTCGCAAACGAGGATAGATGTAGATGTCTATGGGCCACAGCAACCACTTACCATCAGGTGGACTGTGTGCTCGCTTGTTACCCTTATCCTATAAAAAAAGACACCTTACTCGATAAGAATATTCCAAAATCATCTTTACCATGTGTTAATTTATTTATTTGTTTTAGTAGCTGTTACATAAAATTTCAAATAAAAATGTAAGTTCTATACAACACAATACATTATGCCTCACGAACCAACTTTCGCTACTGTTTAGTATTATGGCTAATGTACTGGTATCTTAACATGAATGAAAGAAATTCAAACACAACGGCACGTTGACACGAAACTCCATTAATCAGCTGGAGTTTGTCAGTTGTAGACAACAGTAAATTGCTTTTCATCTAGATTTTTCCGGTAAATATACGCTTACAGCGGGTTCACACTATTACGGTTTATTTGATTCGGTTTTCTTATACAGTTTAACCGTTATGCGTTATAAAATCTAAAGCCTATAAATTTATACTACAGACTAGAGGTAAAACCGATGCAGATGGATTTATAGATTTGGATAATTAAATGCTATGGCTCACGGTTGCCAGCAACAATATTTGAAACTCAGACAAAATAAATATTTTATCTGAGATCTGAAAGCGAAAACAAACGAAATATTTTCTTGCTTTTTTTAAACATTGGATATAATTTTACTGAATTCCGTAGTTTTGTATATTTTGAATCATTATATATTATCAAAGCAGGCATATTTTTAAGTAAATTAAAACAAGATTAATGGTTAAAACAGTAATAAAAAACCCGACTGCGTTAGAAAGTTTACTGAAAAAACTGTCTCCTGTCAATTTTTTTTTACTGGCAATATATAACATTATATAACCTGTGTCACTCCACAATTAAGAAGAATCTAACGACACCTAATATGTTGAAATCCATCAAGCCGTTTAGACTGCAGAGCGTGCCAAAGAAATGGACATACGTACTCTCGAAAAACATTACCCTCCTTCTGGGGCAGTCGGGTAATTATTATAAAAAATTAATAAAAATTCAAAGAATTTCGATATGGCATGAAATACGTAAGGAATTACTCGAGAATAGTTTGTGAGTACTAACAAATTCAAATTCAATTAAAGTTACAAAGCCTTCATAAGTTAGGCGACAATATTTATTTATAACTAGCATTATATTTCAAAGAGCCATAGTACAAGTATACTCTGAGTATAATCGGTCATGGATGCCAATTGATATAATTTTCTTCACTTACCCGAAAGTTGTTTTGAAGTTGAAGGGTTATAGAGTGCTGGTATAAGTTACATTTGGTCTTTCAAGTGAGCCTTACTTAACCTTTACAGCCTGTCAAAAGTCCTCTGCTGAACACAGTCCTACCCCACGTGCAACTGTGTAAATGATCGCTAATTTGAATAAACAAATACTATTTTTGTTTCTTGTTAGCTTACCCAAAGTTAAAAAGTATGCAGTTGTCGAACCAAGAAAGAATTTAAAATCCTATTTACCTTATCTAATATTTTATTTTATACTCTTTTAATTTCTTAATTTTAATTAGAAAACCTAAAACTTATTTAATATTAATATTATTTTGTAACAAAATTATGCGATTAAGGAGAAAATTACTGTGTAGTGAAATAAAAAAAAACTGCATAGTGGCGAAGTAAGAATATGCACATCATTTTGTCCCGTGGTGTCGTAAGAGACGAGAGAATGAAACTAAAACAGAAGATGGGCAGCATCACCTTCCTGATAACAACTCAAAAGGATAAAAAACCGCGGTTGCCGACCCGCCTGCCAAGCGTGACAACTATGGCAAAATCCTCCCTATGAGGCAATCTATGGGAGAGGACTATGTTCAGCAGTGGACACTTATAGGCTGTAATGGATAGATGAAATGGAAGGAGAAAATTATATAAAGGTTATATTATAAGGCTGAATT
Source organism: Parnassius orleans (assembly GCA_029286625.1). Taxonomy (NCBI): domain Eukaryota; kingdom Metazoa; phylum Arthropoda; class Insecta; order Lepidoptera; family Papilionidae; genus Parnassius; species Parnassius orleans. Next base: position 7,529,074 of record JAGSMP010000038.1, on the reverse strand, counting down.
CTATAAAAGCCATATAATATAAGTAAGTTTAGAAAGTTTACATTATTTTCCATAATTTACGACAAGTTATGAAACTACAAAATAAAGCTTACCAAGTGAAATATTGAGTGTGTTGGGATTTTATTACAAAACTTTGACAATTGATAAGTCTGAAATAACATGAAAATATTCAGAAAAGCAATAGGTTACTTTAAATAATAACTTCATGGGAAGTATAATATCTGTACTTACCTTATTACTGTTATTTTTTGACAGAATAATTTTAATCCGTTAACTGCCGTGTGGACTTTGTACGGAGTATTGCATTTAAATTATGACTGAGGGCAGTTTAAGTTGTCACTTTTGCAATGAAAAAATTATTTTTTACATTCATGTGAATACATACATAGATGGTTAATTAAAATTAATTTTACGGAATTTTATGCATTTAAATTTATTATATCATAGTATCCGATGTCAATGACTATGGATTCTGCAAAACACTCGATACGTCGGAAATGCTAGTAAAAACATGTTATTAGAATAAGAGGCGATTTTCCAATCATCAGATAAAAGTGAATATGCCTTTTTAAAGAATAAGGATGACAAACAAGCACACAGTCCAGAGAACTCACTGGAAACGAGGCATTCCATCTTAGTTCTCACGGGTGACAACGCATCTGCATTTTGATTCCTAATCATGGATAGATGTAGATGTATATGGGCCATAACAAGCACTTACCATCAGGTGGACTGCGTGCTCGTTTGTCACCCTTATCCTATAAAAAAAATCCTGATGGTAAGTGGATGTTGTGGCCCATAGACACTTATATCTTTGATTAAGAATCAAAATGTATGTAGATGTGTTGTCACACCTGATTACTTAGATAGTATGTCGTACGCAGTACGAGTAAAAACAGTACCCACTTCTCTACACTCATCATACGTGCCAATAAAGCTGCTCTTATGCTGGTATTTTGTGAGAGAGCGGTCCTTCTCTGGTCGAGCCGATCCATTCGTGCTACAACCATAATATAGCTGTAGCATGGCACCACCATTGAGCTATTATGTACGACGTACTAGAGACGACACTGCATTAAGTTACGCTGTCCCATTCAACTGCGGCGATATCGCCGCACTTTACTCTGTCACTCGCTAGGAGCTAGTAAGTTGACACGTGCTGAGTAGACTTTATAAAAAAAAATTCTTGATAAAATATGCCATGGTGTGTTTTAGATATTGCACAAATTATTCAAGAAATATTAGCAAATACCAAGGAATAACTTTTCATCGGTGAGTACTTAATTAATAAAAAAGTATTATAGATTAATAATCAAACAAATTACTCCTAAGACGCCATCTCGGTTCATGGAATATAGATTATGAAATTAATTTGTTCAGATGCGACGTTTCTGTAGGTACTTAAGTGTGAGAAAAATTGTGCATAATATAATATGTTTTTTTTTTTGTAGAAACAAATAGAAGTATCCATAATTTGGCAAAATTTTTGATATTTAAATTTGCTGATTATTCTTTTATTTTATTTTTAGGTTTCCACATCGAAGCCATGAAAACAAGGAAAAGTGGAATAAATTCGTCCATTTTTAACTCTCGCGTGCCCAGCATTTATGAACGACACTTATTCTAATCTAAATAAATATATTTGTAAATTATATGCTATATCAAAAGTTTTGTTACACATACATTTAGTATGGTTTTTATATTTTTAATAGTTACCTTTTAAAATATTCAAATAAAAATATCATGAAAATGTAATTCTGATATAATATTGTATTAAATTAGCACATATTATATGCAAAATAAATTACAAATTTTAAAAATTGTACTCGATATAATTTACATAATTAACAATACAATCTATTATCACATACTGATCATTCTGCCTACGCATAATCTATGATAAAAACCAACGCGCATGCGCCACACTACTCTTCCCTTCAAAGACATGACTAGCACACATTTTTTGTTTGAAATAGCTGTTCTATTACGTAAGTACATATTACTTCAATGGGCACCACCAACAAATAATGAATACAACACATTAATTCCTCATTGAAGTGCTGTATGTGTTTGTTATAGCTTCATTTGAACATATTCGTTAGTTAAATTGTTAGAGCCATTTTGTGTCCATTGCCCGATGTGTGCAAGCATTAGCCGCATTGAAGAGGAAACTTATACTTAGCTTAAGATTTTTACGCGGAACCTCCACTATTTTTAAAAAAACGTGGCTCTTGCTTCCATTATTTCTGTTAATTCATTAATTTATAAGTGACCGAAAGAAAACACATAACTTTCGTGTTTTATAAGAGAGGGCGTTGTTTAATGAAACATAGATCGTAGAGCGTCGGCGTAGTTATAAAAATGTTACAACATATACTAAGTCTATGACAACAGCTACAATAATTTTAACTTTATTTAAAGAACTGTACATTATCCCACTAATGACTATGAAAAGATCAAAGGGTGTTATTTAAAGGGTTAGCATAGTATTCATATTATGGTCAGCAGAGAAATGTAATTTAGCAGCAGAAATAGATAATTGGTCAGAAAACCATGGTTAACAAACATTATTAAATCAATTTTTTTTGCACCCAGGAGCAAAGTAAAGGGCTACCCTCCGGGAAGCGGGGGAGGGAGGTGGTGAATGCTCTTAGCATACCACGCAGCCGGCTGCGTGGTTATGTGGCACTCACTATGAAACCTAAGTGCCTACCCACTAAATACCTCCTGGGACTGGCTTTGGCCTGGAGGGCCTTTCTGCCGTATCAGGCTTGACCCTCCTTGGGAAAGGGGCGCAGGAGCCCAGACGGACACCGGCTTGGATATGACGCGGAGAGGCGTGCCTTCGTGTCTGAAACGAAAGGTAAAATCCTTCAAGTAGGAGGTCACGAATCGGACAAGACAATCAGGAGGCCTAATTTGTATAGCTTGTAGATAAGGCCTTCATGCCAGACTATATCATACGTCTTAGTTATGTCAAAAAGACAAATAAATACGGTGAATTTGTCTGCAAAGCACTCAACCTTTTCATCGTCCTCGAAGGCAATGGTACCGTCGGGACGGGAGAGAGGAAGTGTCAGGACGGTAGTATGCTGTGTGTGAGGAGATATTCTCCATGAGTTTACTATCATTGACCGGTGGTGGAGCTGGTTTGGCAGCTTTGGTGGGACGGGGGCGAGGAGCGCGAGGACAGCTTCTGTAGTTGGCCGGGTGGCCAGACTGCTGCCATAGGACGCACGCGGGTGGGTCTTCGGCATTACGGGGCCGAGGGCATTCTTTGGAACTGTGCGGGTCAAGGCACTTAACGCACCAGGGGGGCGGGGTGGCGAGGCGGAGCAGTTGGCCGCCGCATGCCCATAAAGTTGGCAGTGGTGGCACTGCGCCGTATGACCACGCCTATGGGGAGGCTCAACCTTTACTCTCGACAGGCCGCACACGGTGCGTACCTGCCGGAAGATGTTTTTTGCCTCCGGCACGTTAGTCAGGATGTCAAAAGCAAGCGGGAACCTCTTGCCCTTGTTGCTGTGCATCTCGTGTACAGCCTCGACGTGTAAACCCTGGGACTTAAGGTCCTCCAGGATATCCTCATTGGAGAGTTCGAAGGGAACTCCGCGGAGGACAGCCCTGACCTTACGCTCTTCCGGAAGAGCATACGTGTGGTAGGACATACGCTTGGCTGTGAAGAGCCAGGTGAGGCGACGAAAGTCTTCGATAGATTGGGGGATGATTTGATTAGCTTCACCGAGGTTGGTGGCTTGGTCATATTTTATGCCTGTGTCGTAACATGTTTTGGAGAGCCTGGTGAATTGGCCCTTGTCTCTGAAGAAGACAGGGGGCGGGACCTGTTTCTTGGCGAGGTGGGGGCGCAGCGAGATACTGGCTTGGAAGGGGGGGATGTCTAGCGACATTAGGGGGACAGCGGCAGCGGCAGGGGCAGCGGGTACAGTGGCAGCGGCGGGGGCTGCGGGGTTAGAGGAAAGCAGCGGGAGCTCCGGGGGTGAGTGCAGCGGAGGAAGATGGGGAGGCGCGGGCGGCGGCAGGGGCTGCCGGGACGGGGGGAGTGCGAATGACTGCAGCGCGTTTCGGTTCGCGCTTGGGCTTCACTTTCGTGAAGGGGGTCGCGTCAGTAACTGTTCCATCGGAATCTGTCGATTCCGTGGAGCAGCTACTGGATAAATTGTCGGTTTGAGTGGGCCTCTTCCGGGAGGACGATGATACTGACGTGGTGTCCGAGCACGAGCCCACCATGACGTTGGAGTCGGGGGACGCGAGCAAGTCGGTCTGCGGGGCAGCCGTAGGGGCCACCGAGCAGGACGCGGTGGGGCCGGGGAGGAGATGCCTGAGGGCAAGGGAGGTAAGCATTTTGACGAAAACGGTTTCGTCGACAGCAGCTAAGCCTTGGGTCTGGTTGTACTGGTTTTAGGACGGCCCTAACCTGGTTAATGTCCAGAGTGGACATGATTGGGCAAGACAAACAAAAACAATACAAAACAAAAACAAAAAAAGAATAAAAACAAGACAAAAACAAAAAAAATAACAATACATGAGCAGACCTCCTGCTAGGAGGCAGGGGCAAGAACGGCGTGAAAAAGAGTGTACTCACAGACGGCGACTGCTCTGCCACAGCGTGAGCAGGAGAGCGAAGGCGCGAGAACGAGAAGGAACTCACCGTATGAGGACGGGAGCGCGGGAGCACGGTCAACTAATACAACCGCTCGGGAGCGGCGGCGCTAGCGGAATGTTGAAATCAATTTTTGCGCCCAAAGCAAGGACTATCCTCCGGAAGCGAGGAGGAGGTGGTGAATGCTCGTAGCATACCACGCAGCCGGCTGCATGGTTATGTGGGACTTACTATGAAGTGCCTACCCACTAAACACCACCTGTGGGACTGGCTTTGGCCTGTATGGCCTGTATGGGAAAGGGGCGCAGTTATTAAATCAATCGGCAAGTTTTGTTTAAGTAGTCGACGAAGCCCTATAGTAATAGGGCTTCGTCTACTACTTAAACAAAACTTGCCTATAATAGGGTTTATAAGCTACAGTGGGGTAGCTTATAAAAATAAACACGAAGGGATAGCGGGGTTCTGTTCGCTCACTTTGCTCTCTCTTGACCCCATCCCCTTCTAACTAACCTGTCCGAGTCAGGGTGCCCCAAGTCTAGAGCTCGTTTCGCTCCTTTTATGGTCAATTATTAACAATTAAGTTGTATTTTTAATGAGTGACCATAAAAGCAAGCTAGTATTCTTTTTTCTTTTTTGACCATTCACAAGAGCTTATAAATGACCCTATGTTAATAAAATAAAATAAAAATAAATATATATGCTCGAACAATCATCAATAGCGATCAAACAAACGATATTTAGTAATATTTTCATTGCTAATCAATCGGGAATCTTGCTGATCAAATAGTTATTTTGCGGATTGAGTGTTTATTAGGCAAACTCATATTATTCTAAGTTGCCTATTTATGATTAAATTACTGAACATTATCAAGATTATTTGCGAAACAAGAATTGCCGAATGTTTTTTTTAATTACAAACAGAATCTTTCAATGCTAACCATATGATTTAAATGATGTTGTTTGTGGCTAACCAAATTTTATTACGGCTTAACATTTAATTACTTCTCAATTAGAAATAATTATAAAGAAAGGAAAACATAAACCTCCTTTTCAAATTACGTAATCGAATAAAAGTAGCCTAAATGTTGCCCAGGGAAGGGAAAATTGAATGGGTTCATGAAAATACGTCGTATTCTTAAGCGATTAAAAATTAAATCACATAATATTAATGTAACAACCATTTAATTTTTTATTATTTTGATCGCTTTGAATTGTATTTTAAAATATGACAATAGACGAAAAATAAATAGCAATAATTGTTTAACAAACAGTATGGAGATATTTTCTTTTTTCATTCAAAACACGTAACAGAAATTGCACACAATTTATAAAATTTACGCCCAAAGAAAAGAGGAAAAAGCATGATTATAGCAAGTTATCGGGTCATTCTTAAGATTAATAAAGACGCAAATTGTCGCCATTTTGCGGCTTCAGAGTAGATCATGATTTATTAAAACCTATGTGGACTGTCTTTTTCTCGGTTTTTGTTACGAAAATAATACTTTTTAATCTTTACAACAAAATATTTTAATCCTCATCTTATATTTCAATGCCTACATATATTATAGTATATTGTTCAGCTTACCATCTTATTTTTTAATACTGATAGGTATTAATGTATCAACAGGTTGAAAGTTGAAGTCCCGTTAAGTTTCTTGCTGGTTCTTCCCAGGACAGACGTTTTCTTCCGAACCAGGTGGTAAAAGTAAAAAATTACTTTCTATATTAAATAAAAACATTCTATTATATTATGTTCTATTATGTTACATTCTGCTCTATTCTGTTCTATTACATTATATTCTGTTCCATCCTGCTCCATTCTGCTCTATTCTGCTTCATTCTGCCCCTTTCTGCTCCATTCTGCTCCATTATGCTCCATGCTACTCTATTTTAATTTATTTTATTCTATTCTATTCTATGGATAAAGCTATATAAAATATGCGTTATCCTATGCATTATTAGGAATATAATCAAATATACTTAATGCGAGAAATGCGAAGTTTTTTGAGACGAATGAGATGGAAAGAGATGAAGATAGTAGTCTCAAGCCGCCAAAAGGGATACAATAAATTAAGGTTTATATCACCATCAGATTACTTGTTTCATCGTTTTCTAATAATAGTTTACATTCGCAGACATTTGATTTTACAAATGAAAATCTACTTCAAACTAGTCATGGATTCAACCCCACAGAGTGATACAAGTACGTGCATAAATGCTATTGCTGACTTTGCACCCTGTGTAGCCTATATCGCGACACTAGAGTAAGCAATTGTAATAAGGTCTGCATCAAACATGTATTAGAATAAGTTTGCCATTATGTTGTACATGAGCTTCTGTACGGACATCTCTTAGTTTTATTTTAGTTTTAAAAACGCCTCCCACTGCTCCCGTTAACTTGACTGGCGCAGCCGGTAGGATCGCCATTTGCTTGCGCCGTCCGCGAATAAATACGTTTAATATAGTTTTCCGCGTTCGTGCTGCGAGGCGATCCTGAACCAATATAAATTTGTCAAGTGGAGAGCAGCTGAAGATGACGAAGCCGGCTGGTGAGTCCAAATTTTCACCATCCTTTCCTTGCCATATTATATAGTTTTGTTATTTTGCAATAGACCTCTTGCGGTATAACGTTATCTGGTTTACATAAAATCTGTGAAACTTATATTTAAGAATACTTAAACTTAATAACTAGCTGCATAAAGAAATACTAGGAATAACTTGATAAGTAAGCGCGTCCATGCAATGACGACGCGATAAGAGCTGCACTGTGGGAACAAAGCGATTATAACTATTACAAATTATAATTCTAGTGTATGTATGCTTATTAAATTTTATTGAGGACTCATTTATTTGATATTGTGTATTTTACTTATTAATTGTTTTACTTTTATATTGACTGTGTTTTGATAGTGAGTTTGAATTCTTGTGTTAATTATATTATTTTATCGTCGTATTTTATAAAATAAAGTTGTACAAAATGGAAGATCAAGTGCAAATTAAGATGATTCCTAATGAAATGCTCAAAATTATACCGATATTTAACGGTGATAAGCACCAATTAAATCTTTTATTCGCAAATGTGAGTATATACTAAATAAATATAGGGATCCGATGAACAAAATTTATACGTAATGTAAGCGATAACAAGTAGACTCGTGAGCGACGCTGCAGCGCTCTTTAGCGAGTGTGAGGACATTAATTCGTGGGAAGATTTTAAAGAACTACTAATTCAACATTTTGGAGACCCTAGGGTGAAGAATGTATTGCTATAGAACTTGAAGGTTTGCGTATCCGAAACAACGAGTCATTTTAGATTTCTGTAATAGGATCCAATCCGTTCGTAGTGTTTTAATATCAATAAATAGATTAACCGATCAGAATGTAAAGAGTAGCAAAATTATTATATATAATAACACATCTCTAAATGTCTTTTGTATAATTTGCCAGAAAATATGGTGCGCATTGTTCGCTTAAAAGCGCCCAGTACACTAGAAGAGGCTTTAAGTGTGGTCATGGAAGAAGTCAACTTCCATGAGCAGTATACACGTAATAAAATGTATAGTAATCTAGTAATAAACCAACGCCACCCAGTTTACCAAATAATAACCCTACGTTTAAATTCGGTACAAATAATTTTAATTCAATGGTACCGATGGGCTATAAACCCGAATTTAACTAACAAATTTAACTTTGGACTTTCACAGGGCCACAATCGAAACTACCTCAATTTAATAATAATCAACAAAATTTTGGATACTTACAACAATTTGGCTTCCGCCCACAACAGTTTGGTATAAGCCGCAACAGTTAACATGCGTCACAACAATTTAATATGCGTCTAACAGTTCGGAATGCAACCACAAACATTTAATAAACCTCAGCAATTCGGTATGCGCCCACAACAATTTGAAACCAACAACAAAACTTTTATAAGCCCCAACAATTTGGTTACAAACCTCAGTTAAATAAAAATCAATACACTGGGCCCAGTGACGTCACAATGCGAACGGCACCACCACTTAAAACAAATCAACAAGGCTTTCAATTAAATGAACTCGACCTAGAAAATACTTATTATGATTATGCGTGCGGCGATGTGTACCCAATTTCTTATGATAACTGCTGCTATGAGGAGTACCCAAGCAGTGGCCTTAATATTCCCGAGCTCAATTATGAAAATGAAAATTCGACAATAATTCCTGAAGTACCACACGGCGTCCCAACCAATATGGACGACGAGGATTTTCAGGTAAGCCTCGGAAAGGTCTACGAAAAGATAGTTAAATTGTAGTACTAATTTGAGATTGCCGTTTATTTATATACCGAAATCGACTCTAAATATGATTGATACAGGTAGTACGCGATCATTCATTAGTCCATCAAAAGCCCATAAATACTTTCCAGAGTACATAAGTCACGAACCATTCAAGTCATTAGCACACATGCATCGAGCAGACATAATCAAGTTATTCAAATCCCGTCTTTACCAATTTTCAACTGTAACGATGTTCATAAACTATACATTTACAATGTCGACTCTAGATACGATGGCTTAATTGGGAATGATATACTTTGCAACCTAGAAGCAGTAATAGATTTAAAAAACGAGATTCTTAAAACTAAAACAACCGTAATACCTATAATACATAGTAAATCCTCTTACGTTTTGGAGTTATCTCCCCGTTCCGAGCAGAGTCAAACTCCTACAATTTATATTCGGGTAATGCTGTAATCGATTATAAAAATTTTGTAAGGGTGTGCAGATGCCTAGTGCGTTAGTGAGATGTAAGGATGGTTATACGACTACAGTAATCCAGAATACTTTAGATATACCGATAAAATTAACTATTAAAAGACCATTGAATGTAGAAGTATATGAAGAGAGTAAAACGACTAGGTGTGTAGTTAATCATATTACAGATATATCAGATATTGAAGTAGATAAAATATTAGACAAAATTTAGAGAAGCTACGCTTAGACCACATGTCGGAAGAAGAACAAAATCGATATACCACTTATGTAGAGAATATAAAGACATTTTTTATAGCGATCAAATACCTTATCTTTAGCTAATGAAGTCAAACACTATATTAGAACAAAAAGGAAGACCCTATTTATATCAAACCTACAGACAACCTGCCGCTCAAACATGAAATTAAAACCAAGTACAGAAACTTCTAAATGATAATGTGATTCAGGAATCCTTTTCCTTGGTCAGCCAAGTCCATTTAGTTCCTAAAAGAGACGCATCTGGTGAAATGAAGTATAGGATGGTTATCGATTACAGACGTTTAAACGACATAACTGTGGACGATAAGTACCTTTACCCAATATCACTGACATTTTTGACAAACTGGGTAAGAGTACTTACTTTTCAACCTTGGACTTAGCTAGTGGATACCACCAAATTGAGATCAACGAGTCAGATAGGCAAAAACGGCATTCAGTACAGAGAACGGACACTATGAATTCCTAGAATGCCCTTTGGCCTGAAGACAGCTCCAGCCACCTTCAAAGAGCCATGGATAACATCCTAAGAGGCTTGCAAGGAATTCATTGCCTTGTCTATCTTGATGACATAATTATTTTCTCAGTAGCCTCCAAGAACATTTACAAAAATTAAGACAGTTTTGACAGATTGAGATCGACTAATTTAAAAATACAACTTGACAAATCAGAATTCTTGAGAAAAGAAGTGCTATTAGGGCACGTTATTACTAAAGACGGACTTAAACCAAACAATGATAAGATTCAGGCTGTATTAAACTACCCGTTACCAAGGACGACTACCGAGATCAAGAGTTTCTTAGGATTGATTGGTTATTACAGACGCTTTGTAAAGACTTCCAAAATCACTCAGCCCCAGCAGCACCTAAAAAGCGAAATAAAATTGTAGTAGATCAAAAATATATTGATGCATTTCAGAAGTGTAAAACTTCTGACTAATGCACTTACTCCAATACCCAGACCCAGACAAACCCTATGTTTTAACTACAGATGCTTCTACTGTTGCTTTAGGTGCGGTCTTATCGCAGGGACAATAGGATCCGATAAGCCCATTGCCTACGCCAGTAGAACTCTCAGCGACACTGAGACCAGATATAGTACAATAGAGCGTGAACTACTCGCCATAATATGGGCCGTAAAACATTTTAGACCATACCTTTACGGGCGTAAGTTCACCATATATACTCGACCATAGACCACTAGTTTGGCTTTATTCGCTCAAAGAACCGAATAGTAAGTTGACCCGTTGGCGGTTACGTCTTCAAGAGTACGATTTCGATATTGTATACAAAAACGGAAAACAAAATAGTAATGCTGATGCCCTCTCTCGGATAAAACTAAATGCCATAGACTCTGATGACTCACAATCATTGGAAGTAAACCTGGACCCTAAAGAACAAAAGCTACAAAAATATCTGACTGAATTAACTGACCAAATTATGGACTTGACGACTGAAAACAGGGACGACTCTAAGACAATAACTATAACTGACACATCCGCCACTGTATCCGTCGACCGGTTAGAGACTAACGAACTACCCGTTACCACCATATCTACTGATAGTAGTACAGTAACGGTGCATTCTGGACAAGATCTGGAATCTAATGGTATTCCGATATTAAAGGAGGCCATTGATTCAAAACCAAACCAAATTTTAGTTTATACCTGGCATAAAAATGAGGTGCAAGTGAGAAATTTATCCAGGATAAACAAAAGTTCTCAAGTTTTGCCCACTTAAGAATGAAGATCTTATTAAAATTTCTTAAAAGAGTACATTAAGCCGAAGATTAAATATTTTATTTATTTCGAAAACATTCAGCATAGAAAAATTCTCAAAAATCATTATACAGCTATTTAAAAAGGAATGGTAGAATTTATTGAATGTACAGAGCGTGTTATATATGTAGAAGACGAGAGAGAACAAAAAAATCATACTGCAACATCATGAGGGAAAGACGTGTCACAGAGGAATAAAGGAAACAATGAGTAGAATTAAAATAAATTATTATTGGCAGAACATGCAAGAGACGATTGCTGCAGTACTTAATGTTTGTGATGCCTGCAGAAAATGAAGTATGAAAGAAAACCCATTAAACCATTACTTCAATTAACTCAAACCCAAAACCCTTTCAAAAAGTTTTCATGGACCTTTTTCAATTGAATCCGTTTATTACCTAACTTTGGTTGACGCATCTAGTAAGTTAGGACAAGCTATCGAATCCCAAATAGATCCGCACCGGAAATCGTAAGAGCGCTTATTAAATATTTTTCAATATATGGAACACCTAAAAATAACTACAGTCGGTAGTGAGTTTAATAATGACCTCATTAGGGAACTTATGACTATGTATAACATACTACTACACATTACTACTCCGAATAACCTGAATTCAACAGGCATAATAGAGAGATTCCTCCACAATTATAGAGATATACAGATTGGCGAAATACGAACGAAAGTGTACAGACGCAGCTGCTGTAATGAGTTACTCAATTATGGCTATAACCACACATACATAGTACAACCGGCCTTACTCCTTTCGAAATCGTTTTCGGTCATACCGATTCTAATTCAACGTTCGCCGCGAATTTCGAAATGTTACACCCAACAACTATTAAAAGATCATGCTAAACGTATTAGACATCTATATAATTACATATCAGATAAAATGTTAGAGAAAAAGGAAAGGTAAGAGAACAAAAGGGCGGTGAAACAGATAGAAATTTTAGAATAGGAGATGTTATAGCCAAGGAATCTAACACGAGAAAAGTAAAGATAAACCGCGATATAGGAAAGCTGTCGTTAGTGGTAATATAGAAAATATAGTTCCTGTTAGGATTGGTAATAGAAATACTTCAGTGCCAATTAAAACATTAAACGTCCTCCACAGGTGGTGTATAATAATTCTGACGATGGTTCAGAAAGGATGGGCCCTTCAACTTCAAAACTTGAAAAACCCAGGAATCCTGCCTGTCAAACTGGGTCGTGCTCTTGCAAATAGACAACTGGCTTATTATTAAAACTTTAAACTTAGAAGGTATAGGTAGTGATTTAGATTTTAGTATATTAAAGTATGACGAATTCGTTGCGTTGATAGATGTTAATAAACCATATATTCATGAATTTTTAGCTATTCGAACACATGTAGGGTATTTAAGGATGCAACTATAGAAAAATTTCGGCAACTTGTGCCATCGAAAGATTTAAAGAGGCATTATTGACCCGCTTGGGTCTATGATAAAAATAGTAACTGGAAATTTGGATCATGATGATGCCATCCGATATGACTCATTGATTTCTAAACTAAACGATAATCAGATAGTGTCGGATAAAGATTACATTGGTTTCCAAAATCTTGGATAGTTTCATCAACAGTACAGAGACCTTACATAACAATACTTTAATTTTAGATGAACGCTTAAAGAGAATCGAAAGAATTGTTAAATTCCTAATTACAAAAGAAGAAAACTCCATTTATTCTACTTATGTCTTAGGTATGTTTGACATGTTTTTGAGTTATTTTAGAACTATTAACGTAATACGTTCAGTAAGGTATCTGTTCTGCATCAATCAATTTTTAACTCTACGGAATTGTTAAATTTATTACAATCAATCGCGACAACTGAAAGTTTGTTATATCCTGTAAATGAAAATAACTTAGTTAAATTAGAAAATTGTATTAAGGTTAAGGCTTTTACAAAAGAAACAGATCACGTTTATCTTAGAGGTCCCTTTAGTAGGAATAAAACATATAGTTATTTCAAAATTTATTCATTGCCAATTACTATTGCAAACAAAACTATTATAGTTATTCCCAAATACCCACCTATTGGTGAAAGAAAAGAATACTTGCCAGTCCTGAGAGCCTGTAAACAAATAGCTTTGGATAATCAATTCCTGTGCAATAACGACGAAGTGCTGCTGCATACAGAACAAAGCTGCGTGGACAGCTCATGGAGTTTCAATCAAACCTCGATGCCTGTGAACAGCATACTGTTGACATTGAAGATCCCAAAATCCAACGAATAAGCCACGAAAGCTGGATACTATACGTGAAACCATAGGCTACTTACCAGAAAGTGCGACAATGACGTCACTCACGAACTGTTATGTGGTACTTACATAATCACCGTAAACGATTTATGTGAAGCGAGTGGAAATATTCATTTTAAATACCACCAATCTTCCTCAGATGACCTAAATTATCGAATTTACCAATGACAAACTTACCCGAACTGAAGATTTCGAAACCTCCCAGTGTCAGTGAAGTGAGTTTAAAAGGTATAAATCTAGACGAAACTAAACAATTGGTCCAACTAGTAAAATTTAACAAAATAAATCTCAGTGAAAATGCAAGTGCTATTAACATTAAAAGTGTTAGTTTAGGAACGATAATTTTGTATGTAATTCTACCAATTATTTTCTATATTGTAATTATTATTAGATATAAACTGTGTATTAAGCGAAATCATCGGATACCTGAAATGCCGATAATTTCGCTCTTGAAGGAAAGAGTCATGGATTCAACCCCACACAGAGGATACAAGTACGTGCATAATTGCTATTGCTGACTTTGCACCCTGTGTGTGGCCTATATCGCGACACTAGAGTAAGCAATTGTAATAAGGTCTGCATCAAACATGTATTAGAATAAGTTTGCCATTATGTTAGTACATGAGCTTCTGTACAGACATCTCTTAGTTTTATTTTAGTTTTTAAAACGCCTCCACCGCTCCCGTTAACTTGACTAACTATTATACAAATTATAAACGATAAGACAACAACAACCATCTACTTGCAGTTAAGTTATCGCCAAAACCTAGTAAAATTTGAGTAGTAGAAATTATGTATTCTATGCCAAAACTTCACTCATAACTGTAACATAACAATAATCTTACTAACGAAGAGCTCTTCTTAACCACGAGTAAGATAAAAAGCAATTTGAACCCGCCAACAACAATTGAAGTGCCCCTGATTTATAAAGTTTCTTGCCTAAGAAATTTATTATCTTTTTCGTTTATTCACGTACGCATCGTAATAAGTAGTGAGATCCCACCAAAATGTTTGCGATTTAGTTGTCGATAACCTAGTTAAAGTATTTTTTGTTTGCTTTTCTAGAGCGAAACTAAATATTTCTTCAAATGTCAACCTCACATGCACGACGTGCTGGCTATTAATAAATGGTTGTGAACAAAAAAAAAATGCCTGACAAAAATTCAAAATGGTAAAGCATAAGTTTTCGAGATAGTATTTTGGTTTGTGTATTGTAAAATGTCTCATAAGGGAAAAATAATCATACAAAAATGCAGCATGAATACGTGGTAAATAAGCATTAAAAATTGCCATCAACAGATTTTTGATGGCAATGGGGATGCTTGTGTATTGTGAAATTTGCAGCGTGCGCTTAATTTATAGTACCCCGGCTCTCAACTAACAAAACTTTCTTATTATTTTATTGTAATGAAAATAAGTTACGAAATATTAATACACCGTCATGAGTTTACTCTACCTACTCGTCAATGTATCTAAGTAATCACTCTTATATAGTTAGCTTATAATTGGACTAAAAAAATATATTGTGCCCAGGATTATGCCTTTGAGTTTTGTGATAACAAACTCTCAAATAAGGACAACAAGTATTAAAAAAGTAAAAGTACCTGTTATAATGTACAGATTCAACTGGAATTTATTTAGTAACTTTATACTATTCGAATCAGACTCTAAAATTCCAATGCTAGACATAGGCCTCTCCTTTAATTTGTAGAGAGGATTTACCTTTACCACTACAATATGCTTACTACTTTTTATATAGAATAAGGTTGATAAACGCGCTCAATTCCTACCGGTTTTTAAGAAACATGTATATGATTACTATTTTCAACTTTGATTCTATCAAATTCATTTGTATATAATTATTCTACCTTTATCTAGTTACACTATTTGTTTAGATGTATGCCACATTTATGTTATATGTCATAATAGTATTATGATATATTTGTACATATATACATACACACACACACACACACACACACACACACACACACATATATATATATATATATATATATATATATATATATATATATATATATATATATATATATATATATATATATATATATATATATATATATAGCATATTTTAATAATATGTATTGTTATAAGTAACATTGTGGGTAATTAATATTTTAGATTTAGTTGAGTAATATATTTTCGCTTATATTTATAACTATGATGTAACACTGTTTAAGATAATTAAAATAAATATAAATCATGTTTTATAATGTAAAAACTCGCGTAATAATATCCAATTTTATTGGAAACTTGTAACGGAAACCAAAAAAGCAGCGCCATCTGTAGTTTGGCAATGGTAAATTACAAGCCTCTAGTTTTTCAAGAACTGTTGAGTGGAGAATACGTACACGGAAGATAATTTGTTAGTATTGATAGGAATTGTTATACTTATTTTGTTATTCTGTATGTCTAATGTACATTGTTATTATTATGGATATCTGTAACCTTGTTTAGATTTAGTGATATTTTGTACAATTAAGAAAATAAATGATATTAGTGACGTACTAAGTGACTTTAATTCACAAATATATATATATATATTGTATGTATTTATCTTATCTATGTACTAATAAATCAATCTATAATATGCATCTTATTTCTATTTTATGGTTTATAATAAAAATAATGTTATTTTTGTCGCCAAACCACACACATGTTTTATTGCTTTCTTGCAATCCTGTCTATCCAAAGGTTGTCTGGAAGAGATCGCTCGTAGCGATAAGATCGCAAATTGTACCACATTTCTTTCTTTCCTTCTTTGTTAATATTTATGTTTTCTTTTTTGGCGTACAATAAAGTGTTATCTATCTATCTATAAACGAGCGCACATTACACCTGATGGTAAGAGGTTGCTGTGGCCCATAGACGCCTACATTTATCCTCGATTAATGGAGCTGAAAGACTTGAGAAGAAAGGAAGTTAACTATGTGGTAAGTAACCACTGCTGTGTTCCGGTTAAGTAAGCCAATATATATAGGCCCTCTTTACCGGAATTCCATAATGCAATCAGGGGAGACTATGCATTTGCAGCTTCTTTTTTTACAGTTGTTTGCATGTCCCATGTTGGTCTGAGACTAATGGGATCAATGTGGAACTTATTATAAAAATACTTATTATTAAAAAGAATGTCCGAACTGTGTTATTTGCTTAGCATATCGTAAAAGGCGACTAATGGAATATTGGGTTTGTTGACGTGGTCCACGAAGCTCGCCGCGCTTAGGACTCTACCTATTTCTGGGGTACAGGCGAGACGCTTTATATGTATGTTGGTTGCAAGTTTCCATGGGCTGCGGTCACTTACCATTGTCTAGACTTTGGGCTCTTTTGCTATTCCCATGTCATATACAAAAATATTGGAAATTAGAATCTATCTAATTTGGGCTGTATTTTTTTATATGTCAGTCTCGACGAGTTTTGACCTTTATATATTTACTTTTATTTAATTACTGCTTTGGTTAATTAAGGATTAAACTTGAATTGCTACATTAGCAAGTCATTTTAAACTTAAGTCAGTTATAAGTTACCTGAAGCATTGTCTTAAGTTCTAGTCCCACTTCTTTCTTTGTCTCGCATGGAAAGTTATCCTTAACTTTGTATTTATTAAGTTAACGATTTTCGTCTTTTTGTTGTTAAGAAGTAATAATAAGATTTAAAAAAAATAAAAAATAAAAAAACGTTACCTCCACACTAGGATCTTCTCCTGTATCGTGGAGGCAGTTTACAAACATAAATTGCACAAGGACAAACATTCAGACCCGCAACAATTATTTGTAGGCCATACAAATATTTGTTCCGTGCGGGATACGAACCCGCGGCCCCCAGCGCTGCAACTCATTGCTAAGCCACTGCGCCACGGAGCCGTCAATGATCAATGATCAGTCAATGATCAATGATCAGATGTACTATATATGTATTTTATTAAATAACTCGGCATACTTTATATTTTACTGCCATACAATTTTTTATGTAGAGTTTAAAGTATTAAAAAGAAAAATTAAACAGAAAACACGTACTATATTATTAATTTCTTTTAATGTTTAATTTTAGAACCGACAACCGATCGTGCGAAGTGTAGGGCGTCTCCCCCACCAGATGGAGTGACGACTTGGTAAGTTGCAGGAAGTCGATGGATGCAGGTGGCTCAATACCGTGATTTGTGGCATTCCTTGGGGAAGGCCTATGTTCAGCAGTGGACTTGTGAAGGGCTGTAATGATGATGATGATGATGATATTTAAATCAAATGCCGTGTAGAGGAAAGCGATAGTGAAAATGAAGTATCTTAATATATAGCGTGATACTTATTAAAATAGTATTTCTCGATGTTTCGGGAGATATGTATATTTTGGTGTACTGTTATTAGGCTTTTCTAGAATATTTTTTTATAAAAGTTGGAGCGGAACAAACAAACCCGCGATGGTTAGTTCGTCTTTGGGGTTTGTTCCGTTTGAAATTTTCTGTAGATTTTATTCTTTTACCTGTCTTTTTATACTGATATTCCTTTTAATAATATTATATTTTAAGTCGACTTCAAAGAAGGAGAAACTTCTCAATTCGACTGTACATATGTTTTTTTTCTTTATGTGTATATTGCGCGATATATTCGCCAACTGAGACCCGGTTTTGATTCACCTCCCTTTATGTAATATACCTCAGGGTTGGTCACATAAAAAATCAACCCCCAAGAGTGGCAAAATAGGGAATGAAGTTTTTAATGTAAGTATTTAAGCGATATTGAGATTGTGATATTCCTTAGTTCACTCAAAAGGGTATTTTTTTAACAAAAAGTAAAAACCAACTTCAAAGAACTAAGTAAAAAGAATAAAATCATTTCACAATCTGAAATCGGGCTTTAATAATGTTATAAAAATGCTATAATATTATTTAATACATCATAATGTGAAATTATTTTATTTTTTACTTGTTTGTAGTCGGTTTCTGTATTCTGGGTGGCGCTTTGGGGAAGGATTTCAAAAAAAGATTTCAATTTCGGTAATACTGACGTCGTCGGCTGAGGGTCTGCGTCCATTCATTTTCTTGACGTTCTGTGATGTTCTGTGATGTGAGGGGGCAAACGAGCATGCGGCTCACCTGATGGTTAGTGACTACCGCCGCCCATGAACAACCGCAACACCAGGGGAACCAGAGTAATCGCAGATGCGTTGCCGGCCTTTTAAAAAGGAGTAGGCTACCTGAGATGTGTCCGACTCTTTATTATTCTGTACTCATACTATTGACATTGTAGATATCGCCTGTCTTTTTAAATAAGAGCACCTGATGATAAATGACCACCCATAACAATTGCGTTGAGTAAGTTATATTTTATAGCTCAAATTGGTATGAGCTATAAAATATAGTCTAGTTACGGTCATACATAGCACTGTATGACCGTAACTAGGCCAATTATTGTAATAAATTTTAGTTTAGTTTTCATTACACATATGGCACTGCTGAGTCGAGGCCTCCATTTAGTTTTTCATAGGTTTTGGGAGCTCAATGAAGTGCCTATCGCGCTGCTTCAACTCGTTTTGGCGAACTTTACATTTATTAAGATATGTAGGTTTCCTCACGATGTTTTCTTCACCGCCGATCCTGTGGTGAATCCGCACTTAAAATTGTGACGAACAATTTCATTAGTGCTAGTTGGGTAACTCTTGGTGCTTGTTAAGAATACACCAGGAGAATTGCAGGTGGGTTGCCAGCCTTGTAAATAGTGTAGGCTCTGCTCGTCCTTACTTCGGAGGTAGTACCTCTCTCGGTCTCGCGCTTGTAGTTTCGCATTCTACAACAATACAAAATGTTTAGTTTGAAAACAACAGTTAGGGTAAGTTGTTCCGGGGAACAACCAACCTCGTAATTTCGGAATTTTTAGCCCTTAATTACTTTTCCAAGATGATCACACATCTAACCAGTAGTTGAATAAAATAAAAAAAACAGCTACAGGAAGATTTCTGACTATATTTACTACAATACTACAATCAACATATCGAAATCTTTTCTACAGATTTGTGATATGTGTAGATGAGTATTAATATGTATAGATGAATATAGCTCACAAAATTCTACCATTATCACATTTAATACGCATTTTTGTATCTGATGTATACGTCGCAGCCAACTAGCTTAATTAGTCGTTCAATTAACAGCTTAACAATCACGTGGTATGATCACCCTATTAATTTCATTCAAGGAGGCGGTCGCTGTTATGTGCCTAATTAGCGCTATGTGCTATATTATATAAATGTACGTGGCTTTAGGGTGGCCCAAGGGCCATCCCAGCCGCACCTTAACCTACTGTCGCTGATATTACAAGATATGGGAAATGTTGCATTGACGCATCAGCTGAATATCATTCAGGCCGCTAGTTGAACGGCACCGTTTAATAAAAAGCTAGGCTGTTAATTGAACGGCTAATTAAGCTAGTTGGCTGCAGTAAAGAATATATAAATTCAATTATTAATTATTGTATGACATAGGTACTTCATGTTCTATCAATAACAAGTTTCAAATTATATATTTTAATTGACTTTTACTGTGTTTTGTATAATAAAATAGGTTACTTTTCGAGAAATTCAAAATTTAAAACTTTCACTGTCCGGTTTTCAGACACAATAGTAAGACAATAGCAATGACCTATATGTAGTACACGGGACAGCGAAAGGGTTAATACAGTGCAATGTAAAATGG
Organism: Parnassius orleans; assembly: GCA_029286625.1. NCBI lineage: Eukaryota > Metazoa > Arthropoda > Insecta > Lepidoptera > Papilionidae > Parnassius > Parnassius orleans. Next base: position 7,508,681 of record JAGSMP010000038.1, on the reverse strand, counting down.
GTTCATCCGTAATAGTGTATTCGGGTCACGATTCGAATTGAGAATTTACGGGACTCTGTGTAAACTTGGTCGTGTCATAAAAATATTGACTAGATAAGTACTAAAGACTCGTAAACCAAAATATTACAAATAAACTACTATTCGCCTAAATATAATGGGGAGGTTCTGCATAGTCGTCACAGATGGCGGGTAGATTAGCAAGTGTAGTATCAACCACCTTTGACGTTGCTTCTGGACGCCAGTCTAGGTATTATGTCTGGTATAATGTAGGAGGAGGTTTGTTATTTTTCCTTTTTTATAAGGACATCTACCTCTTTGGAGGATTTGCCTTAATTGTCACGCTTAGCAGGCGGTTTGAGGATCGCAGTGCCAGACATCTCGTACATTTGACGCCGTTGCCTGATTACACAAAAAAATTGGCAGAGGCTTACCTCTGGTAAATCACAGCACAGTGGTGAACCGCTAAGCATCCAGATGGTACCATCCACACCAACTGGATACTTTGTATTAGATGTGATAGATTTTATAGGTCTTTACCTAAGAACCCCGAACGGGTCACCCACGGTGAACCAAGAGGAACCCACATGGCTGGCCCGAGGTGTAGGACCGGCCCGAAGAGGCCCACTTCGGATGTGTGTAGGTGTTCTGCGGCGAGAGGGTGCACTCTCCCCTTACCGCTGCAGCCGTGGTGGAGTCGCGGAGGAAGAGGAGTGTTGGTATGGTGATGCGCGACTCGCCCTATCCTCCGCGTACTCTGACGGGGCCGTACTGTTGATTGACGCGGTAGTGGTGGGGCTGCGGGGGGAGAGTAGTGTTGGTATTACGAGGCGCTGCTCACCCCACCCTTCGCAGCCGGATCTCGGTTGGCGGCGGAGCCATATACCAGATCCGCCGCTGGGGTCAGGACGGCCAGTGCTTCTGAGTGCTCGTTTTCCTGGCCCCATGGCTTCGCGCAACGGTCACGGAGGCGTCTGTTGCGCAAGTTAAGTTGGAGGCCGCGGAGGAGGGCGCGCCATGTGTTCTGGTGCTCCTTACCTGAGAAAGAGATGGGGGAGGAGTAGTCCTCTCACGAGGAGGGGCTGCCATGGGGCGGCCAGCGCTGCTGGGGCCGCGGATGTGTGCGAAAGCGTTCCCGTGGCCCTGCCAATATGCGACGAAGGAACACCATGTGGTTTTAGTCGATGCGAGTCCGACATAACCCGTCCTTGCCCCCGCGAGGCGGGTAGGAGTAGTAAAAAAAATTATTTACCTATGAAATTTCCGTTCTGCAGTGGCCATTTCAAATCAAAATAGTTTTTGTTTGGCTAAGAATTATAATTTCAAATTAATTTTATTAAAAAAACATGGATTTCTTTTTCAAAATCAGTCATTTGTTTATTGATTAGCGTTATGTTTTCATTGCATTTTAATATTTTTCGTCATCATGGATGGAAGTTAAACATTAGAGTAATTATGGAATATGAGTACCGTCGTGACAGCAACGTGGCACAAGCGGCACGCAACATCAACGAAGTTAACGGAGCGAATGTTACAAACAAAAGCATCACCTGTTATTGATTTGTCCGCTTCCGTTCTAGAAATTTTGACTTTAAAAATAAGCCCCTGGTCTTCTGAAAACTTTGGTCGACAATGAAGAATTAAAGGCGATTGTGGAAGCTGATGATGATTAGCAGCACATTTCGACTTTAGCATCAAAATAATATTGGTCCATTTGCGTCAAATTAGCAAGGTAAAAATCTGGACAAATGGATGCCCACAAGTTCAATGATCGCCAGCGCAAAGTACGCGTCGATACGTGCCTTGCACTGCTCAACACGCTCATAAACGAAGGAATTTTGCCCCGCATTGTTACCTGCGACGTAAAATTCTGTTTGACAATCGCAAGCGCTCACTAATTCACTCACTTTACTCAACCGACACAATAATGAAGGGATTTTAAATCGAATCATTACTAGTGATGAAAAGTGGATACTGTACGATAATCGGAAGCGCTCGTCGCAATGGCTGAACCCTGGAGACCCAGCCAAATCCTGCCCTAAACGAAAATCGAGTCAGAAAAAGTTACTTGTGAGTGTTTGGTGGACTAGCGCCGGTGTCGTTCACTACAGCTTTCTAAAATCTGGCCAAACGATTACGGCAGATATATATTGTCAGCAACATGGTTTGTATGAAGGAAGAAATACCTGTAAACAACCGAGATTGGTCAATAGCTCTGGGCCACTGCTGCTTCACGACAACGCAAGACTGAACAACAAACAACCACTAAGTTAGATGAGCTACAATTGGAATGTCTGCGACATCCACCGTACTCCCCGGACCTTACTCCAACAGATTACCATTTTTCCGGAATTTCGACAACTTCTTACAAGGAAAAAATTCAACTCCATGCGGCAGTCCAAACCGCCTTCAAAGAGTTTATTGATTCTCGTCCCCATGGTTTTTTTAGTAAAGGGATCAATGAACTACCTATGAGATGGCAAAAGTGCATAGATAACAACGGTGCATACTTTGATTAATTAAATATATTTTATAAAAAAAATTGACTTTATATTCCTCCCGTACAAAACGCGAATTTCATATGTAAGGACCTAATATTTTCTTATAATATATAAATTTATATACTTGTGTATATTGATATATGTATATATGTATGTGTGTATATGTATGTATATATTTATATGTATGTATAATATGTATATGTATATATGTAATATGTTCTGTGTATGTATGTAATATGTATATGTATATTTCTTTGTAACCGCCTTCTTAGTTATATCACTGCCTTAAGGTTGACTGGCAGAGAATGCTTTTAGCATTAAGTCCGCCTTTTGTTCCTTTACTTAATGTGTAAAGTTCAATAAAGTTTAAATAAATAAATAATATATTTTTATATGTGTTCCGAAGAATTGTTTGGATTATTTATTCCAGCAGCTAAATTCTCCCTTAAATTCTATGTACATCATATCGATAGTTGGCAGTCTATAAGCATGCGTTTCACCGTAATTATTCTGCCTGACTACATTCTGTAATTTGATGTCGCCAGCAGTGTTTCGGCAGGATATGACTCAGGGGCGGTCGAGAAATAAAATGGGGAGATGGGTTCTGAAACTTCGTCATCAGATAGCCACGATAATCTGCCTTACGATAGCCTTACAAAATTTCCTAATAAACCACTCCTACGACAGCACAAAAAGTGTTTATTTAAATTCTATTACATACCTTATAATAATAAGGGATAAAAAGGGAACTTAATGCTTTAAAGCATTCTCTACTAGTCAATCCTGGATAATTTGGGAAACTGGCAGGTGCAAACAATTTACGTAATATAATGAATAATAAAGATCTAATAAACAATAACATGTAGATAAACGGAATATAGTAAAAAAACATACGTAATAAAGGCACCTATAGATAAAACAATAGCCGAAAAATAAAATAACGAGGGATACATATTATAAATATAACACATTAAATACAAAATATCACATATCACATTCCATCATTTATCCGACTTTGTCGGAATTATTCTTATGATAGTATTCTTGAACTAGTCACTTAAAATAATTCTTGTTATCAGTTTTCTTGATACCAATTTCAAATGGCGTCTCAAAAGGCAACGCGTTCCGGTACATGGATAGTAGTATGGACAGCACAGTAAAAGAGGAGGAGAATAATTTAGTGTTCGTTACTTGTACACATAATATTATCAAGCTGTGTTAAGTAATCTACGCTCTCCGAAATAAGAAAAAAGTGATTTAACTGGAAAGTTCACTAATAAAATCTGGTTAAGTTCCGTATAAGTTAGGCGTATGTTGACTAAATAATATGAGTTAGTATTCAAATTATTCCATTTGCATTCATTTGCCTTATATTATTTTCATCTTGAGCAGTAGGGGGAAAGATAACACTCAAAAATAATATTTTAATACGCTTTTAAGCTTTTTGTATATTTAAAAAATAATTACAACTTTCAATATTAATATTAATTAAAATAAAATATTAAAAATTATATTAATTAATATTTTATTCTTCTACAGCTCCAAAAAGTACATTGTAGGTATATAGGGAAAATTTACCTAAATTCACACGCTTAGCAGGCAGATCGCAGTACCAGACATTTGCCACATCGCAGTACCAACATTTGACGCTAATGAGTGACGAGAGCCAGGTATCTTTTTTACTGGTTCCCATTCCAGTACTCAGGGTGAAAAAGAATCTGCTTTTTAATTGTTAGCTACACAGTATGCACTTAGCATCCAGCTCCTTGGTGACTTTGAGCTTCATAATACGGCCAGCAGTGAAGGACCACGTTTCAGTTTCCTAAGTCATCACTGGCAACATGTACTGGTTCTAGATTTTGGTTTAAAATTCTGAAGTGACGAGAATTGGTTGCAATGTCTTAAACTATAATTTAAGGTACTGTTCATAATTTGTGCCGCCGTATAGTGGCAGAAAGAAATGAAATAGGAGATGGGCAGGAACATCTTCCTGATAACTCAAAAATAATAAAAAACTGCGGTTGCCAACTCACCTGCCAAGTGTGGTGACTTTAGCAAATATGTACTCTATGAGCCACGGTAAAATATTTTCAGCAGTGGACTTTTGATACGGTCTAAAAAATGAATTAATGAATTAATTAATAATTTGTAGGTAACTTAAAAAGTAAGTAGATAAAATAGGACAAAACGAAAATAAAAAGAATTGTGTAAATCTGAAACTAAAAGATGTATTGCGACATAAAAAAGCGGATATTCAATCGTTAAGCTTCTAAATGTAGGTGTAAATGTAAGTTTTCGTAATTTACAACTAAGTAAGTGACAATAAAATCGAGCCAAGTAAATTATTACCGAATTTGGTAGGATTTTATTATCAAACTTAGTACTTCTTACTTGTAAATAATTTAGGAAAGATAAACGATTTCTTGAAAAAAAATAACTTTCCTAACATATTAATATTTTTAATTATAGCATCGGGCTTATAATACTATGATTAAATAAGAGTTTCTAATTAAAGAGTCCTTTAGCAAGGTCAAATTCCATAGTTTACATTTTAGATCGCATATTTCCGATGGACCTCTTTATTGAAACATATAATAGTTTAAACTTGAGACCACTTTTTGTAATAAATGAATAAATGTGCAAACTATAACCTAAATCATTTTTTTATAGAAAATGGGTGACCAACCAGCACACAGTCCACCTGATGGTGAGTGGATGCTGTGACCCATAGACATCTACATTTATCCTCAATTAAGAATCAAAATGCTGATGCGTCAGGGGTGGCACTGAGGACTAAGATTTAATGCCGCGTTTCCAGGAAAATGGGTGTTCGGTTTTTACACTCACCATACGAAACACAGCAGAATTAAGCTGCTATTTTACTCTGGTATTCTGTGAGTGCGTGGTCCTACACCGGCCTGGCCGACCCTGTCGTGTTACAACCATGATATAGCTGCAGCGTTGTTCTTCCACGTATAAAGTATGAAATTTCACAACAAATGTCAAATTTATGTGGCGCTGTAGCAATAGAAATTCATATACTATTCTGAACCCTAGTTTAAACCGCAGATTACATATTCTAATAAGACTATAAACCATGGGAGAATTGTGAATTTGCCGTAATTGCATCTTTTCGTAAGGGGTATGCGCCTGCGGTACGGGTGTTAGTCCTTTCTCTGCTTTTTTACCACTAACAGACTACTAGTGGACATGGGCCTCCCCCATTGTAGAAAGAATTTGCCATAACTATCTAGCTTCACAGACATATTGGCAATATAATAACCAGATACATCGTACCTTTGACGTCTTTTTGACGGTGTGGGTATTTTACACCTAGCGTATAAGCAATAACCGCCATAAATATACACCACAAACACCACCATAAACATATTAAACATGTTATACCACCATCTGTTGGAAAACATGAGGTGTTTTTGGCCCATCTTATATTTGCCCCTTGCAACACTCACGGGATAAAATTTGGTAGTATAATATTTGACGTTGCTACCTCTGGACAGTTTGTAAGATATATTAACTATCTATCGGAAGCTATGGCTTGTTTCGGCCTATAATATATTTGCCTCTTGCAACATTCACGGGATGAAACTTGGTAATGGATTCGCTTACGCCGCTACCACTCGACAGTTTGTAAGATATACTCGTATAACACTTTAATTACAAACCTTGTACGAAGGATTATCATCCTTGTTAGATTCCCGTCAGTAGGTTCGAAATTATAAATCGTAATTGAAATGCTTTAATCATGTACTCGGCAGTGATCAAAAACATCCAGTAGATTTTTCTGAGGGTTGCCTCAGAAATTTAGTTTCGAAGATGTGTGAAGAGCGAGGCTCCTGTTCTTAAGTGTTCGTAACACTTAAGATTGGGAAGCTCGAGTGTCTGAGTGGGTGCGGTTGATCATATAGCTTGTGTTGGAGGCCTTTGTCTAGCAGTTGGTAGTTTATCAGATGTTAAACAATTTGTGTTCAATAGTTTATGACTTTTCTTGTACTTAATAGTTGCAAGATGGAAAAATAAAATGATATCTTACTAAGTTTTAATAACTACTCAATAAGTTTTATTGATAACTTAATACGAGAGTTAAGACACCACAATGCATTTCTGCACAACTTTGCTTAAATTCCATTAAAATTAGGCATATTAATAGAAACCTATAAAATTATAGACTATTTATTAATAGAAATCAATCAAATCACAGATGTGAAAAAAAGATGGCATTACAATTTTTATTGAAATTGAAAGCAAAACAAAGAGATTGTGTTAAATCTACTATATATTATAAACTAGCCATCCGCCCCGGCTTCGCACGGGTGATTTCTGGATCTCGACAACAGCGCGACCTATTGTGAATCGTTTAAATCATCCACTCAAATGCACACAAAATATTTCATCAAAATCGTTGTAGCCGTTTTCGAGTTTTAGCGAGATTAACGGACAGTAATTGATTTTTATATATAAGAAGATATGTAGTAGATTTATTTATCAGCGCGTCTATAAAATACCGGATGGATCGAAAGTGAGCGAGAGGTTGCATCACTCTAGCAGAGTGTCAAATCGATGGTGGTGTGGTAGAATTGAGGGTATATCGAGAAACCCCCACTTAGTTGTGCAGTATGAATTTCACAGTAGGCATCGTGCCCGAGAGATTCCTCCTATCATTCAAAAAGTGCTAAGACTCGAAGAATGACAGTATCGTTATTTTGTCCGTTGTAGTAATTCTTCTAGTGCATGCAAAGAAGATTGTGTAGCTGAGAGGCATTTCATGGATGGAGGATTTCAGTGTAATACAGAGCGTATTACACTGAAATGTGTAGTGTTGCTGTTGGTTTGCATACTTTGGTGTTATTATGTAATTACGTTCTACACGTTACACTACTGTGTAATTGCGACGGGGACATATTACGGTATGGTCGAACTGTAATAGATCTATATACATATATATTTGTTTGTATAAAATCTCTTTGGTTGTACTGTTTGTATCTGGCTAGTTTTAATAACAATACATACAAGACATTAAGATAAATAAAAAGTAAAAAACACTTTCCCGCCATTTTTCAATTGTTTTTCTGTGCGCCAAAATGAGTGAATCTAACGAAGAAATTTGATCATTTCTGAAGTTTGACCGCAAAACAGTTTTAACCCATTTAAAAAAGTCTGGTGGATACATTAACACTTCCCCACCAAGCTCTCTCAATTTTTGCTGAGTGGCCAAAGATGTGTGTGGTCTGGCGTTATCATGAAGAAAGACCAGTCATTTTCTTTGATCAATTCCGGCCGTTATTTCTCAATTTCTTGCTTGAGTCCCATTAGTTGTTGGCAGTAAAAATCTAATCGAACTATTCATCACCATTGATCAATCTTTTCAAAAATGGTTCGGTTTAATTACGTTTCAATAGAGAATCGTAAATGAGTACACGATTCATTAGGTTTCTTTCAGTGAGCTCGTGTGGTACCCAAATATCGACCTTTTTTTGTATAGCCAGACTTTTTTAAATGGAGCAAAACTGTATAGTGTTCAATCCTTAATTCCTCGGCTATGTCATAACTACTAATATGCCGATCTTACTTCACGTTTTCAAAAATGCCATCGACTTTCAAAATTCCCGGACTGAAAGCGCTTGAACCAACTTTGTGTTACTCTTACTTACAATGCATTAGGATCCTAAACGTCGCAAATCTTTTCCGCTGCTTGAGTCGCATTTTTCCCTTTTTTGTCTACTGACTTCAAAAAGGAGACGGTACTCAATTCGACTGTATTTTTAAATTGATTTTTATTTGATTTTTAAACTTAAACGTCAATCATTTAAATGTGACGAAGTGAATAATGCTATATCAAAATTAGTGCATTGGTTTAACGTTAATAATTTACATTTAAACGGAAATAAAACTAAATGTATTAAATTTACAACAACGAATGTTAAAAATCTGGGTACCAATGTGTTCTTAAATGGGAAAGAACTGATCCCTGTTGAATTCACTGTTTTTCTTGGCATCACTCTCGACGCAAAGCTTCAGTGGGGCCCCCATATATCCAAACTAGCAAGCAGACTAAGTTCTGCAGCCTATGCTGTAAAAAAGATTAGAGGTCTCACTAGTGTCGAGACAGCTAGATTAGTTTATTTCAGTTATTTCCATAGCATAATGTCTTATGGGATTTTGCTATGGGGAAAGCGGCTGATTCAGAAACTATTTTGTTTTACAGAAGAGGGCCATTAGGGCTATTTACAACCTAAAACCGAGAGAGTCTCTGAGATAAATTTAAAGAAATAAATATATTAACTTTGGCCTCTCAGTATATTTACGAAAATTTAATGTATGTTCACAAAAACAAAGGTAGTTTTAGTAAAAAAAGTGATATACATTCTGTAAACACTAGGAACAAACACAAGCTAGTGATACCAGTTTCTCGACTCCACAGAGTCAGTAATTCATTCTTGGGGCAATGTATACGCTATTACAACAAGGTCCCGGAAAGTGTACAGGCTCTCTCTATTACCAAGTTTAAATGTTTTATTAGCTGAAACTGTATAAAAGGGTTATTATAGTACAAATGAATATATGATTGATAATAACCCCTGGGAATGAGGTGGTCGCTACTAAGCAGTTTCTAAAATAAATTTTGTACTTAAATTGTTTGTACAACCATTAATGTAAAATTTACTTTTAAAAAAGTCCTGCTGGGTTTCTTGCTGGTTCTTCCCAGGACAGAGGTTTTTTTTTCGAATCAGTGGTAAAGTAAAAAATGACTTTCAATAAGAATTATACATGTAATCTATATTGAATAAAAAAAAATTAAATTAAATTGTATGTTTTTTTATATGTGTTACCTCATAACTTTTGTGTGGGTGAACCGATTTCGATGATTCTTTTTTTATTTGAAAGCTGGTGCTTCTTGTTTGGTCCCATTTAAATTTGATCAAGGTTTGTCTAATAGTTTTTGAGTTATTCTTAATAATTTATATTGAAGTCGGTTGTACAAAATTTTTAATTGTTAATTACTTTGTAATAAAACTTCAGAATGTATCGAATTTCTTCGTTAGATTCACTCATTTTCGCAGATAGAAAAACAATTGAAAAATGGCGGAAAGGTGTTTTTTTATTTTTTATTTTTCCTAATGTCCTATATGTAGTGATATTAAAACCAGCCAGATACAAACAGTACAACCAAAGATATTTTTATTTAATTTTATACAAACAAAATACGAAGAAACTTTTTCCCGACCTTTCATGTATTTATACCTATATATATATGTAAGCACGACTATAAAATACTGGCCAGATCAAGGGTAAACGGTAAAAAAAGGTTTTACTCTAGCGAAGCGTCGTATCGGTGGTAACGTGGCAACCGTTGTTGTTATATAGTATTTTTGAAATCAAAGTCATCGGGAAAGCGTACCATATATTTGCGACGAATTGCTAACGATCTGTTTATTATATGAGGATCTAAAATTCAAAACGTGATTTGTCACTCAGATCAGATTGTTGATTGTTGTTAATAAATTAAAAAACTAATTATGACCTTTTTTTATAGAATAAGGCTGACAAACGAGCACACAGTCCACCTGATGGTAAGTGGTTGCTGTGGCCCATAGACATCTATATCTATCTTCGTTTGCGAATTTAAATGCAGATGCGTTGTCAGCCGTGAGGACTAAGATAGAATGCCTCTTTTCCAGTAAAAAGGGTCTCCGGTTCTCTACAATCACCATACGAAACACAGCAGCATTAAGCTGCTATTTGACGCTGGTGTTCTGTGAGAGCGTGGTCCCTCCCCGGTCGAGCCGACCCATTCGTGCTACAATTATACTATTAATATAGCTGTAGCATGGCTCTACCACGTAAAAATTTTTATCTCTTTCTGGTAGTTCTTAGACATATTTCTTTAGGATAAAAAGAAACACTGTATTGTCACTGCATTTTTATTGTTTATTATTGTAAAATCATCATATTCTTAAAGCAGTCTATTATAAGTATCACAGGCCGCGAGGTGCAGTGCCAGGCATTCTTTTAATATGTGTTGATTGATTAGCATGTTTACATCCAACCACAATTGAGGCTAAAATGTAAAATTCTCGAGTAGCAGTCTCGTACCGGTAAGCTCAGTGTAGGGCGGCTAACCTCTAAATGGAGTGACGACCTGGTAAGACATTCAAAAAGTCGATGGATGCAGGTGGCTCAGGACCGTGCTTTGTATAATTCCTTGGGGGAGGCCTATGTTCAGCAGTGGACTTGTGTAGGGCTGTAATTATTATCTCTTTCTGGTTATCTCTTTTTGGTAGTTCTTAGACATATTTCATTTTACAAATAAGTTTTAAATATTGTACCATACAAAATTAGATTGTTTCTTTTAAAACAATTTGGACAAATCAGGTTTTGAATGAATAGGTATGGAGAAATCACGTTTTGCTTTATGATTCTATAGAAAAAAGGTAAATCTACTCAGCTTATTCTAGGTAACAATAAATAAATTAAAATATAATTTTTCCTTATAGTATTCTTTATTAAAAAAAATAGTCAAATATGAATTGCAATTTCTTCTTCCAGGCCAACTGTCAAAGGACAAAACCTTTTTTGCTCAAACAATCTATATTTTTTTTTTAAAGGTATAAATTTGTTTTTCTCGGATACATGAAATTTTTTAGTTACAAGTAACCATACAAAATACGATTAGCGCATAAAATATATTTTTTTTGTAAAGTGACAATTCACGTTTTGAATTTTAGCTCCTCATATTTTCTTGTACTTTAAGTTGTAACGCACTCATATTTGCGCCATCCATCATGAGTGCATTTGGGATGGTCCTCTTTCGCCTACATATATATATATATATACATTAGCTTATTCATTTGTGGCACTTTAGTATTTAATTCGCAGCGGTTTTCGAAAGTATTATAAGTAGTCAAATTATCCTCCTCGACGTGCTCTTCCAGTCCAGTGCTGGATGTGGGCCCCTCTCTCCCATTGTAATTACTACGCTTGGCAAACCGGTTACCGATAGCAATGACAAATGAGACATTTGTCACTGCTATCGGTAACCCGTTTGCACACATAAATGACTTTGCTCCCGGTCTGGGATATATCGTGCCGTGGGTATCGTAGGAGGTGACAGAGGGAAACTGAAACAGGTGATGGGCAGCTGCATCTACCTCATAATAACTCAAAATAATAAAAAACTTGCCAACCCGCCTGCCAAGCGTGGCAATTATGGCAAAATCCCTCCTATGAGGCAATATATGGAAGAAGCCTATGTTCAGCAGTGGACTTTTTTATAGGCTGTATTGGACTGGTGGTATAATACCATCTCGAATATGTTTGTTCCAACCGCACGGCTTTATAATAAATATAAGTTAATTTTATTTTCAGTAAAAACTAAGTCGCATAACATTAGGAAGTGTTTACGAGAAATTATGATCTCTTATACCATCCTAACGTCGTCAACACGTCTCAATTACAAAGGAACACTTTTAAAGCCCCTTCTTGTCCCTTGTACGCCTCTATTGTACGTATAGGGACCTACTTACAATATCGTTCACGAAGCACGTACTGCAACGTCAAAACGATTACGACCTAAAAGGAAGTAAAAGTGAAAGTACTTAGAGGGATGAGTCCATAAATGATGGGCGAGTATTTAAAAGAGTTTTCGGTTAGAGATAATTCATGTAATTTAATTCATTCCTATTAACATATTTTGGTGATAACAGCATTAGGCTTCCTTTACAAGGAGCCGATTAGTGCATATGTTACATATACACTAACCGGCTCCTTGGCTTCTTTATATATGCTAAGTTTAACCAACCGCAATAGGCTGCACCTAGTAGTAGCTGGCTAAACCTAGGTGTATCCGCACTTCGGCTTTTAGCCGTAAAATGTACAAGCTAAAATCGGTTAGGGTCGGCACCGACAACGCACCGCAACCGCATTAGTAGGTACCGAATCGCAATCGCGTTAGCACCGCACCGCTGCCGCGCCACTCTTTTGTGTAGATTACACATAATATTATGTGACCAGTGTAGAGTTGTGTAAATGTGTATAAAATAAGAATATTTTATGTTATTATAATGGGATCATCTTTTTTTACTTAATAAAAACCAGTGCTTGGTTAAAATCTTACCCAGTAGTAAGTAGTGATGAAGCCCTATTAGACGGTAAATCACTTTGCCTTACCGTAACAAAAGCCAATTCACTCTTGCTCTGAAGACACCCAGATTGTAATCGGATGGAAAGATTGACGCCAGCAAATTACTACACTGCTTTGCTGTACGCATTACGAAAGACAAACTAAACCGTTTGGTTCGAATGCGTGGAACATCGACAACAAAGGGGTAAAGACCCGCTAACCGCGTGGTTTTCCGCTGGTGGAAAGGGGAGGGAGGGATTGAGGCATAGTAAAATTTGTTATACGACACAATATAATAAGTTACATTTAATTTAATTAAATAAATCGATTCTGAACAATTAATTAATTTAATGCAAGAGAGAGAGTTTTAGTGACAAGATCGATAAATAAAAATGGAATATGTTTTATTTTGAATTGCAGATTTGTAACAATGTCCGATAAGAATTAAAACGAATATTTTAAGATGCATAGATTCAATTTAAAGCCCTTTAACCTAGATAGGTTAAAGGGCTTTAAATTGAATCATAATAGAAAATGATAGACCATTCAATGAAGTAACTTACATACATACATACATATAATCACGCCTCTTTCCCGTAGGGGTAGGCAGAGACCACTTCTTTCCACTTGCTACGATCCTTACATACTTGTTTCGCTTCGTCCACTTTCATTATTCCCTTCATACATGCTCTTCGGTTTAGGGAACTCTTGACCTGGCCTTTTTTCAAGACGTCCCTGATTTGGTCTAGAAACGTCCTCCTAGGTCTACCCCTTCCAACACTTTCATTCACACTCACCTTATACACTTTTTTCATCAATCGTTCTTCATTCATTCTCTCGACATGGCCAAACCATCTCAGCATACCTTTCTCAATTTTTGTCACTACATCTTCTTTCAGACCACAACGTTTCCTTATCTCACTATTTCTTATCCTGTCACCAATTTAACTCCTATCATACTTAACGCTCTCAACTGCATTTATTCTGCTCTCATGTTTCTTCTGCCATACCCAACTTTCACTTCTGTACATGAGTGTCGGAAACACACCTCATGCACAGCCAAACGAGCCTTGTTAGACACCTTCCGACTGCTCATAAAGGAGTGCAAAGCTCCATTCACCATGTTTCCTGCATTCACTCTTCTTTCGATATCACTCTCACACTTTCCATCTCTTGTAAACTTTGAACCCAGATACACAAACTCCTTCACCTGTTCAATTTGTTCATCTCCAATCACGATATTGCAGTCTGTCACTGCCTCATCTCTTTCAAACACCATCACTTTCGTCTTCTTTACATTCATCTTCATTTCCTTTCTAACAAAGCTCCACTCATAGCAGTTACCATCTCCTGCAACCTCGGCCGAAGACGCAAGTAATACTTGGTAATCAGCATAGAGAAAACATTTGACGAGTAACTTATTCATTCTCAACCCACTTTCATTCTTTTTAAATCTGTCAAGCAATTGTCCATGAACAGATTAAACAGCCACGGTGACGCTATACATCCCTTTCAAACACCTTTTTCGATATTAAACCATTCAGTGTATGCCCGTTTATCCTTACACAAGCACTAGAATCCTTATAAAGAGATTGCAGTGCTGTATGAGGATACTGTTCACACGGTTCACGCACAGTGCTGACCACAATTCATTCCTCATTACTCTATCATAGGCCTTTTCTAGATCCACGAATGCGCAATAGACCGTCTTGTTTTAGCCAAACACTTTTCGGCTATGCACCGCAAGGAAAAAACCTGATCCATAGATCCCATTCCTTTCTAAATCCCGCTTGTGCATCCCATACTTTTTCGTCTGTTTCATTCACAACCCTTTCAATCAACACTTTCGCATACAATTTACCGACGACGCTGAGAAGGCTTATACTGCGGTAATTTATGCAGTCCTGCCGTGACCCTTTTCCCTTATACAATGGCATGATTACGGCTTTGCACCAGTCTCCCGGAACTTGCCCATTTCGCCAGCACAAATTGAAAAGGCGGTACAGATGACCAGCCACTATGCCCTGTCCAGCCCTCAGCATCTCGACGGTAATCCTGTCATACCCTGCAGCCTTACCTAATCTCATACTTTTCAACGCTTTCAATATTTCATCCATGCTTATCTCACTTTCATCAACATTTATATTAGTTTCCATGGAAGGTGCGGATGCTGTACCTGCACTTCCTCTCTTTCAAACAAACTTTCAAAATATTCTTTCCATCTCTTTAACACACATTCTTCTCTTTTATAATGCTCCCATCTTGACTCCTGATTGTACTCAGCTCCGAGGTAGAAGTTTTCCTCTGACTGTTTTGATGGATTTCCAGAAAACTTGATGTTTGACTGGAAATCTTCAGTGAGCTCCTATCGAAATCATCCTTTCGTTCTTCTTTCTTTCTAGACACAACTTCTTTCGCTGCTGATTTCAATCTTTTATACTTCGTTCTTGCTTCCTTTATCTCGTCATCCGTTGCCTTTTGAACTTTTTGGTTAGCTTTTGTTGCTAACCAATAACGCTTTCTTCTTTTCTTGCACAACCCTTTGTACATCTTTATCCATCTACACATTATAGTTCTTTCTTCCTTTCCTTCTTTTAGCTACCCCGCATACCTCAATAGCAACATTCACGATCCCTTTCTTAAAGATCTTCTTCTTGTAGATTTTCCACTTTTACTCTGTCCAAAACACTTGTAGGCTCGGCCCCTCGGTGTCGCCACCGTTTAAAGAGGCCACGCATTCGGGCTATAACCAGGAAGTGGTCTGTGTCGAGGCCTACACCGCGGTATGCCCGAGTGTCTAGCACTTTCTTCCTCAGTCTTTCATCCACAATTACAAAATCAATCATACTTCTAGACTCACCCTCATCTCTTGTATACAAATGGATCTTTTTGTGGTCAAACATTGTGTTGGCCACGCACAGATTCCATTCCAAGCATAATTCAAGCAGGCTTCTCCCATTGTCATTCACTCTCGTCCCCAAACGTACCCAGAACTCCTTCATACCCATCACGCTTTACTCCAACCCACCCATTAAAGTCCCCTAACATCACGATCCGTTCATTTTCTCCGCATTTATTCAAGACCTCTCATGCTATCCCAAAATTCCTCTCTCTCTTGTTGCGCTTTTAATGACCCACCTCCGCGCAGATCCGTCGGTGCATAGACCCCAAGGATAAACAAGCGAGTGAGTCCGACTTTTAACCTAATCCAGAGGAGTCTAGGGCTTACACATTCCTGCTCCACCACACATTCCACTATTCGAGATGAAAGAATCACACCAACTCCCTGACATCCTCGGCTGATTTGGGGGACTCTCGACCAGTATGCCGTGTAGGGGCCATGAAACGTGGTGTCACATCCTTTCCTCTTGGTTTCGTTCAAAAATATCTATGCATCGTTCATCCATCCTCTGACATACTTCATCTATCTTACCATCCATTCGTCCTCTTACATTCAACGTAGCGAAGCGGCTCTCCGTGGGCCGCTTTTCACCCCCGCGAGAAACGAGACGTGATGGGTGGCGAACCTCATCGCCGCCATTTTGGTTAATTAAATTATTTTTATTATTCTCCATTGCGTTCCCACGAATAGCGAGGAAAGGTTTGTCCCCAGCAGAGCCCCGCATGCCAGGGTAAGGCTGGCCTAATTCTGAGGTCGCCTGGTCCCAGGGCAGTGTGGCACGCTAACGACTAGGCTTGCCCCTAGCCATGCATCCATCCGCGCGGCAGACGTTGGATTGTCGAGAGGGTAGGAATAGGGAAAGGAAGGATAGGTGGTGTGACAAGGAAGATTGGTGTTAGAGTGGGAAATAGGAAATGTAGGATATTACCGCCCAGGAGGGTAAGGGATAGGACAGTAATAGCTAGGGAAGCCGGGGTCGCATACCCGTATACTATACCACAACTACCGGACAGGTAAATTGGAATGAGTATCCCATGATTATCTACTATATGATCTACTATATGATATCTACTATATGAAGTAACTTGACAACTAAATTATGTAAATGTATTTGTAAATTTTGTAAATTAAGTAATTAAATTATGTAAATTAATAAAGTAATTGTTTGATTTTATTTTCACTAGTGAATTTTTTTTACGAATTCCTAGGTTGGTTTAACGATCAAAATTGTTAGCGGTTCCATATTGAATTGCGATAGCCGTTGAAGTACTACACAATCTAAATATTTTTGTAACGGCGTGGCTACGACACGGCTCAGGTGTGGTTTGAATGTAAAAATAAAACCACTGCGGTTACAAGAAAGTAACAAATGGTAAAATTAAAAAATTTGTACAATCGAATTCAAAATAAATTATTAAGTATAACTCAAAAACTACTCTTATCAGACCTTGAACAAATTTATATGGGACCACATGAGAAGCACCAGCTTTCAAATAAAAAAGGAACCAACGAAATCGGTTCACCGAAAAAAGTTATGAGGTAACACATAAAAAAAAACAGTCGAATTGAGGACCTCTTCCTCCTTTTTTGAACAGTCAAAGATTTGAATGCGCACATACTTCTAGCATAGCAATTCTAGGCGTAGTTTGAGTCGTTAACGGGAATATTAGTAGTGTTGATAGTATGCTTGTATTTTTCTTAAAAATATTGACTATGATAAGGATGGCGATGATGAAAAAGAAAGAAAAGTCACTAAAAAGAAAAGGGTATCCTCCTTTTGTAAGTGTTTTTTTTTTTGTTGTGTATAGTTCTACGATAAGTATGGCTAGTATCCACATTAGGTTCTATACCAACCACTGGTTGATATTCTGTGTTTCCTCTGGACCAGGCACAATTATTTATATACACAGCAGGACAGTGACCTGAGTCATAATAGGGTTTTAGGGCAGTGAAAGTACTTTACAATTTTTGCTCAGTTTTATTTTATTATTTTGAGGTTATTGAATGAAAGTAAGTTTACAGAAACGTCGCTGTACCCTCTAAATATAACAAAATACAAACTGTTTGTTATTAAAAAAAAAGTTATGGAGCAATTTGCACGTAACTGAAATCTACGCCTTCAAACAAATTATATGTTTGTATAACTTTTGGTAGAAATAATCCTACATTACAAACAAGAATAAACTACTTTCGCGATCCGTATCTTGAAAAAGTTTACTCGGTCGAATGACTGATAAGTACAAAATACTTGTTCACGAAAATAGGTGAGGAAAATTTATTGTACATTTATCCATAAAAGTGTTGGTATAATGTAAATATATTTGAGATTATTCACACCTCGCCTTTTTATACTCGAATAAAATGGTATGAAAGCAAACGAATTCGATCCCCACCGGTACAGCAAAATTAACTTACAGTTCGCTTGATGGTAAGTGGCTACTACAGCCCAGGAACACATGCAATCAACTTTAAATAAAGAAGTCTATTGATTGTGTTGTCAACTCCGAATAGTAAGGTAGAATGCCTCACAGCGTGTAACTATACTGGTTCTCTATACCCTTTAGACCGGAATACAGCGATGCAAGCACTGCAATTTTGTGGCAGAAATATGTAAGAGAAATATATTGTTTCGGTGCACCAATTCGCATTACAGAAGTAAGGCAGCTTTTATTTACACAAACCGACATAATTTGCCAAAAGTCCCAATAAAAATAATTTAGAAAGCATTTATTTTTTGTAACCGACTTCAAAAAAGGAGGAGGTTCTCAATTCGACTGTATTTTTTTTTATGTGTGTTGCCTCAGAACTATTTTCTAGGTGAACCGATTTTGATTGATTTTTTTTTTCATTTGAAAGCTGGTACTTCTCATGTGGTCGCACATAAATTTGATTAAGATTTTTTTTTAATTTAAGAATCATTTCAAAATGAATACAAAAACAAGTAAAATAGCATCTATAAACCACAAAGGTAAAGGTAAATAAAGCTATTGTCTACTTCGATATTTACAGGTTTGATAAAGAAAAATAGAATATACGTCATAATACGTTGTGTTGCAAATAGCACAAAAATCTGGCTAAATGTATAATTTTGATAACTTAGGTAATTAAATAACTAGATGCTTGGTAAGTTCATTTCTAAGTGTCAAGATCAGTTTTAAGTAGGAAGTAAGATTTTAATTTTAATTATGTTTTAATATTTTCTCGTGTTATGTTATTACGTAAATAAGAGGGTAAGTTGTTTATTAATCGGGGAACTAAATATGATCGTTTGCCGTAGATGTTATTAGCACGGGTAGCATAAAACCAATTTTGTGCGACTGCTTCCGTGTGTATACGGAATGTTTAATTTTTTTCAATAAGTTGAGTACGCTATATTTAAATTGTGTATAAATGGGTAAAATTTTACAATATTTAAGTAATTTAACGTTATCGCTTTGAAATCTTTTCTTAATTTTCTTTTAATTTTCTCTTAATTTCCTTTCTTTAATGTTTGGATATCTGACTAGTAGTTTTTGAGTTATCCTTAATAATGCGAATTTAATTGACTTCGATTACATTTATATATGTAAATTACCCACGATACAGGAGAAAATCCTAGTGTGGAGTTAACGTTTTTTAAAGAAAAAATGAAGCAGTACTTAGACATACCTTTTTTTAAGAATCTTTTGAGTCCACTCGTAAAAAAAGTATAAAATAATAAACGCCTCTGTTCACTGCTGGCATATGTGTAATAAATACTAATAGTGAGTCAACTCGGTGACTACACTGAGCAACGATGGGGCGCGGTATGAAGGACAGCGGAGTCAGAAAGACCCCTGACTGCGACGTCGACGGTAGTACCGGTCAGCTTCGCTTGCGTACTGGTACGCCCGTTTAGGAGTGTTACGCACACGGAATCTATTGCTACAGCTACAAGCACAAGCCTTTGTTTCCATCACGATGAATCAGATGAAGCTGCGGAACGCAATTAGTATTATAAAGTAGTAACTATTTGGTATCTTTGTATAGAAAAATAAATTATTACGAAGAATACTGATAAAGTATAATGTTATGATATTATCTAAGGAAATATTTTAGTGACAACCCTTGCATATTTTTAGCGACTTGACGTCGAAACAGCTTTGTAAGTATTTAGCAGTATAACACAGAAGTTGACACACTATTAGTATTTATTATACATATGCTGCTGGTTTCTCTCGGTTCTCATCGGGCTATGCGTCATTCGCGCGTCGAGCCGAGTTTTGAATTAATTGAATTTTCATTAGCTATTAAAATATACGTCCAAATAACATGCTATGCTATAAAGAGCAAATTTTATCTTCATAAAATTGTCTTGATGATGAAGTAACATTCGTTTGTAAGGATTAATATGTCATGCCTAATAATAACGCTTATAAATCACTTTTTAATTTTCAATAATTTTCTGTCACAATAAACCTTATTGTAGCTCATGTATATTAAAAGGTATATGGTATCGCAGACGTTTTTTTTTGACGGGGGAAAGATCAGTATTTTTGTAGAACATTGTAGAACATTACGCCAGCGCACGTGGATAAAGTTGTTCGGGAGCGCTTTTACTTCCGACTTGCTTAACAAAATATTTAAGGCTAGCTGATAGGTGTATCCTAATGCTAGATAGCCTATATTTTTCCTCATAAATCTGGCTATTAAGTGTATACATAAAGAATAATTTACTGGTAGTTCCAGAGATTGGCGTGTTTAAACGAACAAAAAAAAACTCATCCGCTTTATTATATTAAAATAGTAGATTGTACTTAAAACACATAATTACTCAATACTTGTAGTAAAGCATGGCAAATCAGAATTGGCAGAATCTATTATTATAATTTAAGAATTATAAGTAGATCACAGTACAGTAATTGCTCAAAATTTAAAGAAAATAAAATGCAGTATACAGTTAATATTTTATCTAATTAATGTACATAATTTTTATCTATAAATTTGATATTTTTTCTTAAGTGACCATTAGATATGCTAGTTCAACTTTCAAAATGGAAACTAAAACTGCGATAGTTTCGGATAGAATAGTAAAAATTCTAGATAAAAATTATGAAATGTTATTTAAAATTTGCAAAATTCTTCCCATAGACAAAAAAGTAAAATCCATCATCATATTAGAACAGCATGGTATGGTAACATTTAAGAAACCTAAGACATATATAATGCCGAAGCACCAAGTTACACAAAGGAGGAAATATCTCATACCTAGGGTTGAAATTACTTTGAAAGACGTACAAGGCAATGGATAACTCCGACTACTAATGAGGTGGTAAATATTTATGACGAAAACGTAACTAAGTCGCAGCTCAAAACCATCTTGAGGAAACATTATCTGTCGTGTCCATAGTATATTTGAATGTCCATAGTGAATGTTTCTTTAATTATTTATGTTAATTTAAGTATTTATAAGTAACAGATATTGTTTTTAAGTAAGGAGTGTGAAACGATAAACTGTTGCGCTGCCGACAAACTACACAGTTTGGCAAAATTTAAAATGTAATAATGCCACACTCTATCTAAGAATAAATTTAAAAAAGTAAGGAACATATTAAAATAAATGAGTTGGAGATAATTCAAGAATAATTTTTTTTTTTATAGTATAGGGTAACAAACGAGCACACATTCCACCTGATGGTAAGTGGTTGCTGTGACCCATAGACATCTACATTTATCCTCAATAAAGAATCAAAACGCAGATGCGTCGTCACCCGTGAGGACTAAGATGGAATGCCTCTTTTCCAGTAAAATGGGTCTCCGGTTCTCTACACTCACCATACGAAACACAGTAGTGTTAAGCTGCTATTTTACGCTGGTATTCTGTGAGAGTGTGGTCCCTCCCCGGTCGAGCCGACCCATTCGTGCTACAACTATACTACTAATATAGCTGCAGCATGGTTCTACCACGTTTGAACTTCATTTATTCAAAAATAACACGAGAAATTGCACAAAGTATTATTGTGCTTTCGTAAGCAACAATAAGAGTTCCAGTCTAGTATGGATACAGTATTATCACATGATATATGACTTCTAAAACTTTACAAAAATCCTACAACACTTTTTAAAAGGCTAAGTTAAAAAACTAGGAAATTTATGATTTCTATACAATATTTTTTGACTGCCTCGTTGGTCTAGTGGTTGTGGTAGTGCGACTGCTGATCACGAGGTCCCGGGTTCAAATCCGGGGTCGGGCCAAAAAAAATCTGTTCATGAGTTTTTCCATCAAGTAATTCTCAGTAGCTGCCTGGAGTCAGAAAGTTGGCGGTATCTCACCCCCGTGCCTCGGAAAGCACGTAAAGCCGTTGGTCCTGCGCCTGATCTCTCTCCGGTCGTGTCGGTTTACCGTCCCATCGGACTATGAGAGTGAGGGAATAGAGAGTGCACCTACGCTTGCGCATACACTTGGGCACTATAATCCTGTCCTGCGCCGATGCGTAGTCTCCGTTGAGGCTGGCCGCCGTGGCCGAAATTCTGTTTGGAGGACATTATTACAATATTTTATAGACAGTTTTTTGTTTGATAGCAGTAAAACCTTTCGCAAGTGTGTGCGATTACACTCCATTTGAACATACATACTTGACTTATGGCAGATAAATAAAAATTTCAACAGCTTCGCAAATCATCCTTTGTAGGAATTGGTGTTTATACACATGAATTTCTTGTTTATCAAAGCTGATGCAACGATGGGGACGATCCTGAATATGTTCACAGACTGCAGATATTACGGAGCGTTGGTGATGAAATATCATCTGCTTGAGAATGATAAAATTAGATTAAATACTAAAAAGTGGTGGATAATATTAATTATCCCGGCCTGGATGAAGCGTTGCGAATTTATTAGTATGTTGGTAAAATTAGTGTGTTGGTTTAAATGACCAACTGAGTTCTTAAAAGGATGAATTCACGTAGATTATGGACTGTATGAGGCGGTGAGAATATACTATTTCGCGATACTGTAAATGTCCCCAAATTCGGGCTACAGGGAGGACGTGAAGGAAGGCATGTACACTCACCTGGACTTCTACTAATCTGCCTCGTGTCTCCAGTGGCTGCGTTGCACGTTGGTTGGATGCCGGCTGTCTTCAGACATATAACTTTCACAGATTATCGCGAAATATAGCGTTATTGGAAATGTTTCAATTTTCATTTTGCCTGGCCCCATAGCCGCCGCATAATGGACTTGAGGTAGCCCGTTAAGCAGATGGAAATGTATGTCGTGGAGGAAAACACGCCTTGTCGTCGCACCGAGAGTTGTCCTCCCCTGAAAAGGTAGGCGCTAAGTTCTCGACGTTGGGCCGAGTTGTAGGGCTGGCCCGAGGTGGCCGCTCCGAGTGGGTTTCCCTAGCCCACTCCGGATGTACGTTGATGCAATGTGGCGGTAGGGGTGTTTTCTTACCCTTCCCGCCGCAGCCGAGGTGGAGTCTCGGGGAAGAGAGTTATTGGTATGGCGATGCGTCTCTCGCCCTATCCTCTGCGACTCCGGCGGGGCCGCACCGTTGATGCGGTGGTAGTGATCCAATGGGGTCAGGAAAGCGTGCTAAAGTGCTTGCAAGTGCTCGCTTTTTCCTGGCCATGGGATTTATACTGGGCCATTTATACTGGGCTCCATTGCGCAGGTTGAGTTGAGGCCGCGGAGGAAGACGTGCCTTTTGTTTCTGGTGGGCCTGAGAAAGAGAAGGAAGGAGAAGTCCTGTCACAAGGAGTGGCTGCCATTGGGCGGTCGGCGCTGGTAGGGCCGCGAATGCGTACGAATCTTTATGCGGCGAAAAGGAACAAGGCTGAATCTGAATGACAGGTCGAGAAATACTGTAGTAAGAGAAAAGTGTGGTTTGCAAGATGATGTTGTGACCGAGATTAAGAAAGTAATGCTTCGGTGGCTTGGTCATGTAGAAAATATGGACGAGGAAAGAGTGAAAAAGCTAATTTATGTTGCAGAAGTGAACTGAAGAGTTGGGAAGGGACGCCCCAGACGAAAGTTTATCGACCAAATTGGCCATATATTGAAGATGGGCCAGATTAAGAGTATCCTTAACCGACGAGCATGTATGCGTAGGTATATGGATGTAAAGGAAGTGAGAGAGGTGTGTCACGAGTGCGCCAATTGGAAGTCCGTAGTCTCTGCCTACCCCTCTGGGTGACAGGCGTGAAGGTTTATGTATTATTATGTAAGGAACACCATAGGGTGTAGTCGTTGTGAGACCGACATAATCAGTCCTTGCTTCGCGTAACAGTTCGTAAGACTTTTCCCAAATAAAACGAGGCGCATTTATAATATAAATTTCTTCCCGAAAGACATTGATGATAAAAATAAAACAAATAAAGATATAGTTCTTCCTGATATCAGTCACTAAATGTTACGACTTGCAAAAACGTTCATGATCTTATACTTGTACCCACAGAAAGTCGTAAAACCCGCGTAAAACAAAAAACGTCTCTGCGAAAATTTTATTATGAAAACACATCAATTCAGTGGCACTAGTATTATTTTATAACTTTTCGGTACACATAGTTATGCATTGCCAAAAGTTTCATAATTGAATCTTATCCTTCTTATATTATGAAATATCATAATTAAGGAACGCGAAAAGAACCTAGAAGGACAAGGCAATGCATTTGAAGATCCCCTATGTTACCAACCTTATTTCCGGGATTATGACTGCAACACAAGTGGTTTTATTTATTTTCTATGCTGTTGTTTTTCTAATGGTTAGTAAAGTGAGCCGGCGACCCTTTTAGCTGGTAACATGCCATTCCATCTTAGTTTTTCACAAATATTGGAGTTAACGAAAATTCATACAACGAGTTTGATTTTCCTCAACAAATTTATTAGCTCTTCCGCCTACACTTTATTATCGAACAATCCAAAGATATAATTATCGCTCAAATTCGGCGTAACGTCCTACTTAAGCGTTCTTCACTGTTAAATGTCGACGAAAGAATGACTACGCCGGTATCGTTTCGCAAGTCGTGTGTTTACCTTTCCGCATAGCCGGAAAACGGTCAATACACGGACCGGATGTAGTCATACAATGTTTTTCTTATTTTACGATAGTTTTATTAAATTTCACAAAAGTTATATTAGCTTAATTATACATGGACTTTAATTAATTTTATTAATAGTGATTCGAAGTTTTGAATAAAATCAATAGCTTGAGATTAATTAACCACCGGAAATGGCAATTTATATTATTTAGAATAAAGTAATCCCTAACAGCTCGGCCATCCTGTATAGCGCGAGACCCTTGGCGGTGTAATCTCGAAGTACACACACCAAGATGTTTTATTTTTTCACGATCTTAAAACTAAATTTAAGTACAGAGTACATTTTCATTTACGGGAAACTTAATTACAATTCAGATTTATTCATAAAAGCTTACTATACTAATATAAAGTTTACTATATTTATATAACTAATATAGATATGTATTTGGTATATAAAAAAAATAATAATTATATCTTATAATTATACATAATTTTAATAACTGAACATAATCACAAGCATTTAAAGTAAAGAGAAAAATAGTGACTTAATTACTTATATTATTAGTACAAACTCATATTTCGTGGGTTCCTTTACATTTGTAGTATTATTTTGGTTCATTATTATACTTCATTAGTAGGTCCATTGTCTCCAGTATCATCATCAGCATCACTTGTACTATTTGAACTATCATCAAAGTCCCTATCAAAGCTCATCCATGGTTGAATTTTGTCCAAAGCCACTGTTCCTTCATACCTACGACCATTTTTGCGTGACAACGGCGTGTCTTCAACTATAAACCTATCATGAGGGAGCACTTTAATGATACGATACGGGCCCTGGTATTTAATTACTAATTTTTGCGATTTACCATCATGCGGGACTTGTCGTTCTATTCGAACTAAGTCTCCTACCTTGTACTTTCTACCTGCTTTTCTATGCCTGTTATATCGATCAACATCTTTTTGCTGTTGTGTCTGAATACGTTGCTTAGCCTCCTCCCTGACAGATTCTAATTCATCAGACGATATTACATTTAATGTATCATTCATTATTGTACTTAGGATTCCCTGACTTCTGTTATTTGTATTAAAGCCAAATAAGAGTTCTGATGGTGATTTTTGAGTAGTTTTGTGGACCGTAGTGTTAAGTCCAATTTGTATGTCTCGAATGTGTTCGTCCCAAGCTTTTTCGTCCTTCCCATGATTTGATGTACCTGACCATTTGCTCTCGGAGTCGCAACTGCGTTCATGACATGCTTTATTCCATACTCGGCAATAAAATCTTGTAAAGCTGGACCCTCTATCTGTAATAAGGCGCGTTGGTACTCCAAAGAAACTAATGTGGTCTTTTAGAACTTTAATGGTTGTCAGTGATTTAGTATTTTTAACAGCTGTAATATTAATAAATTCGTAAAACTGTCTATTATATCTAATATATAACAATTTCCTACTTTACTTTTTATAAAAGGACCCAGGTGATCAGCGTGAATAGTATGAAATGGTATGCTATATTTTTCTATCGGGTGCAACTCACCTTCTCGCCTCCCACCTGGTACCTTATGGTGGGCACATTCTATACAGGCTGAAACATACTTTATGAACCGCCTCATGTGCAAACCAGTAGTGCTTTTTAATGCGTGCTAACGTTTTTTCATAACCGTAATGGCCAACATCGTCATGATTCCTCTTAACAATCTGCCACCGAGCTCCACTTGGCACAACCTATTTTAATTCGTCACCTATAATACGGTATACGCGTCCATTTTTAAGTTTAAAGTTTTTGCGGATGTCAAGTACATTCTCAGTATTCGGATCATTGAGTATGTTTTTTATTCTGGTAATTTCCTGATCAGCTGATTGCACGGTAGCGATCCAATCTTGTTCAGATTCAACAGACAGTATATCGAGAACGTGTGACTCGTTGACATTCGTATCTACTGGGTTG
Organism: Parnassius orleans; assembly: GCA_029286625.1. Lineage (NCBI taxonomy): Eukaryota > Metazoa > Arthropoda > Insecta > Lepidoptera > Papilionidae > Parnassius > Parnassius orleans. The sequence goes on along the minus strand of JAGSMP010000038.1, from coordinate 7,482,198 downwards.
CGACTAAGGGCGTCTACATGAAACATCTTTATTCCTGGTCTATATTCAATTGTGCAATCATACTCTTGCAATTGGATCCACCACCGAGCAATCCGTGGCACTAAATCTCTTTTGGTTAAGGTCGACCTTAGCGCATTATAGTCGGTTTGTATAGTAAATGGGATCCCAATGAGGTAAACTCGAAATCTCTGTAGGGATGCAATAACAGCAAGGGTTTCTAGCTCAAAGGAATGGTATTTTGTTCTTCCGCGGTGGTTTTACGACTGAAGTACGTTACCGGTTGTAAACCCATTTTGATTGCGTTGAAGTAGAATACCAGCCAAGCCATTCTTACTGGCATCGGTATGCAGATGAGTCTCGGCACGAGGTCGTATAGAGCAAGTAACGGACGCTCGGACAATAAGTTTTGATACGGGTAAACGAGTTTTATGGTTCGCGCCATATCCATTCATTATTCTTTTTAGTAAGTCAGTTAATGGTGCTGCTATTAATGCATAATTTTTAATAAATCTCCTGAAAACCCAGAGAGGCCTAAAATTGACGCACCTGTGGACTTCTGGCTTGGGAAACTTTGGTACTGCTTCGCATTTTCTTGAACCCGGCCGTATGCCATTTGCACTCACTTTAAAACCATGGAAATCAATATTTTCTGAAAAAAAAATTACATTTACTTAGTTTTAATGTGAGACCACCTTTTCTCAATAATCCCAGTACTTGTTTTAGTCTTGCTAAACCTTCGTCAAACCCTTTACATGGTATTAAAATATCTTCCGTATTTAATTTTGGCCTCGGCTAAAATTTTACTTATAGTCCTCTGAAATATAGACGGCGCATTCGAGTCCAAATGGCATCCGATTATACTCAAACTGCCCATCTGGGGTCACAAATGCAGTTTTAAAACGCGAGCTCTCATTGATCGGTATTTGGTAGTAACCGGACGCTAAATCTAATGATATAAATAGGTTATTACCCGCTAGCAAGTCCAGTTGGTCTTCAATACGAGGAAGCGGATAGTGATCCTTTTTTGTCTTACGGTTTAAAGCACGATAATCCACGCACAACCTCTTATCGCCGGTTTTTTTCTGTACCAGCACAATTGGACTAGCATATGGGGATGACGATTCCCTGATAATACCACTATCGACCATTTCTTGAACCATTTCTCTAACTAGACACCTCTCTGAGTAAGCCATACGGTACGGTCTGTATACGATTGGTTCAGAGTCTTCGAGCTCAATAACCATTTCGGTTGCATTAGTGAGTCCTAAGTCCTTCAGACTACTCGAGAAACAGTCTTGAAATTCGGTCAACGTATTTTGAAGTAACAGTCGTTGCTCGGTCGTTAAATTAGGATTACAGATTATGGAGTCATCTATTTCAGTTTTACTTATAGTAATTTCGCAGACTTCCGCAGTTTGATGTGTTTGGGTAGCCCTTGTCAAGAGTAAATTCTTTTCTACGATAATATCCTCGTTGGACACGTTATAAATCAACAACGCACATTTATTATTTCTTACGGCGTATTCTCCCGGTAGAAGATAGTATTCCTTGCCCAAGGACCCTCGAGTCGACCCATTTACATAGACGTATCCGTTGTTCAATGATTCGCAGTGAACGGGCACGGCGCGTAAGCTATTAATGGGAATTATTACTCTGTTCTGCGAAATCAAATGAACCTTTTGATGTTGGATTTTTTGAAATATAATCTTATCTGGAGTTTTTGTAATCACTATATCCGGTTTTAGAGAACGAATGACCCAGTAACAATGGATAGCTCAAAACGTAATCTTGTACCACATATATGTCGACAACTTCTTTGATATCCTGCACTTCTACGGTGGCTATTATCAATCCCAGTGGTCGAACAAGATTTGCACCAATACCCCTTAAGGTAGGCAACTCCGCGTCTTTAATCATACTCACATCTAGTAACTTAGTATCAGTTTCCCTCATAAGAGAACATTGGCTACCCAAATCCAAATGAGATTGAAATGTTTTATCGTTAACTTTTACATCCATTACATATTTATCATTATTTTTACCGGTTACACTAAGTTTAGAAACCTGTTTTTCATTTATGTTGGCGGAAGTATTACTAGAAACTTCCTTGTTTTTGTTTCTATGACAGTTTGACAACTGGTGACCAATCCTATCGCAATTCCTGCATTTAATCAATGGTTTCTCGCATTTAAAACTTGGGTGGCCTATCATGTTGCAATTAAAACACCGTATGTTAGAGTTATTTCAGTAAATTTCGAAAAGATGGCTTGTTAACGTTAACATTTTATCTAACCTATTCTTCCTTAAATAACCGCTACTGTCGCTAGAGTTGCCGACGCTAACAGACCTGAAATACTTAAGGACTTGTTCTGGTTCGGAAAATTGTGCTGCCTGTGCTCCAACTTTTATAGCACGGTTATCAACGCCATGAAGTAGACAAAATACTGCTTGCCTACCGCTTATTTTGTAACGATTCAACAGATTAATTTTGGAGTAATAATAATGTACTAAAACCTCACCATATCGAACGCACTTATTCAACATTTCTGTAAGGAGTTCGGCATAATCTTCGCGACAAGGAAACGATTCGATAAGCTTTTCCTTCCATTCCGTCCAACTGTACAACAAAATTGGATGACCTTGATACCATGACCTAGCTACACCGCATAATTTCGGAAGTGAATAGTGAACTATTTCCTTTTCGTCACAACCATAGATCTCTGCACATTCTTCTACTTTATTAATCCAAGTGAGTATGGTCTTTTCCCTTGTCATGGGTTCAAAGTCTGGAACGACGTTATTATTGTAAGATAGTCTGGGTTTATCCGAACTTACGTCTTTAATTATGGAAAGGAACTTGTCCAGTATGACGTCTGTACTATTTGTAAGGTTTTACCACGATTAGATTTTGAATGAGCCTTGACGGACCTACCTGAAGATTCTGATGATGTACTGGGACACCTACGTCTGCGCCTTGATATCCGTTCATTAGATAGTCTTCTTCTTCGCCCCTTTGAATTACCTCTCCTAAAACTTTCATTGTCATCAGACTCTTCCAAAGAACACGTTCTATCCCTGGTACGTTTCCGTAAACTTAAATTATCTCGCGACTGTCCCGGTGTTTCTTCCATATAATTCAAAGTTCTATACTGGTGCCCTTGACCTCGGGCGTTACCTTTTATAAGCCCTTGACCTCGGGCATCATAATTTCTCGACCCTTGACCACGGGTATTCTCACTATCTAGGCCTTGTCCTCGACCATTATCAACCATAAACCCTTGACCTCGGGAATCATCTGTCCATAGCCCTTGACCTCGGGCGTCATCATTAGGCCCTTTACCTCGGCGTCAATATTAGCCCTGACCTCGGGCATTATTGATTAGAGACCCTTGACCTCGGTTTCATCAATAAGCCCTTGACCTCGGCACCGTTTTCATCCATGTCTCTGGAACTTAGAAAATCAAAGCTTAGAGTGATAACCATGCGTGTAATTCCATACTATCCTTCTCTCCATTGGTTAAGTGGAAAGAAAATATTATTTGATATAAGCAGAAACAGAAAATAAACATATTTAATTGTGACCTCTTCATGTGAAATCCTAATATAATATATGTTTCGCTCTTTCCATTCTTTAATTCATCGTTGAGACATGTCATTCCCCTTTCATCCTCCCATATATTCTCTTTTTTTCTTCAAATAAAAAACAAAGGAAAATATATTAAAAAAAAGCTAATGGCAAAGGAAAAGAAACTAATAGAAACCAACGTTTTATAATACGTCCAAAAAGAAAAGCATTAATTGCAGGAAACAATGCACCATATTTAAATGCGTTCGAAATGGTGCATCATCGTCGTCAGAAGTACTTAAAAGTTTATTGTATAATAAGAGCCTCTCCGCTACAGGAAAGATATGCTTCAATCGTCACGTTTAAAAATCAATGGTAATAAAAGGATTTTTACATTACATACATTCTATTATTACTAAGTAATATATTTCTCGAGTAATACAAAAGAATCACAAAGTAGGGATTTACATGTAAGTAGTAATGCGGGTAATATAAAAATAAAGAAAACACAAAAAACATTCATTCCTAAACGTTTAAGAATTTTCAGAATTTAAGGGTTACATCATTTAACAGAAAATTATTCACTTTACTTACGTTTTGTAGGCGTGAAAGGAAGTTTTATGTATCCTTTTCACTTTGAATGGAGAATCTCCTCCTTTTTCGGTTACAAAAAATAAATGCATTCTACATTATTTTTATTGGGACTTTCGGCAAATTATGTCGGTTTTTGTAAATAAAAGCTGCCTTAATTCTGTAATGCGAATTGGTGCACCGAAACATATTTCTCTTACATATTTCTGCCACCAAATTGCAGTGCTTGCATCGCTGTATTCCGAAGGGTATAGAGAACCGGTATAGTTACACGCTGTGAGGCATTCTACCTTACTATTCGGAGTTGACAACACAATCAATAGACTTCTTTATTTAAAGTTGATTGCAGGTGATCCTGGCCTGTAGTACCCACTTACCATCAAGCGAACTATAAGTTAATTTTGCTGTACCGGTGGGGATCGAATTCGTTTGCAGTCATACCATTTTATTCGAGTATAAAAAGGCGAGGTGTGAATAATCTCAAACATATTTACATTATACCAACACTTTTATGGATAAATGTACAATAAATTTTCCTCACCTATTTTCGTGAACAAGTATTTTGTACTTATCAGTCATTCGACCGAGTAAACTTTTTCAAGATACGGATCGCGAAAGTAGTTTATTCTTGTTTGTAATGTAGGATTATTTCTACCAAAAGTTATACAAACATATAATTTGTTTGAAGGCGTAGATTTCAGTTACGTGCAAATTGCTCCATAACTTTTTTTTTTAATAACAAACAGTTTGTATTTTGTTATATTTAGAGGGTACAGCGACGTTTCTGTAAACTTACTTTCATTCAATAACCTCAAAATAATAAAATAAAACTGAGCAAAAATTGTAAAGTACTTTCACTGCCCTAAAACCCTATTATGACTCAGGTCACTGTCCTGCTGTATATAAATAATTGTGCCTGGTCCAGAGGAAACACAGAATATCAACCAGTGGTTGGTATAGAACCTAATGTGGATACTAGCCATACTTATCGTAGAACTATACACAACAAAAAAAAAAACACTTACAAAAGGAGGATACCCTTTTCTTTTTAGTGACTTTTCTTTCTTTTTCATCATCGCCATCCTTATCATAGTCAATATTTTTAAGAAAAATACAAGCATACTATCAACACTACTAATATTCCCGTTAACGACTCAAACTACGCCTACAATTGCTATGCTAGAAGTATGTGCGCATTCAAATCTTTGACTTTTCAAAAAAGGAGGAAGAGGTCCTCAATTCGACTGTTTTTTTATGTGTGTTACCTCATAACTTTTTTCTCGGTGAACCGATTTCGTTGGTTCCTTTTTTATTTGAAAGCTGGTGCTTCTCATGTGGTCCCATATAAATTTGTTCAAGGTCTGATAAGAGTATTTTTTGAGTTATACTTAATAATGTATATTGAATTCGATTGTAGAATTTTTTTAATTTTACCACTTGTTACTTTCTTGTAACCGCAGTGGTTTTATTTTTACATTCAAACCACACCTGAGCCGTGTCGTAGCCACGCCGTCACAAAAATATTTACATTGTGTAGTAATTCGACGGCTATCGCAATTCAATATGGAACCGCTAACAATTTTGATCGTTAAACCAACCTAGGAATTCGTAAAAAAAAATTCACTAGTGAAAATAAAATCAAACAATTACTTTATTAATTTACATAATTTAATTACTTAATTTACACAATTTACAATTACATTTACATAATTTAGTTGTCAAGTGACTTCATTGAATGGTCTATCATTTTCTATTATGATTTAAAGCCCTTTAACCTATCTAGGTTAAAGGGCTTTAAATTAAATCAATGCATCTTAAAATAAACAGAAACAGAAACTTTTTATTCAATATAGATTATAAATAATACTTATTGAAAGTCACTCTTTGTCTAATTACCACTGGTTCGAAAACCTCTGTCCTGGGAAGAACCAGCAAGAAACCCAGCGGGACTTTTTTTTAAATAACAGCTTACAATCATGTATATTACACAATTAACCACACAAAACAAATTAGAAACAGCCTGGCAGCGAACACCTCATTCCTAGGGTTATTATCATCCATAAATTCCTTAACATTATAATAACCCTTTATACAAACTATGTTTAATAAAGTTTTGAATTTTGAGCAGGTCGAATTTTGTATATTTTTGGGATTTTGTTGTAAAAGCGTATACATCGCCCCAAGAATGAATTACTGACTCGGTGGAGTCGAGTAACTGGTACTACTAGCTTGTGTCTGTTCCTAGTGTTTACAGAATGAATATCAGTTATTTTGGTTAAACTACTTTTATTTTGTGTACGTACATTACATTTTCATAAATGTATTGAGAGGCCAAAGTTAATATATTAATTTCTTAAATTTTGTCGGAGCGACTCTTTAGGTTTTAAATCATAGATTGCTCTTATGGCCCTCTTCTGTAAAACAAATATAATTTCAGTGTCAGTCGCGTGTCCCCATAGCAAAATACCATACGACATTATGCTATGGAAATAGCTAAAGTAAACAAGTCTAGCTGTTTCCACACTGGTAAGATTTCTAATATTTTTACAGCATATGCTGCAGAACTAAGTCTGCTTGCTAACTTTGATATATGGGTGCTTCATTGAAGCATCGCGTCTAGTGTAATTCCAAGAAAAATGGTGGTATCGACAAGACTCAGTTCCTCCCATTTAAAATTAAATTAGTATTTAATTGTCTGACATTTGAGTCATGAACTTGTACATTTCGTTTTAGTGCTATTTAAATGCAAGTTATTAACATTAAACCAATTTACTAATTTAGATATAGCATTATTTACTTTGTCATATTTTAATAATTGTCGTTTTAATTTGAAAATTAATGAAGTGTCATCAGCAAATAATACTATATTATGGTTATCCTCACTATGTAAGGTAAGTCATTAATATATACAAGAAACAGAAAAGGGGCCGAGAATTAAGCCTTGAGGCACGCCCATTTGTACTATCGACCCGAAGAGCTCATACTATTAATGACAACTTTTGAGTTCTGTTACTTAAATATGAAACAATTAATTTAAGAGCATTACCGTAGTGTTGTAGTTTCCTGATTAATGTTTCATGGTGAACACAATCGAAGGCTTTGGATAGGTCACAGAATATACCCAAAGCATCCTGTGAATTCTCCATGCATTAAAAATATATTTGATCAGCTCAACACCAGCATCAGTTGTCGAGCGACCCTTGTGAAACTGAATTGATTTTATGAAGTAAATTATTAACATTAAAAAATTAACATTTGATCAAGAATAATTTTTTCAAAAATTTTACTTAGTGTTGGCAGTACAGAAATGGGTCTAAAATTGGCGGGGTCTAATGTACTACTAGATTTAAATAAAGGTATTACTTTACTATGCTTCATCAAATCAGGAAACACACCATATTCGATACTAGTATTAAAAATAATAGCTAGTTGAGGCGCGATTATATCGATTATAGACGCAATAACTTTAACGGGAATGCCCCACAGATCCGCAGTTTTCTTAACATCAATAGTTTTATAATATTTACAATATCTTTTGATGATATTTTATGAAATGTAAAAGTCTTTGTACACGCATTTACATTTTGTTTAAGCAATGATTCGGCGACGGCAGGAGAAGAATTCAGTGACATAGTGGTTAAGATCGGAATATCCGTAAAATACTTCTCAAAACCATTGCAACATCCTGATCTGATTCCGTTAATTTGTTGTTAAAACTCAACCGGTAGTTTGAATTGCGAGAGTTGACCTTACCAGTTTCACTATTAATTATACTCCACGTCATTTTAATTTTATTAGAAGCCGTCTTAATTTTGTTGCTCAAATGCAAAGAATTGGCTTTGGAGCACACCTTTAAATATTTTTGAATATTTTTAACATATTCCCAAATTGACGCTAGGGTTATATGACCTTTCATGGTAAAGTTCATATAACCTTTGTCTGCTCTTATGGACTCCTACTGTCGCCCATTCATTGAAAGCCTGACTGTTCAAGGAGAACGTTTTAGAAGTAAAAATATTATCAAATTCATTGCAAATAAGTTTAAACACTGTTCCATACAAAAATTAGGATCATTTTGGTATGAAAGTGATGGAAGTTTCTTCACTATGTTACTTCTAAACTTCTCCAAGCGACGTGCATTTACAGGAACAAACACAATTTTCTCATCTACTTGCTTTTTGTGAACATAAGGTAACGAAATATTTTTCGTAATATTATTTTATTATTCGAAATATTCGTTTTAATTCTTATCGGACATTGTTACAAATTTTCCATTCAAAATAAAACATATACCATTTTTATTTATCGATCTTATGTTACTAAAACTCCCTCTCTTGCATTAAATTAATTAATTGTTCAGAATCGATTTATTTAATTAAATTAAATGTAATTTATTATATTGTGTCATATAACAAATTTTACTATGCCTCTATCCCTCCCTCCCCTTTCCACCAGCGGAAAACCACGCGGTTAGCGGGTCTTTACCCCTTTGTTGTCGATGTTCCACGCATTCGAACCAAACGGTTTAGTTTGTTTTTCGTAATGCGTACAGCAAAGCAGTGTAGTAATTTGCTGGCGTCATTCTTTCCATCCGATTACAATCTGGGTGTCTTCAGACCAAGAGTGAATTGGCTTTTGTTACGCTAAGGCAATGTGATTTACCGTCTAATAGGGCTTCATCATACTTACTACCGGGTAAGATTTTAATCAAGCACTGGTTTTAATTAAGTAAAAAAAAGATGATCCCATTATAATAACATAAAATATCCTTATTTTGTACACATTTACACAACTCTGCACTGGTGACGTAATATTAAGTGTAATCTACACAAAAGAGTGGCGCGGCAGCGGTGCGGTGCTAACGCGGATGCGATTCGGTACCTACTAATGCGGTTGCGGTGCGTTATCGGTGCCGACCCTAACCGATTTTAGCTTGTACATGTTACGGCTAAAAGCCGAAGTGCGGATACACCTAGGTTTAGCCAGCTACTACTAGGTGCAGCCTATTGCGATTGGTTAAACTTAGCATATATAAAGAAGCCAAGGAGCGGTTAGTGTATATGTAACATATACACTAATCGGCTCCTTGTAAAGGAAGCCTAATGCTGTTATCACCAAAATATGCTAATAGGAATGAATTAAATTACATGAATTATCTCTAACCGAAAACTCTTTTAAATACTCGCCCATCATTTATGGACTCATCCTCTAAGTACTTTCACTTTACTCCTTTTAGGTCGTAATCGTTTTGACGTTGCAGTACGTGCTTCGTGAACGATATTAAGCAGGTCCCTATACGTACAATAGAGGCGTACAAGGGACAAGAAGGGCTTTAAAAGTGTTAATTTGTAATTGAGACGTTGACGACGTTAGGATGGTATAAGAGATCATAATTTCTCGTAAACACTTCCTAATGTTATGCGACTTAGTTTTTACTGAAAATAAAATTAACTTATATTTATTATTAAGCCGTGCGGTTGGTACAAACATATTCAAGATTGTATTATACCACCAGTCCAATACAGCCTATAAAAAAAGTCCACTGCTGAACATAGGCTTCTTCCATAGATTGCCTCATAGGAGGGATTTTGCCATAATTGCCACGCTTGGCAGGCGGGTTGGCAAGTTTTTTATTATTTTGAGTTATTATGAGGTAGATGTAGCTGCCCATCACCTGTTTCTGTTTCCCTCTGTGGCCTCCTACGATACCCACGGCACGATATATCCATCTCGAATAATCCAGACACCGAGATCGGGAGCAGTGTCATTTGTGTATGCAAACGGGTTACCGATAGCAGTGACAAATGTCTCATTTGTCACTGCTATCGGTAACCGGTTTGCCCAGCGTAGTAATTACAATGGCAGAGAGGGGCCCATATCCAGCACTGGACTGGAAGAGCACGTCGAGGAGGATAATTTGACTACTTATAATACTTTCGAAAACCGCTGCGAATGAAATACTAAAGTGCCAAAAATGAATATATATATATATATATATATATATATATATATATATATGTAGGCGAAAGAGGACCATCTCAAATGCACCATGATGGATGGCGCAAATATGAGTGCGTTACAACTTAAAGTACAAGAAAATATGAGGAGCTAAAATTCAAAATGTGATTTGTCACTTTACAAAAAAAATATATTTATGCGCTAATCGTATTCTCTATGGTTACTTGTAACTAAAAAATTTCATGTATCCGAGAAAAAACAAATTTGTCCCTTTAGAAAAATATAAAATATATAGATTGTTTGAGCAAAAAAGGTTTTGTCCTTTGACGGTTGGCCTGGAAGAAGAAATTGCAATTCATATTTGACTATTTTTTTTTAATAAAGAATACTATAAGGAAAACTCATATTTTAATTTATTTATTGTTACCTAGAATGAGCTGAGTAGATTTTCCTTTTTTCTATTGAATCATAAAGCAAAACGTGATTTCTCCATACCTATTCATTCAAAACCTGATTTGTCCAAATTGTTTTAAAAGAAACAATCTAATTTTGTATGGTACAATATTTAAAACTTATTTGTAAAATGAAATATGTCTAAGAACTACCAGAAAGTGATAAAAAAGGTCATAATTAGTTTTTTTTAATTTATTAACAACAATCAACAATCTGATCTGAGTGACAAATCACGTTTTGAATTTTAGATCCTCATATAATAAACAGATCGCTAGCAATTCGTCGCAAATATATGGTACGCTTTCCCGATGATGTTAATTTCAAAAATACTATATAACAACAACGGTTGCCACGTTACCACCGATACGACGCTTCGCTAGAGTAAAACCTTTTTTACCGTTTACCCTTGATCTGGCCAGTATTTTATAGTCGTGCTTACATATATATAGGTATAAATACATGAAAGGTCGGGAAAAAGTTTCTTCGTATTTTGTTTGTGTAAAATTAAAGAAAAATATCTTTGGTTGTACTGTTTGTATCTGGCTGGTTTTAATATCAACACATATAGGACATTAGGAAAAATAAAAATTAAAAAACACCTTTCCGCCATTTTTCAATTGTTTTTCTATCTGCGAAAATGAGTGAATCTAACGAAGAAATTTATTAAACATTCTGATGTTTTATTACAAAGTAATTAACAATTAAAAATTTTGAACAACCGACTTCAATATAAATTATTAAGAATAACTCAAAAACTATTAGACAGACCTTGATCAAATTTATATGGGACCAAATGAGAAGCACCAGCTTTCAAATAAAAAAAGAATCATCGAAATCGGTTCACCCAGACAAAAGTTATGAGGTAACACATATAAAAAAAATATACAGTCGAATTGAGTACCGTCTCCTTTTTGAAGTCAGTAGATAAAAAAGGGAAAAATGCGACCTAAGCAGCGGAAAAAAATTGTGACGTTTAAGATCCTAATGCAGTGTAAGTAAGAGTAACACAAAGTTGGTCCAAGGGCTTTCAATCCGGGAATTTTGATGTCAAAGATGCAGCTCGCTCTGGTGGCCCTCATACGGATAAAGTCGATGGCATTTTTGAAAACGTGGAGTAAGATCGGCATATTAGTAGTTATGACATAGCCGATGAATTGAGGATTGAACACAATACAGTTTTGACCCATTTAAAAAAGTCTGGCTGTACAAAAAAAGGTCGATATTTGGGTACCACACGAGCTCACTGAAAGAAACCTAATGAATCGTGTACTCATTTACGATTCTCTATTGAAACGTAATGAAACCGAACCATTTTTGAAAAGATTGATCAATGGTGATGAATAGTTCGATCAGATCTTTACTGCCAACAACTAATGGGACTCAAGCAAGAAATTGAGAAATAACGGCCGGAATTGATCAAAGAAAATGACTGGTCTTTCTTCATGATAACGCCAGACCACACACATCTTTGGCCACTCAGCAAAAATTGAGAGAGCTTGGTTGGGAAGTGTTAATGTATCCACCAGACTTTTTTAAATGGGTTAAAACTGTTTTGCGGTCAAACTTCAGAAATGATCAAATTTCTTCGTTAGATTCACTCATTTTGGCACATAGAAAAACAATTGAAATGGCGGGAAAGTGTTTTTTACTTTTTATTTTTCTTTTTTTTAATGTCCTGTATGTATTGTTACTAAAACTAGCCAGATACAAACAGTACCGCTAACTATAGAAAGCCTCTCTTTTTAGGATTGCCCAAAGTCACCGCTTAATATATATATATATATATATATATATATATATAAATCAGTCCTGGTAAAGATATTGCACAAGAAATTTTAACCTAAATCAATACTACATTCCAAGCTGAAAAGGGTAAAGGGTTGAACCCCTTGGTCTGTGTCACGAGACAATTGTTTACCCCGATACTATCAGGCGTCGGACTGACAGAAGAGATTCCATAATAGCGAATTCAAAACAGTACTTATTAATGTATGCTTGAGTAATATTTGTTGGAATAAATATTAATATATCGGAATTACTTAAATCATGAAATTAATAAAGAAAAATAATAAAAGTTTAAGAGCGGATGTTCTACTTGCTCTCCTGCTTACGCAATTAAAAATTACACAGTAGTGTAACGTGTAGGACGTAATTACATGATAACACCAAAGTATGCAAACCAACAGCAACACTACACAATTCAGTGTAATACAGAGCTGCCTCTCAGCTACACAATCTTCTTTGCCTGCACTAGAAGAATTACTACAACGGACAGAACCACGATACTTTCATTCTTCGAGTCTTAGCACTTGTTGAATGATAGGGGGAATCTCTCGGGCACGATGCCTACTGTGAAATTTATACTGCACAACTAAGTGAGGGTTTCTCGATATACCCTCAATTCTACCACACCACCATCGATTTGACACTCTGCTAGAGTGATGCAACCTCTCGCTCACTTTCGATCCATCCGGTATTTTATAGACGCGCTGATGAAATTTACTACATATCTTCTTATATATAAAAATCATTTACTGTCCGTTAGTCTCGCTAAAACTCGAAAACGGCTCGAACGATTTTGATTTTTGAATGCATTTGAATGGATGATCTAAACGATTCACAATAGGTCGCGCTGTTGTCGAGATCCAGAAATCACCCGTGCGAAGCCGGGGCGGATGGCTAGTTTATAATATATAGTAGATTTAACACAATCTGTTTGTTTGGCTTTCAATCTCAATAAATATTGTAATACCATCTTTTTTTCACATCTGTGATTTGATTGATTTTTTTTTTTTATAGAATAAGGGTGACAAACGAGCACACAGTCCACCTGATGGTAAGTGGTTGTTGTTGTTCATAGACATCTACATCTATCTTCGTTAGCGAATTTAAATGCAGATGCGTTGCCAGCCGTGAGGACTAAGATAGAATGCCTCTTTCCAGTAAAAGTCCGGTCTTTCACACTCACCATATGAAACACAGCAGCATTGCTGCTATTTTACGTTGGTATTCTGTGAGAGCGTGGTCCTTCCCGGTCGAGCTGACCATTCGTGCTACAACTATACTATTAATATAGCTGCAGCATGGCTCTACCACGTTCTAAGTGATTTCTATTAATATGCCTAATTGTAATGGAATTTAAGCAAAGTTGTGCAGAAATGCATTGTGGTGTCTTAACTCTCGTATTAAGTTATCAATAAAACTTATTGAGTAGTTATTTAAAACTTAGTAAGATATCATTTTATTTTCCATCTTACAACTATTAAGTACAAGAAAAGTCGTAAAATATTGAACCAAAATTATTTAAAATCTGATAAACTACCAACTGCTAGACAAAGGCCTTTAACACAAGCGATATGATCAACCGCGCCCACTCAGACACTCGAGCTTCCCAATCTTAAGTGTTACGAACACTTAAGAACAGGAGCCTCGCTCTTCACACATCTTCGAAACTAAATTTCTGAGGCAACCCTCAGAGAAATCTACTGGATGTTTTTGATCACTGACGAGTACATGATTAAAGCATTTCAATTACGATTTATAATTTCGAAACTACTGACGGGAATCAAACACGGATTATCTCGTACAAGGTTTGTAATTAAAGTGTTATATATCTTACAAACTGTCGAGGGGTAGCGGTGTAAGCGAATCCATTACCAAGCTTCATCCCGTGAATGTTGCAAGAGGCAAAATATAATATAGACCGAAACAAGCCATAGCTTCCGATAGATAGTTAATATATCTTACAAACTGTCCAGTGGTAGCAGCGTCAAATATTATACTACCAAATTTTATCCCGTGAGTGTTGCAAGGAGCAAATATAAGATGGGCCAAAAACACCTCATGTTTTCCATTAGATGGTGGTATAACATGTTTATATATGTTTATGGTGGTGTTTGTGGTGTATATTTATGGCGGTTATTGCTTATACGCTAGGTGTAAAATACCCACACCGTCAAAAAGACGTCAAAGGTGCGATGTATCTGGTTATTATATTGCCAATATGTCTGTAAAGCTAGATAGTTATGGCAAATTCTTTCTACAATGGGGGAGGCCCATGTCCACTAGTAGTCTGTTAGTGGTAAAAAAGCAGAGAAAGAACTAACACCCGTACTGCAGGCGCATACCCCTACGAAAAGAGGCAATTACGGCAAATTCTCCAATGGTTTATAGTCTTATTACAAAAAATTTTTTTTTTTATATTTCTGAATGTCATTAGATTTGTTTTATTTAGATTAATTAATAAATACATATATATATATGTATTTATTAATTAATCCATACATAGGTACATTTAAATAAAATTGAAATGTCTGTCTGTAATTTGTCTGTCCGGGCTTGTCTTCGCAATGACTGAACCGATTGTGATGAAACTTTAGGAATAGATAGAGCGAATTGTCAGGAGAGATCTAGGCTATGTTTTATCTGAAAAACAATAAATGGTCTTAGATTATTTTAAATTTAAATAAAGTCACACTAATAGATCCTATGCAGGCGGGGCGGGTCGCTAATATAAAACAAATTATAGTTGAAGGTAATTACAACCATAATTACATTTGAATTCCTTCCTTTCTTTGCAATCCTTCGAAATTTAAAATGTGGACTTATTTTTTAATAGAAACTAGAGAAAAAAAAACATTCATAGTAATGAAAAAGCAATTTAGAGATATCGGCAGCTTTCAGATATTAATATGATATATTGAGCCCATATGATGTGTTCTTCTCGGGTTTTGTCTGGGAAATGAAATATGTGATTTGCGTTTATTAATTTTACGAGCAAAAATATGAACCTGTGATGCCAAATACTGGTTTCCAGACAAACCTGTTAGTAGTAAAATTCCGCTTTTGCATTCATAGGTGCCTGACCGATGTAGGCGGACTGGCGATAGCAGTATTAATTATCTCTACTAGTAGGGCTAAGTGTCTTCATTTTATATGTATCCCTTCCGTTAGGAATAAATATAAAAAAAAATATTATAATAAAATTATAACTTTTTTATATTTTAAAATAATTTAGCTCCACCATTTACATTGCGAGTAGTTATAAGTGTATTCTTTTGTTCTTATCCCCACCGGTAGGGATAAGTAGAAATAAATTATCCGTGTAATATTTAAAGATAGTTAGTTTCACTAAAATTCTTTTTGAAGGAAAATATAAACATTATTGACACATTAATTATCAAGGAATATATTTCTCGACATGTTTCACAAAGATCTCCTTACTTCAGATAGATGGCGGCATATTTCGTTTACGCCAGACGTAATATAACAAGCCTGGCGACAGGGAGAAGGGTTAAAAGTGCGAGAAGTTGTAAGTGCGAGCGCCAATCTATGGGAAGTTGTCTACAATAGGAGAGGCTTACGTCTAGCAGTAAACTTTTAGGGGCTGATAAAGAAGAAAAAGAAAAGAAAAGTTTGGTGATCGTAGAGAACATCATCAGTCATCCGCGTTTTTGGATGGATATTCTGCCAGCAGATGGTTGCCAAAGCCTATCAATCAGCAGAGTGGATCGTGTGCTCGTATGGTTAATGTTCGGAGAAAAAGTGGCATAATCCCCTTACGCCCATCACACCATAACGTTATCAATAAGCAGCACAAAAAATATTATAAGCATTTTTAAGTATAAGTTTAGTGGGTATCCAGCTGTGAATGATAATGTTGTGATCGTGAACAAACCTCAATGTTTTAAAATAAATTATAATTCAAAGATTTAAAAATCCCAGCATACTGCGTGCTGAATTCATCTCTACTCGATAACCTTTCTAAGAATGAGTAGAAGGTCGTGGCGATTATAAACTTTACTATTACCACAGATAACTTGTGGTGACAAGACTGCCACAAAGCACGATTCTAAGCCACTTGCGTACATTTACATGCTGCACGTCTAACGGGGTAGGTTGTCAACATAGAATACTATAATATGGCTCCATTTGGTGAGAGACCGCACTACGCAGTAAAGCTGTGAAATTATTTAAAATTGGATGCCAGCAATATAACATAATATATCATAACAAACAATATATTGCGATTCCACATGAATTTAATAAGATATGTACATAATATACTACTTAGCAAATGTCAAATAATAATAATTATGGTAAAATGTCAAATCAACGTAGCAATTATAATAATTAAATCAAAATATCAAATCAGCAAACATCAATTAGTAAATTCATTTATTTACCCACCTATCAAAGATTTGTTCTTACTCTAAATAAAGTGCCTATGTTATAGATAATACACATACTGATATACGTTCATGGCGGTATAAGCATGATAATCGATCACACATTCCACCTTATGGTAAGTGGATGCTGTGGCCCATAGACATCTACATCTATCGTTATTAGAGCGGCCGGCTCTGTTGGCCCTGCCGATATGCGGCAGAGGTCGAACACCATGGGATTTTAGTCGATGTGAGTTCGGCATAATATCCCGTCCTTATCTCTGCTAGGTGGGTGTACTTAGGTATTTTCCCATGTAAAAAAGGCGACCATGGATTGCAATACCCACTTATCATTAGGCGGTCTATTAGTAAGTTAGTCACTTGATCGTATATAAAAAAAATCCTTCTGCTAAGTTTTCCTATATTGAAAGCGGCCGATGTATGTCCAACAGTGAACTGTTTATGGGCTCGTTATTATTGTATTTCTAAGGCATATTTTTACATAAATTCTAAAGCTAGGGTCAGATTTTTACCAGTATAAGAATGCTACATTTTCATCGCATGAATTAACTATCTAATTACTTAAAACGACAAGGGCTCGCTGCAAATGACTTTGATTGAGTGAGGTTGATTAAACTTCAATCCACATCTTTTGGTAATTATTTGCTTGGGATTTGTTCGAATCAGCATAGTTTTAAATAAAAGTACGTAATTATAATATATTGTCAGTTTTAAAGTTAACGGCTAATTTAATTATAATATTCAATTTACGATTGACCTACAATCAATTGGGATTCAAGTATGTTGTTGGGCGAACTCCCAATGTTGGGACACGCAGGGAGTCGATGGATGCAGATGCCACAAACCCGTGCTTTGTGGCGTTCCTATGGGGAGGCCTATGTTTATCAGAGGACTTCTGAAGGGCTGTTATAATGATAATGATTTAATGCAATTCATTTTTAAACTATATAATATAAGTGGTCGTTTTCGAAAAAAATATTTTAGTATCGTGTGATCAGTGCCCATTACGGCGTTTATGCGATAAAACTGGAAAAGATTCAAATTCAGTTTAAGGTAATGGCGTGGTACAAGGCCGCATTAGGAATCGGCGCAAAGTTTTTAGTTGCGGTTCTTGGTCTCAGTTGGAGACACACTTCTGCCGGTCTACACTGCCTCCGCTGGTAAAACGAATTGACTTACTAGCGAATACAGCTAAGGAGAAAGCGAACTTGTTTGCTTTTCTCTTTGCTTGCAAGTCACGTTTAGACAGTGCCAACAGTGTACCACTTCAATTACCTCACAGCGGTACCTCTATGTAGGTCCTCATCACCCACAAGGAGGTCCTCAAAATCTTGTAGGAAGCTGACCAGATGTAATAACAGCTATAGTTCTAAAAGTTCGTGCACCGAATCTTGGAACCTAGCCAATGTGCAGCCAGTGCCCAAACAAGGCACTGTGCTGACCCTATACTGTGCAGGCCCAATTATGGTCTATTTTAATTACCTTCATACTATGCAATATTATGAAGCGTATATTGAACACCCAACTAATCGCATACCTAGAATAAAAACCCCCTTAACTGACCGACACGTCACGACTGACGTCAACTGTCTAGCATATGCCACTCACATATGGGGAGAGAAACTCGAGAAAATTGGGGAAGCGCTAGCTTTTTCTCTTGATATCTACAAGGTCGATGACAGGGTTTGGCACACTACCCTTAATTTCAGCAAGTTACCATTCTACGGCTTATCAACTTATCTGATTGACTGAGTGTAGGACCTTTTGAGAGGTCGGACTTTCATAGTCATTTCGGCGACAACTCTTCCGACCCTTTGGCGGTTAAAGCCGCAGTTCCTCAGGAATCCGTTCTTTTCGCTTCACTTTCTGCTGCATATTAATAATCCACCTAATAAAAAACCTTCCACCGCTTTCTTACAAGAACAATTCAGACTATTTATATGGAGTATTATTTACTCTTATGAGCAATGAATTTAATGAACAATTTACTTCTAAAACATTCTCCAGTAACAGTCGCAAGGCTTTTAATGAGTGGGCGACCGTAGGAATTCATAAGAGCAGACGAAGATTATATGAATTAAAAAAAAAAGAAAGATCAAATAATCTTTCTGATACTTTTACAGAATATGTCAAAAATTATTCTAAAATGTTTAAAAGAGTGTGCTCCACAGCCAAATCTTTACATTTTAGCCACAAAATTAAAACCGCTAAGAATAAATTAAAATGACGTAGAGTATAATTATTATTGAAACCGGTAAAGACAAACCTCGTAACACAAATTATCAATTGAAAATTAATAATTAATTGAATAGATCAAATCAAGAAGTCGGAGCGGTGTTTTAGAAATATTTTACTGATATTCCTATTTTGACAACAAAGTCATTGAATACTTCTCCAACTGTCGCCTATTCATAACTCAAACAGAATATTAATACCTGTTTAAAAGAATTTAGATTTTAAAAAGTATTACCACAAGATATTGTAAAATATTTCAAAACCCTTGATCTAAAGAAAACCGCAGATTTATAGGGGATTTTAGTAACAGTTATTGCGTCCATAATATATTTAATTGCATCTCATCTTGCTATTATTTTTAATACTAGTAACGAATTTGGTGTGTTTCCTGATATAATGAAACATAGTAAAGTAACACCTTTATTTAAATCTGGTAGTACATTGGACCTCGCTAATTTTAGACCTATTTCTGTACTACCAATTCTCAGTAAAATTTTTGGAAAGATAATTTTAGATCAATTCTGAATTTTTTTTGACATCGAAGCCATATTTGTTTTGCAAAAGAGAGCCGTACGAGCAATTTTTAACTTTAATTGTAATGAGTCTCTTAGAGAAAATTTTAAAGAAATAAACATATTAACTTTGGCATCGCAATATATTTATGAAAATTTAATGTATGTACATAAAAACATAAATAGCCTTGATAATAAGAAAGATGTTCATACTTTAAACACTAGGAACAAACATAAGCTTATAATACCAGTTACTAGACTCCACAGAATTATTAATTCATTTATGGGGCAATGTATACGCTTTTACAACAAAATCCCAGAAAATGTACAAAATTTATCAATGAACAAGTTTAAATATTTTATTAAAAAAAAATATTACAAAAAGGTTATTATAATATCAAAGAATACATAAGTGATAAAAACCCTGGGACCATTCTATTAAAATTCATTTAAAATTTGTACAAACAAAATTATTGTAAAGTGAAATGTGTTTAAAAAAAAGTCCCGCTGGGTTTTTTGCTGGTTCTTCACAGGACAGAGGTATTTTCCGAACCAGTGTTAAATAAAAAAATGTCTTTCAATAAGTACTATGTAATAACCTATATTAAATAAAAATTATTCTATATTCTATGGACCACAGCATCTACTAACTATCAGATGGAGTGTGTGCTCGTTTGTAGAATAAGGGTTTTCTATAAAAAATATCAAATGAAAATGCTTATAATTTTTAAGGAATGTTGAATAACATTTTTCAAATTCCATTTTATTTAATCTGTTGAATTGTTCAAGCACTCGTTGTTTTTTTAAAACACTTTTTGCTTTATTTATAATATACAAAAATTTACGTAACAGTCCATAAGGTGGGTAGGATTCAGTGCTTGGAAAATTATAACAGAGCGGGAGCTTCAAAATAGGTATGCCAACATTTTTCACGCAGATCTTACCTAATTAATATTAACCTCTTTAATATAATGGATTTTCACAAAGTAACACCTGATTATATTAATTACATTTAGAAAAAATCTGAATATAATGGATAAAAGTTCAAAACGAATTAAGACTAATTAACAAGGACATGTCCAGTATAGAACGCACTATTTCCTGCTGTTCCCGTTTGCCCATTTCGTCTCCTTCGAGTAGTTCGAGCAGTGGTCTATATCAATACATTATAAATAAATCCCAACGGTAAATAATAACAAATAAAACAAACAAACAGAAAAAAATACACAAGACTACTAGACTATACATAAATTGTGTTTACTAAGCTTAAAATCTAAACAACAATGGAGAGACAGCGACGGAACCAAAATATAATGCATTAAATATGTATATATATAATGCATTGTATAATGCAATATATAAAAGCTATGTAAAAAAATATCAGTGTTTTATGTACAATATTTTTATAAAAATTTTCTAAAATTAAAATTTAACATTAAATCGTCGTTTTTATATTACTTTTTAATTTCTTTTAGTTTCTCGGTGCAGGACAGGACTCGACGATTGAGTGCGCAAGCACAAGTGTATTCTCTATTCTCTCAAACTCATAGTCCTATGCATAAAGCAACACGGGCCGCCAACGTACCGGACGGGAGGAGCCATACGCAGGCGTTCCCCTGTGCTAAAGTATAAGTCCATATATGACACGGCGGCCCTATGTTTACAATAAAACTAGTTGCAACCGCACTGCTCACTAGACTAAATTTATATTATAGCGCCACTGAATCGACGTCGTACAAAAATGCTAAATTGTTCAGTTTTTGCTGCAAAAAGAGATCTGCCACGTCAAATTTACAAAAAGATGGCAATACCTTCCGTATGTAAGTAATTCTTTATAATATTAGTACTATTTATTTCTGTTTAATCTTAAAAATTACAATAATAACAGTCCATAGTTGCCATAGTAACGGTCGTGTTGTTTCGGATTTGTTTACAACCACAGGCCACTCGCCGTCATACAATATGCGGTTCGGTCGAGCAACTCATCTGAGTCTGTATCCGAGTTGTTGCTGTCACCGAGCGATAGTTATGATATACTGGTTTGTAAATAGTTATCGATAAAAATGGCAAGTGGCAAATATGGCCTATACAGCCATGTCTCTTGTGCATATAATTATTTTTGATATTATGTTTTCTGATTTATTTAATACCATCATCATCATCATCATCATTACAGCCCTTCACAAGTCCACTGCTCAACATAGGCCTCCCCCAAGGAATGCCACAAAGCACGGTCCTGAGCCACCTGCATCCATTGACTTCCTGCATGTCTTATCAGGTCGTCACTCCATCTAGTGGGGGGACGCCCTACACTTCGCCTGCCGGTACGAGGTTGCCACCGAGAACCTTCCTTCCCCATCGGTTGTCGGTTCTTCGAGCTATATGGCCGGCCCATTGCCACTTCAGCATACTAATTCTTTGGGCTATGTCGGTTACTTGGTTCTACTGCGGATATCCTCATTTCTAAGTTTATCACGCAGAGAAACCCCGAGCATAGCTCCTCTATAGCTCGCTGAGCGACCTTGAGCTTCCTCATACGGCCAGCAGTGAAGGACCACGTCTCAGTTCCGTATGTCATCACTGGCAACACGCAC
Source organism: Parnassius orleans (assembly GCA_029286625.1). Lineage (NCBI taxonomy): Eukaryota > Metazoa > Arthropoda > Insecta > Lepidoptera > Papilionidae > Parnassius > Parnassius orleans. The sequence continues at coordinate 7,460,102 of JAGSMP010000038.1, read as the reverse complement.
TGGTTGTACAATTTAGTTTTGAGGTTTTGAGGTATGCCTGACGAGAAGATGGGTCGTAATCTCCGAACGCTGCCCAGCCGAGTCGAATCCGTCGATTGACCTCTCGGTCGAAGTTGACTTACCTAGTCGGACTATTTGTCCCAGGTAAACATATTCGTTAACAACTTCGAGCTTAGTGCTCCCAATAACTACCGGCATAGGTGTGACATGGATATTAAACATGACTTTTGTTTTGTCCATGTTCATCTTAAGACCTATCCGTTGGGAGGCACTATTGAGGACATTGAGCATAGTGCTTTGTTCCTCCAGCGATTCTGCCATAAGCACTATATCGTCGGCAAATCGAAAGTGAGTGATGTACTCGCCATTGACGTTAATACCGTATCCTCTCTAGTCCAGTAGCTTGAAAACGTCTTCCAATGCAGCGGTGAAGACTTTCGGGGATATTACGTCACCCTGTCTTACACCTCTCTGCAGTTGGATAGGTTTCGTAATCTGGTTTTGTACTCGGATAGCCATCGTAGCCCTACTGAACAAACACTTCAGCACTTCGATATACCGACAGTCCACTTGGCACCGCTGAAGGTACTGCAGCACCGCCCAAATTTTGACGGACTCAAAGGCTTTCTCATAGTCCACATACGCAAGACAAAGTGGCAGATTGTACTTTCGGTCTTCTGTACAATTTGCCGAAGGGTATGTATGTGGTCTATGGTACAAAAGTTTTTCGGAAACCAGCTTGTTCGGGAAGCTGAAGTCGTCGAGTCTGCGCGAGACGATTCGTAATGACTCGAAAACAGCACGTAGACGCGGCTCAGAAGGAAATCGATCTGTAGTTCTTCAAGAGTGTTGTCGCCTTTCTGAAGAACAAGACCACCGCACTTGCTCCTCGCCTCCGGAGTAGTGCCACCATGGAGGACGGAATTAAAGAGCTTCTGAAGGACTTTAAATACCGGTTTCCACCCACTTTCAGAAGCTCCGCTGTAATTCCATCCTCGCCCGGGGATTTGTCGTTTTTAAGGTGCTGGAGAGCCATTCTAATCTCTCAGCTCAGACTGACGTCCGGGATATCTTCGGAATAGTGTCGGATAAGACTTGCTCTTGGATCGTTACTCACACTTGCGTGTGGCTCCAACGATGACGTGTACTGCTGCCCATAGAACCTCTCAATCTCACTCAAAATCTCAGGTGTCCCGGAAACGATGCTGCCACATTCGGTCTTCAGCTTCGACAGTTGGCTCTTTCTGGCAGACAGATCTCTGGCAAAGACTTTGGAGCCCTATTTCCGCTCGATCGCTTCTTCAATATGAGCAGTATTAAAGTTGAACAAGTCCCGCCGCATGCATTGGAGATCTGTCGGTTCAGTTGCCTGTATGCTATCAAAACTACTGAAGACTGCAGCTTCATTTCCCGTCTAACAGCCATGATATTAAGAGTGTGATCGGAGACTTTTTGTGTTCTTCTGCGGCGGGTCTTGCAAAACTTAGCTCCGACCGCATGGACAGTTTCCACGAGCTTGTCATTCATATCGTTCACTACACTGCAATCTTCTAGGCACTGAAAATGGTTTTGTAACTCGAGCTGAAAGGTTTTGGGATTTAAAATATATAATATATAATTGGTTGAGGGCACCAAGCCAACTTTAATACTACACTGAATTATTGTTCCGCAAGCTTTTTACATCATAAAGAAGGCAAAACAGCGTACAGTCAACCAAATGGTAAGTAAACTGTGGCTCACGGACTTTTACGATCTCAAGGGCAACAAACCTTTACAGATTGCAAATGCGTCGCCAACCCTGATGACTAAGATGTAACGCCGCATGCCACCCGTAAAACGTTGAATATGTAGTATAGTATAGTGTGTGGTTATCCATAGTTGTGAGATGAAGTTCAGATTTCTCCACTTCGAAAAATGTTTAATGTTAAATATAATTTTCTAGAGCCATCAATTATCGTTTACTCTACCAGATGACAGACTATCATTTTATGATGCCATTAGTGCCACTCTCACTATTCCTGATTCGTTGACATCTACATGTACGACATGAACTCCTCCACGTGCGAGTTGCCTTTTAATAGTTTACTGTAGATAATATGATTGATTAAAATAAATAGGTACATAGGTATCAAATAGTAATTTCTACTATTTTATTATTGAGATTGAGTAAGCTGCATAGAAAGATGATACCAGCATAATATAGCCTATTTATTTTTCAGGCTTAGTCAAAGGAACTATCTGAAAATTATAATTCGATTCACACCATTATACTCACACCAAGAAAAAGAAAAATGTAGCAACACCTATATTATCTATCAGAAAAAAATATTAAAAGGCTCCAAGCCAAACCTCTTTATTTAAAGAAAAAAGTTGCTGCGTTGAATTTCTTCAGAATTTGGATGAAAAATCTTTGACAGCTAAAAAAACAGATGATTTTTGAAAAAAAAACTTGTCGTTGAAGAAACAGAACTTATTAAGCGACAACTTAAGAAAAAAATATAAAATAGGAAGCTCTCACGAGCTAAGTATTCACCACAACTGCCGATGTTTTGCTTAAACTCTCTATACTGATATAAGAATTTATTTTTTAGTGAAAAAAGCGAACCCAGATAATGCGTATCGACAGTTGTTACATTCATGTATATATGTTGCATATGCTGTATGACACTGTTATGACACAGAATATATCTATGTGTTTGTGAAATTGTTATTGTATTATTTTAATTGTTATGTGTGAGTTTCGTAGTGACAGACAATTATTTTTCTGTGGGAGTCTGAGAAATTGTGCGTGGCGCAGATTTCCCACCGTCAAAAATGACAGACAGTTTGGTATCAGAAAATAACGCTATGGCTTCTCCTCCTGTGTTGCTCTATGGGACGGCAATTCAACACGATCATGCGCAGGATAAACGGCATTATGGCTTTCCAAAATATCGTAAGCTTATATAATATATATGTGGGCTCGACTATAAAATAATGTATACTCTAGCGAAGCGTCGTATCTGTAGTAACGTGGCAACCGTTGTTGTTTATAGGATTTTTGGAAATTTACATCATCGGGAAAGCGAATTGCTAACGATGTGTTTATTATATTTTCTTGTACTTTATGTTATAAAGCACGCATTTTTGCGCCATCCATCATGAGTGCATCTAGGATGATCCTCTTTCACCTACATCATAAGTGGGATCAAGCTCCTGTTACCGCCCACATATATTCTTCGAATAATATGATGAAGGCATGGTGCTGTGCCGTTCGCTCTTGAATGGCAGTCTGCTGTCGGAGTGGGACGCCGCGGGCGGATTATTAACCGCTGCTGCCGACCGACATTTGATGCGTGAGGGAAGTAAATTTGTCTTATTGCTATGAAAAAATATTTTGTACTAAAAAGTTGTTAACTTTTTAATTGGTTGAGAGAAATGCCTGATAGCCAAGCTTATTTTAATTGACTAACCTGAGTCTATTTGGGTGATTAATAACCCTGTTAAATTGTAGAGTTGCTTACTTTACTTTATTTTGTGTTTTGACTATGTCTCATGTCTATGTCAACAGCCATACCGTAGCCGTAGCTCAAAGAGTGGGTACGGTGCGCGTGTGGTGTTGGTAGAGGTCTAGTTTAGTCATCGTTGAGATGTAATGGTAATGATTGAATTTAAAGATGAGTGCTCGTAAAGATAAAATGAAGTGTAGTATGCATTTGTTGCGTAATGAACGATTAAAAAGGTTATGGCTCTTGCACAATTTATTTAGTGATAAAAAGTAAAGTTTTCTTTGAATTGATCTTGTTGAAGTAGAATTAAGTATTGACGAAGTTGCCGGAGGTATTTCCAAGCGTTCATACTCTTAGTCACTTGTTATTACTATTTGGTTTGCATAGATTGGTGCGTAGTTGTAACTCCGATTTACTTGTGAGTCATTCAGGAGCGATGAACATCTGATGGTGTGGTGGAAGGCCTTTGTCTCGTAGAGACTACTTTTGGTCGACTTAGACCGACATGATAGTCGTTGTCTCTACAGTAGATCGTATCACAAGAAGTGATGAAGATAAGGTAACAGTTTGTTGCTAGTCATTGCGGCATTGCGATCACTGTGTGTAATCAAATAGATAACTTAAATGATTTCTCTGTAACTTGGCACACTATACATAAAGATTTTTTCGGGAAATCTTGGCGGGAAGAGTGACCAAAGGTGTTATTACTCCGTAATTATTATTATACAAAGTATGTTTTGTTAAGTACCCTCAACCCACGAGCATGTATGCGTGGGTACATATATGGATGGTTTTATTACTAGTATTGGCAACGCCGCATATGTCAACCGTGAGTAAAATTCAACGCAACTTTTGCATTTTAATCCAGACCATCCAAACTCGGATACAGAGGGATGGTGTAATGTATTAAAACTTATTGCAAAAAATAAACGCTTAGATAGAAAATGATTTGATTTGTTAATGACATTAACAATAACTTTAAGAGATCATGCAGCTAATTGTCTTACCGAGCTTAAGTTTACTAAAATCGCATGTCCCTTAGTAAAGAAACCCGAGTTAAAGAACAGCGTCTGAAACTGGTCTTCGCTTATGATCCCCATCGAGTAAATTCCTAAAACAATCATGCCTGATGAAGTTATAACTGGATTTGTTATCTCAGTCTTATGTTAATGCGAAATACGATTTACATGGGGTACATTTTAAAGTTCGAAATGTTTAGCGATGTACCGGGAAAATGTTTAACTTTAACATGCTAGGAATTGAGAGAAAGAGTGGCCTTTTTGTGTTCCCATGTGTTGATGAGTGTAGCAGTTTTGCTTTGAATATTGTGTGGTCGACAGAATTGGTGTTTAATGTTGAGGCTTGGCTTTGTGTGAAGCTGGTAGAAAGGACAATGTCGTACCGGGTCATGCCGCACGCGGCTGGTTTAAATGACACATTCGTCCGGTCCAGGTTTATGAATGTTTGATGTTGAGGGTTGGATTTGTGTGAAACTGGTCGAAGGGAAAATGTCGCACCGGGCCATGCCACGCGCGGCTGGTTGAAAGGACACATTCGTCCGGTCCATGCTTATGAATTGTGGAGTAACACTGGTCGAAGGGACGCACCCGTCCGGTCCAGTCAGGTTGGTTGAGCAGAGTATAGATAACAGTATCGTCAGGGCCAGACCCGGGCGTTTGGTCTTAGGGACATACTAGTTTACAGCTGTGTGTTGTGACTTGACAGAAAGGTGCCATCCGGTCCATGCGTGGTCGAAGGTACACACGCTTTCGATTATTGTATGATTGAGGATGTTAGCATATTTACAAGAGGGTATGTATAGTTAAAGTGTATATCTTCAATCGATACTAATAGTGCCGTGCAAGCTGTATAAAGAACTGTGTGTCTGTGTGTGCTTAGTGGAAAGAGCCAGTTGTCCGGTCCATGTTGTCATATGAGATGATGGCTGGTCAAAAGGACGCCTTAGCTAGTGTTAGTTTGCATGTAGTCAAACGTAATCTCCTTGCGTATGTGTGTGTGAATGTCCAAATATAGAGACAGTAAACCTATTCATGTCAGGAATTCATGAAGATACACGCCCGAGGATGGTCGTATGTCAGGATTGGCCGTGTAGGCACGACTATAAAATACTGGCCAGATTAAGAGTAAAGGTTTTACTCTAGCGAAGCGTCGTATTTATGGTAATGTTTTTCGGAAATTAATATCATCGGGAAAGCGTATCATATATTTGCGACGAATTGCTAACGATCTGTTTATTATATTTTCTTGTACTTTATGTTGTAATGCACGCATATTTGCACCATCTATCATGAGTGCATCTGGGATGATCCTCTTTCGCCTACATATATATGATATCTACTTACCTATTTACGTCGTATAATTTATTTGGGCATCAGAAGGTCGGTGGATCTTGGATCAGATTTATTGTCATCCGCCGCAAAACCCCTTAATTATATTAATACGTGCTTCGGGAACGATTGTGTTTGATACCGAAATTTTTCACTAAGTTTTATATAGGAATCAAAACGTTACGAAATTTAATGACCAATATTTCGCAATTAGCCTGTAAGAGTTCACAGCTAGATGTAGGCCACTTCCAAGTTTCAGTCAAGTGAAAAGAGAAAAATTCAAAAATTAAACTCTATGTCACTTCCATAACTAAGACGAATCTAACTATACCCACTATGTTAAAATACATCAAATTGTTTAGGATACAATGCTTGCTAAAGACATAATAAACAGATATATATATATAATCTCGAAAAACATGCTCTCCTTCTGGAGCAGTTGGGTAAAAAAATAATTCAGTTGTTTAATATTCGTATTGTGAGACAGTCCTGATGATACTAATTTTAGATACGTAACCTAAATTATTTTTGAATAGATAGTTATGAAGAACATTATTATATATATTATTATTATTGGAAGAAAGTAAACGATATAATGTAAATACGTGAAACTCACACTTTTCAACCGTATAATAAAAGTACATATATGCTCTCACATTTGAGGGCACCTACCGTAAAAAGTTGTAGTGATGGCGTCAGAGTCCACAAATACATATTATCATCCCGTGCGTGTCAGAGGTGACAGAGCGAAACTAAAACAGAAGCACGGCAGCAGCATCTTCCTGTCAAGAGATCAAAATAATTAAAAACTGTGGTTGCTAATCCGCTAGCTAAGCATGGCAAGTATGGTAAATATTTCGTTTGAGGAAATCTATGTTTGAGGCTATGTTCAATAGCAGTGGACTTTTGATAGCCTGTAATTGATAATGATAAAAAGCTTGTAAAAAAAAAGTTGTACCATACTTTCTTCTTTTTCTATTTTATTTTCAACAGCATTCTAACAAAATCAAAACTTAGTTATTTAGCATAATTATAGTAATAAAAAATAATAATACGGATGGTTCTCCTAATCCTCCTTTTTTACAGTTTTATTAAATTAGTTAGCTTGTGAAAACTTATTAAAGACAGCACTTGTTACATGGGAGATTACAAGAATGCTTATTGAAAGTCTTCTATGACTTTGAAAGTTTTTACGACTGGTTCGGAAAAAAACTTCTGCCCTTTGAAGAACCAGCAAGAAACCCAGCGGATAGACTTTTTTCAATCATTAATTTGCTCTTATTCACGTTAGATGTAATTTTATCTTAAACGTGGATAAAAATTTGTCGACGGCTTACAAATTTAATATGTAATTTAAGAGATTTAACAACTTTGAGTAATTTTAGCTATCAATGTCAAAGTTTTATCATTACTGCTTGTTATTACTGAATGTCTCACATTACAAAATACGAACAGATTTTGTTTAAAAGTGACACGCAAAAGGGCTACATACAGTTTTCCCATGAGAAAAACTTTCAATGCTTTGGTCTCTAAGCCCGCAACTTTAGTTTTTTTTAAACTAGTTGATAAATGACAATTTTATTGGAAATTTCAATCTTTTTAAATGGAAAGTTAGGTCCGTTAGTACTAATGGAATCTGGGGAATTGAAACGACTTCTGCATTTCCATACCAGTCAGTATTGTGCATTGCAAAATTTGAGTGAATTAAAGTTCTGTGATAAAATAAATCGACACCCTACTTTTAAAACCAAATTATGTTGGGTTCCGGATTCAATATCTTAGTCCAATGCTTGTTTCAACATGTACATTCTTTTGTACAAATCATATATTATAATATATTATTCGTACACATTAAAAGGCAATAATTCATTAATTTATTCATTTATTCATTAATGACAACTTATCAAAGTCCACTGCTTAACATACGCCACCTCTTGATTGCCTCATAAGAGGGATATTTGCCATAGTTATCACGATTGGATGACCAAAAAATCCTCTCAAAAACGAAAGAAAGCCTTTGCCCAGCTGTGGAACAATGGTGTATACTTTATTTCACTAAAAAGGAATAATAATTCCTAATTGCACACATCGAACGCGAAGCGGAGATGTAGTGCACTATTGTCAGCAAATCAAAAAATCGCGGTCCACTCAACTTAAATCACTTCTACCAGCTTTATATTGAACTTATATAATAAATAAGTACACCAATAGCAAGAGACGATTTCAATTAATACTTCTGACGTAGTTATAAGATTATTTCATTATTTTTATTTCAATTATCATTATTTTTATTTCAATTATTATTCTAAATTTACCTATCAAAATAGAGTGGACTTACTGTACCGAGCGGCGTGGCTTATATTAAGGGTCTTAATTTTACTTGCTTTTACTTTAAAATGTCTTTTAATACTAACTTATTAAAGAATATACATAGGCTAATATATAAAACTTAAAGCAAGCCATTGAACTACAGTTAAGGAGTTTTAATCGTACTTTCTGCTTTTAGGAAAATTATTTAGTGCTCTTGTTTCAGAGGACTGTTTCCAATAGTCTGCCAAAATTAAAATGCCATAATTCACAAATAAACGGTCCAGTTTTATCAAAAGATAGGTGGCCCCTTACCATATTTACATTTAATATACTATAATCTAGCTTAAGAAATTTTATGCTCGAAAAAAATTATGTTGTGTACACTTATATTTATATAAAAACGTTACCCCCGTTTTTTCATGTATTGTGGAGGCAGTTTACATACATAAATTGCGTAAGGACTAACGTTCATACCCGGAAGAATTATTTGTAGGCCATACAAACACTTATTAGGTGCGGGATTCGAGTCGCGGACCTCAGCGCCAAACCCCAATGCCAACTTGTCTCAACTGTGTTTTTAGTAAATAAAAATGTACTACACTTTGTATATAATTACTGTTCCAAATTAAATAAATTTTAATAAAGGTAGTAAATGGGTGCGAGTTTGTACAACGAAATTATTTTATATATTTGTTTGTTGGTTATCTAAAATAAAATAGAACTAACAAACTCTTCAACCGTCTACATATTTAAAGTTTCATAACCAGCTTTGATGAGGAAATATTTTTAATATAAAAACTTAGTTTCCATGAAGGAATTATTTTGATTTCTATGAAAGAAATTTTAACAACTTTTTAGCGCTAAATTACCGGCCAGTTGTATTGTTTAGTTTACTTCATATGAAACGTATCTTGGCTGCAACACAAATGGATCGGCTCATTTGGGGAAGTAACACGCTCACACAGAATAAGTTAAAAGTTAAGGTTACAGCCTATAATACATCCTACTGCTAGGCACAGGCCACCACTCATTTCTGAGATGGTTTTCAGGGCAAAGAAGTGTCTACCACGCAGCCCCAATTGGTGTTGGTGGACTTCACATGCCTCCAAAATATATTTTTTTTATTTTATTTCTCAGACATACAGGTTTTCTCGCGATGTTTTCCTTCACCGTCGAACACGTGGTATAAAGGCTCGCACAGAATAATAGCATAGAAGTGTTTAGTTTTGTATAGTAAGGTATTAGAACCGGAGACCCTTTTTCAAATGCATTTCGTCTTAGTAGTCTTGTTCTTCATAACTGGTTAATTACGCCTGAAACGAAATTTTAATTAGTTAGCGACTAAAGGGTCAAAAGGACCCACTTAAACAATTTTTAGATTTTTATCAGTTTGTTTGTATTGGTGGTAAACTCCTTTTCTGCCTAGAAGTCTGGATAGGTTTCAGCATTTTACCCATATCTGTTGGTTAATAGCAGTAGGTGCACTACTTCCTTCCGGTCTGAAGGGATTAGAGAGCTAGTTTAACAGGTAAACAGGCCGTGAGGTATTTCATTTTAGTCAGTCTATTGTCTTCTTTTTTATTATTATTATATCAATATATTGATTTCTCAAAAAGAAATATCTCCAAGTTTTTCGAATAAAATATAGCCTAGATCACTCTTGGCATCGCTGTCTATCTGTTTGTGAAGTTTCATTACAATCAGTTCAGCCATTCCGAAGATTATCGCGGACAGACAGACATAGAGACAGACAGACATAAAATTTAAAATAGGTCTCTCAACTCAACTCAATCAAGGGCAGTTATTTTGACATTACATACAGACACTTCAATTTAATTAATATGTATAGATGTACAGATGATTATCCTTGATATCATGCTACATAGAAATGAGTATTTTCATAACATAATATAATCTTGTAACTTAAAATCTTGAAAAATAACATAAAACTTGTGAGTTAAATTCCCATTACACTGATTTTGATGATTCAATAAATATTTTCGATATAAGTACTTCGTTGATAATGTAGTACGTAATAAGTACTCCATTTACAATAAAAAATCTGAGCTTCAGTGACATAGGGGCATAAGTAACATTTTCCAATTTTACACGAGAGCCGTAAACAATGGAACATTACGTTCAACACTGTATAGCTTCGCGGTTAACTTAGTTTGACATTTATGTTTCATTACCTGAGCCAGCGATTTCTAAAACGTTAACATTAGGGTGGCACAAGGCCACCCCAGCCGCACCTTAACCTACTCTCGCTGATATTACAAGATATGTGCAATGTTGTATTAAACGCATCGTCTGAATATTATTCAGGTCAATAGTTGAACGACGTCGTTTAGTAAAAAGGCTAGGATTAGGAATTAAACGGTTAATTAATCTAGTTGGCGACATAGTCATAACTCAGGAAATACACGTCAAATTTACATGTTGATAACATAGATCGACCCGAAAAAAACTATCCTACCAAAAATAACAATATATAAAGGGGGACAAATTCAGTACAAACGAAGTTCGTGGTGGTCGGTTTAACCCGTAATAAAGTTGAAATCTAAAGTGCCAAGCTATGTATGCCAAAGAATGTACAATGTGCTTATATTGTCATCTTGGCTAACCTCGCTGCAAAGCAAAGTCACTACCGCACCAATAACTTTGTTAACACCTGTCGTTACCGAATAACAATAATCGGTAGTTTTCCTTTGTAAGTCAATGCAAACATTATAATGTTTAACTATTGAAAGATTCAGTCATGCAACGATAAACTATTGGAAGGCGACTGCCTTGAAACGATATAACTGTCGTCAAGAAACAGTGGGTACCCGCTCTAAAACGTACAAAGTAGCCCCTTATAAACTACTGTATAGCACGGGAAATTATATAAAGTATTCAAAGCTATTGTTTATCATAATTTTAACGTACTGTAATAACGTGACAAAGGAATGGACAATAAACGTCTGGAGTAAAAGGTTTACTTAATCGTTCATCAAACACATGTCACCGGGAAACAATGAGATCTAATTAAAGGGTCGTGAGAAGGCTTTGTTTTGATTCTTTACTAATGTGACGATGTAATTTAGTAAACGTGATCAGAGAAAATTCTAATAGCGATTTTAAACGTTGAGTTACCAAGTGGTGGGCAGTGAGGGAAAACATCTTGAGTTAACATACATGTGTGAGAAATTAAAAAAAATACAATTCGGGGGCACCTGAAGTCAGCCATTGCTCATTTGAGAAGCGGGCCTAGCATTGCTTGATCCACAAACCCTCTCAGAAATAAGGATTATGCCCAACAGAAGGAACTTATAATAAGTAGTGTTACTTGATTTTTTTAAAGATATTTTATTATAATAACGATTATTACGATTATTTAGACTCCAATTCATATTTAATTCACTACTCGACTTCAAAATAGGAGGAGGTTCCCAATTCGTCGGAATAGTTTTGTATGTTCAGCGATAATTCTTTACTACGTTGTCCGATTTCAATAATTCTTGTTTTATTAAAAGTAGCAAGTACGTACTTTGGTGATTATATATAAGCTTTTATTCGGACAAGACAGTATTTCTTTGTTATTCATATATTTTTCTTTTGTTCCATTTTTGTGTGAACGTTTGCCAGATGGCAAAGGCGTCCTCCAATCTTCTCTATTCTGGCCTTTCTATGGCTACTCTACCCCATGTAATTCCCGCGACTCGTCTAATGCCCACCTTCTCTGTGGTTTCCCTCTCTTTCTTTTTCCATCCCTTGGGTACCATTGTGTAATTATTTTACTCCATTTGTCTTTTCCTCTGATCATGTGGTCTGTCCATTTCTACTTTTGTCTTCTTATTTTCAGAATTATATCCTGGACCATAGTTTTAAATAAAAGTACGTAATTATAATGTATTGTCAGTTTTAAAGTTAACGGCGAATTTAATTATAATATTCAATTTACGATTGACCTACAATCAATTGGGATTCAGGTTTGTTGTTGGGCGAACTCCCACTGTTGGGACACGAGAGTCGATGGCAGATGCACAAACCCGTGCTTTGTGGCGTTCCTATGGGGAGACCTATGTTTAGCAGAGGACTTCTGAAGGGCTGTTATAATGATAATGATTTAATGCAATTCATTTTTAAACTATATAACATAAGTGGTCGTTTTCGAAAAAAATATTTTAGTATCGTGTGATCAGTGCCCATTACGGCGTTTATGCGATAAAACTGGAAAAGATTCAAATTCAGTTTAAGGTAATGGCGTGGTACAAGGCCGCATTAAGGGCATCGGCGCAAAGTTTCTCAGTTGCGGTTCTAGGTCTCAGTTGGAGACACACTTCTGCCGGTCTACACTGCCTCCGCTGGTAAAACGAATTGACTTACTAGCGAATACAGCTAAGGAGAAAGCGAACTTGTTTGCTTTTCTCTTTGCTTGCAAGTCACGTTTAGACAGTGCCAACAGTGTACCACTTCAATTACCTCACAGCGGTACCTCTATGTAGGTCCTCATCACCCACAAGGAGGTCCTCAAAATGTTGTAGGAAGCTGACCAGATGTAATAACAGCTATAGTTCTAAAAGTTCGTGCACCGAATCTTGAACCTACAATGTGCAGCCAGTGCCCAAATAAGGCAATGTGCTGACCCTATACTGTGCAGGCCCAATTATCGTCTATTTTAATTACCTTCATACTATGCAATATTATGAAGCGTATATTGAACACCAACTAATCGCATACCTAGAATAGAAACCCTCTTAACTGACCGACACGTCACGACTGACGTCAACTGTCTAGCATATGCCACTCACATATGGGGAGAGAAACTGAGAAAATTGTGGAAGCTAGCTTTTCTCTTGATATCTACAAGGTCGATGACAGGGTTTGGCACACTACCTTAATTTCAGCAAGTTACCATTCTACGGCTTATCAACTTATCTGATTGACTGAGTGTAGGACCTTTTGAGAGGTCGGACTCATAGTCATTTCGGCGGCAACTCTTCCGACCCTTTGGCGGTTAAAGCCGCTGTTCCTCAGGAATCCGTTCTTTTCGCTTTACTTTTTTCTGCTGCATATTAATAATCCACCTAATAAAAACCTTCCACTTTTACAAGAACAATTCAGACTATTTATATGGAGTATTACCCTTATGAGCAATGAATTTAATGAACAATTTACTTAAACATTCTCCAGTAACAGTCGCAAGGCTTTCAATGAGTGGGCGACCGTAGGAATTCATAAGAGCAGACGAAGATTATATGAATTAAAGAAAGATCTAATAATCTTTCTGATACTTTTACAGAATATGTCAAAATTATTCTAAAATGTTTAAAAGAGTATGCTCCAAAGCCAAATCTTTACATTTTAGCCACAAACTTAAAACCGCTAAGAATAAATTAAAATGACGTGGAGTATAATTATTATTGAAACCGGTAAAGACAAACTCGTAACACAAATTATCAATTGAAAATTATAATGAATTGAAAAGATCAAATCAAGAAGTCGGAGCGGTGTTTTAGAATATTTTACTGATATTCTTATTTTGACAACAAAGTCATTGAATACTTCAACTGTCGCCTATTCATAACTCAAACAGAATGTTAATACATGTTTAAAAGAATTTAGATTTAAAAAGTATTACCACAAGATATTGTAAAATATTTCAAAACCCTTGATCTAAAGAAAACCGTAGATTTATAGGGATTTTAGTTACAGTTATTGCGTCCATAATATATTTAATTGCATCTCATCTTGTTATTATTTTATTACTAGTATCGAATTTGGTATGTTTCCTGATATAATGAAACAGTAAAGTAACACCTTTATTTAAATATGGTAGTACATTGGACCCCGCTAATTTTAGACCTATTTCTGTACCACCAATTCTCAGTAAAATTTTTGGAAAGATAATTTTAGATCAATTCTGAATTTTTTTTTAATAAAAATTATTTAAATCAATTTGTTTTCACAATTTAAAATCAAGGAGTTCACAAGATGCCTTAAGTATTTTTTGTGTGATTTTTGTGTTTTTTTTGTGATCTTTCTACGGCTTTCGATTGTGTTTATCATGAGACATTAATCAGAAAACTACAACATTACGGTTTCAAAACTATTGCGCTCAGACTTATTACTTTATATTAAAATAACAGAACTCAAAAAGTCGTTATCAATAGTAAAGGTTCCTCCGGATCAGTAGTATCAATAGGCGTTCCTCAGGGCTCGATTCTTGGCCCATTCCTGTTCTTAGGCTATATTAATGACTTATCTTATCTTGTAGGGGACAATCACGATAAAGTATTATTTGCTGATGATACCTCTTTAATTTTCAAACTCAAACGACAATCAATTTTGACAATGGAAATAATGCTCTATCGAAATTAGTACATTTGTTTAACGCCAACAATTTGCTCTTAAACGGCAATAAGACAAAATGTATTAAATTTACAATACCTAATGTTAAACATTAAAATAGCAATGTGCTCTTAAATGGGGAAGAGTTCAGTCTTGTGGATACCACTGTTTTTCTTAGTATTACTATTGACGCGAAGCTTCAATGTGGCGCCCATATATCTAAATTAGCAGGCAGACTTAGTTCTGCAGCATATGCTGTAAGAAAGATTAGAAGTCTCACCAATGTTGAGACATTGGTGAGACAGATTAGTTTATTTTAGTTACTTTCACAGCGTGATGTCTTATGGAAATTTGCTATAGGGTAATGCGACTGACATCGAAGCCATATTTGTTTTGCAAAAGAGAGCCGTACGAGTTGACGATAACTTAAATTGTAATGAGTCTCTTAGAGAAAATTTTAAAGAAATAAACATATTAACTTTGGCATCGCAATATATTTATGAAAATTTAATGTATGTACATAAAAACATAAATAGCCTTGATAATAAGAAAGATGTTCATACTTTAAACACTAGGAACAAACATAAGCTTATAATACCAGTTACTAGACTCCACAGAATTATTAATTCATTTATGGGGCAATGTATACGCTTTTACAACAAAATCCCAGAAAATGTACAAAATTTATCAATGAACAAGTTTAAATATTTTATTAAAGAAAAATTGTACAAAAAGGTTATTATAATATCAAAGAATACATAAGTGATAAAAACCCCTGGGAATGAGGTGATCGCCACCATTCTATTAAAATTCATTTAAAATTTGTACAAACAAAATTATTGTAAAGTGAAATGTGTTTAAAAAAAAGTCCCGATGGGTTTTGCTGGTTCTTCACAGGACAGAGGTATTTTCCGAACCAGTGTTAAATAAAAAAATGTCTTTCAATAAGTATTATGTAATAACCTATATTAAATAAAAATTATTCTATATTCTATGGACCACAGCATCTACTAACTATCAGATGGAGTGTGTGCTCGTTTGTAGAATAAGGGTTTTCTATAAAAAATATCAAATGAAAATGCTTATAATTTTTTAAGGAATGTTGAATAAAATTTTTCAAATTCCATTTTATTTAATCTGTTGAATTGTTCAAGCACTCGTTGTTTTTAAATACATTTTGCTTTATTTATAATATACAAAATTTACGTAACAGTCCATAAGGTGGGTAGGATTCAGTGCTTGGAAAATTATAACAGAGAGGAGCTTCAAAATAGGTATGCCAACATTTTCACGCAGATCTTACCTAATTAATATTAACCTCTTTAATATAATGGATTTTCACAAAGTAACACCTGATATTACATTTAGAAAAATCTGAATATAATGGATAAAAGTTCAAAACAATTAAGACTAATTAACAAGGACATGTCCAGTATAGAACGCACATTTCTGCTGTTCCCGTTTGCCCATTTCGTCTCCTTCGAGTAGTTCGAGCAGTGGTCTATATCAATACATTATAAATAAATCCCAACGGTAAATAATAACAAATAAAACAAACAAACAGAAAAAATACATGAGACTATTAGACTATACATAAATTGTGTTTACTAAGCTTAAAATCTAAACAACAATGGAGACAGCGACGGAACCAAAATAAAATGCATTAAATATGTATATATAATGCATTGTATAATACAATATATAAAATCTATGTAAAAATATCAGTGTTTTATGTACAATATTTTATAAAATTTTTCTAAAATTAAAATTTAACATTAAATCTTCGTTTTATATTACTTTTTAATACGCCGTGATCGTGGTCAACCACAACGTAGACAAGTTTCTCGGTGCAGGACAGGACTCGACGATTGAGTGCGCAAGCACAAGTGTATTCTCTATTCTCTCAAACTCATAGTCCTATGCATAAAGCAACACGGGCCGCCAACGTACCGGACGGAGGAGCCATACGCAGGCGTTTCCTGTGCTAAAGTATAAGTCCATATGACACGGCGGCCCTATGTTTACAATAAAACTAGTTGCAACCGCACTGCTCACTAGACTAAATTTAGTTGCGCCACTGAATCGACTTCGTACAAAAATGCCAAATTGTTCAGTTTTTGCTGCAAAAGAGATCTGCCACGTCAAATTCACAAAAGATGGCAATACCTTCCGTATGTAAGTAATTCTTTATAACATTAGTACTATTTATTTCTGTTTAATCTTAAAATTACAATAATAACAGTCCATAGTTGCCATAGTAACGGTCGTGTTGTTTCGGATTTGTTTACAACCACGGCCACTCGCCCTCATACAATATGCGGTTCGGTCGAGCAACTCATCTGAGTCTGTATCTGAGTTATTGCTGTCAACGAGCGATAGTTATGATATAATGGTTTGTAAATAGTTATCGATAAAAATGGCAAATGGCAAATATGGCCTATACAGCCATGTCTCTTGTGCATATAATTATTTTTGATATTATGTTTTCTGATTTATTTAATACCATCATCATCATCATCATCATTACAGCCCTTCACAAGTCCACTGCTCAACATAGGCCTCCCCCAAGGAATGCCACAAAGCACGGTCCTGAGCCACCTGCATCCATTGACTTCCTGCATGTCTTATCAGGTCGTCACTCTGGGGACGCCCTACACTTCGCCTGCCGGTACGAGGCTGCTACTCGAGAACCTTCCTTTCCCATCGGTTGTCGGTTCTTCGAGCTATATGGCCGGCCCATTGCCACTTCAGCATACTAATTCTTTGGGCTATGTCGTTTACTCTGGTTCTACTGCGGATATCCTCGTTTTTAAGTCTATCACGCAGAGAAACGCCGAGCATAGCCCTCTCCATAGCTCAATGGGTGACTTTGAGCTTCCTCATACGGCCAGCAGTGAAGGACCACGTCTCAGATCCATGCGTGATCACTGGCAACACGCAGTGGTTGTACAATCTAGTTTTAAGGTTTTGAAGTATGTCTGACGAGAAGATGTGTCGTAATCTCCCGAACGCTGCCCAGCCGAGTTGAATCCGTCGATTGACCTCTCGGTCGAAGTTGGACTTACCTATTCGGACTATTTGTCCCAGGTAAACATATTCGTTAACAACTTCGAGCTTAGTGCTCCCAATAACTACCGGCATAGGTGTGACATGGATATTAAACATGACTTTTGTTTTGTCCATGTTCATCTTAAGACCTATCCGTTGGGAGGCATAGACATAGAGACTGACAGACAAAAATTTAAAATAGGTCTCTCAACTCAACTCAATCAAGGGCAGTTATTTTGACATTACATACAGACACTTTAATTTTATTAATATGTATAGATGTATAGATAATTATCCTTGATATCATGCTACATAGAAATGAGTATTTTCATGACATAATATAATCTTGTAACTTAAAATCTTGTAAATAACATAAAACTTGTGAGTTAAATTCCCATTACGCTTCACTGATTTTCATTTTTCACACGATATCACGCAATTCGATATTAGTACTTCGTTGACAATATAGTACGTAATAAGTACTCCATTTACAATAAAAGTTCTGGGCTTCAGTGACATAGGGGCATAAGTAACATTTTCCAATTTTACACGAGAGTAGTAGGCCATGGAACATTACGTTCAACACTGTATATCTTCGCGGTTAACTTAGTTTGACATTTATGTTTCATTACCTGAGCCAGCGATTTCTAAAATGTTAACATTAGGGTGGTCCAAGGGCCACTCCAGCCGCACCTTAACCTACTCTCGCTGATATTACAAGATATGTGCAATGTTGTATTAAACGCATCGTCTGAATATTATTCAGGTCAATAGTTGAACGGCGTCGTTTAGTAAAAAGGCTAGGATTAGGAATTAAACGGTTAATTAAGCTAGTTGGCGACATAGTCATAACTCAGGAAATACACGTCAAATTTACATGTTGACAACATAGATAGACCCGAAAAAAACTATCCTACCAAAAATAACAATATATAAAGGGGGACAAATTCAGTACAAACGAAGTTCGTGGTGGTCGGTTTAACCCGTAATAAAGTTGAAATCTAAAGTGCCAAGCTATGTTAGCCAAAGAGTGTACAATGTGCTTATATTGTCATCTTGGCTAAGCTCGCTGCAAAGCAAAGTTACTACCGCACCAATAACTTTGTTAACACCTGTCGTTACCGAATAACAATAATCGGTAGTTTTCCTTTGTAAGTCAATGCAAAAATTATAATGTTTAACCATTGAAGGATTCAGTCATGCAACGATAAACTATCGGAAGGCGACTGCCTTGAAACGATATAACTGTCGTCAAGAAACAGTGGGTACTCGCCCTAAAACGTACAAAGTAGCCCCTTATAAAATACTGTATAGCACGGGAAATTATACAGAGTATTCAAAGCTATTGTTTATCATAATTTTAACGTACTGTAATAACGTGACAAAGGAATAGACAATAAACGTCTGGAGTAAAAGGTTTACTTAATCGTTCATCAAACACATGTCACCGGGAAACAATGAGATCTAATTAAAGGGTCGTGAGAAGACTTTGTTTGATTCTTTACTAATGTGACGATGTAATTTAGTAAACGTGATCAGAGAAAATTCTAATAGCGATTTTAAGCGTTGAGTTACCAAGTGGTGGGCAGTGAGGGAAAACATCCTGAGTTAACATACATGTGTGAGAAATTAAAAAATACAATTGGGGCACGTGAAGTCAGCCATTGCTCATTTGAGAAAGGTAGACCCTAGACGCATTGCTTGATCCACAAACCCTCTCAGAAATAAGGATTATGCCCAACAGAAGGAACTTATAATAAGTAGTGTTACTTGATTTTTAAAGATATTTTATTATAATAACGATTATTACGATTACTTAGACTCCAATTCATATTTAATTCACTACTGACTTCAAAATAGGAGGAGGTTCCCAATTCGTCGGAATAATTTTGTATGTTCAGCGATAATTTTACTACGTTGTCCGATTTCAATAATTCTTGTTTTATTAAAAGTAGCAAGTACGTACTTTGGTGATTATATATAAGCCTTTAGTCGGACAAGACAGTATTTCTTTGTTATTCATATATTTTCTTTTGTTCCATTTTGTGTGTCCGTTTGCCAGGTGGCAGGCGTCCTCCAATCTTCTCCATTCTGGCCTTTCTATGGCCACTCTACCCCATGTAATTCCCATGAATCGTCTAATGCCCACCTCTCTGTGGTTTCCTCTTTCTTTTCCATCCCTTGGGTACCATTGTGTAATTATTTTACTCCATTTGTCTTTTCCTCTGATCATGTGGTCTGTCCATTTCTACTTTTGTCTTCTTATTTTCAGAATTATATCCTGGACCTTAGTTTTGTTTCTAATGCTGCTATTTCTTATTTTATCCATTCTTTTGATCCCTACCATACTCCTTTCCATGGCATGTTGGTATATGGAGAGTTTGTTTGATACGTTTATTGTTATAGCTCATGTTTCGTTCCCATATGCCAATACTGGCAGGATACTTGTGTTAAATAGTTTGCTTTTCGTTGAAATGTGTAGTTCTTGTCTTTCATTAATTCTTTTAGGCCCCAGTATTTTTCCCAGCTGTTCACAATTCTTCTTTTGATTTCTTTGTTTATGTTGTCTTCTGAAGACATTAGTTGACCGAGATATATGTATTCGTATAGGAGATATGAGTCTGTTCCACTGTTACAGCATCTTTGTTTCCATTGGTCATGATTTTTGT
The DNA here is from genome assembly GCA_029286625.1 of Parnassius orleans. Taxonomy (NCBI): domain Eukaryota; kingdom Metazoa; phylum Arthropoda; class Insecta; order Lepidoptera; family Papilionidae; genus Parnassius; species Parnassius orleans. The sequence continues at coordinate 7,439,906 of JAGSMP010000038.1, read as the reverse complement.
TTTCTCCGATTCAACTTCAATTCGGCCTTTGCACTTTCTGATGCTAGGCCACTAATCATCTTGCTTAGATCATCTGGTATTTTTGCAAATAATACAATATCATCAGCGAATCCCGTTGCTGTTTTTATCTTTACAATCCTTTCTTTTTTGTTAATTATTTCATTGTATGCCTTCTTTATTCCTCTTGTCTATCTAATATGTCTCTCTATTGTTTCCATCCGCCGTTGTCTCTTGTCTTTCCTTATGTTTTCTTTTATTTCTTTGCTAATTTTTGCTATTTTATTTCTATTGTTGTCTGTAGCTTTCGCTATTATTAGAGCTGCTCATTGGTCGAGGAAGTCGGTAGTTTTTCTTCATTCAATTGTTTGAATTTTCTATTTTTGTGCTATGCTCTTTACTAGTGTTGGTGATTGTACGTTATAACCACTAGTATTTTTCCTGTATGTCGGCATATTTTGTTTCTCTTTTGAATTTTTGAATTTTGAGCTTAATTAATTGGTTATTTTTCTATTAGATATTTGTTAGGTTTTATGTTCTCTGGATTTATTTTTGGTCTGGGGTTCTTGAGTTGGGTGACATTCATGTTTGAGAAGCATTTAGGTTTATTGGTCATTATAAAATCAAATTGAAAAGCAACGTATATTCTTGTATGTTTGTTTGATGGAATCTCAATGGTGGTCTTTTGCTTGGGTAGGTTGGTTCGATGTTGTTTTTATCATCACGTTGTAGTTGATTTATTAATATTGGTGGGTGTTGGTCTAATTACCACTCAACTTATCATTAACCACTCAACTTATCCCCAATTGCAATCTCTCATCCTTTTACTTATATTTTTAGAGAATTATGTAACAGGCTTGCTAGCATACGCTCTCTCTCTCTCTCACTCTCACACACACACACACACACACACACTCACACACACACACATACATACACTTACACACACATTCATCAACTCACTCACAAGTACACGCGCCCTTTTAATTAGAATCTGTTTTTATGTCTGTAATTTTTCACAAATTTTAAGTAATTTTGCTTTGCTGCATAATTGTTTTACGTAATTTCGACAAATAGCCACTTTGATCTATTGTAAATTTTTGTTTGACCCCACGAGACAGGCCATGCCTAGTGGGAGTCACAGAACTTATTGTATTTTGGCTAAGTGTTTTCTGGTAAATAAATAAATTTATTATTATTATTATTATTATTATTAATTCTCCACGGGGACCAGCCGGGTTGGGAAATGTGTGTTTGTTTGCTGTTGTTGTGTTTTCTTGACTGTGTGGTATTTCATTTCAGTTTAGTAGTTGAGGTAAGTATTTTTTCCGGATATGAAGTACGTTCGCTCGTAAGTTGAAATGCGTCCGTTTGTTGGATTTTTTTTCTAGTATTGTTGTTTGTTTCTTTTGGGCATGGTGTCTCCCAGGTTTTTCTTATTTTTCCATTTTCACGAAAGTTACTTGCTCTTAATTTAAGGTTTTCCATGGTGCCCTTAGAATAGTCATTGGTAATGTATGTATTTTCTTTCATTTTCTTTTTGTTTCTAAGGATTTGGATTTTTCTCTGCAGAGTTAATATTGTAAGCAGAATAAGTCTTATTTTTACATTTTACATTTTTTTACCAAGACGTTGAGCTTTATTTATTTCACCATTTTCCTGTGGTACATCCGAATCCGTTATTGTTTTTATTGCAAAAGCGTTTAAATCTTCGTATTTTTCGTACTTCGGGGATTAGCCCCATAAAAATTTGGTCAAGTTTTGATAATAACGTCGATGAGAAAATCATCAAACTGTCCAATCTGCACAACATATCGACGTTAATCAATTTCTTTTTCAAATTTTCATCATTTACACAAATTATTCAACCTTAGAACTAAAAATATCTTAATTAATTTAGAAGACATTTTAAAAGTACTTACAGTAGCTGAAAAACTTATTTACAATTTTAGTCTATAACAACTAACGCAAAATTCGATCGGCATTTTTAAAAATATTAATGTAAACGCATTAGTACGCTTTCATTTACGTAATAATAACGATAAAAAAACAAACTAAATACAACATAGTTTACAAACAATGGCCGGAAGGACGACAGAAAATGATTGATCGATATAATTTTTCAACTGCTTTGTGCTTTGTTTGGGGCCTAATGCGAAAATAACATTATGATTTTAAGTGAATAATTAACTTAAGAAATATTAATTTGGCAGTTTTAAAAATAATTTGTGAGTAAATTTGCACAGCACCATCTATCGTTGGTATTGGTTAACTGTATAAATGAAAACAAATGAAATCAAAACATAAATACTTCTAATTAAAATAATAAACAAATTAAAGGAAAAAAGTGTTTTACAAAATTATACCGTATATAAAGCTTAACTTAAGTAAAAAATACTTGATAAATCGCCGTTTTTAGTAGTGTGCCCAGAAGACTGGCTGATTTGCCTCGCTGTATTGCGAGGCTGATCCGCTGATCAAAATGTCTGCCAACTTTATGGCCACCAGAGATGTTGTCAAGGCGTGATGAGATATCCCTGAACAAACGCTTTGCTGCAGGACTCCACGGCCCCAGCATTTCTACACCAACGGCTCAAACATGTATCCCTCTCTGAGGGCTGCATATTTGCGCCGCTTGTTAGACTCGGCAGCAGCAGCAGCCGCGCCTGTCTTGTGTGTAGTCACCGTAAAATGTGATAGCGCTAATGTGTCAACACAAATCGCATCCCATACCAAAGAGCGCCCATTCTTCCAAATGAGCGTTATTCCATCGGGCCTCTTGCCATCTTCCCGCAATTTTTTTATAGAATATACCATTTGGCTCTAAAATTGAAGATACGTTGGCACTAGTTAAGGCCCGTCAAATGACGTCATTAATAGCTGCATGGCGAGGGATGCGACCAGCTCTCCGCTGGCGCGCCAGGCCGTGATGACCGAGAATGTCGACCTCTTTACCACAGCGGCAGCGATTTCATTTGTTTTTAAACCTAACCTCTGGCTGATAAGAAGAAAGAAAGAAGTACTGTCCAAGAGTGTTCTGATATTTGACCAGGGCAGTTCATTCAACTCCCTCTCCACAGATGTTAGGAGACAAGCTCACTCAGTAGGATTTCCGCAGTTATCTAATAGGTTTTTCTGAACCTGGATACTGAGCGGTTTAAATCAATGCCTCTGCGAAGCTGGGTTTATTGGAAAATCCTGGTCCAGCCTGGTCTTATTGTAACAGGTTTCCTTGGCTTACATCACCGAGTGATAGATTAATAATTCTTCCAATGTAGTCTGACGTGTTATGAACTGAAGACAAGAAAGCTGGAAGTGCTACGTTGGAAACTCTTCACTCTTGGTGGTCTAGGCACCCTAGACCACAAAGTCATTATCATTTAATGGACATTGGATGAATAGTTTTCCTAATCAAATTATCGAAACGATTTAAAAATGAGACGTGCATCCAAAGAGTTGAACACTGTAGCACGTACGTAAAGTTTGGCACAAAAGACAAAATTTTAGTATGGTATATGAGATGTGTAGGCTAATTTCTCTCAGACGACTGGACGACACCTCAAATTTTAAAATCTGTTCACTGACGAAGCATTGAAAGGCTCATGCAGAATGGGAGCACCCACAAGGCGAAGCGATTAGCTGTTAAATTATCTTTATATTTGGGGCTAGTGAATGTAATTTACAAACAATTAGACCCTAACGGAGGTGGGTAAATTCTCATCAACAAAAAGTTCGCATTTATGAAAATTCAATTTGAGGCCGACAGAACTGAAAGTACAAATAAGTCTGGTTAAGTCATCTAGCAATGAGTTTGTTTCGTCTCCTAGTGTCCCGTCATCCAAATACCAGACATTGAATTTTGACTTTAGGCCGGAAATAAATGGATGTATTGCCAAACTAAAATTTGCCGGACAGCGGATTTGGTGTTCTTTGTACATGACTATAGATGGTGTACTGTAACATTGCCGGAGGTAATGGTAAATGGATGGCATATTTTCTTTTATCTGTGTCTTGAGAGCGCCTCGGTCTATTGAGTTAAATGCATTTTTAGCATCCATCTACAGCATCACCTCACCGCAAGCGTGTTTCAGAAAGGTGTGCGCTGCATGTACAGCTCCATCGCATCCGCCTTTTCACACCTGAGGGCCAAGATGGACTGCCTCATGGTCTGCAATTACACTGGTTCTATAACGTGAGAGAGTGGTACTTACCCACACATTCTCCTAGGCAGAAAAATAGTCCTACCACCTAACATACGAGTACACTTAAAAAAGCATTTGGAAGCTATTTTAACGAAATTGAGTCAAATTTTACAATTTTTTAAAAGGGACGTGTCCGTTTTTGTTGAATATAATCCGCTCGCAGAAGATTTGCCAATAGCGCCATGAACAGAATAGAAAAAAATAATTTTTGTTCAAAATAGATTACATGTAATTCTTATTGAAAGTCATTTTTTTACTTTACCACTGGTTCGGAAAAAAAAACCTTTGTCCTGGGAAGAACCAGCAAGAAACCCAACGGGACTTTTTTTCTTAAGTAAATTATACAATATATATTATGTATATTATACTTTGGAGACTTCACGTGTCTGCAAAGTTTTGCTGTAATGTCTTGTGCAGTATCGGCAGTATCGTGGAAAATTAAAATACATTGGAAAAAACTAGGCTTTTTTGCGCTTTAGTTTTGGCTGAAAATCAAATAAAAGACCCGTAAGGTAGTTGCCAATACTCTTATCAATAAGCGGCTGGTCAACGTCAATAAATAAATAACAAGACAATAAGGACTACAAATATTACTTCATATTGCTTTGTTACAGAAATACTGATTTATGTACAGAGTACCTACACATAGAGTCGTGTGTTTGGGATCTTTGTTTGCTCACGTTTACAGAGAGCAATAAATAAATTCTTCGACCAATAACAGTCTGAACTTGCTAGGAATAATAGACATGTTATCGGAAATATATTTCCATCAAAAAGCTGCAAAGATAACATTTCTTTTTTTATATAATCAATTTAGTCCTCTGATAAATAAACATTTCTCAAACTTTTTTTATTGAATTTATATGTATATAGTTAGTTTGCTAATTCAATTGCATAGGCTTCCCCAAGTAATGCCACAAAGGACGGTTCTGAGCCAACTTTCTGCACGTCCTACATTTGTTAATAATAAAGGATGATGTTGCTTTTTTAATCTAGTGGCCACTTTGAATTAAATTAATCCCAAGATTCGTGATTAAAACCTTTTGTACCCAAAAACTATAACACACTAAATTAAAAAAAATTATTACATTATATTATTTGATTTTTAATAGTTTTTACCAAAGAGTATATAAACACTACGTTTCTACGTGTGTTTTTACATACACTATTTGAGTTAAACTTAGGGACCAAAAAAAATAGAGTGATTTTCGAATATAAGTTTCCGCATGGTTCTAATGCAGCAGGGACAACTCGTAATATTAGTAATGCGCTAAGAGAGGACGACTAACGAACGAGTTGTGTATATTTGACATAATCGCTATCATGGTGTAAACTTCGACTTGAAAAACGATGTATTAAAAGTAAGGATGGAAGCCGTTCGTTATCAAACAAACAAGTTATTAGCGTCATGGTTTGATGTTAGTTTACCCACAATATTGACTCATTTGCATTAAAAGGGTAAAATAAAAAACACTCCAGAAATAGGTTCTGAAATAAATTAACTGATATGAATAAAGGAGCACGCGTTGAAGCTTGCCTTGTTTAGATGAGTAGAAACACAAATGAAGGGATTTTGTATAAAATTGTGACGTGTGATGAAAAATGATTTACTACGATAGTTGCAATGACTGAACCCCGATTGAAATCCAAAACAATACCTTAAAGCAAAGTGCAAAAAAAGCAACGATAAAATAATAAGCGTAAACACTTCGATTTATAATTTTTTTTCTAATACGCAAAAAGGTGTTTAATTGTTAAAATAAAGTCACATTCAAGATTCAGGTTAGAGGAAAAAAGTTAGTAAAAAACCAAATCTCATACTGGTAAAGGGTCACAGATGCAAGTATGAGAATCAAAAATTTAGGTGAACAACATTTTTGAATGCTTTGGAGTTCCACTAACGCATGTGTAACTCCTTCACACCTTTTACACCTTTTACGTCTTACCTGTTATGGAAGCACTTAGTGATAAAAGTTTATAATTTTGTAAATGCATTGTTAGATCAAGCACTTTTATGGCTTTCCTAGATTTTATTTTCAAAAATTCTATTCACTCGGCTTCAGCCGACATGTTGGCATCTGTAATTGATACAGTAGTATAGGATGCGCATTAAGCATCGGTTTTGAATTAGATCATAAGGCTTGAAAACCTTGGAAAAGATTTTGTAGAATAAACACTGCTATTGCTGTTTCTCTGTCGACGCTTAGCATATAAGTTGAGCGAATAAAAATTGCATAGTTACTTACACCAATTTTAAGCACAAAATACGCAAGGTGGTATACTGTCTCCTATAATTTTCTCAGTTTTTATAAACTTGATCACATCTGTTATTAATTGTTCGTACCATCTGTATGCTGACGACCTTCAAATTTACTTGCAGTCATCTATTGAAGAGCTTCATGGTGCCATTGGAATGTAATTCTGAATTTGGAAGCTGTAAAAGAATGGTCTAGGCGTTTTGGAATATCAGTTAATCCAACGAAGTGTCAAGCTATAATCCTAGGTAGCTGGAGAATGTTGTCCAAAATTGGTGTGATAATTTAGATGTGTGCTACCCAGATTTGAACCAAAATCTTCTTAAAAAGCTTGAGTGTCTTCTCAATAATTGTATAATATATTTGCTCTCCGAAAACATAATCACATCTCTCATTATCGTAAACGCCTGAAATGGCCTTACTATCCAACAAAGACGAACCTATAGAATTCTGCTTGTGCTTTTCTCAATTTTGAATAATCCAACTTCTCTAACATATCTCAAGGACAAATTCCAGTATCTCTTTTGAACTCATGATAAGGTTCTTCGCTCCTCACCTAATCATAAGATCAGTATTCCATCTCATTTCACTGGGTTCACCAACAATTCCTTTATTATTCAGGCAACACTACTCTGAAACTCCTTGCCCGAAAACCAATAGCGCCAAGTAAGGACTGTTTTAAAATATATATATATATAGATATATATAGATATATATATATATATATATATATATATAGATATATATATATATATATATATATATATATATATATATATATATATATATATATATATATTTACATTGTTCATATATTTACATGTATGTAAATATATGAACAAAATATGTATCATAAATAGATATAAAATATACGTTACATATGATAATAAAATAAATATATATATATATATATATATATATATGTGTTTGAACCTGCCACAAAATTTCATCACTCCAGAGGTTGACTGACAGAGAATGCCGTTAGGCATTAAGTTCGCTCTTTGTTACCCTAGTAATTAAGGTGTTAACAATCAAGATTAAATAAATAAAAATACATTTCGAACGTTCATTGCTCGCTTATAGTCTATTTAAATTAACTAAAAAGGCACATACAGCCTGCTGGCACTGCAAGCGATGGTACTACAATTACCACGTAGTAGTAATAATTTACAGGAACAAAAAGAGAAAAAGATCTAGGTATCGTATTTGATAGCAAACTTAGATTTATACAGCCTAGAGAATATATTACAAAAAGTGCCACCAGAATGTTAGTATTTCTTTACAAAAACATTAAATTTTTCCTCAGCTTTAAGACAAAAATATTGCTCTACAAAAAAATATTGCTCTACAACGAAGTATCTAAGAATATTGTTCTGTAGCTCAAAAAGATTCATTTGGCATTTAGTATACTGAAATCGAATTTCAAAAAAGAAACTTTCTTCGTATTATATAATACAATTCTTCCCCTACTTTCGCCGAGTCATTACTCAAACAAAATGTAAATGTCTGTAAAAAATTATTTGCATTTCATAAAATATTATCAGGAGATATTGTAAAATATTTCAAAAATGATGATGTTAAGAAAACAGCAGATCTATAAGGAATTTACGTTAAAGTTATTGCGTCTATAATAGATGCAATCGCTCCCCAACTTGGTATTATTTTCAATACTAGTATCGAATCTGGTGTTTTTCCTGATTTAATGAAACATAGTTAAGTCATACCTTTATTTGAATCTGGTAGTACATTGGACCCCACAAATTTTAGATCTATTTCTGTACTGCCAACGCTCAGTAATTTTTTTAAACGTAAATAAATTATTCCATAAAAATCAGTTTGGTTTTATAAGGGATCGCTCGATAACTGACGCCGGTGTTGAGCTAATTAAACATATTTTCTGTGCATGGGAGAATGCAGAGGATGCTTTGGGTATATTTTGTGATCTTTCCAAGACTTTCTACTGCGTTCACTATGAGACATTAATCAGGAAGCTACAAATTATGGTGTAAAAACCATAGCACTCAAACTACTACATATTACTACATACTACATACTACCTTATAATAAGGGATATAAAGGGCGGACTTAATGCCGTATGAAATTATATCTTACACAAAATGCAAATAAATAAAATATAATATTTAAAAATATACAAACTTAATATCTGCTTTATAATAAATATAATGAATAATAAATATATAAACTCTTAAATTTATTATTCATTCTTTTTTCTTCTTCGTATAAACAAAATCTTTAAATAAATAAAATAATATAATGCAAAAATAAAATAACATTATACATATTAAAATACATATTATACAAAATATCACTTACAAAGCGAAAGAGAGAGAAAAACAAAATTCGGATAAATCAGGTGGTGTTATTCTTGATATAGAATTCTAAAACTAGAGATAAATTTGGGTAACACACATCCGCATAATCGATAATGGGCAATATCAAAGTCTGAATAAGAAGAAGTTTAGTTTTAAAAGGAAGAAAGTTTTTGAGACGACAAAGAGAACGTAAGGTGGCAGTAACTTTACGGATTATTTCAGCAACTTGAACTCCCTAGCTTAAGGTATGGTCCATATGTAAGCCAAGATTTTTTACAGATTTACAAAATGGCAGCAATATTCCATTGTAAAACACGGGAGAAAGATCATCGTTATTAATCTTGGCTAACATTCTGCTACTACCTATAACAATTACTTTACATTTGGAAGGGTTAACCTAGACACCATGTCTGGACGACCAATCTCTTATGGCATCAAGGTTGTGGTTGAGTTTATTAATATTATCGTTAAGGTCGTTAACTCTAGATTGCACATAGAGCTGAAGATCATCTGCATACAGATGGTACGAACAGTTGAGAACTGAAGTGATAGAATTTATAAAGTAGTCCGCCTTGCGGCATGCCTGTTTCAATGTCAGCCCATGTTGAGGACTCTTGTCCTAATCGAACTGACTGTTGGCGGCCGCAAAGATAGGATGTGATGTCTCAGTGATCTCAAGGGTGAAAACCGGCAGCGTGGAAGCCAACTGTGGAAGCTGAAGACCGAGTGAGGCAGCATTGTTTCCTGGAGACCTGAGATTTTGAGTGAGATTGACAGGCTCTAAGGGCAGCTGTACACGTCGTCGTTGGAGCCACATGCAAATGTGAGTAACGATCCAAGAGCAAGTCTCATCTGACACTATTCCGACGATATTCCGGACGTCAGTCTAGGCGAGATTAGAACGGCTCTCCAGCACCTTAAAAATGGCAAGTCCCCGGGCGAGGATGGAATTACAGGAGAACTTCTGAAAGCGGGTAGAAAACCGGTAATTGAAGTCCTTCAGAAGCTTTTTAATTCCGTCCTCCATTGTGGCACTACACCGGAGGCATGGAGCAGAATTGCGGTGGTCTTGTTCTTCAAGAAAGGCGACAACGCTCTCTTGAAGAACTACAGACCGATTTCCTTTCTTAGCCGCGTCGACGTGCTGTTTTTGAGAGTCATTACGAATCACACGCAGACTCGACGTCTTCCAGCCTCCCGAACAAGCCGGTTACCGAAAAGGCTTTAACACCATAGACCACATACATACCCTTCGGTAAATTGTACAGAATATGTGGACTATGAGAAAGCCTTTGATTCCGTCGAAATTTGGGCGGTGCTGCAGTCCCTTCAGCGGTGCCAAGTTGATTGTCGGTATATCGAAGTGCTGAAGTGTTTATACAGTAGGGCTACGATGGATATCTGAGTACAGAACCAGTAAGACAGAACAGAAATTATTATTATTGTTATGTTAAGTACAACTGAGAACGAATTTTACGAAATTCCACTTACGAAGGGGATTGCGGGGGCGTTATAATGAAAGTAAAAAAAAATATTAATTGTCTCGCTAAAACTTGAAACTGGCTGGACCGATTCAGAGGAAATTTTTTGGATGTGTTTAAGTGAGTCACAGTATGGTTTAGATTTAGAATTGAACCCGGTAAGTGGCACTGTTGTCAAGATCCAGAAATCACCCGTGCATAGACGGGGCGGATCGCTAGTGAGTTATACACTTATAAAGCATTAACTTAACTTTGAAGGGTATGCGGTTCTTAAGAATTATAGTATAAACAAGACCAAGATATGTCTGGGCGTCCACAGTTTCTACGAGAGGGCAGTCACATGTAGTAGACAGGCCGTGCCAGTAGTTATGGTTATGTGCAACTATGTTTTTGGCAGGATTTTTTTTTATATGGGATACGGGTGACAAACGAGCACACTGTCCACCTGATGGTAAGTGGTTGCTGTGTCCCATAGACATCTACATATTTCCTCGATGAAGAATCAAAATGCAGATGCGTTGTCACCCGTGAGGACTAAGATGGAATGACTCGTTTCCAGTAAAACGGTTCTCCGGTTCTCTACACTCACCATACGAAACACAGCAGCGCTAAGCTGCTATTTTACGCTGGTATTTTGTGAGAGCGTGGTCCTTCCCCGGTCGAGCCGACCCATTCGTGCTACAACTATACCAGTAATATAGCTGCAGCATGGCTCTATCACGAAAAGGATGGCGCTTGAAGTGCAGAGAATTGATAATTATCAGTTTGTTTGTTGTTTGTTTGTTGATAAATATGCAACTTATACTTCTTAAGCAAAATAAATCACAAAATTAACTGCCCTCAATTGTTATATGAGATAAAGTTTGGGGTATCTCATAGGTTCCTCCATAGCATAATAACTCCTCTTAGACCACTTATTTGTAGAGCAGTGTTTGACCCCAATTCTCCTATAGGTTGTTTTAATTTATAAATAAACTTTCGTTCAGAAGATTCTCAACATTAATGCAAATTTAATACATTTTTTTTTTTCTAATTTTTTAAGTTTTAACAAAAACAATAGTTATTAAAAACAATAAACAGTAAATAAAAAAAATGGTAAATTTGTCTCAAAACACCCAGACTTTAATACTTGCCTAATACTTACCGGAAATCACTTGACAGAGATAATAAATTAAACAGCTTTTCTTATGTGGCTACAAGTTGAAATGTAAATAGTATTCAAGTCACGATTACATTTGAGCTCTCAAGATTCCTTTGCCAAGTAGGTCACATTGTGGAAGATTGTTCGTAGTGGATAGAATAACTTAACCATTTATTTTTACGACGAACGTTTAAAATCTGTGTCATGTCTTTGAAGTCAAGTGCATCTCTATTTTAGGAAGTAGTGGACGTGTATTAGATAATAATATACTAAATTTCCCGGGTAGACTGGTAGAGAATGCCAAAAGGCATTAAGTCCGCCCTTTGTAATCATATTATAAACTCACGTCTGTCACCCAGAGGGGTAGGCAGAGATTATGGACTTCCATTTGGCACGATCCTGACACACCTCTCTCGCCTCCTCCACATCCATATACCTACGCATACACGCTCGTCGGTTAAGGGTACTCTTAATTTGGCCCATTTTCAGTATATCGCCAATTTGGTCGATAAACCTTCGTCTAGGGCGTCCATTCCCGACTCTGCCGTTCACCTCTGCAACATAAATTTGCTTTGTCACTTTTTCCTCATTCATTCTTTCTACATGACCAAACCACCGAAGCATTCTTTTCTTAATCCTGGTCACAACATCATCTTGCAAACCACACTCTTCTCTTATCACACAATTTCTCACTCTGTCATTCAGATTCAGCCCTAACATACTCCTTAATGACCGCATTTCTACAGCATTTATTCTACTCGTGCTTCTTCTGCCACCCAACTTTCACTACCATACATTAAAGTAGGGACTAACACAGCATTGTGAATTGCCATACGTGCCTTTTGGACACATTCTGACTTTCCACAACAGACTGTAGAGCCCCATTTACTTTATTTCCTGCGTTCACTAGACGTTCTATATCCTTATCATACCTACCATCCCTGCTAAATACACATCCCAAATACACAACTCATCTACTTGCTCGACCAATTCCCTTCTATTCTTATTTCACATATTGTTTTACTTTCTTCTCTTTCAAAGACCATAACTTTCGTCTTACTTGCGTTCACTTTCATTCCCTTTCTTTTAATGAAATGTTCATTAATGTAACCATCATTTGCAACTCGGCCGCCGACGACGCAGTATGACTTGATCATCGGCATACAGAAGGCATTTGACGGTTAACTCACCCATTCTTAACCCGCATTCTTCAACTTTCAGATTTTCCAACAACTATCCATAAATAGGTTGAACAGCCACGGGGAAGCCACACAGCCCTGTCTGACCCCTTTATGAATGCCAAACCAGTCCGAGTAGGCCCCGTTGATTCTGACACAAGCACTGGAGTCCCTATACAGAGACTTCAATGCCTGTATCAACCCAGCACTCAACCCAAATGAGTTCAGTGTTTGCCATAATACATCCCTGTCCACTCTATCATAAGCCTTTTCCAAGTCCACGAACGCACAAAAAACCTTTTGGTTTTTGGCCAAAAACTTCTCCACGATCATGCGCATGGAAAAGACCTGATCCGTACATCCCATTCCCTTTCTAAATCCCGCTTGCACATCCCAAATTTTTCCATCAGTATCTTTCATAACTCTTTCAATTAGTACCTTAGCATACAGTTTTCCCACAATGCTAAGAATACTGATACCACGGTAGTTTTACAGTCCTGCTGCGATCCTTTTCCTTTATATAGTGGGACTATCACGGCTTTGCACCAGTCTCCCGATACCCGCTTAAGTTCCCAACACAAATTAAACAAAGTGTACAGCAGGTCTGCCACCACTTCCTCTCCAGCCCTTAGCATTTCGAGTGATACTCTATCATATCCGGCTGCCTTACCTGCTTTCATACTTTTCATTGCTTTCATTATTTCATCTATACTTATCTGTCTATCTCTTTCCTCTTCTTTCGGAATTTCTATTTCATTTAATTCAAACGTCTCATCACTCATAAACGCGCTTTCAAAGTATTCCTTCCATCTCCTTAAACTCGACACTTCGTCATTCAGAATACAGCCATTCTGGTCTCGAATAGCATCCATTTTAGGCTGTTTTGAATGTCCCCTGGCAGTTCTTACGAGTGTCCAGAACATTTTAATATTTTCCTGGAAGTTATCAGATATCCTTCTATCATTCTTCTCCGTTCTTTCTTGCTTTTTCTTTTCAACTTCTTCTTTTACTCTCTTATTTAGATGTCTAAATACTGCCTTTTTTCTTTCAATATCATCATTCATACCGCTAGAATAACTAGCCTTGGTTGCTAGTAAATCTAGCCATGCTCTCTTCTTTGCTTCTACTTCCATCCGTACCTCATCATCCCACCATAAAGTGTTATTTTTCTTTTCATTCGTTCTCTTACTTACACCACATACTTCGGTAGCTGCATCCACCAAACCTTTCTTGATATTATACCACACAGTCTCCAAGTCTCCATTCATACACAATTCATCCATACCACTTATATTTTCTCTCAGTCTACATTTGTACTTCTCTTTTGCACCTTCATCTTGTAACCTCTCTATTCTTATACGCTGTAACGCAGTGGTAGACAAGGATGTCCGATGCCGCCAACGTCTGAATAGACCATTAATTCGGCATAAGACCAAGTAATGATCCGTCCCTACGTTGGACCCACGGTAAACCCTTGTATCTACAACTGCGCTCCTCATTCTTTCATCCACAATTATGAAATCTATCATGCTTCTATCATCACCTCTTTCCCATGTATACATGTGAATCTTCTTATGACGAAAGAAAGTGTTCGTCACAAAAAGATTCTTTTCCACACATACGGTGAGGAGGCTTTCACCATTCTCATTTATACTTTCATCACCAAACGTTCCCAATATCCTTTCATAACCAAGCCTCTTCACCAACCCTTCCATTAAAATCTCCTAATATAACAATATTTTCATTACCCTTGCATTTCATTAGCACCATCCTTACCATCTCCCAAAACTGCTCTCGGATATAAGTGGGCTTAGACATGTCTGGGGCGTAGACCCTAGAACAAATAACTTCTTTAAGCCCACTTTCATTTGTATCCATAGCAGTCTCAGGCTTACATTCATACTCTTTCACACTGACCCATTCTTTCTGAAAGGATGATACCGACTCCCTGGCATGCCCGCTCGGTCTCGTCTACCCCAGACCAGTACGCGGTATACATGCCATGTGTAGTAACATCCTTTCCCTTCCATTCGTCTCATTTACACATAACACATCTATTCCTCTATCATACATCATATCGCATACTTCATCCATCTTATCATTCATTGCTCCACATACATTCAGCGTAGCCAGACGGGCTTCCGCAATCCACTTTTCGCCCTCCAGGAGACAGAACGTGACGGGTGGCGAACCTCGTCGCCAGTTTTCCTCCGGAGATTCTTCGCACCCTGCCCCATTAAATTCGTTTCTTTTAATTCGTGCCTCATGGTGCGAAAGTAGGGGGTGGTATTTTTTACGCCGTTACCACACGGCGAGGAGCCAATTCTGTACTTTCGGCTTTGTCGCTTGTTTAGCACCACCCGGGGGACACGTGTAGGGTGGGCCTAGGGTTAGGTGGTCGAAGCCTACGGACGCGAGCGACTCATCCCCCTTTTTTCTTTGTAATCCTTTCTATTAAGATGTACAATAAATTATAAATGAATAAATAAATTTCCGTGTGCCGTTCACTAACTCGTAGAGCTTCTTTTCTACCTAGTCTTGGTAGGTATTCCCTTTTCTGCTACCATACTTCAACTTATAAGTACTTACCTATATCTGCCACCAAACAGCAGTGCGTGCTAATTTGTTTCGGTAGTATGACTACAGTCTATGAGGCATTCTGTCTTAGTTCACAGAGATGACAATGCATCTGTAGATTCTTTGTTTGAAGTTGGCTGCAGGTGTCCATGGGCTGCAGTGTCAATTACTATCAGGAGGACGGTGAGTTCATTTGTCACTTCAGTTTTATGTAAGAAAGTATGTTATAGTGGCGGCTAAGGGAATCCGTTACCACATTTCGTCCTGTGGGACAGAGGCAGATGAAGTGAAAAATGTGGCATTTTTGTTGCAGGTCCGAAAAAGCGTATTGCAACAAAAATAGGAGTAAGTGAGTTATAGAAAAGATATCACGATCATCCTTTTACTATATAGTATAATGAATATATTCAAAAGGTAGTCGGCAGGAACTGTATGATATGTAAAACCCAATATTATACCACATGGCGCTTTTCTGTAGAAGCATATAAAATAAAGAAATATGTTCGAATCAGTAGGTCGAGTTCATCACTAAATTGTAGACAGACACTGCATTGAAAGAAAGATGCGACTCGAGTAGAATTTTGTGACTCGAGTCACTCGGGTTTTATCATGTCACTGTAGTTGTACTCGAGTTTTTGAGTTATGCGAATTAACTAATTACAGGGACTCATCGATTGAAGTTTATCACTCGAGTTGAGAATAGCGATTACCTTAGTTAAAGCATTTTTAAATAGGTACCTTTATTAAATAAGTAATATGTGGCAATATGAAATAAAATACAAATATTTGTTATTTATTTATTTGTAGTATTTCCATGTTTTTTATTTACTACAGACATGTGTAGTATTTCAAAATCTATAAACTGCTTTTCGCATATCTTACAAATCGCTTCCATTTTTCAAAATAATGCCACACTGACGATTTTTGTTTTGTTGTTTCATTGTTATCATTCATACTTTAAACAAACAAGTATATTTAAATCACCTTTTATGTTATACGAAGTAACAAAAATAACAATGATAGCACAATCACGATATTATAAATCAAACTAAGTTCATATTTGACTACAACATGCCAGATGCGAGTTTGAATTTGGGTGTAACCAGTGATGTCACCCGCGGCGCCCTATACTACAAGTGAATTAGTGAACTGACATCTATCTAGCGCTCTCTGAATCTAAACGGTGCTGTGCGCCGAGTTGACTCGGTAACTTGAGTGCAAACGGATTCGAGTAAAATTTATTTTCACTCGAGTACCGAGTTACACAGATTCACAGTTCGAGTTGCATCACTACTGTAAGAAGTTAAGAAGTTTGTGGTTAATTGTTAAATACTTTAAAATAATTTTTGGTAGCAAACTGCAAAAAAGTTTATTCTTGTTTGTTTACAAGACAATAAAATAAATATCGTCTCATCGATGCACAAGTGTTTAACATTATATGGATAATATCTATTTTTCCTTTTTATTTTTTTGTGGTCGCATGGTGAAATTGCCAATAACATTCGAAATTGGAAAATGAAAACTAATGAGTTTAGTTAATTAATATAAGAGTATGTATCACAGAACACAATTACTATCTAAGGTATGTATGTAATACAAGAGTTTACTTTTACACCTAGAATTTTGGAAAATCTAAATAAGATCTATAATTTATGATGAATTACCTAAAAAAAATGACAAACACAGGTCTTAGAACCTTTTAGTACGTTAAAAGTGACAAAGTATTAAAGTTTTATGTTATTAGTAAAATCTAAATGAAATTATAGATAGAATAAATACATAAATGAAGTTTTTGTGTATCTTATAAGAAAATTAGAATCTATGGGTTGAGGGTTTTAAGGAAGCTTCTCTATTTGATGTAGCTTCATCGGCTTTGAAGAGCGATTCATTTAATTGCATTTAGGTATATATACCTTATGTATTCAGCAAGTTGCTCCATAAACTTGACAATACCAAATGGCATCAAACATGGATCCTGAATTTATGCCAGCCATAGTAGATATAAAGTATAGATAGTACATATATTTATGTGTAAATAAGTAGTGATTACTTGTACCAGAAGCAAATATACAGTTTGCAATAAGTATTGTGACTTAGTTAAGCCATTTTTACTTGTGTAATGGTTATATCCTTGTTGATCAGATGCTTCTATTATCCTTAGACTGTTGTGTTGTTAACTCTGCAGAAGGAATATTATTTTTTCATCAACTATCAGATAATTAATATAAAAATAATATCCTTTTCCCCTACATGAAACTAGTGAAAATAAGAAATCAGACAACTTTTACATCGTCAAATATTGTTGATGTAAATCCATAACTACTATTTGTGTATTTGATCATATGGAGCTGATTAATGGTGTATATTTTATAATAATTTCTTATTTATTTAACATACAGGCAGAGACAACAAAATACTGACAGAAATATGGAAATGTAGTTTATTGACATTGAAGTATAGTAATATGTAGTCTTATCTCATATCTCTTATTATTGAAAATGTCCTGATTCCTAACAAATCATACCTGGACATGTTTTTTTTGCTTTATAGTGTTTGAAATGTAAATCAATACAAACATAAACATAGACCTCATACGCTATTTAGATTGCAATCCATATAGAAAAAATAATATGTTGATAAGAATTATTATTTAGTATAGACACTACAATATTCATTAACTTTTTTCAGGTGGATCGCTTAGAATAAATGTGTATGTCTTGTAGACTGAAATCTTGCAGAGCTGCTCGTAGGCAGAGACAAAAAAAGTATATGGATATTGAATACAACAGTCTTATATCATATCGCAAAACATTGAAAATATATTTCTGATTTCTAACAATATCATAAATGGCCATGTTATTATCTAGTTATTTTGAAAAAATCTTTTGAAATGATAATGACTGACAATAATAAATACAATTAAATTATACATGTGTTTTTGTTATCCTTACACAACCAGTTTAAAACATCTTACTTCATATTTATCAGTGTGTAATAACATAGATAAACATAATATTACCTAGTTATTTTGGCTTTAATGGTGTTTGGGGTATGATAACCAATCAGTTAATATATTTTAAAACAAAGTTTACACACTGCACCTTTACTAATCAACCAAAACATATTAAAACAAAGTCGTAACACCGCACTTCTCTGTCTGTCTGTTCCACTATTAATAGACTGCTTTGGAAATATTTACAACAATATATGCAGTGGCATTTTACTTTATGTTTTATCCCAATACAACCAGTTTAAAACAGCTTTCTTACTATATAGCATTTAAAGGTAATATTATAAATATACATATTATCCGTTATTCATCTTGGCTTTAATCACATTTATTTAATTACTGTAATGGTGTTTGTGATGTATATTCACTAATCAATTAATACCTGTAAAAATAGTCTCCAAACCACGTTTGTTTGTCTGTGCACTGTTTTGCCGCAACTGCTAAAAAGATTTCCATCAATCTTAAAGTACCTATAATTGCTGAATGTACCTACAATTTTGTTTAATACTATTAATTATTAAGCTATCTATTCTATGTACACTATTTTAACTCATAATATCGGTGAAAACTACTAAAAAATCTCTTTTAGTTTGTTTTAAGGTTATTGTGATATTCATATTTTAATTTTTAATTTCTCAGAATTCCCATTACATGCGATAAAACTAATATTAGTTTTGTAATCTATAGATTATAAGGAATAAATCGACATTATTACATACATTTCATTAAGTTTCTCTAAAATTCGTGGTGGGCCCATTCTCCGTACAAAAAGAAACTGTCTCCTTTCCTTTTGGTGTTGTAGAGAAGGATTATGTAAGGAATGCAGACATGCGTGACGCAAAGAACTTTTGATATAGTATAGTAAAGTTGAGTTCTATACAGGCTCCTTTCATATCTGAGTGGGTTATAATTGCTATTGTTGGAAGCTCCCGCAGAATATAGAATGATTGAGTGTTTTAACATTTATAGAAAAGATTTACAGAATTACATTTAAAATAAAAGATTTACTGATTTACAGACACTTTTTACTGGAAATGAGGCATTCCATCCCTATGGGTGACAAACAATCTACATTTTGATTCTCAATCGAGGATATATGTCTATGGGTCTTATTCCACTTACCATCAAGTGGATTATTAGCTGTGAACTCTATAAAATACAAAAACCTATAATATTTTTAAATCGTTATTATTACTAAAATATCCAAGGATGATTTTTATTCTCTTGCTATTTGCCTTAACAATATTTCGAAACATAGGCCGATTCAATCAGTATGGATCAATGATTTTTCGATTTGCCTCGCTTTGCTTGTTTAGGCCATAGCTCCGTTAATTATTCAACGTTCGAAGCTGATTGATCTGAGTGACCCTTTTCATTAATATTTTTATTTGCGAGTATTGGTATTTTAGACGAATAAAACCGGCGACGTCACTATTCCATAATAATTTCGATGTCACCGACAACCGCCAGCGACTATCAACCACTGTATTTGTTTACTAATGGCGTGTCAATGAAAACATAAAGCATGGATGTCGTCAGCATTAGTCGACGTCGGTCACCTCGTCCACCGAGTAGCGTTCTTCTAAAAGCGCGCTAACGTGTTGGTTGGTAGATTAGACAATGCTGCCATTTTATAATTTACCCAGGCCCATCATGATTATATATTCAGCTGGCGACACATACAGATACATTCATAATACATTCTTTATGGTATACGTTAACGAATACAATTGGTTACAGTACATTACTTCCCCATTTCGTAAGGAAACGACCCAATCTTAGCTTTAAACGATGCTAAACGCCTTTCCTTCTAAAGGAAAACTTTTAAAACGCACGTTGATTCTTTGTTCACGTGAATGTTTTTACCAAATAATGATTATAATACAAAAAAAATTCAAATTATGTATTTAGAGTTTATTGAAACGGGGAAAACTAAATTATAATAATGTTATGCATACATTTTAGTATTAAGAGGCCGGTCTTTAAGAAACGCGCAAATAGGCAGTTACGATTTTAAAAATATTAAAGAACTGACTTCATTGAATGACACCACAAAAAAATCTCAATTAGTTAATAGATGAGTATTCACTTTCATCACGTGATATTTATAAAAAAATATTGATTTTCGAGAAAAAAATCGTCAACGATGGTAAAAACACTTAAAACGGCCTTTTCTATTTTAAATCTCTAGGATATTTCGTTATTATTTTAGAAAATATTTTTGGTTAAAACGTGAGATAAAAGTATAGATAATACATTCACCATTCATTTCTTTTTACTAATTCAAATCAATAAGCAATAATCTAAGCCTAAATATCATTCATTTTTAGCAAAAATCGTACCCCGCTTTACATAAAAGCGGTTAGCTTTCCGTAATTCGCTTTATATTAGACAACACGTGTGAAAAAAAAATCAGTGCTGCCTCAATTTTCGAGGTGACTGCACGTCCGTTCGTAGCCCGATTTGACGAATCGGTACATCTGTTGTTTGACATAGCATAAGGGTGGGTCGCAAGTATCGGACACGTCTGCCAGTTGACCGGTCCATCACGGCCAATCCATCTGTTACCGAATTTTCCAAGACATTCCTTAAATTATAATATTAAGATATTCCTCGCTTGTTGTTTTAGTCAGACATCGGATACAAATTACTCACGGCGGTTACTTAATTTCGTAATGTAAAAAACAGATCCATCCGGAAGTAGATTAATTTCGTCGAAAACAAATTGTTTTGCAGTTATATGCGCTCGTGCACTACTGGTTGGTGGCTGATGCTTCCGAACATTCGACTTTATTGTTGTATGCGTGGCAAAGTGACTGTAGTCTGCAACATAATTTTGATATTTTCTGAATCAACGGAATTTGTTGTGATTTTCGTATTTTTTGATGTAATTTTTTCTGTTTTGCAAAATCTACTAATTATTATTGAATATTCTCAACGAGTTAAATGACCGGAAGGAAGTTAGCGTAGAATTTTTTTTTTAAATTAAACTGTTTGTCAATTAATTTCTCCTTAAATGCTCCCTTAGAATCCGTAATTGCTCCACGTCTATTACTATTAGTTAATTTACAATCTATCGAATGACACGAAAACGTGCCTACGATGACGAGGTAGGCGGGTAGCGGGTTTGAGTTTAAGGAGCGCGCGAAACGCCGCTTATTTTATAGAATTTTATTTTTTTATTACATTCTTTTAATATGGATATATTTAAAAAATAATATCTGTCACATGTTCTTTATCGGATAAAGTTTCACATGAAAAATGCATAATACATTTCTCCTACAAATAGTTGCAAGTTTGAAATTAATCACGATATTTTATGCTTGAAACAAACTTTTTTAAATATTTTTCCCAAATATCTAATCAGTAATAACATGGTATATAACATATGTATTCAATAACAATGTGTATTGGCGGTGAAAGAATATTCACTACTCCAAATAATCCTGTTGGTGTGGTAAAAGGCGGCAGATGGAAACCAGGAGATGGGTAAGGACATCTTCCTAACAACAACTAGATCCAAAGTAAAAAACTGCGGTTGCCAACCCGCCTGGCAAAAGTGAAAACTATGAAGTTGACTTTGATAGATCGTAATGAATGAATAAGCAATGTATATTTGATCTCAACATAATTTTATAAACTGTTAGAACTCGTCAAAACACGACGCACGTTGTTTGTTTTGTTAGTTGCAAGTTTGAATATTTTAATGTAAAAACGTGGTATTATTAATAATGGTTGTTTATTGTACTGTGTGTATGAATAATACAATAAAAAATAAAAATATATCATACTTCAAATATCCCAAGGAGTAGTAGATAAGTAAATATTTGATTATTTTAGTTAAATTTATTTTTAAGTAAATATTTAATTATTTTAGTTTTTCTTTTAATTTATAATTATAGTTTTTAATATTGTATATAATAAAATATTGTATATTATGTTATGTAAATTTGACTAGTACTTTTTCAAATAAGTACCTTTATTTTATTGTATGATCCTATTTTTAATAAGAAGAGGGTACTACACGGTGTGTTTTTACCTTTATATTGTTATTACATGCTTTTACTAAACATTTGTAAGTATGTGGGTGGGTTGGTAACCGTTGGTATGTAGTAGGTATGTGGGTTAAGGTCACATATTGCAAGTAAGATTTGAACCACTTCCCGATGTCTGATGGAGTTGAAGTTTTGTATACCGACAATGCAATGATATGATAGATATTGTTTTGTTTAATTTGTCTTCACCTATTGTGACAACCCTACCAAAATAGGTAACAATTTTGACAGCTCCTTAGAAGCTTTGCCTCTGTACGGTTTCTTTACTCATGTGACCACGATCTCACAGAATACCAGCGTAAAATAGCAGCTCAAAGCGTAAAACACACACACACACAAACACACACACACACACGCGCGCACACACATACGCACGCACACACAGGCACGCACGCATGCAAGCGCGCGCACACACACACACACACACATATATATACATACATATTGTAGGTATGTATGTATATACAGGGTTATTTCTGCAATAACCAGCCAAATTTGCAGAGAAGGTTCAGAATAAGTAATATAGGCAAATGGTGAAGAAAAATTAATTGAAAAAATCTCAAACATTCTGTCTTTTTATCTTTTTTATTCAAAATGCGTGGTAATGCATTATTTTAACTGATTGTCATTCATAAATATC
Source organism: Parnassius orleans (assembly GCA_029286625.1). Lineage (NCBI taxonomy): Eukaryota > Metazoa > Arthropoda > Insecta > Lepidoptera > Papilionidae > Parnassius > Parnassius orleans. Next base: position 7,417,037 of record JAGSMP010000038.1, on the reverse strand, counting down.
TGATGCCTACTATTAATACGAACGCACACATTCGTAAGGTCGCTCGGTTGTCAAAAACGTGAATTGAATCGCACACAGAGGGCGCGCGTACGCGTAGTTGTTGCTTAGTAGAAGCCTTATTTACTTGTATTTTCTAAAACAGCAATAACGGTATATCATTATTTGAAGTTTGAACTTAAGTTTAAAATTTGGCTACTCTGAAAATAACACTATATATATATATATATATATATATATATATATATATATATATATATATATATATATATATACTACTATATATGTAGGCGAAAGAGATCATCCAGATGCACTCATGATGGGTGGCGTAAATATGCGTGCGTTACAACGTAAAGTACAAGAAAATATAATAAACAGATTGTTAGCAATTCGTCGCAAATACAATGGCCTCCAAAAATCGATCCTACCGTTAATTTTGAGTAACAAAGTTGTTATCTTAAGTATGCGATGAGATATTTGTATGTTTTTGCTTATGCGTTATAAATTAACATCTGAGTACCCACTTGACATTGTTTAGAGGAATACAAGTGCTATTGTGGGTATTTGTAACATTTTAAGCGCACTGATAAAATTGTCGGCTTGTGCATACAGTGCAGAGTTACTTTATTTAGGACTTTTGACGCGTAATATTCTTGGTTCTGTGCATCGTAGTGACTTAATCTTTTAATTCTTTGTTGGAGCAGACATATCGTTACTTTTAACCATAAAATATGGATACCACTGAAGCAGAAGCCGCTCAAGTGGTAACTTTCGTTCGTAAAGGGCTAAGTCAGCGAAATATGGCAAGGAGATTAAATTTTAGTCGATCAGCAGTGCGTAGAGTTTATAAACGATACTTAAAAACGGGAGAGTACCGCCGGAAGAGTACCTCCGGAGACCAGGGTCTGGAAGAGTACGTCTCACAAACCCGACGGATGACCGTTTTATTGCCTTGACTTCTTTGCGAAATCGGCATCTTTCTGCTGTTGATGTTCAGGGTAGGCTGAGGGAAACTCGTAGAGTGTCTGTAAGTGTGAATACGGTGAGAAGAAGACTTCGGGAGCAAAACCAAGTTTTCAAGTAAAAAAAATATCTATCGATTGTGGTAAAAACCCATAAGACACTTTTTTGCGAAAAAACGTAGGTGGGTATATTTTTATTCTGATGTATTCAGTTATGTACCTATTCAGATCAGTTCAGTACTAAGTTATTTAAAAAATAGGTTAAATAAACCAAATAACTGGTTCGATTCCCCGCTAATGAAAAAAAAATACTTAAATAAAATGTTAAAAGTTAGGTCATGCTTTTTATCCATTATGTAGGTATGTTTATTATTCTGATGTATTCAGTTATGTACCTTTTCAGATCAGTTCAGTACTAAGTAATTTAAAAAATTAGGTATGAAACAACACCGATCCTCCGTGGTATGATTCTCCAAGAACTTTATTAATATGTTGCCGTATTCTGACACTATAAACGTGCGCGTTAGGCATTATTAAAACAAAAACACAAAACGTAACAACAAGAATAACACGTAATAACAAGTACTGTATGCAAGTAATAACAATAAAATTTAATAAACAAAACCAATGAACTGTCGCTCGCGCATGCACCAACTAACCAAGAAATCGCGCGAGACTGTCTCAAAACTAAAATTAATAGTGAATCTCACAAACTGAAGCCTCATTATGTCTAATTAACGTCCTTGTGGTAAACACTTTGAACATTCCTACAGACCGTCAAATGTTATGACATTGAATTTTATTTTATAAGTTTAGTTTTATATGATCCCTACGACTAGTCTTTCATAATTTAGGTTATATTGTAATTTTAAATACAATTAGACAATCATTGTACCTTGACGAACAAGCAGTTCGTTACTGACAAAATGATATGAAATTAATAAACGTATTTACTTAAGTTTGGTTATCTTTGATTTGGTACAAGAACAGAATAAAAATGGTATTGAATAATTTAATAGTTAAAATCAATTGCAATTATGATCGACAGTTAATTAATCTAAAAAATAATGTTTTATTTTACTTTATTGACTTTCCGTTTTTAATCCTTCCAATACTTTGATTTGAAAACAGGTACGTCAAAACTATTATAATTACTTGTGTTTTATTGTACTGCTACTCTAATTTTATGTCGCTTGCAAACAAATCTTAGTAGGTAAATGGGGAATTTCATATGTTGGCGCTGACGCGAGGTGACACACAGTCGGCCGGGTGGCGGCAGCGCGTGAAGGTACAAAGGGGCGCGACGGGGAATGCTCGCCAGTATTGTTGTGCACACACACACACACACACGCGCACACACATACGCACACACACACAGGCACGCACGCATGCAAGCGCGCGCACACACACACACACACACATATATATATACATACATATTGTAGGTATGTATGTATATACAGGGTTATTTCTGCAATAACCAGCCAAATTTGCAGAGAAGGTTCAGAATAAGTAATATAGGCAAATGGTGAAGAAAAATTAATTGAAAAAATCTCAAACATTCTGTCTTTTTATCTTTTTTATTCAAAATGCGTGGTAATGCATTATTTTAACTGATTGTCATTCATAAATATCTGATGCCTACTATTAATACGAACGCACACATTCGTAAGGGTCGCTCGGTTGTCAAAAACGTGAATTGAATCGCACACAGAGGAGCGCGCGTACGCGTAGTTGTTGCTTAGTAGAAGCCTTATTTACTTGTATTTTCTAAAACAGCAATAACGGTATATCATTATTTGAAGTTTGAACTTAAGTTTAAAATTTGGCTACTCTGAGAAATAACACTATATATATATATATATACTACATATATGTAGGCGAAAGAGGATCATCCCAGATGCACTCATGATGGGTGGCGTAAATATGCGTGCGTTACAACTTAAAGTACAAGAAAATATAATAAACAGATCGTTAGCAATTCGTCGCAAATACAATGGCCTCCAAAAAAATCGATCCTACCGTTAATTTTGAGTAACAAAGTTGTTATCTTAAGTATGCGATGAGATATTTGTATGTTTTTGCTTATGCGTTATAAATTAACATCTGAGTACCCACTTGACATTGTTTTAGAGGAATACAAGTGCTATTGTGGGTATTTGTAACATTTTAAGCGCACTGATAAAAATTGTCGACTTGTGCATAGAGTGCAAGGTTACTTTATTTAGGACTTTTGACGCGTAATATTCTTGGTTCTGTGCATCGTAGTGACTTAATCTTTTAATTCTTTGTTGGAGCAGACATATCGTTACTTTTAACCATAAAATATGGATACCACTGAAGCAGAAGCCGCTCAAGTGGTAGCTTTCGTTCGTAAAGGGCTAAGTCAGCGAAATATGGCAAGGAGATTAAATTTTAGTCGATCAGCAGTGCGTAGAGTTTATAAACGATACTTAAAAACGGGAGAGTACCGCCGGAAGAGTACCTCCGGAGACCAGGGTCTGGAAGAGTACGTCTCACAAACCCGACGGATGACCGTTTTATTGCCTTGACTTCTTTGCGAAATCGGCATCTTTCTGCTGTTGATGTTCAGGGTAGGCTGAGGGAAACTCGTAGAGTGTCTGTAAGTGTGAATACGGTGAGAAGAAGACTTCGGGAGCAAAACCAAGTTTTCAAGTAAAAAAAATATCTATCGATTGTGGTAAAAACCCATAAGACACTTTTTTGCGAAAAAACGTAGGTGGGTCGATTTTTTTGGAGGCCAGTGTATGTGCTACGAGGGCGATACTGAAAGTTTTTACAACTGGCCACTTGTAAACGATATAATAAAAAATAAGTTCAAATTTTCAAATTGAAACTCTTTGCGAATATTATTGTGTATGTATTTTATTAATTTGTCATTTGTTTACGATTTGGCGGCAAATTGAAATTTGTCTGTGTCACGTCAGCATGAATTTAACGCCAGAAAATTTTCGTACAATGATTTTTTATGGCTTTCGATGTCATTTAAGTTAACTAGAAAGTTAAGATAGACTTCGATTGTCCTTTCACGATAAAGCCCCATCTTGTGCCACTGTTTACAACTGGTTTAATGAGTTTAAACGTGGTCGCACTAATCTCACCGATGATCTGCGTGAGGGACGGCCTTCTACAGCGACGACTGAAGATAACATCAGTGTTGTGCGGCGTATGATAGAAACTGACAAAAGAGTGACTTATCAGCAGATTCGGACAAGCTTATTTATTTATTTATTTATTTAGGCTTACCAACTAAACACATAAAAAATATTATTAATAAACATTTGCAGTTATTAACAAAATTATACTATATATATGTATTTAACTTAAAGGTATGCACAACATTTCAACATGAAACTTAAAATTAGTTATGAAATTAACAGATAATAAAATATGATATAAACACAAAGACAACATTCTATGCAATACAGGTAAGATTATAATTTGGTAGAGAGCATAATATTGTATAATTTAGAGTTTTAAAATTTTATAATTTAAAGTTGTATAATTTAAAGTTTTAATTTTCAGTTTGAGTGTAGTATAGAAATTTTTTTTTTAAGGAACCTAGACTATTACTAAAGCTATCTATATTACATTTACCGAATATATCATTGTACTTTCTCATCATAGATCATAGAGGAGAGTTGTTACCATAATTTTTGCTATTGAAATTTACACTAAAGGGACTAAAATTACACAACCTTGCTGAAACTCTGGGCACCTTCAAGTTAATTTGTGATAGGAGGGATGGACAATCTACTTTATTACTAAGCAGTTTATGTAAAAGGCTTATAGATAGCAAATTCTTTCGCTAAATATAATATTTCGAAATAAGCTAATCTTTCAGAGTATCTGCGAATTGTACGATGAACGCCACTTACATAAGATATTTTATTTAAAAATCTTTTTTGGATTCTTTCTATACGCTCAATATTATTTTGATAAGACGGGTACCATACGACTGAACAATAATCCACATGACTGCGAACCAGTGCAAAATAGAGAGCTTTTAACGCTAAAACCGACTTAAAATCTTTGGTATTTCTGAAAATAAAAGTTAACAGTTGTTAATGTGGTTAGTAAATCGCATCTGAGAATCAATAGCAATGCCTAAATCCTTCACTTCATCTACTTTCGCTAAATCTACACCATTAATATTGTAACTACTATTATATTTGTTAAATTTTCGAGAGAATTTAACTTGATAGCATTTATTTGTATTGAAAGATTTTTTATTGTGCCGGCACCATTCTGTAATTCTATCTATTTCTTATTATCTATTATTATTTTCTATCTATATAGTAAATAGTAACACAGACCAAATTCAACTTCAAGAGGAAGTTGAATTTGGTCTGTGTTATTATTTACAATTTTGGATATCTTTAGGTCATCTGCGTATAATTCAAATTCGGAGTTACGGATACAGTACTTAATATCATCGATAAACATAATAAAAAGTAATAGGCCAAGGTGCGAGCCTTGTGGAACTCTAGACGTTGGGATAATTTCTCTGGAAACAAAACCGCTAATGGCTACTCTTTGTGTTCGATCTGTGAGATATGAAGCAAACCAATCTAAAATGCATCCATGTATGCCAAATAATGTGTGTAATTTGTTGATTGGAACTGAATTATTTACTGTGTCAAACGCTTTACTAAAGTCATTATAAATAGCATCTACTTCATTCCCTGAGCTTATTCTAGTAAGTGTTTTGTCAACAAATGTAATAAGATTGGATTTAGTAGAGCGTTTTTTAACAAATCCGTGCTGTTGATCAGCTATAATATGTTTTATATGCCAAGTCAAATAAGGACAAATTAATGATTCAAAAACTTTACCTAAAACTGGAAGAATACTAATAGGTCTGTAGTTGCAGACATTACTTTTATCGCCTGATTTATGTAATGGTATAATTATTGCATCCTGCCAACGTTTCGGAAATATACCTTCAGATAATGATGTATCATATTAGACGGTATACAACCATTATTCTTACGTTTATTTTTATATAAGTCCAAAAGTACTTGGGGTCTTTAATCACGCTGTCAAGAACATTTTCAATGTATATGTCATAACATTTTTTGATCAATATTTTAGTCATAGCTTTTAAGATATTGTATTTAAATTTATCTAATTCATTCCTGTACTTTTTAACCTTTTGACGAGATTTTTCCTTTTCTCGTAATATGTTTTATGAGGTTTGTTGTATACCATGGAGGATATGAATTTTTGTCTTGTATGTGACATGGAACTAATTCAGTGATAACTTTTTTATAATATAGTAAAACTTCGATACAACTTCATCAACAGTCGAACAGTTTTGGAACTCCGAAGTCCAGTTAAGTTCAGATAAACGGGCTCGTATACTATCATAATTCAATTTTTTCAATATCATAATTATATTTAGGAGTTTGTCTTGGAGATAGCATTTTTGCTTTACTTAAAACTAAGTCTACTTCAATTGGGGGATGATAGTTGTATATCCGAGAAATTATATTGTTTGATTTTTTAACGGAAATATCACAGATTGTGTTACTCAGCAAAAGGTCGAGAATTTTGCCCTGGTGATTAGAGATCTGACTGTATTGCTTGAGATCATAACTAGATAAAAAGTGGACGAGTTCATAACCGAAGATATTATCGAAATTGCTTGGTATAAGCGATGAATCTCCATTAGAAGGAGTCCAAACAATGTCACGCAGATTAAAATCTGCAAAAATAAGAATATCATTGCATGTATTATTAATTACATTACCGGCATTTTCAGTAAAATGCTTCAGATGAGTTTGATTTAGAGGAGAACGTAAGCTTAGGCGTCGGTATGAGTCAAGTGCACAAAATCCTCCATGAACATTTAGCGGTCAGGAAGCTTTGTTCCCGGTGGATACCTCATAATTTAACAGAGGCCCAAAAACTCAATCGCGTTGATTGGTGTCGTGAAATGGTTCAAAGATTTAACGGAGGTGACTCAAATGCTGTGTTCGACATACTTACGGGTGACAAAAGCTGGATTTATTGTTATGATCCTGAAATAAGAGACAGTCTGCTGTCTGGGTGTTACCTTCCGAGAAGTTGCTAACTAAAGTGAAGAGAGGTCGAAGCGTGAGAAAAACGATGGTGGCCTCGTTCTTCGGAAGGACAGGTCATTACGCAACAATCGTTTTAGAGGATCGAAAAACAGTTACTGCAGAGTAGTACACTAACAATTGTTTGCCACTTGTCTTGGAAAAAGTTCGAGAGAAACGACCTCGCAGTAGGATCCTCCTTCACCACGATAACGCCTCGTCGCACACAGTCAAGCAAACAATCGACTACTTTGCGACGTCAGACGTGGAATTACTGGGTTACCCGCCCTATTGCCTCGACCTTGCGATTTTATTTATTCCCGAAAATAAAAGAAAAACTTCGAGAAAAACGTTTTATGGACGCCGAGGAAGCAGTGGCTGCGTTTAAAAATACCGTCGAAGAGACCCCTAAGGACGAGTGGTCAAAGTGCTTTTCTCAGTGGTTCCATCGGATGCAGCGATGTATTGATGTAAATGGACACTATTTTGAAAAGATATAATAAAACTAATAACTTTGTAGTTTGTTCGGTTTTTGATTTTCTAAGAACTTTCAGTGCCACCCTCGTACGCTTTCCCGTTATGTTAATTTCCAAAAAATCCTATAAACAACAACGTTGCCACGTTACCACAGCTACGACGCTTCGCTAGAGTAAAACTTAAACTCTCGTACCAACCAGTATTTTATAGACGTGCCGACACGGCCAATGCTGACATACGACCGTCCTCGGGCGTGTATTTTCATGAATTCCTATAACAAACAGTATTAATCACCACTTCTTCCGCTCGTCTATTCTGACATGAATAGGTAAACTGTCCCTATCTTTGGACATTTACATACACATACGCAAGGCAATTACGTTTGACCTCATGCAAACTAACACTACCTAAGGCATCCTTTCGATCAGCCATAATCTCATATGACAACGTGGACCGGACAATTGGTCTTCTTGTATGACGACACCTAACTCAGTGAGTGACAGCGTCCCTGTGATCAGTCGCCATCTCATATGACAACGTGGATTGGACAACTGGCTCTCTACCCGTCATCTCGTATGACGACACATAACTCAGAGTGACAGCGTCCCTTCGACCAGTCGTCATCTCATATGACAACATGGACCGGACAACTGGCTCCTTCCACTAAGCACACACAGACACACAGCTCTTTGTATAGCTTGCACGGCACTATTAGCATCGATAGAAGATATACGCTTTAACAAAACATACTCTCTTGTAGATATACTAACATCCTCAATCATACAATAATCGAAAGCGTGTGTCCCTTCGCCCACGCATGGACCAGACGGCACCTTTCTCTCAAGCCATCACATACAACTGAAAACTGTTATGTCCCTACGACCAACCGCTCGGGTCTGGCCCGGACGATACAGTTATCTGTACTCTGTCCGATCAACCTGACTGAGCCGGACGAGTGTGTCCTTTCAACCAGCCGCAAGTGTTTGGTACGGACGGCACTGTCCATTCGACCAGTGTAACTCCACAATTCATAAGCCTGGACCGGACGGATGTGTGCTTTTGACCAACCGCGCGGCATATCTCGGACGACATTGTCCCTTCAACCAACTTCACACAAATCAACGCTCAATATCAAACATTCATAAGCCTGGACCGGACGGATGTGTCCTTTCGACCACGCATGGCCCGGACGACATTGTCCCATCAACCAGCTTCACACAAATCCTTTCTCTCACAGTAATTCAATTTAAGCAAGCAATTTTGTCGACCACACAACATTCAAAGCAAACTGCTACACCCATCAACACATGAGAACACAAAAAGGCCACTCATTCTCTCAATTCATAGCAAGTTAAAGTTAAACATTTCCCCGGTACATCGCTAAACATTTCGAACTTTAAAATGTACCCGATGTAGATCATATTTCACACGGACATAAAACTGAGATAACAAATCTAATGATAATTTCATGAAGCATATTGTTTTAGGAATTTACTCGATGAGGGATCATAAGCGAAGACCAGTTTTAGACACTGTTTCTTTAACTCTGGTTTCTTTACTAAGGGCCATGCTATTTCAGTAAACTTAAGCTCGGTAAGTCAGCGATTGTTAATGTAATTAACAAATGAAATCATTTTCTATCTAAGCGTTTATTTTGTACACAAATGTTTACTACATCACACCATCCCTCTATATCCGAGTTGGGATGGTCTGGATTAAAATACAAAAGTTGCGTTGAACTTTCACTCACGGTTTACATTTGCGGTATTGCTAATACTGGTGATAAAATGCCTCCATATAATTTTGTAGCACTTGTCGATTTTTTTTCACTTTGTGATTCCTCTAATCTCACTTCTGATAAGGGCAAAAGAGGATCATCCTCAGATGCACTCATGATGGATGGCGCAAATATTCGTGCGTTACAACATAAAATTCAAGAAAATATAATAAGCAGATCGTTAGCAATTCGCCGTAAATCTCGTTTGTCATCCTTATTGTGTAAAAAATACTACTTTTTCAAAATTCGATAAATTTTTTATACTTTTGTACTAATATCAAATTTAAAAAAAAAACAATAAATTTAGTCAGTAAAATCATAATTCCGTAAAAGTCGCGTGGTCGTCTGAGTATATTATATATAAGCCTGCAGTTATTAATCACTGATATCGGTATTTCTATATGAATACATATTAAAAGCTTAGCCATTAGCAACTAGGTAGAGTGACGAACTGGTAAGAAAATATTACATGTATTTTTGTAAATTTATTTCTTTCACTATTTTATTATTTTCAATATGATTTTAATTTTGCTTAAAATGTTGTCATTTAGACGCTATGTTATTTTTAGTTGTAAATTACATTCTTTTAATATGACTTCAAATTGAACAGAAATAAAGTCCCAAATAGTAATTTATTTCTGTAAGATTCCAAGTAGAGTAGCACTCAACTTGAATGAAAACTTACAGAAATAAATTTTGTGACGCAGCTAAATAACTTTTTACACAGCTCTACCACTCAAAAAATTAAAAAACAATATAAATTAAAAAGGTAATTTTACTCATTTTGTATGAGCTTTTTAAATTTGAATTGAGGAATGAATACATGTTAAAGTAAAACTATGCATAATCACTTTGCTGTTAGTCGAGTTGGGAGCCACGTTAGCTCAGGGGCTAAGCGCTCGCTGTATAATTCACAGTACGCGTACAACGCGGGTACGATACTCGCGAGCACTAATGAAATTGTTAATTGCAATTTTAAGTGCTGATTTACCACGTGCCCGGTGGTGAAAAACAACATCGTAAGGAAACCTGCATGTCCGAGAAATTAAAGTTACAAATTGAAAGCACACGCCTCCTCTCATTTCTGAGAAAGTTTTAGTGCAAGGAAATGTCCGCCACGCTGCCCCAATGCATGTTGGCGAACTTCACATGTCTTCGAAATATTTTACTTCTCATTTCTCAGACATGCAGGTTTCCGAAATGTTTTCTTTCACCGCCGATCACGTGGTAAATCAGAGCTTAAAATTGCAATTAAAATTTTCTTTGGTGCCGGCAAGGATCGTAATCAATTTTATCTTATGTATGATTAGAAATACTCCCAACAGTAACTTAATAAAGAAGGAAGTCACATGAATAATTCAATGGTCTTGCTATTTTTTGCGTACGTACCTCTATTTATATTGTGGTATTACTTGGCAACATCGTTATTTGAATATTTACATACTATTGTGCCCACGTTGAAAATAATCAAAATACGCATTTTTAACGCATACCAATAGTTTATTGTATGGTATTTTTATAATTAGATGGCACTAAGAATGTATACCTTAAACTTTTATTTAATGATTAATTTTAAAATTTGATTAAATTATTTCATATTAAGGATATATTTATCATTAATATACAATCATTAAATAAAAGTTACTTATCGCTGAAACACAGCTTTTGTCATTGTTTGAATTAAATTAAGTTGGAAAAGATAATGTATAGTCTACAATGCGGGGCCTACTGTAATTTAGTGATTGTATTGGAATGATTCTTTTCATTTCAGAAACTACGAGTATGTATATACTAAATCGTACATACAACAACCCGTACATACAAATAGTCCTCTGACATGGTGTCATAAGAGAATCAAACCACATAATAATATCTCGCCCATTTACCACGTGCTCGGCGGTGAAGGAAAACATCATAAGGCATGTCTGCATGTCCGAGAAATAAAATAAACAAATATTTTTGAAGAGATGTGAAGTCCAACAACACGCATTGAAACTCTCTCTAACTCTCTAACTCGCCCTAAAACCCTCTCAGAGTTGAGAGGAGTCCTGTGCCCAGCAGTGGGACGTATATAGGCTGTAACTTTAACTTTTTTATCTTTGGTATCTCGCCCCGTAGGTATCGTAATAGTCGATCTACCTATGAGTAATACCAGAAAGATCTCATAGCAAATATAACTATCTCGAATAAATTAGACGCCAAATACTCAAACCGACGAAGAGGTATTATATTTATAGTAGTATATTCGTATCTGTAATCATCATCATCATCAACATCATCACATCCTTTCACAAGTGCACTGAACATAGACTGAACTGTGGCCCCCTACAAGATGGAGTGACGACCTGGTAAGACATGCCGATGGATGCAGGTGGCTCAGGACCGTGCTTTGTGGCGTTCCGTGGGGGAGAAATATGTTCAGCAGTATTTGTAATACGTACATATATATTTAGCGCCTTAATAAAACACGTTTATTTCTTAATCACATTTATTATACTAACTAATATTTTAGTATAAAATCACCATTAAAGATTATATTATTACCAAATGAAAAGAGTTTGACTCGAATCAATTTTGGCACTTTAAATTAAAAATTAATACATCGATGAACCTTAACTTTAAAATACAACAATTATCTGATACTAATTAACATCAAATAGAAACAGTGAATACGTATTTGTACAAACAACTCGAGTAACATCTATTCATATGCGAATGTAATATTCCTGATTTATTTATGTTGTATCAATTGATTTTATGTGAACAGCGATTTATCGGGTCGCTTCAATAATTTTACAAATGAGTAACGTGATGGTGTTGATGTTTTGATTATATTAACACATTATTAGGATTACTTTATACTTATGTATGGAAAGAGTTAAATACGCAATATAATGTAAAGAACTAACTACATTTGGTACACGAGACCTTTATCATACAAAAATGTAGACAGACTTGAAAATAGCCCCTCTATTTATTTAAATAATCCCTGTATTTTGTTATATAAAATACTTATTTTATAAAATTATCTTCTATGAGGACACTTAACCAAAGTGAGCTTCAACTCGTACCCAATAAAAATAAAATGTTGTAAATATAGAAAATTTAAGTATTATTTTCACAAAAAAATTGACACATGAACTTTCAATCTAATTTCTTAAAACGGCCCGTAAGTACAGTGGGACTGACTTATCCACTTCTAACGTTATACGCAATGTTATTAGAAAAACGACATGAAAATAACAGACACAGGGGTTATTAACATTTTATTGAATTTAATTAACTCGGAGAATAAGTGAAACTTTGTTTGATATATGAGAGGCATCGTAAAACGACGCTTAGTTGAAAACTCCCACACACGACGAAATCATAAAGATCTGTTTTCGACAGCGGAAGTAAAAGACAAAGGAAAAAGTTTAAAGGGATAAGTCTTAAAAGAGATCAGAATACACCCGCTTGTTATACAGTATAAATATGAAACATCACAAACACAAAGAATATCGAAACTCATCATGAATTTTAAAGATTCAGCAAAAAATAATTTTAGGCAAAATGACAAAGGTTGCTAGTAGCAAAATTTATAATTCTCTCTCGCATCCGGCTGTCGCAGAAGCTAATGCAGGACAATTCTAAAAACATCTTGTAGCCTTCCACACATTTGGAAGATTACAAGATGTTTGATCCCAAAATGGTGGATAAAATTAGTTATCCCGGATTACCAAAATTATAGTGAAAATGGTTTGTGGGTTTAAATGACAAACTGCTGGTTCAGAGTTATTAAAAGTACGATTTTACGTAGATTACGGACTGCATGAGGCGGTGAGAATATACTATTTCGCGATACTGCAAATGTCCTCAAATTCGGGCTACAGGAAGGACCTGAAAGAAGCCATGTGCACTCACATGGACTTCTGATTCATGTAAGTATTCATGTTTCCAGGAGCTGCGTTGCACGTTGGTTGGATGCCGGCTGCCTTCACACATATAACGTTCACAGATTATCGCAAAATATAGCGTTATTGCAAATGTCTATACACTTGGTAATGTTCTTGTATAGTTCAATATATAAACCACACAAAGGCGGAAGCGATCGCGCGAGATATAGGCGATGCGGTTGTATGTGAGTCTTGAGAAAATTATTCTGCCACATGGCAGAATTAAGGAATTAAAATATCTTTAAAATATGAGGCGTTCAGTATTGCGATCGCAAATGGAAAGGAAATGGAGTGATAATATTAATTAATTAGTTACTCGGGTAACAAACATTTCTCTAAGCCTGATTCTTCTGAAGATTTAAAAAAGATATCGCCAGAGGCAGCACTAGGGGGGGGGGAGGTACATATGTTTTGATTTTCCCATTGAGAGTAACGTTAAACGTACATTATAAAAATGCAATTCACAGAAGATGATGTACCCGGAGAAAAATTGAAATCTAGAACTCGTACTCGTAGAAAGTTCAGTTGTCAGTGACAGTTCGTTATATTTATTAAATCATCTCTTTGTATATCATTTAAAACTCCACTCTCATTCAAAAATCGCTGGTGGTAATCGATTCCACAAGGAAGTTGTGCGAGGAAAAAACATCTTCTAAATCGCACAGTGGTGGACCGCCAATCATCCAGATGGTATGGATGGTATCGCGAGTTTTATCGCGATGTGTGATGGTGAAATTGAGCGACTGGAATTAGTCCAAACAATTCACCACTGTATGAATCGCACATCAGTGCGATTCATACAGTGGTGTGTTCCCCCGTCATCGAGAGTCAAGGTGGACGCAAAAAGGGAGCCTAAAAGGTTGGCTTCCTCATTTGCGGCGTGGGCCAGTGAGTCATCCTCCCTATACAGAGATGGTAGTGATGGCTTACAGAAACTCCCTTGAATGCTGGTGTTTACATCCCGAGCCGCCGAAGCCTCAGCCCAGGCCTGATAACACTTCTGCTTACTGCGTAATGCAGTCTTACAGGAGCGACCAAACCAAGGCTGAGATCTGCCTCCGATGGGTACCACAGCTGATGGAATAAATAGTTCCATTCCCTGTAGCACCACATCAGTGACAGAGTCAGCAGCAGCGCTGGGGTCATCCGGCAAAAAGAAAACCCGCCCCCATGGGTAGAATGCAAAGAAAGACCGCATTCTGTCCCAATCCGCCGACCTGTTATGATAAACACGGCGGCAGCCTGCAGAACGCAACCGCGAGGGGAGTGTGAGTGGCACCACACTCCGGATCAGACAATGGTCGGAAGAGCCGAGAGGGGCATCAACGGAAACCTGATATCTGTCCGAATGAGAGGTTAGCAGAAGTTCCAACAGGGAAGGTGTATGATCCTCCACACCTGGAATCCGCGTAGGCGAAGTAACCAGTTGTGTCAGACCATATGCCAAGGCAAAGTCATATACAGATCTCCCCGCATGATCGGTTAAACGCGAATCGAGCCATTCGGCGTGGTGGGCGTTAAATTCGCCAAGTATCACGATCTCTACGGATGGGATCTGTTGTAGAATCTGTAGCCATTTGGACGTGGTCAATGAGTCGGTCTGTGTAGGAATTACCGCTATGGGACATATACAGGCACTCGTAGACGCGGGGATGGTCGTCGCTGTCTACGCGTAGCCAAAGGATGGACAGGCACCGTACCTTCAAGATTGCCGAGGCGTCGAGAATAGATATCCTCTCTGACGTAAACGCAAACTCCAGCCCGGGGCACAAAGAAGTGTTCTAATTTGTACCCCGGGTAGGACAGGTACGAAGTATCAGCCGGAGAGGACACCTGCGTCTCGGTTAGAAAGAGCAAGACCGGCTTTGCCGTCTCCAGATGGTAGTGGACGGCGTTAAGGTTTGAGTGAAGTCCCCTGATGTTGCAGAAGTCCACGGATAGCGTGGCAGGGGTCACCATGGTTTTATCGCTCTGTTTACCCCGTGCAGTGTTAGTATAGAGCGGGAGTTTGCCCCCCCCCCCAGAATACGCGGAGCAGCCTGAACATTGCTGCATGGCTGAAATTTTAAGGCTTTTGCCAATTCCACTCAAAACAATCAATGATGACATGGATATTTTTAAATTTTCTAAATACTTTCGGGAGATTTTTTTTATTGTGTCTGCAGAAGGGAAAATATCTAGTTTTTCAAACTCAGATGAATTGAATCCAAGTTGTGAAAATCCTTGAAAGATAGCTGCAAGTAATAATCCCCAATGTAGTCGAATTAATGTCAGAAAAAGCTAATGTTTAGAGAATTTTTTTGTTGTGACCGTAACGATATACGACTAGTTTTTGGATCCACAGTAAGCCTTTTTTTTATTTATTCAGAAGCAGGAGGTCCCAGAAATTCCCATAAAGCATCAAAATCTTCTGGTTTTAAACCAGTTTTTCTAAACTTTCAATATATTTTATTTTCTTTACTTTCAATATATTATATTTGAATCGCATCTTCGCGATAAATGAATCCACTCCAAACACTTTTTTGTGTCAATATGAGGTTTGATAAACGGCACAAATATTATACCATCTTGATTGTATCGACTGTCAGAAGTACAATCCGCGAATGAACAATGTTTGGTAGGCATGATAATTTATGTTTTAATATTTCTTATTCCCCTAATTAACTTATTTTAATGATGAGATATGCGTTTAACGTTACTGTCAATAGGGAAATCAAAACACGTGTAACTCCCACTATTGCTGCCTCTGGCGGATCTTTTTGCACGCCTTATAACGCGAAGCGTTATTAGGTAGTGCTTTTCTCTCGACACGTCAAGTTCAAGCAATTTTGTGGTCTGAAAATGCCTCTATCATAACGATATTGCACTTATAAGATAATTTGAGTAACCGTATATCAAGAAACTCTCTAATTAATCCATTTTATATTTTCTAAAAAATCATTTTATATTGCTACTTTGATAAAAAACGGTTTGAAAAAATTTTACGTGGACGTCCGAATGTTAATTTTGTATGTTGTCACGATAACTCCCGAAAAATTAACGTATCGAGACAGGGTTTTTTTTTAATTAGTTTCAGAATTACATCAACTGGTTCCCTATTTCATATCAATAGCCTAGTACGCGTTATTAAATGATTTTCAAGTTTTAATGTTTTATTGCTATTAAAAATTTAAAGGCGCTTTTATTTTTTTCTTTAGCCTTTGATAGACAAAGGATAGATGTACCATACAGCCTATATCGATTTTATACTTTATGTAATCGATTTATTTTGGTAATTTATTTTTTTCATCAAAACCCAATGAAACGCTCATGAGGCGTGCACTTTTGGATTTTCCAAACTATTTAAATCTTCAGAGGAAACAGGCTAATTGTAAATGTTTAATTTAATTTCAAAACATTTATTTGTAGAAGTAACTATATATATAAAATATACATGCAATATATCTAGATAATAATCATAATAAGAGTGTACGACAAAATTGAGTCACATCAAGATTAACCCTGTGTTCTACTTTGAACTCACTTGGACTTCTTCGCTCTCATGAAATAGGTCCTTAAACTTCGTCCTCAACTTTAACACGCATCGTCTTTAACATTATTATTATTATTAACGTTTTGTCCATTTTCTATATAAGTTTATTACAAAAATGTGTCTTCCCTTGCTCTTCCATGCTGCTGATGACTGTTGGTGTGATATTGGTTCAGCCCTTCGGGAACATGAAGACGAACCTTGCGAGAATTGCTATTACATTGATGGATACGTTGCTTAGGCATTTTTATGCTGTCATCTTTTAGCTGAAAATAATATTTTTATTATACGAGCAATAATAATTTAACTTATTCATCATCATTATTCAATTCGTTGGCTGATTTAGAAAAATTACACACTA
Organism: Parnassius orleans; assembly: GCA_029286625.1. Classification (NCBI taxonomy): domain Eukaryota; kingdom Metazoa; phylum Arthropoda; class Insecta; order Lepidoptera; family Papilionidae; genus Parnassius; species Parnassius orleans. The sequence continues at coordinate 7,399,916 of JAGSMP010000038.1, read as the reverse complement.
TCGTTTTAGTAGAAGTATGTAGCCGTGGTGGCGGTGCAAAGAGAATCTATAACCCCATCTCGTTCCCAAGGTGTTGCAAGAGGTGACTTTGGAAAATTCCAGAAAGATTTCATGGCTCTGACGAATGTTGGAATAGTCCCACATACGCCGAACTTAAAATACGCAGACCGGCAACGAGGAGCAGTGTCGAAGAATGCGAGACGTCGTTGTTGTTGAATATCAAAAGATACCTATTCATCAATATCATAACCATCATCATAACAGCCTATAAAATTTCACGGCTAATATGCATAGGCCTCTCCCCGAATTGCCTATAAGAGGGATATTTTCTATTGTTGCCACGTTTGGCAGGCGGGTTGGTAACCACAGTTTTTTTTTATTATTGAGTTGTTATCAGGGAGATGCTACTGCCAATCTTCTGTTTCATTTTACCTCTTTCGCCTCTATCGACACGCACGGGATCATAAGGAGTAGTGGATTCACTAACCTTAAAGTTATCTACAAAAAATTACTAAAACAAATCAAAACTCCTGTGGCTAAACAAGGTACTGAATGTTCATTGGTTAAAGTTACAGCCTATATACGTCCCAATGCTGAGCAAAGGCTTCCTCTCATTTCTGAGAGGGAACATTGGTAATTAGTTAGTATTCGGTATCAGAATTGGGATTTTAAAATTAAATGATAGAAACATATTTGCAAATAAGGATGTTACTGCGCGCACTTTGGACAGTTAATATTAGCTTTGCATGAAATACTGTTAGGATAAGTCGAATAAAATTGGATATTTGACTTTTTAAAATTAAAATGTATTCATTTTAAAATTATTTCACAACCAGTTGTATATTTATTATCTTTAAATACAGCAAATCGATAATCTAAAAAATCATCAACTTTCTGTACACACGTAATTTCGTTGTAAATGCGAGGCATTCTGACTATAATAGGAGGATAATACGAATGGTTGTTTTTAAAAACTTTTCGGACATTTCTTTTCATCTTGTACTAAAATTAAGTAGAGACAACAAGGTAGAGGAATTAGACTATAATGTCAAATTTAATGTAAGTACAGTACTTTACTGTTGTTTTCGGTTGATGGGTATAATTTAGTGCATTTATGTATACTGCTTAAAATACGTACCCTAATAGTAAGCTCATGTCTGGTTCTTCTGTGTGACGATGTCAGCAACTCCGTGTGAGCCCTAGACTCGTTCCCCGTAGGACTGCCTGTGTTCTTCATCCAGCACCAAAACCATTTATATGGTGGAATGTTCCTGAAGACAATAGATTGATTGAATTCGATATTGTTATATTAATTTCAATGTTGCTTAAGTAGTTAGAATTATATGGATCAGAATTTTTCACAAGTTTTTAATCTGAAATTGTAAGATTTAAATATTATAAATTGAAATTTGAATGGTAATAAAAATATTAATAATTTTATTGGACGATAGCAACTAAATAACCAATTCTAAAGAAAAAAGAAATAAAAGGGAATTTAAAAATTTCAAAAAAGAAATCCTTTCTCCAAAGACAGAGTGCAGACTGCAAAGTCTACAAAACCGGAGAAAGGTTTTCAAATGCTTGCGATTTATTCACTCTTCTTTTTATTAAAATAAATATCCATAATTCAGTTTTATTTTATAATAAATACGTAATCAACAAATATCACGTAAAAGTAAATAATTAACATATTTTAACATCGAATGAAACTATTTAATATGGTCGTCAAAGAGACAGATACAGATATGCCTTCCGATAGTCATGTTATTCGTCGAATAAAGTCTGTCTAACGATTGAAAAATTTATTAATTTGCTTTGTCGAAAACACGATATTTGTCTGTTTATCTGGAGATTGCGAAATTGACCCAAGTTGATTGAATTACCTTTTGATAGAAAACAGGTAAAAAATACCCTTAGGTAAGAGAAAGATTGTGTTATACAATTTAAAATATGATATAGTCGAATTCAGAATTCCCGCCTTTTCGTTTAAAAATTAAAATAATTTAGTATGCCTTTTATAAACAAACTAGTTTTTGCCCACGACTTCGTCCGCGTGGAGTTCGGTTATATCGCACCCATGTGTGAAAGAGTCTGCTGGTACAACCTACAATTATAAATGGATGTCGCGGGCAAAAGCTAGTAAACTACAAAATTTCTTTATACACCACATTTTTTGCTAAACTATTAATGTGTGCCAAAATTATCAGACTACTGGGCGAGCTTACGCGTGAGCAAGCCACATAGAATTTCCCGTGTGAAAAACAATTTTCTCTCAAGTCTGTACCCGCAAATTTTAAAGTCTGCCCCTGTGATTTGTTTATGGTCATTGCAAAGCAGACTTTGAGGGGAAACTGTATTCGTTTGAATTCATAGGGAAGATTACTCGAGATCAAGGGAATTCTTGGTACAAATACAGTTTCCCCTTGCGCACATCCAGTTATAATTGTGGCTTCGACTACATTGCGATGTAACGCTTTTACTTTTAGTCTGGTTCCGTTGCACAGTTGAGGAGATTTTAAATTTCGCAACAACATAACAGGAGTGCCCATGCGCAGAATAAGCTTATGATGTAGAAGACTCGATGGTTTCACTGAATTAAGAAATTCGACAGGGTAGTTAATTGCGTCATCTGTGTGTGACTACAGAGTCTAGTGACGTGTACAACATTTCTTCCCTCTCAAAAGACATTAACAGTATATCGTTAATTGCCGCTGCTTGGTCGTTTTTCAGGGTTAGTATGGCATGTTCACACAACTATTCCATTGGTTTATGGTGGCAAATTTTGGATATTAACTCCTGTAACGTAAATACAACTGTGCACAAATTATCAGGGATGGTTATCATTCCGTCATTTATCGGGTAATCACCGTTGTCGATTTCAAGTAGGAGATTCGCAAATCCACCTACAGACTCTTTGTCTCCTAAGTGTACCCGCATAGTTTTCGAGAGCTTGAGGATTTTAATTAGAGGCCATAAAGTGGATCTCTTAAGACACGCCTTAACTTCATCTCCTCTAGTTCCTTTTGGCACTACTGTTAGAGTCTGTCTAAAATCTCCAGCCAGCAAAACCGTTACACCACCCATTAACTTCTTATTTCCTCTTATATCTTGTAGAGTTCTGTTTAAAGCCTCTACGCCATCCTTATGAGCCATGGTTATTTCATCCCACACTATCATTTTCGTATGTTTTAATACTTCAGCAAAATTACTTTGTTTCGATATATTACAAATGGGAGTATCAGCTGTTGTTAAATTGAGTGATAACTTGAAGGTAGCATGAGCAGTTCGTCCACCCTCAAGCAGTGTAGCTGCGATCCCAGAAGAAGCCACAGCCAAAGCAATTCCGCGAGTACTTCTAACTTTTGCTAATAGCAGATTTATGAGGAATGTTTTGCCTGTTCCACCGGGAGCATCTAAAAAGAATATTCCAACCTCATTTGATTCAATTTTTGTGTTAATTTGATTGTAAACTGCTTCTTGTTCGTCATTCAGTGATCCTATTTTTTTTTTAAACTGTGTTTTCTAATGATGCTAAGTCGTAACTTGTCTCTTTAAAAAACTCTTTATTTTCAAATTGTTGTTCTTTGCTTGGCTGAGGTAACCCATACTATTTTAGTAGCCGACCACCCAACGCTAATACGGTTTATTCTATTACCGAAAGGCATTTGTTAAATACCACATCTGTTATGTGCTCTACATCCACATTCCTTGTCTTTCTAATTGCCTTTTAAAATCTTCAGATAGGTATTCTTTGAATTTCTCCCAAATGTGTAAAGGGTTTGATACTTGGCAGAACACTAAAATAATCGTAAAAAGATACCGTGTCATTTGCGGTGATTGGCAAAGTGCTGCCTCTTCCATTGCTGTGAACAAATGCTGATCATCTTCAAGCGAGCCGAGAGCTTTGCTGGCTGATTGGAACGTGGTATATACATGACCATCTACAGGTTTTAACGCTTCAAATTAAATTGGGCCCCGGATCTCATGAAGAAGCATGCGAAGGTGATAGCATTCTGTATTGTTCGGATGCACAGTATAAACCGTGTCCAGAACGTGCTCTTTTTTAACCCCTGGCCAGCCTTCAACGTTTGCTCCTCTCTTTCTCCTTTGGAACTTTCTTTTATCCCAAACGTAGTATGCAGGTACTTCTAGGTAGAGCAATGTTTTTGCAAAGTTATCCACTTTACACAAATCAATAAAGGATAGGAGTGTGTTTGTTGGAGGACTATTCACTCTTTCACTCAGATTTTGCTCATTAAAATAAACCCTTTGCCCATTTTCTAAATGAACAGCGAGGTGGTCTACGGAAGGGAAACGCTCATGAATGGAAATTCAAGGATTCACAATACTGCGTCTGATAAACTTATGTATCTTCCACTTGTGTAGGTTTTAACTTCATGCTTCTCATTCTCTAAAGCAAACGATGCCTGGTCTGAAACTTTATAATTTACGTATTTACACACGTATTTTATTGATTTCACCGAATGACAATATTCCACATTTAAGTGAGCGTTAAATGTTTTTAATAATACTGGATTATAAGGGACTACCCAGCGATTATCTATGGTTGTGCCTTTGATATCAACAGAGAACCCACCGTCATCTAGTAAACGTCTCTTGTGCTGCGGATAACCGTCTTCACCAATTTGAGTTTCCTTATGAGAGCCCTGGGGTATCGTTTACTGCACATGTTATCTTTCATACATGGTGACTTTCGATTTAAAGTTCCACATGGACCATGTATCATATTACATTTAACGATTTTGTGAAGCTCTGGGTTACGTTTGGGATCCGGTATTTCAGCACAAATTATATTGTCGATTTGATCCGGAGTAATACGTTTGTGAAGCCATAAAAGAATATGAATATGTGGAATACCTCTCTTTTGCCATTCCGTTGAGTACATATAGCATCGCTCATCACCAAATATTTTGCCCTTTGTCAATAAGTTCATGATCTTTTTCACCTTTAGGCGAAACACCCTCGAAATTATGTTGTTTCTATCATGAGATTGTTGTCCTTGAAGCAATTGCTCTTTCATCTCGTCCCAGCGAGGATTACAAGTGATAAAAAGATCAGGCCGGCCGTAATTCCTAACATAGGTAGGTCATAGCGTCCTGTGTTCTTTCGTGCATATACATGGGTCCCCGTAAAGATGATGGAAGGACAACCATTTGTCCTAGTTGGTTGGCTCTGCGTCTTGTCGTTAAATAGCATCTTTTAAATGGATGTAACTATCAGCACGTCATTTGTCTTGATTAGTATATGTAGGTACCTAAGTATTTCTTTTGGTTTTGCCATTTTATTAATTTGTAAAAAAATATATTTGGTTTGGTTGTTTATTTTCATTGTTTTTTAATTTTTAAATTAGTATTTTTTTGTTCAGGTGTAATTTGTATAAATTTTTTGTACAAATCTTCTTGCCTATTTTGTTTTATTTTTTTGTGCAATAAAAGTATATTATATTCTATTCTAATAAATTAAATTTAAAATATTTATCAATATCATTTACGTTATTTACGACCCAAAAACCTTAAAAATGACACCCAAGTCAGCCAACCCATGATGATTTTTACATACAAACATACATCCATCCATCCTTTCTATCCATGTTGGTTTCAAACCATAATCGATGCCATTTTCGTAAATAACGTCCCAAAAACCATAAAAAGACACCCATATGGTAGGTATTTCCCGGATTTTGAAATAGTTGTTGTTTTTATAATCAGCGACCCGATAAACCATAAAAACGATACCCATGTTGATTTTCAGAATTTGTCACCCCTTTCCCACCTGTTAGGGGTTGAAGTCTGAAAGAGCCTGAAACACTATTTATCATTTATTGATAGTAGTACTCATGTGAAGTTTCGAATAAAATAGTTTAACTAATCTTGTTTCCCCATACAAACTTTCCCTTAGGAGTGAAAAAGGGGTTGAAAGACACGTAATTGTTTTATTTCTAATAAGAAAATAATAACTAAGTTTCAGACTTCTAGCTCTAAAAATGACGGAATTCCATGCAAACTTTTAACCCCCTTTTCACCCCCTTAAGTGGCGAATTTTCAAAAATCCTTTCTTAACTGATGCCTACGTCACTACAACTGTCTGTATGCCAAATTTCAGCGAAATCCGTTCAGTAATTTCGGCTGTGCGTTGATAGATATATAGATGAGTCAGTCAGGTTTGCCTTTTATATATATAGATAATCATATTTGTTTACATTATTTTGTTTTTTTTAAGTACATATTATATTGAATTACGAATCCAACTAGAGTTAAGCTGGCAGTTTTGTAACATTTGTGTAGAATAGAAATAAATACGTACCTAAGGCTGAGAAATATCCTGTTGGAAAATATAAAGTAGATAACCGGATTTGCAGCAGAGTTGAGCGGAGCGAGGCTTTGGATGAGCGATGCGATGGCAATATTGACTTGTGTGTCTGGTACGTAACCATAAACTTGAAGTAGATCGAAGATCATGTACGGCGACCAACATAGAACGAACACTAAAAATGTTACATTTAAATGTAATTTACGGATAAATATATATTTAATAATACTTAAAATTATAAATAACCATAACAAGTTAGTAAACTGATATCCAATTCAGTTTTATAATTATTTGTAAATTGTAAATAGTAGAAAATTGTATATGTAATATTGCATCATTTAATATACGGTAGAGGCCCATATATATCTGTAAACTACAACGAACTGATAAACAAAAGTACTGTTACAGGCTTTAAACGATTCTAATTTCTCAGAGGTTTGCAGAGCAATAAGTCACGCTGTTCCAGTGCGTGTCGGAGGACTTCACATGTCCTCAAAATGATATATTTCTTAGACATGCAGGTTTCCTTAGGATATTTTATCATCGCAGAGCAAGTGTTAAATTGAAATTAACAACTTCACTGGTGTCAGCGCGGTTCAAACCCGAGTTGCTCTCGCTGTGTTATTTATAGCGATCGCTTGGCCTCTGAGCTTCGACTTTGACTCTCTATTTATAATATGATTTGTTGAACCAAGAAATTTTTGGTGATGCAAGTGTTGTATTTGCTGTTTATAGTATTTGCAGTGTTCAGCTAATTTTTAGTATATTGTATTATATTTAAAATCGCTATAATTACGATGTACAATTTTTCACAAATTCAAAAGTACATTTTACAAATTCAAAAGTAACATGAAAAACACGTAGCCATTAACTCTTTGATTAATCATGACTTTAAAGTAGACTAAAAGAATATCTAGTAATAATTAGTATTTATACTGGAAAACAATTTAGATATCATTAATTTAAAAATACGAAGGCTAAATTCAAATGTTGTATTTATATGAGTTTGGTTAAATTTATAGCGGTCCCTTATAGTCGCTAAAAATGGCAGTTCCGTCCGCTCAGGCTCTATTTGATCGTTAAATATTTCAAAGTATTATGCACTTTTAACTATAAATAATTTTCTGCAAATCTGAGAAAATCTCGTATTTGAAAGTTATTGTTTTTTTTTTATAGGAGAGGGGGCAAACTAGCATGTACAAAAAAGATTTATAAAAGATAATAGTATGTAGAAACATTAAAAAACATGTTTTATGCTCAGATTTATTCCTTATTAATAGGTTGTAATTATTTTTAAGACAATAATAATAATAAAAGATTATGGCTTTTGGCGTGAATTGGGGGTAACTGAGATGTTTTTTCGGACGGAAGTAACGTTAAGTAAAATCTATGGTCCGTTTACGCAGTTTCCGCAATTGTTAAGACAGCGACTGACTACTATAGTACTTCGTAAGTATATTATTTGTTATACATATTATCTTCCTGATAATGACCCAAAATAATAAAAAATGCGGTTGTCAACTCGCCTGCCAAGCGTAGCAACTATGGCATAATCTCTAGATAGGCCTATCTTAAGCAGTAGACTTTTATAGGCTGTAATGGATGGACACACATTATTATATTCGATTTTCACACATTATACAATATATGTCATTCTATTCTATTTTTATAGAGATATTATACTAATAATATTTTTTTTATTTACAGATATATGATCAAGATGTAAAAAATATTAATAAATAAATAAAAAAAACATGCGTGAGTGTCGTGGAACACTCGGTTGGAACGAAGTTCCTTTCGTAGTATATTATTATTGATAAACATTTTATATTATTGATTAACAAGTACAAATAAATGAATTACTAGCGTCCATTAAAATGAAGCGTCATTTAAAATAAAATAATATTTCTTTCATGGCAAGATAAGAAAAAGTGCGAGAGAGATGGATAGATTCCATCTCGCTTCCTTATAGCCGCCAAGGCCGTCTACACTACGTCAGAAGGCGTCGTGACGGAAAAATCTTACACTATTTCTCGCCTAGCCCCCATCCGCCAAATTCGTACCGTCCGATAAGGAACTTCGTTCCAAAAAAATACATAACAGAATAAATATCAATATCCATTATGTTATATCGGTAAGCTATACTTCAATCGCGCGTAAAGGTTACACGGACTCATTTTTTAATATTGGTACTTCTATTATTATCTAAAAAAAAAGTAAAGTTACAGCTTATATACGTCCCACTGCTGGGCACAGGCCTCCTCTCATTTCTGGGAGGGTTTTAGGGCAAGGAAATGTCTGCCGCGCTGCCCCAATGCGTGTTGGCGAACTTCACATGTCTTCGAAATATTTTTTTTTCATTTCTCAGACATGCAGGTTTCCTCACGATGTTTTCCTTCACCGCCAAGCACGTGGTAAATCAGCACTTAAAATTGCAATTAACAATTTCATTGGTGCCGGCAGGGATCGAACCCGGGTTGCTCGCGTACTGTGAAACTTACAGCGAGTGCTAACCATCTGAGCTACCACGGCTCTCTATTATTTTCTAATTCATATTATTTAAAAGTTAATGATTGTGTAATAATTTTGAGCATACTGCATTAATTACAAGGCTGTGGGACATTTTATCTTAGTCCTCAAGGTGTACAACACATGATCACTACGTCCTTTTTTGTCTGAAGGGGGTTGCAGGAGTGCAGTATTCACTTACTTAGTACTGGTGATCTGGTGATAGATTTAATTTTATTCAATAAACACTTTTTTTTCAAGTTCTTACCAAAAACAATTACAAAAGTCATCTTGACAGTTTTTATTTTTGCCCTCGGAATTATTCCACGACTGCTCGCCCGGCGGCTGTCCAAGTCATCACTATCTGCAGAAAAGTATCTTAGCATAAATAATAAGTAGACAGCATGGGTCACATGATAGAGGTACTACTCTCTATTTTCACTGCTTTGTTCCGGTCTGAAGGCTATAGAGAACCAGCATAATTATTACAGGCTGTGTGGCATTCCATCTTAGTTCTAAGAGGTGACAAAGCATCTGTAGCCTTATTTGCTTGAAGTTGGCTGCTGGGTGTTCATGAATTGCAGTAGCCACTTATCGTTAGGTTGACTACTAGGTCATTTGTCACTTCAGTTTTATAAAACAAAATAAAAAAATAAAAAGTAATTTTACATTATTTATCGATTATAGAAAAAGAAGTTACAGTCTATATCTTTATACGTCTCAGCATAAAAAGCACACTGAACACTGGATTTGCATTAGATTGAGCTCTTCTTTATTTTTTAACAACTTTTTATTTTTTAACAAGTCTAGTCACATTCAACATAGAAAGTAGCACAATTATTTCAAAGGAAAGCGTTATTTACATTCAATTATGGGCTCTCCAGTTAATCCTGACATAATGGAAATATAAATTTATTTAAGTAAATTCATAGCGATTATTCTTAAAGAAGTTTTGACCCTTACTCCGTAGTTTGAAGTCAAGTCACGTTTCAATTAATGTCCCCCGATATTCTTCTCATTTAACTGTTTCACTTAATTAATGACTGAACACGCTATTTATTTTTATGCAGCTTGTAGTATTAGTTATTTTATAAGATTTTTTACAAATTTTACTTGAATCCCTTAAAATTTAAAGCTTGTTGTGGAGAAATAACATGCTAATTGGTAATTGAGTATAAGTTATATATATAGCTGGCATACAAAATTAAAAAGATATCATTGTCTACATTAGCACCTGCCAGTATCGGGCGACTTCCCGTACGGCACCTAACATTTGACGCGTAAAAAAATAAAATGGCCGGACACATCATGAGGGGATATATATTTGTTAAAGCAAACAGACAGTAGTAGTAGATATTAATGGAATTTATACGTGGTAGAGCTACGCTGCAACTATATTATGGTAGTAACACGAATGGGTCGGCTCGACTGGCGAGGACCACGCTCTCATAGAATACAGCTGTGTTTCATATGGTGAGTGTAGAGAACTGAAACTGTCCTCAGAGGTACAACGCATCTGCATTTTGATTTTAATCGAGAATGGATGTAGATGTCTCTGGGCCGCAGTATCCACCTACCATCAGGTGAACTGTACGCTTGTTTGTCACCCTTTTTCTATAAAAAAATTATTATGGAATGAAACTAGAAATTAATCTTAATGGTTAATACCAGCAAATAAATTGTCACGAAACGATGCGTCTGTTAGTGATCGTGTAACTTTTGAACGATTTGACCAATTGAGATTTTGGCGCGAATAGGTTCATAGCTAATATTAATCTATTATAAAAGGTAATATGCTTTTGAAATTTATTATAAGTTATATAATATTGATTGAAAAAACTTACATTGTCTAGTAGCACCAGTTCTTTTACCTAAAACTCTTCTACTCTTCTGCCGTATTGTAACCACAATAACACCGTAGCAAGCGGATATCGTAAGAGCAGGTGCTACAAATAATGAGACGAAAACACTTGTCATCCAAATTTGCCACTGTAGTTCGTTGATACTTGACCAACATTGGAGAGTACCTGAGAAAAATGAAAATCGTGTTAGTGTTACGGTACTAGTGGGCACAGGCTTCCATTCCTTTCTGAGAGGATTATAAAGCTATTAGTCCGCATGCTGCTCCATTGCGTGTTGGCAGACTTTGCATGCCTTCGAAATATTTGAATCCTAGACTTAAAAAATTCCTGACGATGTTTGCCTCCAACATCAATCACAGTGATAAGTCAGCACTTAACAATTTTATTGCCTGTGGAGATTGAACCCGCTTTGCTCGCTTGCTTAACCTTTGCGCAATCATGACTCATTAAGCGGCTTTAAAACAAGATACCGTTTATCATTAGTTTTCTAGTGGGGGCTCGTCCTACACTTGCGTATTTTGTGAGGCTGCTACTTCATAAACCCTCTTTCCAATCGAATGTCGGTTCTTATAGGTCAAGACTATTGCAACTTCAACACACTGATCCGTTACAGTTAGTCAGATCCTTTTGTTCTATGGAGACACATTTAGACCTCGGGGAAAGCTAAAAAAAATAATAATACCTAGTTGCTAGTTACTCGATACCTATGGCCTTCCAATATGAAGTACAGCAGCGTCTTTGAGAATACTAGACAAAGAAATCTGTTGTTGGACTGTTCATTTATCAATTACCATTCAACTTCCATTATAGCCTATCAAAAATCCACTGATACATATAGGCCTCGCCCCATAGATTTCCTTACAGTAAGGATATTTGCCATGCTTGCCACGCTTGTAGTGTCAGTGACCGCAGTTTTCATCACTTTGAGTTGTTATCAGAAAGATGCTGCTGCACATATCCTGTTTCCTTTCCCTCTTTCGCCCCTTATGACAACCACGTGATTATATGAGTTAGTGGATAACTTATCACTTGGCCAATACTAAGCGATTTTACTGTATTTTTTATAGAATAAGGGTGAGAAACGAACACACAGTCCACCTGATGGTAAGGGCTGTGTAAGAGTACATTATTGATAATAACCGCTCAATTTCACCATCACACATCGAGACAAAACTCGAGATACCATCTATACCATCTGTATGATTGGCAGTGCACTGTGCGATTACAAGAAGTTTTCTTCCTCGCACAACTTCCTTGTGGAATCGACTACCACCAGCGATTTTTCCGGACCGATACGATTTAGGGACTTTCAAGAAAAGAGCCTATTCGTTTTTAAAAGGCCGGCAACGCATCTGCAATTCCCCTGGTGTATTTTGCTGGTTCTTTCCAGGACAGATGTTTTCCGAACTAGTTGTAAAAACTTAGATGACTTCTAGTAATAATTTTTGTAATATGTATTGCATTAAAAATATTCTCTTCTGTTTTTACGGTACCTAAAGTTTCTCTGCTTAGCTCGTTGTTGACTGATAGAGAATGCCTAAAGGCATTAAATCCACCAATGGGACACTTTATGTGCAATAAAGATTCTTAAATAAAAATTACATAAATAAATAATAATTTTTATGGTTATATTTAACATGTTTAAATTAAAAAATAATGATAAATAATGTTTAACATCTACTTACCTTCAATATCTGCTTCATCGAAAAGGAACAGCATCGGTATGCAGAACAGAAAACTGACCAACCACGCACTTACTATTAGTGCTCTTGCGCGGCGCCCTAAAATACAAAATGTTAGTAACAATATAAAGGCGGTGTGATGAATATGAATGAATAAAAAATATATATATATGAATAAAAAGTACGGCACTTTATAAATTTTTTGATCCTCTGTAAATATACTGGAATGTAATTACATTGCAGTTTCAATTACAAATGCGCAAAAACAAAATCATTTTATAAAAAAATTATAACATAATCGTATAATTGAAGTATGAAAACAGAAACGCGAATCATTTGTGTTGTTTAAAATTATAATTAACTCGATAAAAATCATAAAAATGATACTTAATCGCTATTTAAACGTGTACGTGATAGCAAATAAAAAATGAAACCATGAAAAAGTTCTATCAATAAAAAAGTTGTAATATTATGTGCGAAAATATTTTATAATTGTGTTTTTATTTTTAATCTATGTAAAACCAATAAACAAAATCTAACAGATTTAACGCTTGATGAAATATCTGTTGTTTCACATTCCATTATTCAAAAATTATTATTGTTGTATATTAATCTTTTTACTCAACAAAATACATAATTGGGGGATGAGTCGCTCGCGTCCGTAGGGGGGGATGAGTCGCTCGCGTCCGTAGGCTGCAACCACCTAATCCTAGGCCCACCCTACACGTGTCCCCCGGGTGGTGCTAAACAAGCGACAAAGCCGAAAGAACAGACTTGGCTCCTCGCAGTGTGGTAACGGTGTAAAAAATACCACCCCCTACTTTCGCACCATGAGGCACAAAATAAAAAAGTGGCCCCGAGTTCCCGGCGCCCCTTTAATGGGGCAGGGGTGCGAAGAATCTACGGGAGGAAAACCGGCGACTAGGTTCGCCACAAGTCACGTTCTGCCTCCCGGAGGGGCGAAAAGTGGAATGCGGAAGCCCGTCTGGCTACGCTGAATGTATGTGGAGCAATGAATGATAAGATGGATGAAGTATGCGATATGATGTATGATAGAGAAATAGATGTGTTATGTGTAAATGAGACGAAACGAAAGGGAAAGGATGCCACTACACATGGCATGTATACCGCGTACTGGTCTGGTGTAGACGAGACCGAGCGGGCATGCCAGGGAGTCGGTATCATCCTTTCAGAGAGAATGGGTCATTGTGTGAAAGAGTATGAATGTGTAAGCCCGAGACTGCTATGGATACGAATGAAAGTGGGCTTAAAGAAGTAGTTTGTTCTAGGGGTCTACGCCCCAGACATGTCTAAGCCCACTTCTCTTTGGGAGATGGTAAGGATGGTGCTAATGAAATGAAAATATTGTTATATTACGAGATTTTAATGGAAGGGTTGGCGTGAAGAGGCTTGGTTATGAAAGGATATTGTTAACGTTTGGTGATGAAAGTATTAATGAGAATGGTGAAAGCCTCCTCACCGTATGTGTGGAAAAGAATATTTTTGTGACGAAAACTTTCTTTCGTCATAAGAAGATTCACATGTATACATGGGAAAGAGGTGGTGATAGAAGCATGATAGATTTCAAAATTGTGGAAAGAATAAGGAGCGTAGTGGTAGATACAAGGGTTTACCGGGGGTCCAACGTAGGGACGGATCATTACTTGGTCTTATGCCGAATTAATGGTCTATTCAGACGTTGGCGGCATCGGACATCTGTGTCTACCACTGCGTTACAGCGTATAAGAACAGAGAGGTTACAAGATGAAGGTGTGCAAGAGAAGTTCAAATGTAGACTGAGAGAAAATATAAGTGGTATGGATGAATTGTGTATGAATGATTTAGACTTGGAGACTGTGTGGTATAATGTCAAGAAAGGTTTGGTGGATGCAGCTACCGAAGTATGTGGTGTAAGTAAGAGAACGAATGAAAGGAAAAATAACACTATGATGGGTTTATGAGGTACGGCTGGAAGTAGAAGCAAAGAAGAGAGCATGGCTAGATGTACTAGCAACCAAGGCTAGTTATTCTAGCGGTATGAATGATGATATTGAAAGGAAAAAGGCAGTCTTTAGACATCAAAAAAAGAGAGAAAAAGAAGTAGTTGAAAGGAAAAAGCAAGAAAGAACAGATAAGAATGATAGAAGAATATCGGATAATTTCCAGGCAAATATTAAAATGTTCTGGAAACTCGTAAGAACTGCCAGGGGACATTCAAAACAGTCTAGAATGAATGATATACGAGACCAGAATGGCTGTATTCTGAATGACGAAGTGTCGAGTTTAAGGAAATGGAAGGAATACTTTGAAAGCGTGTTTATGAGTGATGAGACGTTTCAATTAAATGAAATAGAAATTCCGAAAGAAGAGGAAAGAGATAGAGAGATAACTATAGATGAAATAATGCAAGCAATGAAAAGTATGAAAGCAGGTAAGGCAGCTGGATATTATAAAGAATCACTCGAAATGCTAAGGGCTGGAGAGGGAGTGGTGGCAGACCTGCTGTAAATCTTATTTAATTTGTGTTGGGAACTTAAGCGGGTACCGGAAGACTGGTACAAAGCCGTGATTGTCCCACTATATAAAGGAAAAGGATCGCAGCAGGACTGTAAAAACTACCGTGGTATCAGCCTTCTTGGCATAGTGGGAAAACTGTATGCTAAGGTACTAATTGAAAGAGTTATGAAAGATACTGATAGAAAAATTTGGGATGTGCAAGCGGGATTTAGAAAGGGAATGGGATGTACGTATCAGGTCTTTTCCATGCGCATGATTGCGGAGAAGTTTTTGGCCAAAAACCAAAAGGTTTTTTGTGCGTTCGTGGATTTGGAAAAGGCTTATGACAGAGTGGACAGGAATGTATTATGGCAAACACTGAACTCATTTGGGTTGAGCGCTGGGTTGATACAGGCATTAAAGTCTCTGTATAGGGACTCCAGTGCTTGTGTCAGGATCAACGGGGCCTACTCGGACTAGTTTGGCATCCATAAAGGGGTCAGAGAGGGCTGTGTGGCTTCCCCGTGGCTGTTCAGCCTATTTATGGACAGTTGTTTGGAAAATTTGAAAGTTGAAGAATGCGGGTTAAGAATGGGTGAGTTAACCGTCAAATGCCTTTTGTACGCCGATGATCAAGTAATACACGTCGTCGTCGGCCGAGTTGCAAATTATGGTTACATAAATGAACACTTCATTAAAAGAAAGGGGAATGAAAGTGAACGCAAGTAAGACGAAAGTTATGGTCTTTGAAAGAGAAGAAAGTAAAACAATATGTGAAATAAGAATAGAAGGGGAATTGGTCGAGCAAGTAGATGTGTTTGTGTATTTGGGATGTGTATTTAGCAGGGATGGTAGATATGATAAGGATATAGAACGACGAGTGAACGCTGGAAATAAAATAAATGGGGCTCTACACTCTGTTGTAGAAAGTCAGAATGTGTCCAAAAAGGCACGTATGGCAATTCAAAATGCTGTGTAACTCCCTACTTTAATGTATGGCAGTGAAAGTTGGGTGTTTGCAAAAGAAGCACGAGAGTAGAATAAATGATGTAGAAATGTGGTCATTAAGGAGTATGTTAAGGCTAAATCTGAATGACAGATTGAGAAATTGTGTGATAAGAGAAGAGTGTGGTTTGCAAGATGATCTTGTGACCAAGATTAAGAAAGGAATGTTTCGGTGGTTTGGTCATGTAGAAAGAATGAATGAGGAAAGAGTGACAAAGCAAATTTATGTGGCAGAAGTGAACGGCAGAGTCGGGAAGGGACGCCCTAGGCGAAAATTTATCGACCAAATTGGCGATATATTGAAAATGGACCAAATTAAGAGTACCTTTAACCGACGAGCGTGTATGCGTAGATATGTGGATGTGGAGGACGCGAAAGAGGTGTGTCAGGATCGTGCCAAATGGAAGTCCATAGTCTTTGCCTACCCCTTTGGGTGACAGGCGTGAGTGTTTATGTTATATGTTATGTAAAATATATAATCTTAATACTTATTTGAACTATTTTAATCAAGTCCTCGCTCACTCACTTGTGATACGATTCGTATTGTCAGTTATAAGCGAGGTTGTGAACGAGTGAGTGAGGTGGTTCAATATTAAAATTTGAGTAACTCTTTAAATTTTTTAACAGTGCCAGAGCCACGCAGCAGCCTTTGCTGTTGCACGTATGGGCCGGCTTGAACCGGGGTGGTACCACGACCTCACAGAAGACGAGCGTGTATTAGAAGCTTTGCTTCTGCATTTCGTCTGGTGAGTGCAGGTGGCTGCAGGCTCAATTCTCCACCCCCCCCCCATTAACATGGTAGTAGGGTTAAATAAAACACTACCCCAGGAGGGTACCAGCACCCCGGGTGACGGAGAATCCCTCGCTGAGGACAGCTACGCGTAGACAGCGATGACCATCCTCGCGTCTACGGGTACCTCTATAGGTCCCATAGGGGTAATGCCGACACAGACCGACTCATCGGCCACATACAAATGGCTGCAGATTCCGTGCCACAACAGGTCCCATCCGCAGAGATCGTGACGCTTGGTGATTTTAACGCCCACCACGCTGAATGACTTGGTTCTCGTTTAACCGATCATGCGGGTAGATCTGTTTATGACTTTGCTTTGGCATATGGTCTAACACAACTGGTTACCTCGCCTACGTGGATCCCAGATCATGTACCTTCTCCAGGTCCTTCAAAAGTGTCATTATCAAGGCAAAGTCAGAGCACATCGGCAGAATTGGCGAGAAACAAGTTCGTCGGTCGGGAACACGTGCATTCTGTTCTCTCGCCAAGGCTGTCCAAGGGAATTTCTGTCAGCTATATCTCCCATATCTGCACAGGGTGGACGACTCACTGGCCCATGCCGCAAAGGACAAAGCCGATCTGCTGGGCTCTCTCTTTGAGTCCAACTCGACTCTTGATCACGTGGGGAACACACCGCCGACTATCCCGCGGTGTGAGTGCTCCATGCAGGATATGCTGTTTACCCAACGCTCGGTGCGCAGAGCACTCCTCTCCCTGGACGTCCACAAGTCGAGTTGGCCTGATGGCGTCCCTCCTATTGTGCTGAAGACGTATGCTGCGGAGTTGGCACCGGTTTTAACGCGTCTTTTCCGGTACCCCTACTCCCTAGGCGTAGTCCCAAAATCATGGAAGAAAGCCTTCGTACACCCGATCCCTAAAAATGGTAACCGCTCTGATCCGTCCAACTATAGGCCTATCGCTTTCACCTCCTTGTTCTCTAAAATAATGGAATCCATTATCTACTGCCAGCTCATGCAGTACCTTGAGGATCACCAGCTGATTAGTGACCGCCAGTACGGTTTCCGTCGCGGTCGCTCGGCTGGTGATCTTCTAGGTTACCTAACTCATAAGTGGACGGAGGCAGTAGAGTCCAAGGGGGAGGCATTGGCCGTTAATTTGGACATAGCGTAGGCCTTCGATCGGGTTTGGCACAAAGCGCTTCTTTCGAAGCTCCCTTCCTATGGGCTTGCCGAGAAATTGTGCAATTGGATCACCAGTTTTCTTGCATATCGGAGCATCAAGGTCGTAGTAGACGGTGCATGCTCCGATTACAAGCCCATTAACGCTGGTGTTCCACAAGACTGCGTGCTATCACTAACGCTGTTTCTTCTGCATATCAATGACATGTTGCAAACCGGTAACATTCATTGCTATGTAGATGACAGCACTGGTGATGGTCTGTACACCGGCCATGCCAATATTTCTAGGGAAAACGTCGCCGAGTACCGGAACAAACTTTTGTCTGAATTCGAGACTATCTTAGACAAAGTCTCGAACTGAGGGCAACTAAATCTAGTCCAGTTCAATTCCCGGAAGACACAAGTTTGCGCGTTTACCGCAAAAAGAACCCCTTCGTCGTATCTCCTCAGTTTCAAGGCACTCCCCTTGTTGCCTCAGCCAGTATCGGAATCGTCGGCGTCAACATATCGAGTGACGTGCAGTTTCGTGGTCACTTGGAAGAGAAGGCCAAATTGGCCTCTAAAAAGCTTGGCGTGCTCAGCTGAGCGGGACAGTATTTTATGCCGGCACACCGCCTGCAACTTTACAAGGCGCAGATTCGGCCTCACATGGAATACTGTTCCCATCTCTGGGCTGGGGCTCCCCAGTGCCAGCTCCTTTCACTTGGTGGAATTCAGCGCAGAGCTGTTCGAGTCGTCGGCGACCGAACTCTTTCCGATCGGCTTGACTCACTGGCACTGCGAAGAGATGTTGCATTTCTTTGCGTATTTTATTGCATTTACCACGGGGAGTGCTCTGAGGAATTGTTCCGACTAATTCCAGCCGCACAATTTCACCATCGCACATTGCGACAAACCTCGCAATACCATCCATACTATCTGGATGACTGGCGGTCCACCACTGTGCGATTTAAAAGAAGTTTTCTTCCTCGCACAACTTCCTTGTGGAATCGACTGTCACCAGAGATTTTTCCGGCCCGATACGACTTAGGAACCTTCAAGAAAAGAGCGTACTCCTTTTTAAAAGGCCGGCAACGCATCTGCAATTCCCCTGGTGTTGCAGTTGTTCATGGGCGGCGGTAATCACTTACCATCAGGTGAGCCGTATGCTCGTTTGCCTCCTATCCTATAAAAAAAATTGCCATCACGAGGACCTCAAACGAGGTAACTCATGAGTGAGGGACACATCACTAGTCTTTAGCTCTGTACCAGTGTCCACAGAGACATCATGGAGGTTGGACGTAGGTCGTTCGACTGTTGCGGAGATTGAGGTAACGTTTCATCTAAACACTATACTACAAGACGGCCTTAACAAAATAAATTTCAGCTTAATTTTTTGCATTTGTCTTAAGATATTTAAGACGATATTTTTTGCCAAGACAACACGTTACAAGAAATACGAATAACTAGAACCAGTCCTGTAAATATTTCTTTATCTTAATAATTATTGGACTGCAAAATTTCAACAGTTTCATTCAATTAACCACCACCATCATCAAAACTAGGTAACTATTACAATAAATGCAATACAATGGTCGACTACTGAACTCGGCTGACTCGATAGTTATCAATCGGTTTCAACTTTAGTGGTATTTTAGGGTTGTGGTTCTGGTGATATTTATTTAGGTGGGAGCAGCAATGCACGAACTTATGGAGAGAATTATAGTGTTCTTTAAACTCGATAATACACCCTAGGTATTTTATATTTGAGAACAACAAATGAAAAAATAATTGTAGCTACAAGACAATGCAACCCAAGAAACATTTGACATAAACAATTTAATTTTTAGAATTAATATTCCTAAAATAACGAACACAAGGCTGTGGATCTGCCTCAGTGAAAAATCATAAGCAGTCTTGAATAGAGAAACTTAATAATTAATATAATAAAATAAGTAAAAAATTAAAATTCGGAACATTATGTTTTTGTTTTAATTAAAAAAATACTCAGAAATATATTGAATTAAAGCAAATGAGTGCGAAGATTTAAGGCAAGAGTGAATAGGTTTATGTGTGTGAATACCACATTAAGGTGAAACTGTAATCAAGCACTAGCTGAAGAATACGTGATAATAACATTATGACATATTTAATTGTAATCATGAAAGGAGCGATGAAAAATAATAACTTGTATTTTAAGTAAACAATATAAGAATTTTCTCTTAGACTGCAAACTGCATTCCAACATTATTTTATTTCATGTAGAAGAATATAGTGGCAAATTATTTTTTTTGCAAATTAAAAATTTACACGCGAATTTTAGCAAATTAATTTTAACTTTCATTCCTGCAAAGTACTAATACGGTTTTATTTTTATTAACTGACTATCGTTCGAGTCAATGAAGTAAGTATATTCGTGAGTCATTTAGGTATTTATCAGAGACCGAGAGACTTTTCTGGCATAGCGAATTTTACGATACCTACAAGACGTAATGGGATCTCGCTGACGTCACATATTATGGTAATACGACACTTAATATAATAATATGTACGACACACCCCAGTAAACTTTAAAGAACAACACAAACGTATTCCATTATTTGTTGGGTTCCTTAGTAAGTTTTTATATCCCGTATAAATTTTGAGTCACTGTTCGTGATGTTTAAAGTTTAGAAATTTCAGTAATACTATTAACTTAAGTGTGCTTTAAATCTAACTTTATTGTTATCACTTTAATTACATTGTTTGCGCGCAACTTTGCTTTAGAAAATAAAAGTCAACTCACAGCTTCCCGTAAAATTCATTGGATGTGTTATGGCGTCGCATCTATCCACGCTGAGTGCAACTAAAACGTATGTAGAGGAATACGTAACTACACCCTAGAAAGGAAAAACTTGTTAGAAAGAATTTTGTCGTAAATATTTCAATGTTTTGCTTGAAGCCAACTGCTTGTAAAGCAAAAGGACTTTATTTAATTAAATTTCAAACCTGTAAATACTTCATCAATTTGCAAGCGATCGATCCAGCTAACCAAGATATCGTTATTCGTTGTATTAAATCAGGGAGAACACTTATTAACCCCACCCATAAATCTGAAACAATTTGTTAATATTATCAATATTTTAACGTTATTCTAGTAATTGATCTGATTACAACATTACCTGCTATAGCAAGCTGCATGATGAAGAAGTTCATCCGACTCTTCCTGGACTTAGTAAGAAGTAATGCCAAGACCACGGTGGCATTCCCAGCGACGATCGCCACCAGTAGCACCCACAATACAGCCAACTGTGCGGTCTGGTCAAAAATTAATGACTGGTTTAATAATCACAATACAAAAGAATTTGCCGCCAAGCAGCAATGACCTAGTTACACTATTTTCCTTATGATTAATATAATGTGTAATAGTACCCTTAAACGACGAGCATGTATGCGTAGATATATGGATGTAAAGGAGGCGAGAAAGGTGCGTCAGGATCATGCCAAATGGAAGTCTGCAGACGCTGCCTACCACTCCGGGTGGCAGACGTGAATGTTATGTATGTACGTATTTAATATAATGTACTTATAATCCAAAAGAACACAACTCGATTCCTTACATTACAATGACAGCAGCAGTTACATAGTTTTATAGCACAAGGTAATCGAATACGATTATATAATTATAGTACAGTATAATTATCCATACTAATATTATAAATGCGAAAGTGTGTTTGTTTGTTTGTTTGTTTGTCCTTCTTTCACGTCGCAACAGAGCGTCGGCATGGCATGATTTTTGTATGGTGATAGTTCGGTGGCTGTAGAGTGACATAGGCTACTTTTTTCCGCGGAAAAACATCTCATTCCCGTGGGAAAATCGAATATGTTGCAAAATTAAATTCAGCTAGGTGGCGCCACCGTGATTCTACAAGACGGACGACGGTACGATGGACGAACACAGAAGGTCAGAATATCTGGATTATTATGTCTTTTTACCAAAATTAAGATAAAAAATGTATGGATCTGTATTTTTCCACGCAGGACCGGGAACAGAGCGATAAAAAACATAAAATTCACCAGCTGATTTTCTTCAAACGTTTTGGTGCATCGTAATTCACAGAATAGGCGATAACCTCGCAGACGATATTAAGTAATCCGTTGATGCTCTGCCTACCCCGCAAGGGTTACAGGCGTGATTATAAGTATGGATCAGAAATACTATCACCACCTGTCACGCTTTCACCCATAAACACCTGCTCAAAGTCAGCAAAGGCTATTCGAACAAGCGGAACGTCAGGCCGCCTTAAAAGCCGCGGAAACACCTGATGAAACTCAACACAGACTCATTGAGCAAGCTGAACGTCAATCTACTATAAGGGCATCTGAAACACCAGAACAGACACAGGCGCGAAGAGATGCAAATGCACAGCTCCAAGCTGAACGTCGACAAAATTTTCAAAGAAACAATTGGTCGGTTTTTAATGACGCAGCATTCAATTATGATCCGTTGATTGATTATAAAAATCACAGGTTAGTTGTTATCGGACTGATGGACAAGGCGTGTCGATTTTGCAGCGCTTTAAAATGGAAAGATGAGACCGCAGGCATGTGCTGTTCCAATGGCAAAGTGTCTCTTCCGTTACTTGGGGAACCTTTGAAAACTCTCTTTTTATATGATGCTAATGAGTCACGGCGCTTTTTAAACAGGATCCGGAAATATAACTCATGCTTTCAAATGACGTCCTTCGGAGTTGACCGGGAAATAATAATGCCGGGATTTTCGCCTACATTTACGGTGCAAGGGCAAATTTATCATAGAATAGGTTCACTTTTTCCAGGTGAAAACGAACAGCATAAATTTTTACAAGTATATTTTATGGGTGACGAAGAAATTGAGGTAGACCGTCGCTGCCAATTTATCCAGGGAGTTGAGAGAGACACAGTGTTCAAAATTCAAAGATTCTTGCATGAACGTAACATTTTAGTCAATACATTTAAAATTGCTTTAGAAAACCTACCTGAAGAGGATTATAAAGTCGTCATTCACGCAGAACGGACCCCTCGAGGAGAGCATGAAAGGCGCTACAATGCACCTTTGATAAACGAAATAGCAGCCGTAATTAGTGGTGATCAATTTTCTTGGCGAGACATTGTCTTGCGAGCACGTGATGATACGTTGCAACGGGTAGCCGATACACACAAGTTTTATGACGCTCTGCAATACCCATTGATTTATTGCAAAGGAGAAGAGAGTTATCATTTTCAAATTTCACTCATTAACCCGGTCACAAAGGAGCCTACCCGAACAAAAAGTATCATGTATGGATTTTATGCGTATCATATGATGTTGCGAAAATGATTTTAACCTCTTAGCCCGGTGTAGACAATTATTTCATCAATTTTTGGTAGACATGTATGTGAAGGTAGAAAGTGAACGTCTCCGTTATATATCTTTAAATCAAAAAAAGCTGCGCGTTGAGAATTATATACATTTACAAGATGCAGTTTCTAGCGACGCCAATGTAAACCCCAGAGATTTATTTAAAATGGTAATTCTGCCCTCATCATTCGTTAACAGTCCCCGCTACCTACATGAGTACACACAAGACGCATTCGCCTATGTACGAACTTACGGAAGACCTGATCTTTTTGTTACTTTTACTTGCAATCCCACATGGAAAGAAATAACCGAGGAGCTAATGCCGGGCCAAAAAAGTACTGACGGACACGATTTAGTAGCTAGAGTATTTAGAATAAAAGTACAAAAATTAATGTATGTAATTAACAAAAGGAAAATTTTCGGAGAGGTGCAGTGCTTCATGTATTCAATTGAATGGCAAAAAAGAGGATTACCGCATGCCCACATTCTAATATGGCTTAAAGAGAAGTTGCGGCCCAGCCAAATAGACGACATAATAAGCGCCGAGATTCCGGATCCTGAGCAAGATAAAGAATTGTATGATACCATCGTCCGAAATATGATTCACGGTCCATGTGAAATTCAATATCGCCATGTATGAAAGAAGGAAAATGTACAAAGAAATTCCCTAAACAGCTATTAAAAGAAACAGTGCACAATGACAATGGCTACCGTTTATACAGACGCAGAGCTCCCGAAGATGGTGGCAGGAAAGTTACAATCAAATCTCGCTCTGGAGCGTTCGAAACCTTAGATAACAGCTGGATTGTCCCGTATTCGCCCATTCTATGTAAAATGTTTAATGCCTACATTAATGTAGAAGCATGTAGCTCTGTCCGCGCAATTAAGTATATCTGTAAGTACATAAATAAAGGAAGCGACCAAGCAATATTTAATCTCAGGAGTGAAGGTGAGGCAAAAACCTTTCAAGCAGGGCGTTATTTTTAATTTTTTTGTTAAAAATTGGCGATGGGCGATTGGAAACGGATGCTGAGGGCTGCGTTAAATTGACGAGAGATTTTTGTAATTTAGTACAGAGTCATTCCGAATTAATTGCGAGCGTTTATTCAGATTTAACGAACAACATGCATGAAGACAAATGGTTATGTGAAAGGGCGATTCTTGCACCAAAAAATAAGAGCGTTAACAAAATAAATTCAGATATATTAAGCGAAGTAGCAGGAGAAATAACAGAGTATTTGTCAGTAGACACAGTTATGGACACAGAACAGAGCACTTCATATCCCGTAGAGTTTCTAAATTCTCTAGAGTTGTCAGGTGTGCCCTCACATAAGCTTCAATTAAAATTAGGCGTCCCAGTCATGCTAATGCGAAATTTAGATGCTCCTCGGTTATGTAACGGGACAAGGCTGCGTGTGACACATCTTGGACGGAACATAATCGGTGCTACAATTTTGACAGGCGTAGGAAAAGGTGAAAATGTTATTATACCACGGATCCCTATAATTCCCACAAATCTTCCTTTTCAATTCAAAAGGTTGCAGTTCCCCATTAAGCTCAGTTTTGCAATGACAATTAATAAAGTGCAAGGGCAAACGTTACAGGTAGCGGGGGTCAACTTAGAAAAACCGTGCTTCTCTCATGGTCAGCTGTATGTAGCATATTCGCGTGTGTCAAATGCCCAGAATCTCCACATTCTTTCCCCGAATGGAAAAACATATAACATTGTGTACAGTAGCGTCTTAAAATAGTGTTCAGTTAGTTTTTTTTCCAAAATTCCCACAATCAATTAATCAGAATTCCCACAGATTTTCCCTTTCAATTCAAAATTTCCTATTTAGCTCAGTTTCTTTTCAATTCCAAATGCTGCACCTCTGACGGACCTATTAAGCTCAGTTTCCTTTCAACTCAAAAGGCTGCATCTCTGACGGATCTTTTATTTGGCTCAGTTTCCTTTCAATTCAGAAAACTGCATCTCTGACGAATCAATTTAGCTCAGTTTCTTTTCAAAAGTCTGCATCCCTGACGGATAATTATGCTCAGTTTCCTTTAATTAAAAAAATATCCCATTTCCATTTGGAATAAACAGGCTATTTTCATGCTTTCCTACATGCTGCGTTTCAAAACATTTAAATAGGCTAACGAATCAATTTTTCTCAGTTTCCTTTTAATGGCTGCATCTCTCACAAATCTATAAAACTCAGTTTTCTTTCAATTCAAAAAGTTCATTTCCCAGTGACCATGCGGGTGAAGCCGCGGGTAACAGCTAGTAGTATTATAATTATAGTAGTGTAGTAGTTCTTTAACTTTGGACCTGGTTCATATTTTATAGAATTAGCTTTAACTTATTTCTTCACTATTTAATAACGAAGTAAACAAAGGGATAACATTCATTTAAAAGTAATGAAATGTAATTTTTATCAGCGTAAAATTATTAAGTCAACATTTAACCGCACATGAAAAAAGAACACTTTTAGGCTAATTCAATGTGAATGTTTTGGACTGCAACCTATTTTTTATCAATTGAGCTTAAAAAGTTCTTGGTAGTTTCCAATTGATTTATTTATTAGATAATAATCTACTGAAATCGAATTAATGCGATCTAAAACATAATTTTTCATATAAAACATTTCACATATAATACATAATGAAAACAGTCAATACGTGGTAGAGCCACGCTGCAGCTATATTAGTTATAGCACGATTGGGCCGGCTCGACCGGGGTAGTGCCACGCTCTCACAGAATACCAACGTTACATAGCAGTTTAAGGCTGCTGTGTTTCGTATGTTGAGTGTAGAGAACTGGAAACCCTTTATACTGGAAACGAGGCATTCCATCTTAATCCTCAGGGGTGAAAAGGCATCTGCATTTTGATTCTTAATCGAGGATAAATTTAGA
This sequence comes from Parnassius orleans, assembly GCA_029286625.1. Taxonomy (NCBI): domain Eukaryota; kingdom Metazoa; phylum Arthropoda; class Insecta; order Lepidoptera; family Papilionidae; genus Parnassius; species Parnassius orleans. The sequence goes on along the minus strand of JAGSMP010000038.1, from coordinate 7,373,864 downwards.
TGTATATGGGCCACAGCATCCACTTACCATCACGTGGACTGTATACTCTTTTTTCACCCTTATACTATTAAAAAAAACTGTCGAAGCAATAACCTACAAAATATTGTTTGTTTAACGCTACTATACTCGCTTGTAAAATGGCGTCGTTAATTAGGGTAAAATACATACATACATAACATACATAAACACTCACGCCTGTCACCCAGAGGGGTAGGCAGAGATTATGGACTTCCATTTGGTACGATCCTGACACACCTCTCTCGCCTCCTCCACATCCATATACCTACGCATACACGCTCGTCGGTTAAGGGTACTCTTAATTTGGCCCATTTTCAGTATATCGCCAATTTGGTCGATAAACCTTCGTCTAGAGCGTCCCTTCCCGACTCTGCCGTTCACCTCTGCCACATAAATTTGCTTTGTCACTCTTTCCTCATTCATTCTTTCTACATGACCAAACCACCGAAGCATTCCTTTCTTAATCCTGGTCACAACATCATCTTGCAAACCACACTCTTCTCTTATCACACAATTTCTCACTCTGTCATTCAGATTCAGCCCTAACATACACCTTAATGACCGCATTTCTACAGCATTTATTCTACTCTCGTGCTTCTTCTGCCACATCCAACTTTTACTACCATACATTAAAGTAGGGACTAACACAGCATTGTGAATTGCCATACGTGCCTTTTTGGTCACATTCTGACTTTCCACAACAGAGTGTAGAGCCCCATTTACTTTATTTCCTGCGTTCACTCGTCGTTCTATATCATCATACCTACCATCCCTGCTAAATACACATCCCAAATACACAAACTCATCTACTTGCTCGACCAATTCCCCTTCTATTCTTATTTCACATATTGTTTTACTTTCTTCTCTTTCAAAGACCATAACTTTCGTCTTACTTGCGTTCACTTTCATTCCCCTTTCTTTTAATGTAATGTTCATTAATGTAACCATCATTTGCAACTCGGCCGCCGACGACGCGAGTATGACTTGATCATCGGCGTACAAAAGGCATTTGACGGTTAACTCACCCATTCTTAACCCGCATTCTCCAACTTTCAAATTTTCCAAACAACTGTCCATAAATAGGTTGAACAGCCACGGGGAAGCCACACAGCTAGGGTAAAATATAGTTCGAAAACATTTTTGAAACAATAAGAATTAACCCCCTAGCAAAACATATTAAATAACTATCATTAAATGTCCATCAAATTCAGGTTTTGCAAAATGTTACGCTTCAATCCTTTTAAATGAGATACTTAACTTAATATCATTCTTGAAGAGGATAAAGAATTTGAATAACGCTGGGCTACTAATTTTGGTGCAATTGATAATATTAAAGCGATTTCAATTTTTTTTTAATAAATACTATGGACGCACCCCGTCATCGTCTGAGTTGGATCTATTAATGTGGCGTCATTTAGATTTAAGATGGACACACCATTTATTTTATAACTTTTTCGATTCCACAAGAAATATCATAGCTTTTGTGTTAAAGTTTAATCTAGATTCCTCCTGGCATTACTCTCTATCTATTTATTCATTAAGTTTCATCGCAATCTGTTTACCCATTCCGAAGACTAGCCCAGACAGACAGACAGAAATAGACAGAAATAGCATGCAAGTAACCCCCTGAGCTTAATAAAAGGGTTGGAGTTTCTACGGTTCCTACGAAGCCAAAATTTGAAGGCGGATTCACATAGATTTCGACGAGGTACGCCGAAAAGTAATAATATTATTTTTCGTTATCTTGCTTAGTTTCCGAGATATTTATACTCAATAATTAAAAATTATAAATTTTGTACAACCGACTTCAATATAAATTATTAAGAATAACTCAAAAACGATTGGTCAAACCTTGATCAAATTTATATGGGACCACATGAAAAGCACCAGCTTTCAAATAAAAAAGAATCATCGAAATCGGTTCACCCAGAAAAAAGTTATGAGGTAACACACATAAAAAAAGAACACGAATTGAGTACCGTCTCCTTTTTGAAGTCGGTAGAAAAGATAAGTCAAGAAAAAGATACAGGCAAGTAATCTTGACCCCTACACAAGGCGAATATATTTAAAATTTGTAGAAATTGCTAAAATAAATATTACTTTATTAAATATTATATTTTTTCTGAAAACAATCATCAATGGGTCTCAAATACATACTTTCAAAACTAAACAACCCTCACGGGATTTTAAAGACCCTAGTAGGGCTCTCCTTGGTTTTCCGTAATTATCAATATGGTGGGAAGTTTGGCGACCATAATACCAATTATCTCGAACATTTGATTAGCGGCATCACGTCGCTGGTTTGGTTATTACAATGCGATTCAAATAAGAATAGGAACGTCAATGACCTCGGAAGATCACAATCTATCAACTGTCACATGACAATTACGGCCTGCAAAGAAAATTAATTTGAGTATTAATAACGTTTTTTTCCGCTTTATATAACTTAGTCTTAGTATTACCAAATCAATTGAACTCATAATTATTTTTATAAATTTATTTAAAATATTGGTACTAGTCGGTGGGATATTTTCAATACCTAAATAAATCCATGTTCTATTTTTATAAGAGAAAGCAGCAGTGATGATAATGATGACAATGATGACTACTCAGGCAGTGATGCAGAGATGAGCGAAATTGAAATGCTAGATTCAGAATAATACTTTTTCGTTCATGGTTCTTTTGTAAATAAATATTATTTCAAAAATATCTGTTTTGCTCACCCTACCTAACTTATTTGAATTGACAGCTGTGACGTCACAATATGACGCCAGGCCAGTCCTATTCTTATTTGAATCGCAAAGTATATGTCTGAAATTATCATCATGATCATTATCATTATAGGCTATCAAATTCCACTGTCAACATAGGCTAACTACAGTAGTTATTTTCAGTTGTTGTCAGGAAGGTAATACTGCCCATAATCTTTTTTACTTCCTTCTCTTACCACACCTTCGAAATAACATGGGGTAGTGTATTCCATTAAGTCACCACTACACGGCTTTTATATATCATAACAGATGTTAATCGCTACATAAGCTTTCTGAGGTCATGCACTGCAGCTATATTATGGTCGTAGCACGAATGGGTCGGCTCGACAAGGGAAGGACCAGCTCTCACAGCATACCAGCGTAAAATAGCAGCTTAGTGCTGCTGTGTTTCGTATGGTGAGTATAGAGAACCGGAGACCCTTTTTACTGGAAACGAGGCATTCTATCTTAGTCCTCAAAGGTATACGAATTTGCATTTTGATTCTTAATCGAGATAGATGTCTATATACCATAGCATCCACTTATTATCAGATGGACTGTATGCTCGTTGTCACCTTTATTCTAAAAAAAAGTATTTCCTTTTTTGACTCTTATGACTTATATAAATTTTAACTTATTTAATTATTTTTAAAATCTCTTGGAAGGTTCCGTTAAACTCATATTTATAGCCATTTAACAAATCGTAGAACAATAAAATAACAAAAATGACTGGCGCTTATTGAATACACCACATTTTAGATGAGATTAGAATACAGAATGAGAGTCTATACCCATACTTCAGAAGGGCAATTCTCTAAGCAATTAACTTGTATCCAACACCCAATGTTGGTTTGCATAATCAGAGCTATTTGTGAACGATTTAATTTTATTACAATGACATTTTGTCTTGTTCTTACACTAAAGAAGTACGAGTTAAGCTCTCAATTAATTGATAATGAGCTTGTTCACACTCACGTTTTTGTTATCTTATTACAACATTACATTTAATTACTTGTTTTGAAATAGCTTAAGATATGGAACACAAAAAATTTAGCATTTTCATTTTGCAAATTTATTACAACGTTTACTTTTTTTATTTATATTATGTGATTGATTTTGATTTGCTTTTCGGTGTATTTTACATTTATTCAAATTCTTATTCTGCGTCTTCTTGTTATTTATTGACTCATTGATGTCCAGTTATGGCAGACGATCGTAGTGCCAGATGTCTCGCAACGTTGACGCTGTGGCCCGACCCCGGTCTGGGTACTCCACCTCTGATATTAACGAAGAATCTATCAAAAGCCATATTTTTTGAAATTTTCCAAAGTAGCCATTTACGACATTTACGTTACGGAATGGGTGATGGATTCATAGCCGCGTACGGCAATATATGTATATATATATATAAAATCTAATATTTATTAAGAAATTTTTAAAGTTGTTGAAATATATAGCATAATACGAGTATGTGACAAAAGGCTTATGGTTATCAAAACTAAATTTGTTATAAAACTTACATGTAAAAGATCGTCAGTAATTTCTGCACTATACTATGCTTGTTTACAATCCCCGCAAAATTAAGAAGTAATTATTTGTAGGCAATATTTTAAAATTCTTTGGTGACAATCTCTACTCTGCGACTGTGACCACAGATTATTATGTAATTGATATTGGCTGCACAGTTTATTTTACAAGTTGACAGTTTGAACGTAAATAATTAATGTTTTAGTGTATTTAATTTAATGTATTTGTAACGCATATTTAATACAAATTTTAGCTTTCTGCACTCCTTCTTCAAATAAACTTTAACTGTTTAACAAATATCACACACTTACGTGCGCGCTAAGCTTAAAAAGGAGTACAAAGTTTTCGATTAGATAATAATTATGACGTGTAGTGGCAGCGTAAGCGAACACCTCATTTTGTTCTGTGCGAGTCGTAAGAGAAGACTATGGGAACTGCCAGAAAAGAAATAGCTTCCGATTGATGGCGGTATACCGTCTTGTTTACGCCCGGCGTAAAATATCTTGACCAATGACGGGCAGCAGCGTCAAAGGTGCGAGACGTATGGTACTGCGATCGTCGAGCCAGCCAAGCATGACTAATAAGGCAAATCCTACCTATACTGTGAGAGCAGTCAGCAAAATATTAAAAAGTTATATTACCCTTCAAACCCAAACACAGCAGTGACTGCAATGAGTAAAAGTGTGGTACCGGCCTCTTCAGATTCATAGGTTGTAAATAAGGTATATATATATATATATATATATATAATCTGTAAAATATCTATATGTTATGTGATTATTTATGTTTATTTTATAACCTTAATTATTTATAGGAAACTTAAGCAATATTCTGTTATATTCTTATATATGTATTCTATTCAATAATTTTATATCACATAATTGGGCTATGATAACGGTTGACTGGGAGGGAATGGCTAAAGGCATTAAGTCCGCCCTCTGTAACGCTTTTGTAAAGTGTGTATGTAATTACAATAAAGTGTAAATAAATGACCGTGTAGTGGCGGTTTAAGAATATCTACTACACCATATCGTCCCATGGGTGTCGCAAAAGGCGACAGAGGGAAACAAACCAGGAGATGGGCAGCACTGTCATTCTTAAAACAACAATTTCTCCGTTGAGATTGGCTGACGTAACCTAAATTAGGTCCGTAGGACATTATATCACACAATTTTTTTTGCCATTACATACTTGCATTCACAGTTGAAGGATCGATCGTGAGAAAGACCGATGTATGACAGATGATATTTCACCACTGCAAAGTTAGATTAATGGCAGTTATGTGAACGATGTATAAACATTGCAAAAAAATTGCGGTTGCCAACCTGCCTGCTAAGCATGGCAAATTTTGTCACTACGATAATCTAGGGAGAGTACTTTTTATAGGCTGTTACGGTAACGTTAGATAAATAATTAAATGAATCAATAGCCTTACCACTTTGTAAACAATTCTTATTAATTAAGACAGAATCCATAGAGGTTGACGGTTTAGAAATGCTTATTAAATTTGAAAACAATAACAACAACAACAAAAAAAAACTCCAGATTTTTTGAAATAATTTACCTGGTAGAAATAGAACTTGTTAATGAGTGTTCCATTCCTTGTAGAGTTTGTCTCGAAAGTGCTATTTATATCTAAGAACAGACTACAATTAAAGCACTCCGCTTCTTCCATGACCGTGGACTTCACATTTTGCCTTCGATGTGTCTGTGAACAAAAATTAAAATATATATAATAGAAAACGAATACATTTAAAAATATTATGTAAAATTTTATAGGTTGTGTGAGTTCAGATAAGTGTGGTTATGTGTGCAGCAGGTATTTATTTCTTAGAAATAATATGAAACAATTAAAGATATTATGTAAATGTTAATAGGTATCTTATGTAATCATTTATTGTTTGACATAATAATGAAACACACCACCGTAAGATTAAGAACCTTCAATAAAAGAGCCTATTCCTTTTTTAAATTCCATCAATCCACCTACCTCTGATATTGTGGACGTTCATGGGATGATCATATAATCTTGCATGGGTTGGAAACATATGATGTTGCTTATTATGCATACTATATACTGATTACTGTGTACTTGCCAATAAACTGCTTTCAATTTGATAGGGCAATAACTACGATAATCTACCTAATTATTAATGAATAGATAAATCAAAAGGAATCAATAATGTTTCAGGTAATCATTGGCCTTCAATATCATCATACACATCATCACTACACATAGGCCCAGCCAAGAGACTGGTAAAAATTATGGTCAGCCCCTACATGAAATGTCTTCCTGTATGCTTTATCCGGGTCGACACTATACTTTTTATAGAATAAGGGTGACAGACGAGTACATAATCCATCTTATAGTAATGCATGCTATAGCCCATAGACATCTAAATCTGTCCTCAAATAAGAATCAAAATGCAGAATGCGTTGTCATGCATGAGGACTATGAAGGAATGCCTCGTTTCCAGTAAAAAGGGTCTCCCGTTTTCTACACTCACTATAAGGAACACAGCAGCATTAATTATATGTATTCTGTGAGAGTATGGTCATTGCCCGGTCAAGCCGACCCATTCGTCCTACAACCATAATATAGTTACAGCGTGGCTCTACCACATATTATAACGTATAATAATATAATAAATAGCCGTTACACACCGCGCTTACCGATACGATATTGCCACTTAAAAATCTTATATTATGACGGTTGTTAATTCCACTTAGTCTTATCAGGCTTAATGTTAATTAAAAGGGGTATTTTTTAGGTAAATTCGAGGTAAAACTAAGTAAAACTATTACTCAACCTATCTCCATCATACTGTACACTTTAGTATGTCTGCATGATTAACGTTCATTTTATCCGGACATCAAATATTATGAAACTGTTCTACCTACCCAGGGTTAGTCTCGAAGTTAATTTATTCCCTTGCGGGCTTTTTAATAAAAAGGTGGAAATTTTGCGTAATACTCGTATATGTTAAGATATTTCCATCCCCGCTATATATGTTCAAAATTAAAATAATAACTGTTTGAATTTTAGTTTAATGTACCTTATTATTATAATCGGGCCTTTAAAGTTCACTTCGGAAGGGGCTTTTCCTATTATAGGAAGATTATGCATTAATCGTCACTCTTGGCAGGTGGATTGGGGACCGCAGTACCCGAAGTATTGCACTTTTAGCGCTGCTGCCAATATTTGTCACAGTGACCGAGTAAAATCTGCCACCGTCGAGCGTGTGACTGCTGTACTACCATATGTCACAGGGATCCCACAACTGGACAGCAAGCAGTTCTACAACTGTACAGCTGTAATAGATATTCATTTATTGAGTACGGGAGTAGCAAGAGAAAGATTGTTTGAGCTGTTTTCACTATTCGAAAGGCCTTAGTCTAACTTAAAATCTGCGATAATTAACATTCCGAAAAATGAGAAAGTTTTTAAGTAATAGCTTGAGTGGGCAGTAAGTTGGTTAAAAAATAAACGTTTTGAAAAATTTCATGATTGCTATTCTTGGAATTTACTTAAAAATTCATCAACCATAATGAAACACGTTAGAGATACATAAATTAGAGAAAAACTATAAAATATAATGTAATACTTTTATATAAATATTCTTCATATTCTTTAATTTTATAGACGTGAGTGATTCTAGTTTAGCCTGGGACAAATTAAATTTTTCCTCAGCAATAAATTCTTTCTATCATAAATTCAGACACGATCGTGCACATGTCACCATAAATATATATTACTAGCGATCCACTCCGGCTTCGCAATTTTAATTTCTGGATCTCGACAACAGCGCCACCTACCGGGTCCAAATGTCCAAAACTAAACCATCTAGGGACCCATTCAAACACACAGAAAAAAAAATCATCAAAATCGGTTGAGCCGGTTTTGAGTTTTAGCGAGACTAACGGACAGCAATTGATTTTATATAATTATAGAGATAAATATACCTAGTATTATCATTTTAAAGTTTTATACGTATATTTTGACGGTATAGTTATGTTTTTTATAAGTGCTTGGCAATAAAAATATACATCTATTTATATCTACTTTTAAATATCCTAAAGTCTGTCTTTTTTCTAACCAGTAGCACCATATAGATAGCCAGTTGTGAGGCAGTGTTTGAGTAATACTGCATATTCTGTAGGCATGTTGTTATCTTCTAGCTTCCTAGTTACAATTGAGATGCAGTATTCAATAGGTAAGCATGTGAATAGTGATTGAACATCAAAACTGACCATATTTTCATTGTCAACGAGATGTAGGCCTTTTATCTCACTAACAAAATGTTATGAATCCTTTGTGTGTGCTCTGGTATGTCCTCTCAGTGGTCTAGTGGCTATCTATTGTGGAAGGAAGGGTTCTACAAGCAAGTAGATGGTGTGGCAATGGGCTCACCTGTATCTCCCGTAGTCGCCGACATATTCATGGAGGACTTTGAGGAGAAAGCCCTTCTTACTGCTCCTGTAATTCCAAGATTCTACAAGCGGTACGTAGACGATACTTTCACAATTTTACCATCTGACAAAGTAACTGCATTTTTAGACCACCTTAATTCCATAAACTCTAAAATACAATTCACAATGGAATTAGAGGCAAACAATTCTTTAGCTTTCCTAGATGTTTTAGTCATCCGAAACCCTGATAACACTATTGGTCACACTGGGTATAGAAAAAATACCCATACCAACCGCTATTTAAATGGTGAATCGCACCATCATCCATCACAGTTAGCTACCGTGGGAAAATATTTGTTTCAGAGAGCACGAGGGATCTGTGACAGAAAACATCTGGCAGCCGAGCTTCAGCACGTCGAGCAAGTATTGCAAGACAACAAGCTTCGCGCCTACGTCACAGTGACCGAGTGAAGCCGGCCACAGTCGAGCGTGTGCCTGCTGTACTATCCTATGTCAGAGGAGTCACAGACAAGGTTGGCGACATCTTGAAGCGAGCTTCCATTAAAACATACTTCAAGCCGCTGAAGAAGATTAGTCAATTTTTATCATCCGTCAAGTGTCATATCCCTCTACAAGATGCAGGAGTGTACAAGCTGGATTGTGAATGTGGTCTCTCTTAGATATGACAAAAAAAAATATCTATAAAAATCCGCGTAAAAGAACATATAGATGACTTGAAGCACCGACGTTCCGGGAAGTCTGCAGTGTGTGAACATATTCAAGATCGGCCCCGCCATTACATTACATTTGATAGACCACAAATCCTCGCAAAAGAATACCGATTTCTACCAAGGATGATTCGCGAGGCTATTGAAATTAAAAAACATCCTAATTTCAATAGAGAAGATGGATGGGTGCTGCTGACTGCTTGGGATCCTATAATTAATAAAATTAAATCCAAACCCAAGCATACCACTACAAGACTTCAAGATAATGTAAGCTCATTCTGCGTAGATCGGACCAAAAATTAATATTAAAAAAACTGAAGCTAGCCGGGCTAACTATGACATCGGGACGTCAAACACCTCAGTCCCCCTCGTGACCATGGGTGCTGTAAAGCACCCGAAACGTCGGGAATTAAAATAAGTAAATTAAACGCGATAAAATCCGTAAAAATAGTTTTATTCAATGTGTAGTGTTCGCGTAAATATAAGAATTACATCATAACATTTTGTTTTATATTTTAAAAAAAAGCTTGTATTACAGATGGTTAAATGTAGCAGATCCTACATACTATGGAAGCTACCTATGGAAGAAGCCCATGTTCAACAGCGAATTGTTAACGGGTCAAAGATAAAGAAAAAGGCAAATGTCTAATAATATTGTCTGAGAATATAGTTTCAAAACAACTATTGGCTTTTATAAAATTTGTTTTCAATAGCGTAGTAAGATACCTAGCAGATATTTTTACTTTCACTCAATTCTATATTGCTTTTAAGGTTGTGGCCCATAAAAATAATGAAAATGTTGGTGGTTAGTATCATGTTTTTTCAGTTTTTATTCACAGTGTTTGTTAATTTAACTGTCTCTTTGGTCCCGAGTTTGACTTCCGATTCGGCCAAAAATCTGTTAAAGGGTTATTTTGTAAGGAAAATCGCAGTAACAGTCCGAAGTCAGGAAGTTAGGGGTGTTCCAGCCCCGTGCTGCGGAAAGCACGTAAAGCCGTATACTCTGTGCTTGATCTTCTCAGTTCGTGTCAGATTGCCGTCCCATCGGTCTATAAGGGTAAGGGAATAGCGAGTGCACCTGTGTTTCTGCACAAACTCGTGCACTTAATAATCCTTTCACGGGTGACCGCCGTGACCGAAATTCAGTCTGGAGGAAATTAATTAACATTTAGAGCATAGTATTTAAAGTCCCGGGTATATTTCTATGTACGTAAAAATATATATAGATACTTTTATAAGTTTATACTTTAATGGATATTAACGTCTGTTTGTAGAAATAGGTGGTCTATTAAAGTTGCTGGTGTGTTCCTTGGCGCTTACAGTGCCTGAATGCATAATTGTTGGAATTTATCGAGCTTTACGCTTTACTATAACGTTAATAGCGCACAATCCTTTCAAGCAAATTTGCTGAAAAGATTATAAATATAAAACAGGGAGTAAGATTTTTCAATGTATTTTAAAATAACACTTGAACAAATTTTTGCAGTAGCGCATCTGCATTAAACAAACTACTTTTACGCGAGATCTTCAATAAAAAAACTGATAATTGCTAAGTATACACGAATGCTGCATTGTGAGTGTAAATATCCAAAGACCCTTTTTACGGGAAACGGGACATTCCATTTTAGTATTTAGAGGTGACAATGCATCTCCATTTCAATTATCAATCGCGGTTTGATGTTGATGTCTATGGGCTACCATATCCACATATAATTACGTGGACTGTGTACTTATTTATCAATATTGTTTTATAAAAAGCCCTTGCTTGTATAAAAATACTTTTTATATTCTATAAAAAATACATGTTTGCTCACGATGGTTTTCCTTCACCACTCGAACCGGCGGTAAATCAGCACTTAAAACTGCAGTTAACAATTTCATTGGCGCCAGCGGAGATGAATCCGAGTTGTTCGGGTACTGTGATATTTACAGCGAGCGGTGAGCCCCTGAGCAACCACAGCTCACTTGTGATATATGCCACCTGTTTATCGAGGTGTTAACCTCATCTGCAAACGATAAATTTTGCTGATTGACGGCTCTTCTATTAGGATAATAGTGAGGAGAATAAGTACGGTGCCTTGCTGATCAAACTTGGCTGTCACGATCATGCAATAGTTGTTCCTATATATTCATTTGAAAACAACGACCAAAATCCAAAGATTGATTCACAGCTACAGGAAGCCGTGTCACCAATGTAAAGACTTATTAACCTCTCTGTCTAGCTTGTTGAGTTCAGAGAAATCTTTTAACTAATACCTACAAACCTTGGTAGCTCAGGGTCTAAGCGCTCGCCGTAAATTTCACAGTACGCGAGCTGGATCAAACCAATAGAAACCAGATTGATTTGATCCCCGCCGGCACCAATGAAATTACTGATTAACCACATGCTCAGCAGTGAAGGATAAAATCTTAAAACCTTCATGTCTTAGGAATAAAAAAATTCTAATTCATGTGAAATCCGCCGACACCCACTAAGGCAGCAATGCGAATTTTTCGCTTGAGAAATGAAAGATGGCCTGTGACATTACATAAATTGATAACGTTGACAACGTCAATTAACCAAGTTCTATAAATTCAGTTTCATTATATTTTTATTAAATAAATCCCGCTGGGTTTCTTGCTGGTTCTTCTCAGGACAAAGTTTTTTTTCTGAAACAGTGGTCAAAGTAAAAAATGACTTTCAATAAGAATTATTTATAATCTATATTGAATAAAAATTATTATTTTCTGTTCTATTTCAAATATTACCCAACAATAGCTCCGCAGAAACTTTTCAGACCGTTATAATCGCTAACCCTTGCGTAGTTGCAGGTAGCGTACTTCATTAAAGTTATTTTTTTTTCGAGGGGAAAAAGATATTCACAGCTTCCCGCTAATGTAAGTAAACCTTAGACTTTGTCAGATATAAATAGACCTATAACGAATCGTAATGCTTTAATCTACTATATATATAATAGATTTCCATCCATTTCATTACGATATCTCTGGAACCATAAGGCATAGAGACTTGAAATTTGGTAGGAATATTCCTTTTGCCGAGTAGAGGTCAGCTAAAAATGAATTTTATGAATTTTCACCCGCAAGGGCGGTTGCGGGGGCGTTAATAAAAAAATCACATTTTCAAAGTATAGCTCTCATAGGTATAAAACTTGGCCAGGACATTCTTTTTGGCTTGTTGAATATTACCGAGAAAGGATTATATATTATGGATTATATATTATAAGGATTATATATTATATAAGGGGGCATTATAATCTTTATATATAAAAATAACTTTCTGTCCGTTAGTTTCGCAAAAACTCGAAAATGGCTGGAACGATTTTGATGAATTTTTTGTGTGTGTTTGAGTGGGTCCGTGGATAATCTAAACAATTCACAATTGGACCCGGTAGGTGGTTCTGTTGTTGGGATACAGAAATCACCCGTGCGGATCGCTAGTTAGTTATATAGACGAAGCCCTCTTGCCAATATATTAAGAAGATTCGATAATAAGATCCAATATATAAGAGGTATTTAACCATTCGTAATATAAGATACAAAATACTAATATAAGAAATTTGGAGTCAGTTTTTTGTCAATGCTTATAACTATAGCACAGATGTGTTTAAAATTGTACATTTTGGACTATAACGGTAAACAAGTGACATATTATAACGAAATGAGGTAAAACAACTAGAAAGCTATTAAAACCAATTTCATATTTACTTTAATACACATATTTTCAGTATACAAATAGGCTTTGAATTTTAATCATAATGAATCTAATTTATAACAATCCAATAGACAGTTTACAAATTAATTTATCATTTTCATTTCAAGGGACAGAAAACTTTAACAGATTGAAGGCAACAGGTGCCAATCGTGTAATGATTTATAGCGTTTGTAAAACCTTAACACTAAACTTTTTTTTTTTCTAATATCCAATCATATTTTATATTTCATCGCTCCATAGCTTAATGGCCGCGGGTTTGAATCCCGCATGTAAGAAGTATTTTTATAGTCTACAAATAATTGTTCCTAGTCTGGATGCTTGTCCTTGTGTAATTTATGTATAAAACTGCCTCCACGATACAGGAGAAAATCGTGGGAGTGTGTGTGAGAGTAGCGTTTTTTTAAAGGCAAAGGCATACATACATACATAAACACTCACGCCTGTCACCCAGAGGGTAGGCAGAGACTACGGACTTCCACTTGGCACGATCCTGGCACACCTCTCTCGCCTCCTTTACATCCATATATCTACGCATACACGCTCGTCGGTTAAGGGTACTCTAATCTGGCCCATTTCAATATATCGCCAATTTGGTCGATAAACCTTCGTCTAGGGCGTCCTTTCCGACTCTGCCGTTCACTTCTGCAGCATAAATTTGCTTTGTCACTCTTTCTTCGTTCATTCTTTCTACATGACCAAACCACCGAAGCATTCCTTTCTTAATCCTGGTCACAACGTCATCTTGCAAACCACTTTTCTCTTATCACATTATTTCTTACCCTGTCATTCAGATTCAGCCCTAGCATACTCCTTAATGACCGCATTTCTACAGCATTTATTCTACTCTCATGCTTCTTCTGCCAGACCCAACTTTCACTACCATACATTAAAGTAGGGACTAACACAGCATTGTGAATTGCCAAACGTGCCTTTTTTGACACATTCTGACTCTTCACAATAGCGTGTAGAGCCCCATTCACTCTATTTCCTGCGTTCACTCGTCGTTCTATATCCTTATCAAATCTACCATCCCTACTAAATAAACATCCCAAATATACAAACTCATCTACTTGCTCGACCAATTCCCCTTCTATTCTTATTTCACATATTGTTTTACTTTCTTATCTTTCAAAGACCATAACTTTCGTCTTACTTGCGTTCACTTTCATTCCCCTTTCTTTTAATGAAATGTTCATTAATGTAACCATCATTTGCAACTCGGCCGCCGACGATGCGAGTATGACTTGATCATCGGCGTACAAAAGGCATTTGACGGTTAACTCACCCATTCTCAACCCACATTCTTCAACTTGCAAAGGCAATATTTAATAAATAAATTATAATATATAAAATACGTGATATATGTTGTTATTGTCTTTTGGAAGGCAATGAAAAACATTTGAAGATATTAATTTGAAGGTTTAATTTCATTATCATAATCATTATCAGCCGGCGAAAGTCAGTCAGACTTGGGCCTCTGTCTACTGAGGATTTGTTTTACCCGCCAAAAGATGGGCGAATTGTTAAGCGCAGTACCAGGCATCTCGCACGTTTGTCGCTGGTTCTCTTAGTTGGTCTATGTATTTCGTATAAACTAGATAGTAGTATCGCCATTTACCGCAAGCTTTAAGATCGCTTTGGTATTTTCCACTGTGTCTTCTCTTTATTCCCACGGGATGAAATAGGGTGTAAGCTTCTCTTACACTCATAATTTCAACGGTGCATTTTAATAGAAGTAGTTCCTAATAGAAGTAATTAGTAGAAGTTCCTCCATTAATAATTAAAACTATATACCAAAAGACATAGAGTAACAGTAAACCTCAACTTTTTTTGAAGTCGGGTTAAAAATAAAGAACTTTGAAGAAAACTAATTTTATACGGATTTTATTGCGTTTGTTTTTAACTTAAGCTACATTACCGAAGTTTCAAATTCGATGTTCGACGTTCTAATGGTATACTTCATTATCTTTATCAGCCCATCACAAGTCCACTCCAAGGAATGCCACAAAGTACGGTCCCGAGACAACTGCATCCATTGACATCCTGCATGTCTTACCAGGTCGTCGCTCCATCTAGGGGGGATGCCCTACACTTCGCCTGCCGGTACGAGGCTGCCACTCGAGAACCTTTCTTCCCCATCGGTTGTCGGTTTTTCGAGTTATCTGGCGGGCCCATTGCCACTTCCGCTTACCAATCCGTTGGGCTATGTCAGTTACTATGGTTCTACTGCGGATATTCTAGTTTTTAAGCCTATCACGGAAAGAAACCCTGAGCATAGCCCTCTCCATAGCTCGTTGAGCAACATTGAGCTTCCTCATACGGCCAGCAGTGAAGGAACACGTCTCAGATCCATAAGTCATCACTGACAACACGCATTGAATGTGTCTCGTCTTGAGGTTTTGACGTATGCCTGACGAGAAGATGTATCGTAATCTCCCGAATGCTTTCTAGCCGCGTTAAATCCGTCAATTAACCTCTCGGTCGAAGTTGGACTTACCTAGTCGGACTATTTGTACCAGGTAAACATATTTGTCAAAAACTTCGAGCTTAGTGCTCCTAACAACTATCGGCATAGGTGTGACATGGACATTACACATGATCTTTGTTTTGTCCATGTTCATATTAAGACCTATCCGTTGGGAGACACAATTGAGGTTATTGAGCATAGTACCTAAGTCCTCCAGCGATTCTGCCATAAGGATTATATCGTTGGGAAATCGAAGGTGAGTGATGTATTTGTCATTGACGTTAATACCGTATCCTTTCCAGTTCAGTAGCTTGGAAACGTCTTCCAATGCAGCGGTGAAGAAATTCGAGGATATAACATCACCCTGTCTTACACCTCTCTGTAGTTGGATAGGTTTCGTACACTGGTTCTGTACTCGGATAGCTATCGTAGCCCTACTGTACAAACACTTCAGCACTTCGATATACCGACAATCAATTTGGCACCGCTGAGGGGACTGCAGCACCGCCCAAATTTCGACGGAATCTAAGGATTTCTCATAGTCCACATACGTAAGAAAAGTGACAAATTGTACTCTTCGGTCTTCTGTACAATTTTCCGAAGGGTGTCTATGTGGTCTATGGTACTAAAGCCCTTTCGGAAACCGACATGTTCGGGAGGCTGGAAGTCGTCGAATCTGCGTGCGAGTTGATTCGTAGTGACTCTCGAAAACAGCATGTAGACGGGGCTTAGAAGGGAAATCGGTCTGTAGTTCTTCAAGAGAGCATTGTTGTCTTTCTTGAAGAACAAGACCACCGCACTTCTACTCCACGCCTCCGGAGAAGTGTCACCATGGAGGACGGAATTAAAGAGCTTCTGTAAGATTTTAAGTACCGGTTTTCTAACCGCTTTCAGAAGCTCCGTTGTAATTCCATCCTTGCCCGGGGACTTGCCATTTTTAAGATGCTGGAGAGTCATTCTAATCTCGCTCAAACTGACGTCCGGAATATCATTGGAATAGTGTTGTATAAGACTTGCTCTTCCAAGACGATCCATTGTACTCACCATCATACCCACTTGCGTGTGGCTCCAACGATGACGTGTACACTGTACAGCTTACCATAGAACCTCTCAATCTCACTCAAAATCTCAGGTGTTCTGAAAACGATGCTGCCACATTCGGTCTTCAGCTTTGAAAGTTGGCTCTTTCTGGCAGACAGATCTCTGGCAAAGACTTTGGAGCCCTGGTTCTGCTTGATTGCTTCTTCAATACGAGCAGTATTAAAGTTGCCTAAGTCCCGCCGCATGCATTTGGAGATCTGTCTGTTCAGTTGCCTGTATGCTGTCAAATCTGTTGAAGACTGCAGTTTCATTTACCATCTAACAGCCATGAGATTAAAAGTGTGATCGGAGCGTTTTTGTGTTCTTCTGCGGCGGGTCTTGCAAAACTTAGCTCCGACCGTATGGACAGTTTCCACGAGTTTGTTATTTATATCGTCCAATGCATTGCAGTATTCTAGGCCCTGAAAACGGTTTTGTAACTAAACCGTACGAAGCGTTTACTTCATTAGACGAAACCTCTCCAACTTAACGTTTAGGTTCAGTGTGCAACTAGCCATTCGGTGATCGCTACTAGTTTTCACACTCGCGATCACTGAGACATCCCTGAACAGTTCGTCATAATGAAGTCAATCTCATTTTTGTCGAACCGTCGGGGCTCGACCAGGTCAACTTCCTGTGGGACCACTTCTGGAAGAAAGAGATCGTCATAAAGAGTCCCTCTTTCTCCATGAAGTTGGCCAGCTGCTGGCCTCTTGGGTTCCGTTGACCTATTCCAAATTTCCCTACCTTCAGTTCACCGTGCTCTCTTGTGCCTAGTTTTTCGTTGAAGTATCCCATTAACACCGAATAGTGGGTTTTGGAGGTATGCATGGCTTTGAGATATCCTCATATATTTCCTCCACCTCCTCATCGGGATGTGCCGAGGTTGGTGCGTAAACCTGTATGGTCATACAGGTTTACGCACCAACCTCGGCACATTCAACGAATACCGTTTGGTGATTCTGAGTATAAGGTACGCAATCCTCGTCGACACACTCACAATCTTTACTACGTTGTTAACGAAAGACTTGCGGATGGTAAATCCGACACCTTCTTAGGACAGATGGTCGCAAGAAGTGATAAAATAAAGTTGCCGAATTCGAGGATTACCGTGTACTCCCCCTCTCTTCGGACCTCAGATAATCTTATAATATCAAAGCGCAACTTAGTCTATTTCTTCTTCCAATTCCAGGATCTTCTCATCAGTTCTCAGGGTGCGTGCGTTGTATGTTGCCAGGTCGAGTCGTCTTAGGTGGCAACCGAACCTCCACCGGAGATTCTTTGCACCCCCTGCCCCGCCGTTACCATGGTCGCTATCGTAGCCAGGAATAGCGAGGCCGCCGGGGAGAGGGGGCCGTTTTTTTTGTAACTTTCGTCATGGGGGGTATATTGCCATAGTTGGCACGCTTGGCGAGCGGGTTGGCAACCGCAGTGTTTTATTGTAATTTGCTGTTATCAGAAAGATGCTGCTGCCCATCTTCTCTCTCAGTTTTCTTCTGTAGCCTCTTGACGAGACCCACGGGAAAACACGGGGTAGTGGGTATTCTTACGCGCCATTACACGGGATGTAAGTAATGGTATACTTAACCGGGATTTATTCTTTAGTTATACATTTTGATCCTTTTAGACGACAGCATCCAACAAGCTTCCTTATACAAAATATAATATTTTATTTCAATAGCCTCACGATTCATCCTTGGAATTCATCCGATCATTGTTCCTTTGTGAGGATTTGTGACAAAAAGTAAGATAAAGTGAGAGAATGGTTTCCCTTATGTTATTTTAACGCTAATAAGTACATATTTTAAATTTGTGTAAATTCAAAATTAGCGATTTATATTACCATTTTGTAACTTTCTAAAATAATTATAAAATATATAATATTACCAGCCTGTAAGCCTTTCCAAAATAAGTAAATACAATAAAAATAATTAATAACTTAAATTAAAAAAAATATTAAATAAAAATATTACGTGGCTATTAGCTATATCAGCGTAAAATAGCAGCTTAATTGTGCTGTGTTCCGTATGATGAGCGTAGAATACCTATGTCTACGGGACGCACCATCTACTTACACTTACACTGGACTGTGTGTTCGCTTGTCATTATTCTATGAAAAAAGAGTTAGCCGTCACGGGACGCTTTAGGCAGAAATGAAATGGCGTAATGTGTAACTTCATAGATGATGGTAGAATTTATAATTTATAAAAACCTATAAAGAAATATGGAGTAAAATATATAAAAAAGGCACTCGTACACATCGTACAAAGACAAAGCTTCATACAACCACACAGTACACAACTTACTCAGAAAGGCGACGAAGTGTATATTATACACGCACGCAAACATGAGGGAGTCGAAAGCGGTGGCGTAGAGGGAGCATGACGGCATAAGACAGCGCCATGCCGTTTGCCGCCACGGTATACTAGTCGGTTTTAAAATAAAATGAAAATCTATAAATAAATATATAAATATGTGATAAATATAATGTAATGAAATAAAATAAATAGAAAATATTAAGAATATGAACAAAGAAAAAGCAGATTTCGCGTTTTTTTTTTTAGAAAAGTATATGAGTAAAACCAGCAAACATTGTGCCTTGATTGTAAGTGCTAGATGCAGCTCTTACGTTTGCAACCATTTTTAACGACCTCTGCGAACTATGCACGCCTCTCAACCGGAAATTGTTGTAGCATTCTTTCCCCTTCAATCGGAACACAAAAGGGGACGCGATGCAGCTTTGAAATGGGAAGGTTATACTCCCTATCCAAGCGAACTACTTGTTAGAAAAATAAATACTAGAAAGATTAGCATGTAATAGTATCTGATTTAGTTAATGTTGATACAAAATGTGAAATGAAAATAATAAATATAGTATGTAACTTAGGTTACTTTTTAAATTAAGTCTGGTATGAATAATATATACTATATTCATGTGATAAGATCTAGCGTGTTTTGGGCAAAGTAGAAACATTTTATTTCATTATATTTATGTAAATGGTGTATAAATATTTTCTTTTCGATCTGGATGTTTGTCCAACTGTACTATAGTATGTAAAAGTCGTCACGAGAAAAATATGAGAGCAAAAGACATAGCGTAACGTTTATACGTAAAATTATATTATCGGAGGAATTCAACCTTGTTACTCAATCATGCTTCATTGATTAGGTACACAAAAGATTATTTCGCCCTTACTCGTAAAATCGACGTTAATTTATGAAATACTTAAAGTAGCTTCTTCTCTCTCCATTATATGCCAATAGAAAGAGATAGGTATAAAGATAATTAACACTCTACTAAGAAAAGCGATTATATTATGTAAAGCCGTCTTATGTCTGTGAGTACTTGAACGTGAAGAAGGCCTTTTCTTCCATACATATGAAAAATGATTAATTAATTAATTACTGGTGTACACGTAAATTACCGTGTAGTGGAGTTGTAAGAATATCCACTACCCCATATCGTCCCGTGGGTGTCGTAAGAGGTGACAGATTGCAACAAATGAGGAGATTGGCAGCAGCGTCTAATAACGACTAAAAATAAAAAACTGCGGTTGCGAACCCGCTTGCCAAGCGTGGCAACTATGGCAAATATCCCTATATAAGGCGATCTATGGAAGTCCCATGATCGGCAGTGGACTTTATTAGTCTGTAACGGTCACGGTTCACGTAAATGACATAGCTCACACGTATTTTAAAAATAAATAAGTCCATAGAAGTATTGCGTCTTACGAAATTATTTGTTGCTGACGTTACAAATCTATACATATAAATCTGTAGAATAGTCGTGTCTGTAATTCTAAGATATTCTTGAAAAAACACGTCCTGGGGACTAAATAAGGGGTTCGGAAGCCAAATTAATGATTTTAGAATTTTTGTCTGTCTGTCTGTCTGTGTATTCCGGATTCACACAAAAACTACTAGACCGATTTACATGAAATTTTGTATGTAGGTAGTTAGTAGCCCGGGGCAACTTATAGGCTACTTTTTATCCGATTACAGAACTTCAAAAAAGAAGGTTAAGTATTTTCCTTCCTTTAAATGTTAATTTTCTATTATATCTTAGTTATAGGCGGGATGACGGGTGCTTTTCAAATAAATATCATTTACCATATTTATAAATAAAGTTTAAAATATAGTTATAACCTTGGTAAAATAATTTGAAACTACACCAATTTAGTTATCAAAACAGCGCCATCTATCATCAAATGGAAAAAGTAGTATATTTTGCCTTCAGTTACTAATAAATTAAATAATATAAATAACTTACATTTATATGTTTAAATAATAAGATTTTTAAAATTATTTAAAAATTCTAACGTTTAGTTTTTTAGTTTTGGGTTTTAATTGTATTTTATTAATTATGGGGTCGTTAGCAGATAGTAGCACTCAGCCATCTTCCCTATTAAAATTAGAATGTTTTTTTTTTTTAATTTATACAGCCTCGCGAATCATCATTGGTAGGAATCGGTGTTCTATTGCAAGGATTTGTTGTCTATCATATCCGATATAATGGTTGGGACCACACTAAACATGTTGACATACTTCAGACTCAGAACGATATGTTCCTTTACGCGGCTTTTTATGAAACTTTCATTCAAAGATGCGTAAAAAAACCCACGAAAGTAAGTTAAAATTAAAAGTGATAAAATCCGTAACATTAGTTTTATTCCATGTGTAGTAAACATTATTATAGAACTGCATTTATGAAATTTTGAAGTCTACTCGAACGAAAAAAAAAATATCTACATCTATTTTATAGTGCCAATCAATATTAAATAAGACCAATGATATGAATAAAATATCTCAAATAAACATTATACCGTAAATTGATAGAAGACCATGAAATTCATCATTATTTTGTTAAAACTAAATTAACTTTAATTATGAATGAATGTAAAGACTAAAATGTAAATAATAATGATAAATTTTGATTCTAAGACAAATTTACCTTTCTTATGGATACATCGGAAGACATGCCCGATATAAAAAATAGTAGGTGTTTCTAGACATATATATTCACGTGTTTCTATAGCATATTATATGTATGCCAAAGACAAACCATCTACGTCTAATAGTCTTTTATAATTCAAAAAAAAAAATTTTACAGGCACAGACACCGAGTTGACTCTAAAAGTGATCGAATTTTGCTAAATTTGGCACGGAACAGCATTTAGTGATGTTCCTAAATTCAAGCTCACGCGAGCGAACCCGCGGGTAAAAAGCTAGTGTATAATATTTAAATTGACATAAAATTAAGGTCAGGTTCCAAATGAAAATCGTTGGTACAAAAAATTATTTCATCATAATGAAGATTCCAATTCCTTCGTCGTTTCCACTTTTTGTGTTTTCTTTTACCCTCGAGCGAATTTATTAACGTCAGTGTCAATATTTTGTTGGAAACCAAAATTATGTTTCCTTGAACGAAATTGTGCTTATGCCTTATTAATTTGAAATGAGGGGCTAGATTTTCCTTGATATTAAAACATCCCTATAAACTGATCAAAATAATTAAATACGTTTAAATTAAGCGTGTACTATTCTATAAATCCAAATTAAATATAATAGAAAAGTTTCTGAAGCCTCAAATCAATATAAAATAAAAAAATACTTTTGCTGTTTCTATACGACGGAAATCTTAATACATTGCGCGAGCGGTTATATATTACAATATGTAATTAGTTTCCTGGAAACGGTTTTTACGATTTTGAATAAATATCGTGCTAAGATAATGTTTTACTTGTTAAGTTTATCTACACAATTATTGTCATCCATGATGAAAATTTATTTTCACACATATAAATAAAATTATTGTTCTTTCTAACGCCAATTAATATTTGTATAGTAGAAAAATAATAATTTTATTTTAGGTTCTTTATTCGCATGTGAACGTATTGGTACGCCCGTTTTGAAACTATATTATTACGTATTTATATACATAGACACGTATATGTCTCTATGTGTGTATAAATATGTCTATTTATTTATGTGAATTTTGTTACACCATTAAAATAATATATATTTTTTGCCCTTGCCCTTGCCATTGAAAACTATAAAATTTAAATAAGGACTTAACGTTGAGATATTATGTCATTAGCATTAATTTTTATAGTTTTCTATTAGCTTTAACTATTGTAGAAAGTCAACATAGCTAAGCCTGCAGTTGGCTGATACAAAATGCCTTGCGACTTTAAGTTCGGCATTTGTATCTTTAGTAAAAAAAAGTGTTAAATAAACAAAACAGTGATTACTTACGGAATCGAAACGTGATCCTTCACAGCTGGCCGTATTAGAAAGCTCAATGTCACTCAGCGTGCGATTCTATGATTAATTTATTGCATTAGAATATTAGGAAGAAGCTCTGCAGTAAAACAGATTTGGTTCCGGAATTATTGCCATACTATTTCATAAATGCAGGCAACTGTACACAATTTTCATATGTCACAAAAATCTGCGGAAAAACCATTTCCTTGGTTTTATTACATTGAGTAATAAAACATCAAACTTTATTAACCTTAAAATTTTATTGAATTAAATCAAACAAGAATAGATGTAGGTGTCTATGATTTACAGCACTTATTTGCTTTGAGTGCACTGTGGAGTCGCTTATCACCCCGTTATATTAAAGAAAACGAATTTTCGAAAAGGCCTATACTACAAATCGTTTTATTATTACATAACATAAGGCCGTATCGAGTACTAGTATCCTAAGTAAAAAGGTTCGTTTGTACGTATCGAAATAATTAGTAATTTCTGTTTTCGCTTATGAATCGACTGGCTGTTGTTTCTACTATTTAGTCGTACAACTATCTCTGTTAGTTGCTTATAAATGTTGTACACAGTTGAATTATTTGCCGTTCAACTTAAGTAGCCTTAATATAAATACTCTATATGTTTTCGGCAATTAGTTCCGGCTGAAGAAATATATACTCTATAATACTCTTGTTCTGTTTTGGATATAATATATATACAACAGAACAATAGTAACTGACATTACCCAGTAAGTCAGTAAGTTGAAGTGCCAATGGTGGAAAATATTTCTTCGCCATCGGTTTTCGGTTCTTCGAGCTATATTAGCCTTCGGCACAGTGTTAAGCGACCCGGCTCTGAAGAAGTGAAGAGCTGATGAAATACACAGGTAGTCGATTAATGCAAGTGGCTCAGGACCGTACTCTGTGGCAACGGTTTTTGAACAATATTTTACCGACATTCCGATCTTGACTACAAAGTCACTCAATTCCTCCCCTGCTGTCGCCGAGTCATTACTCAAACAAAATAAAAAGAATTTGCATTTCATAAAATACTATCGGGTGATATTGTAAAATATTTCAAAACTATTGATATTAAGAAAACAGCAGATCTATGGGGATTTCTGTTAAAGTTATTGCGTCTATAATAGATGTGATCGCACACCAACTTGCTATTATTTTCAATGCTAGTATCGAATCTGGTGTGTTTCCTTATTTAATGAAACATAGTAAAGTTATAACTTTATTTAAATCTGGCAGTACATTGGTAGCATTGGTACATTGGTTGGTGGTACCCACTAATTTTAGACCTATTTCTGTACTGCCAAAGCTCAGTAAATTTTTTGAAAAAATTATTCTAGATCAAATGTTAAGTTTTTTTAATACAATAATAATACAAGGGGTCGCTTGACAACTGATGCCGGTGTTGAGCTAATCAAACATATTTTCTGTGCATGGTAAAATTCAAAAGATGCTTTGGGTATATTTTTTAATCTTTCCAAGGCTTTCGACTGTGTTCACCATGAGACATTAATCAGGAAGCTACATCATTATGGTGTAAAAAACATAGCACTTAAACTTATTATATCATATCTAAATAATAGAACACAAACAGTTGTTATTAATGTATGCAGTTTTTCCGGATCGGTAGTATCTATGGGTGTTCCTCAGGGCTCAGTTCTTGGTCCTTTTCTGTTTTTAGTTTATATTAATGACTTTCCTTACTTGGTAGGGAATAACTATGATATAGTATTATTTGCTGATGACACTTCGTTGATTTTCCGACTAAAAAGGCAATTATTTAAATTTCACGAAGTGAAAAATACTACATCAAAAGTAGTACACTGGTTTAACGTTAATAATTTGCTTTTGAACGGTAATAAAACGAAATGTACACCTAAATTTAAAAAGGTGAGTGTTTTTCTCGGTATTACAGTTGACGCGAAGCTTCAATGGTGTCCTCATATATCTAAACTAGCTAGCAAACTTAGTTCTGCAGCATATGATGTAAAAAAGATTAGATGCCTTACATGTGTTGAAACAGCTAGATTAGTTTATTTTAGTTATTTCCATAGCATAATGTCATATAGAATCTTGCTATGGGGTAATGCGACTGATATTGAAACTATCTTTGTTTTGCAAAAGAGAGCCATAAGAGCAAATTATAACCTAGGTCCGAAGGAATCCCTTAGAGAAAAATTTAAAGAAATAAATATATTAACTTTGGCCTCTCAATATATTTACGAGAATTTAATGTATATACACAAAAACAAAAATAGTTTGATTAAAAATATTGTTCTGTAAATACTAGGAACAAGCACAAGTTAGTTATACCAGTTACTCGACTACAAAGAGTCAGTAACTCCTTCATGGGGCAATGTATACGCTTTTACAACTAAGTCCCAGAAAATATACAGACATTTTCTATCAAAAGGCTTAAATTATTTATTAAGCAAAAATTGTCTAGTAAGGGTTATTATACTCCTAAAGAGTACATGACTGATAATAACCCCTGGGAATGAGGTGATCACTACCATGCTGTTTCTAAATGTTTTCATAACAATTGTATAAAATATTATATTGTAAATCGTGCTTTTTTAAAAAAAAGTCCCTCTGGGTTTCTTGCTGGTTCTTCCCAGGACAGAGGTTTTTTTGCGAACCAGTGATAAAAGTAAAAAATGACTTTCAATAAGTATTATGTATTGTAATCTATATTGAATAAAAATGATTTTATTCTATTCTAAAAAAATCAATGGGAGATATGTTCAGTACTGGACTCTTGTGGACTGTAGTGATAACGATAGTTTGAAATAAAAAAGTAAAGTTATGGATTTATTTCTCCAATAAGTCCATTGTGCTGTTCTAGTGCGTATTGGCGGACTTCCCAAAGTGTTTTTTAATTTTTTTTGCATATATAATTTTGTATTTTCTAAAAATATTCATTATTTATAAAATAAATTGGCTTATCAATTTCCGATACCAATAATATCTAAGAAGTTAAACATAAAATAACTCTGCAAAGAAATAATGACAGGAAGCTCTGTAAAGAAACGATGACAGGAAATTCATAATAAGTTATAAAAGAAAGTTATTTATTTATCCTTCGCGTATTAATTCAAAAATTGCTTTGAACTGGATTGCAAGGAAATGATATTTCCGTAGATTTTTGTGAGATATGAAAATTTTGTACAGTTTTACAGCCCGCATTTAAGGAATAGTATGGCAATAATTCCGCAACCAAATCTGTTTTGCTGCAGAGCTTCTTCCTAATATTTTATGCAATCAATTAATCATAGAATACTATAAGCTAATAAGTAAGTTGGTTTGTAAAAAAAATAACAACTTAGGTGGTAGGACTCTTTTTTGCTCAAATAGCATTGCAAGCATTGAATTCCAGAAAGATCTTAGTGCATGAATGGCAGTATCTTACATGCCAAATGAAAAATATCCAGACTGGCGACGAGAAGCAGCGTCAAACATGCGATACGTTTGGCAAATCCTCTTTACTATAGGTGAAGTCCATGTTCAGTGGACTGGTGTTGGTCATTGAAGAATAAAATATGTTTTATTTATGACTTTACGGTCATTTATTAAAGTTGAATTGTGTAAATGCGCTAACCCTCAAGTTACGGTACAGTAATATTTTTATCAGCACTTTTAGATACTTAGTAAGTTTGCTGTACACAACTGATAAAAGTGGTAAATAATAAACGAGAAATGGCAAGACCTGACCTGAGGACCTCATGCAAGGAGACGGAGCTCTTTGCATAAGGCATTCTACTAGGCTCTAACAAGACTTTCGTAGATACAGTTGCCTCTCTCCACTGGCTACGTTTCGGTGCCCTCTTAGGGAAAACGAGGGTTTTGTCTGTGTGACTCAAGATTAGGTTACTAAGACGAAAAATTATCGCAGATACATCCAAAAGACCGTCGACATCTGACGAGTTTGTTGCCATTCCGGTGAATCACTTAGGCAAATCATCTCTGGTTGTTCGGCGATTTATAACACTGAGTATTTGCACAGATGCAACCTAGCCAGGATACTACACTAGGAACTTGTTGAAATACGGTCTTTTGGATCGGAAACTGCCTTATTATAAGTATATGCCGGAAGCCGTGCTCAAAAATAACTAAACCTCGACCGTCTGGTCTCCTCAGTCGATGGCTGCCGTCTGGTTGGGCTTTACCTATTTATTTAACTATAATATTTTATTGAATATGTTCTATTAAGTAAGTATACTCATATTTTATTTTATTGGAACGAAGTTCCTTATCGTACGGTACGAATTTGACGGATGGAGGCTAGGCGAGAAAAAGTGTAAGATTTTTCCGTCACGACCCCTTTTCTATAGTGCGAGCGAGATGGAATAATATTCTCTCCCTCGCACTTTTTCTTATCTTGCCATGAAAGAAATATAATTTTAAATGACGCTTCATTTTAATAGACGCTAGTAATTCATTTATTTGTATTTGTTAATCAATAATATAATACGTTTATCAATAATAATATACTACGAAAAGAACTTCGTTCCAACCGAGTGTTCCACGACATGACACTCATGCATGTTTTTTTGTTTAATATTTATAGTAGACACATGAAAACAGTTTGTGATCACTAGCAAAAGCTGATATATTTTTAAAATTTAACTTTATCTAGAAAAATAGAAATATAGTTTGAAATTAAAAAATAAGACAATTTTTTTATTTTTTAATAACAAAAATTGAGTAATTCAGTCCTAATGTAATTTTAATAGAAATTTGATGGAAAGAAAAATATTGTTTAACCAAAATTATAGAAAGATTTATTAATGGAAGGTTTTTATTTAATACAATATAACTCTTCCCCTGGTTAGAACAAATGCGGAGATCCTCCTAGGCATGCTGAGGATCAAGTTATCCATTTTTGCGGTAACCTGTCCCATTATTGAATAGCCACTTCCCCGACCTCTGGCGCTGTCTGGGAAAATGGCTAACGGTTCCAAACAGCTCGCTTAAGAGCATCCCACGCGTGCTCTTTTGGGTTTAAATCAGGCGAGCCGGCACGCCAGTCTAACCTTGTGATGTCGTATTCTCGGAGAGCAGCATTGACTCGTTGGGCTCGATGTGCGAGCGCATTATCATCGACCATTACGAATTGGTGCCCATGATTTACTCGAAATGGTCTGACAATTCCATCAAAAGCGACTTTTTTGTACCTATCTGTCGTCATGGAGCCTCAATATGGGATCAAAGGCGTTCTAGCTCCAATCATAATTCCACCCCAAAAAGAACACCGATTTTCCGCCTTGCTGTTCGGTTCCAGTGGCAGTTCTTTGCCTTTCAGAGTCTCCAGGACTTCTCCAGACACGGACACGTCGGTTATCTGGATGAGTACTGATTCGCGATTCGTCAACGAAGAGGCAGTTTTGCCAAATATTTTCCTCCTATTCTTCTTCATTTTGCCGGTGCCTAGCCTACTGCAATCTCCGTCGCTGACGCTGCCGTGAATTCAGAGGTGCTCACTAAGACCTCCGTGTTCGTAGTCCAGCCTGGTGTAAGCAATTCCGAATGGTCTGAGTGCTAACTTCAAGTCCAGAGGCGGTCCGCACTTCTGCTTTTATTGTAGTGGCGTTTATTGTTGGGTCACGAGCTGCCAGCAATCTGATATAGCGCTTCTGAACAGCAGTCATAACAGTTGAGCGACTACTGCAACGTAGCCACGACACAGGATTGGGATACAGCAACTCTGCGTACTATATCTCTCGTGGAATATCCTTCTTCCCTCAAAGTTTCAATTCTTGCTCGTAAAACTTCTAATAACCCTCTTGCCATTTTTTCAATCACAACTTTCAGATTTCTGAATGAGTATAAGCTTGGATTGAATTTCTTTTTATATAGAAAACAATTGAATTTGTTTTAATGTTTTATATTCTGGTTCTATATTTTTACGTAAAGAATCTAAAAAGAAGAAAAAAATGTAATATAGTCTACCGTTACAAAAAAGATTTCGATTTTTCAAACTGATCGCAAACTTTTTTTGATGTGTGTATGTTTGTATATTTTTATGAATATCTATGTATCCCAACTGGATAAGACACAATAGAAATACCCAATAACGATAATAAGAATAATAAAGTTAAAAAAAAGTTACAGCCTATATACGTCCCACTGCTGGGCACAGGCCTCCTCTCATTTCTGAGAGGGTTTTAGGGCAAGGAAATGTCCGCCGCGCTGCTCCAATGTGTGTTGGCGAACTTCACATGTTTTCGAAATATTTTTATTTAGATTTTCTCAGACATGCAGGTTTCCTCACGATGTTTTCCTTCACCGTCGAGCACGTGGTAAATCAGCACTTAAAATTGCAATTAACAATTTCATTGGTGCCGGCGGGGATTGAACGTTTCAGCGAGCGCTAACCATCTGAGCTACCACGGCTCAATAATTATAATAATATGGAGGATATTTATAAACCGAATTTTGGTCACAGTGGGCAGTTTCAACATTGATAAAATTATAGAAGACGAGTGTGTGCGCAGGCATATTATGTGTACTCTAACCTACTCTCATAGTTCGAGTGACGACGATCCGACATGACCTCAGAGAGATGAAACGCTGGACCAACCGCTTTACTTACTAGGTTTATATAAACCTACTCCGCTACTAAGATACGCTTGAGAAAAAACTAATAACTGATTCCCGTCTCGGGTTTCTAACGTGGGACCACATGATCAGCAATCGCACTGGCGACTTCAGACTCTGCCTAGATATAATACCTATGTTAAAATTGTTTATATTAACGCTAATTAAACTTTTTCTATAACTCGAGATAAATTTCAGATGTTCTGAAATTGTCGTAAACCTTTGGTAATATGTCATATAATAATTTAAAGAAGCATTGTTTCGGTATACAACCAACAAAGCCAGAATTACAAAGCTTTAGTTCTAGAATTTATAATAGTGTCAGTATTAATCAAGTATGTAGCTGAAAATTATTGTATAGTTTTCAGCTACAGACAGATACTATTAAAAAAAATATTTGGATTTCACTTTGTTGAAGTTTTTATAGAATAAGAATAATAATATACGAGGACACAGTCTGCTCGATAGTAAGTAGATCAATTATTCATCAAAACAAGGTTGCGTTGCCACCCCTGAGAATTAAGTTAGAATGCTTCGTTACCAGTAAAAAGAGTCTTAGGTTTTCAACACTCACCATACGAAACGCAGCAGTATTACGCTGCTATTAACTATGCTCAATATATTAGAATGTGCCTGTTTTTCACAAACTAAAAAGCTTTAGTTGTAGCACGAATGGGTCAGCTCGACCGGGGAAGGACCACGCTCAGAAACAGAACAGAAACAGAAACTTTTTTATTCAATATATTTTACAAATAATACTTATTGAAAGTCACTCTTTTGTTTAATTATCACTGGTTCGAAAAAAACCTCTGTCCTGGCAAGAACCAGCTTACAATCATGTGTTACATAATTAACCACACAAAACAAATTAGAAATAGCTTGGTAGCTATCACCTCATTCCCAGGGGTTATTATCATCCATAAATTCCTTAATATTATAATAACCCTTTTTATACAAACTTTCTTAAATAAAGTTTTTGAACTTTGAGCAGGTCAAATTTTGTATATTTTCTGGGATTTTGTTAAAAATGTAAAAGTGTATAAATAGCGCCAAGAATGAATTACTGACTCGGTGGAGTCGAGTAACTGGTACTACTAGCTTGTATCTGTTCCTAGTATTTACAGAATAAATATCACTTATTTTTGTATAACTACTTTTATTTTTGTGTACGTACGTTACATATTCATAAATTTATTGAGAGGCCAAAGTTAATATATTAATTTCCTTAGTGAGTGTAGAGAACTGGATAACCTTTTTACTGGAAACGAGGAATTTCATCGTATTCCTCGGGGGTGACAACGCATCTGCATTTTCATTCTTAATCGGAGATAAATTTACATGTCTATGTAATTACCATCAAGTGGACTGTGTGCTCGTTTGTCACCGTATGCTATTAAAAAAAAAACTAGCATGGAGGCACCGCGGTGTACTCTTCCCTTAGCCAAATTTTTTTTTAGAAATGCTATGCTCAGCAGCAAATTTTCTTGCAGAACTGTTTGCGGCCAATGGGACTTGAATGATTCTCTTTAAATCCACTTGCAGGGTTACTATCGACTTGGCTATAGGTTTATCAATAATATTCTATTAGATTTAGATTATTTTCTAGACCAGCTATTTTTGTATTTTTCAGTGCGACTCGCTTTTGTAAAAGCCTTTGGATAAATAGTAACTTTATGATGAATAACTTAATCTAATTATTTTTTTGTTAGATTATATTATATTAAATTTGTATAACATGTCAAAATTACAGTAAGTACTGTTTCCATAGCTACGAATATTTGTAAATGGTAATATAATAAACCAAGAATAAAGCTGACACATATATATGAAATGAAATTTGTCTCTGACGGCGAATCTTATTTTTGAGTTGCCAGCAAAGATAAATATTGGATCTGACGTTGATAAATTCGTTTGAAATGTTAAAAACGAAATACAAAAATATAGAACGACCCAAAAACTTTTAAACGATTAGAGAATCGATTATGTTAATATAAACAACAACTATTTAACTTCAATATCTATAATTTATGCATGTTAGAAGATACCTCATTTAAATGAGCACATCATTTCATTACTTAAAAATTAAACGAGCTAGAATCACACTGTAGTTGCATTACGAAACATAAATGAGTCGGTTCGACTGCGGAAGGATCACGCCCTCAAAGAATCCCAGCGTAAACTAGCAGCGTAATACTGCTGTGTTTCGTGTAGTGAGTGTAGAGAACCGGAGACTTTTTTACTGGTAACGAGGCATTCCACTCAATTCTGGTGGAAGACAACGCGTCTTCATTTTGGATTTGTAATTGATGATAGGTGTAGGTGTCTAAGAACCGTCAGATGGACTGTGTGCTCATTTGTTACTTTTACTTCTATTAAAAATGTTATCCTCTCTAATTTTCTAAGATAACAATAGTTACAGATAACAGCGTACATATAGAATACATTACTCAATTTCGTTTCGTGTTTTCGTTTAGTAGTCCTGTTACTATATTCTATAGGAAAATATTAGAAAGACCGGTGCCCAACGCAGTGTCAAATGTGCAAGAGTTCTGAAATTTTATTTTCATTGCGATCTAGAAACCTAGGCAATAGGAGAAATTGTAGCCTGCGAACGGTGGCTAATGACATTTTATGAGACTGCAAAACTTTGAGCGTTGCTTCGCAAGTCACATGAATCAAGGCATTCATTTTATTTTAGTTCTGGAGAAATTTATACATTCATTATTGATAAATACGTAGTAGTTACCTTAATTACATGAATTATAAAAATTCGGCTTAGGGCCGATTTTTCAAACTATAACCTGACTGAATATAAGATTGAAACAATTGAACTATTTTGTTTATGCAACTGTAATTTTTAATTCGTTTGCGTTGTATTTTATCCCATCAATAACTTTTATGAAATTATTGAAAAGCCGTCGCTTAAACATTGAAATAATATGTACTAAGAACTAGAACAGACTCCGCGAACAAAATTAGTGCTGCGGTGCGGGTCACGTCGAAGGAGGCAGAGAGTACCTTTTTTTGGTACAGACTAAGTAAGTTTGAGCCCATGCCCATGTGCACTAATGCGTGTTGCAAACGACCAAGCCTCT
Source organism: Parnassius orleans (assembly GCA_029286625.1). Lineage (NCBI taxonomy): Eukaryota > Metazoa > Arthropoda > Insecta > Lepidoptera > Papilionidae > Parnassius > Parnassius orleans. The sequence continues at coordinate 7,341,211 of JAGSMP010000038.1, read as the reverse complement.
GTGTCTCTTCAAATATGTAGTACATATTACTAAAATACCCTTAAATAGATTATTTTGTAATCAATGTCGTTAAACTCGTGGAAACGTTACAAGTATGTGATATCAACTTATAATTTCTGATACTCTTTTAACGCATCTTTTTGTTTTTATTTATTTTAGTTATTAAAATTATTTTTAGTGATTCTGATATTTATTTTTAACAAACACACTTGCTGGTTCGGTAGGTAAAGTTAAAGAAATATCTTGAATACTATATTAGAAAATCGAAGTTTTCGGACTTCAATTTGTTAATTGTTATTGTTGTTGTTAATTTTTTAATTTTTGATTGAATTGTTTTTTTTTTTTAGTTTTTTTATAGCAAACAGTCAGCGTTCTATCTCATAAAGTAAGTTTTGAAATAAGTGTACCTTTTATCCGCTACTTTAAGTATATATATAATAATGTACAATTTAATCTTAAAAAAGCTAAATGTCTTAACTTACACAAAATCAAACGTAGTTGTAACATAATTTCATATCAAATACCTATAATAATTGTAATTTAAACTGATATGATTTTGCACATATCCAGCCGTGGGCTTTTACGGACTAAATTGAAGAATAATTTAAGTAAGACCACATACAATAATATTTTATTGTTATTGTTTAAGTTAAATGTTAGTAAAACAAAGTATCTTAATATCAGTTATAAAATTACATATAACAAAAGAATCCAATTGCATTCGATCATAACAATAAAATGGTTGGGATTACAAAACCAACGTTAAACAAGCGTGTTGCCTCGACAAAGTAATCCAAGCTAGCAGCGCGGCGCAGTTTGACCATAAAATATCATTTAGGTGATACGATGCAATATTTTCATAGTTTTAATAGCAGCCTGTGTACACTCTTCGAAAACAGAGTGTGTATTTACGTGAAGAGATGTTAATAGAAATGTTTTTAAAAAATTGAAGGATTTGAATTCAAGCAATTTTACTGATTTTATTGCGTTAGAAGTAAAAAAAGTGTACAGAAAAACAACTCAATGAAACATTGTATAATAATTTTGAAAAAATTTAGGGATAAAAATCATTTAATTCTCATCTCAAAACTTATTTAATTTTGTCACAAACTTAAATCTAAAAACAAGAAAGATCGTTCTGTGACATAAATGTTCAAAATTATCAATTTTTGCTGACTATCTTTGTTTCAGCTTATGAGATCTTAAAAGTTTCATGAGTAACAAAGTTCTAGTCAGTATGAATATTTCGTTTGTGCAAATTCAAAATCTAGTAACTGGTTGAAGCCAAATTTTACAGTAGAGCAAAAACTGACTTGACTTTACGAGGTCTTTACGCAGTGTCATGGTGAATAATAAAGAACGATTATATTACTACTAACATAATTGAAATGTAAATAACCTTGTATAACAAGGTTCAACAATGTTTAATATATACATTTATTATATTCATTCTAAGGATTTTCGTCCTTCTACAAAATCATTTGTAAATAGGTAAAAAAAATCTGATAACTTAATTAATGATATTTAACGATTTCAGTAGAAACGGAACGTTTACGGAATTTTCGTATTCACTCACATATTAAGTTATCAAAAACTTGTAATCGAATGTACTCAAGAGAGTAGAATTAGCTTGAAATTTTTATATTATATTTTTTTTAAATAGGGGTATTCGCTTATAAATCAAAGTAACCGTAATCTTTAGACTGTAATCTTTAAACTCTAGCTTACTAAGGCCTCAGTTTTTCAGAGACCAACAAAAAATTCTTGAAAAATTGTAAAGCTACATATTCTTATTCTAAACATCGATTCTTTAGACAATAATCGATCCGAATTACTACATTATTGATCAGTTTCCATCCATCCCGTCTATTACAACCTATAAAAGTCCACTGCTGAACATAGGCATCTCCCCATAGATTTCCTCATAGGGGGTATTCCACCATAGTTGGCAACCGTAGTTTTTTATAATTTTGAATTATTATCAGAAATATGCTGCTGCTCATTTCCTGTTTCAGTTTCCCTATGTCGCCTCTTACGACACCCACGGGACGATATTGGATAGTGGATATTCTTACACCGTCACACGAAACCAATGACTTCAAACGAAGATTGCAGCACGAGAATCAAATCTCATATTTTAATTCGGTACATATAATCTTCAATTCCGAACAAATTTAATATATCTAATAAATTATTATTATGTATACATTAATCACATTGAGTACTCAGGACCGTGCTTTGTGGAAGCCTTTTGTTCAGCAGTGGATTTGTGAAGGGCTGTAATGATGATGATGACGATGATGAATAAATCACATTGGGCCTAGGGTTGGATTTTCATAGAATTAAAAATTTTACTATCAAGGAAATATTATGCACCCAAGTAGAGGTAAAGGAAATGGACTGTGATTGTGAGACACATATTTTTTGTTTTTTCTTATGTATTTCTTATGTTAATAAATTAAAAGCTATGTGATTTTAATTTGTCAATAATTTCATAAAATGGAATCGAAGTATCTTTTTTCTTTATTAATTCAATCATTAAAAATTTGGGCCTGGGGGTTGCCGGGGCGCGTCTGGAGCTGGAGCTGGACGCGACAGCATGCGGGCCGCCAGCCGAGCGCAAGATGCTGCACGACCACCTAGCAGCCCCTCACATCCATCATCCCCACCAGATGGCTTGGTGTCGGCAGGGTCCTCTCGGACTCGGCAAGTGGCACCCGCCGCTGGTGGAGTACGCCGCATGCGTTGGACAAAAGATATGAACATAAACGCATTGCGGGCGTACTATAGGGCGAAAGGGGAAGAAACTGGAGGGATAGCGTATCGGGCTCGGATGCACCGATTTTTTGCTGAGCTGGAGCCGTCTGTTCCCGTCCCACAGCAAAAACTGGCAGACCGAGTTCGGTACATCATACGCTCGAATATATTTGATGATGCCGAACTCGAACGACTACGGCGTGAGGCTATTCCCTCATCGAATGAACCAGCTATAGCTGGGGATGCAGCTCCTAAGGCCATAGACCAGCAGCCATATGTGGAAGTCCCCATGGATCTTCCCGCTTTGGTTGATTCAGGCGATGATGGAATGGTCACCCACGAACTAGAGCAGATGAGGAGTAAATTGGAGGAGGCAATTGTGGAAACGCGCTGTACGCCTGTCGATAATCGACCGCGACTCCCGCGCATAACCCTAAGCAAGCGGAATCGGGATGTCGTGACAGCCCTGAAGCCATTGCTGGCATCCTTTTTGGAAACCAGCCGGGACCTTTGCGACACGGGCTCAATACTCTTTGGCGCTGCTTTGGCAGTTTGCCGTATTGTTGGTGCCAAACTTCCCACGTCTGGACGTGCTACTGGGCAAAGTAGCGCTATCCCAGCATGGAGAAGAAGGATTGAGGACCGTATCGCAAAGGCAAGGGCCCTCATCGGCCGACTGATAAGCTTCAGGTCGGGCAATAATACGCCGAGATTTGTGCGCACCGTCAGGATGGCGTTTGCTGGAACAAATATCAGTTTGTCCCAGTCGGATATAACGCAAAAATTGACGGAGCGCATAGACGACCTGAAGCAGAGAATCGCTGCTTGGGGGAAGCGGATTCAGCGATATACCGAGAGTCTCTTCCAGAGTGATCAGAAGAGGCTCTATGAATCATTGGAGCGGCCAATGGTACGTGGAACGGGCTCAGCACCGAATCAGGCCGACACTGTCGCATTCTGGCGCGGCCTGTGGTCAGAGCCCGTAAACCACAGCGAAGGCCCTTGACCCCCATCAACATGGTAGCGGAATTAAATCTTAGATTACCCCAGGAGGGTACCAGCACCCCTGGAGAATCCCTCGCTGAGCATCCACGACCATGCTACTCCACTCCTGAGCGTGGGTGCTCAGGCTGCCCCGCGTATTCTGGGGGCAAAATTCCGCTCAAAACAATAACTGCTCGGGGCAAACTGAGCAACAAGACCAGGCGACCCTGCCACGCTATCCGTGGATTTCTGCAACATCAGGGACTTCACTCGAACCTAAACGCCGTCCACTACCATCTCGAGACGGCGAAGCCGGCCTTGCTCTTTCTGACCGAGACGCAGGTGTCCTCCGGCTGATACTTCGTATCTCTCCTACCTGGGGTACAAATTGGAACACCTTTGTGCCTCGGGCTGGAGTTGCGTATACATCAGAGAGGACATCTGTTCTCGACGCCTCGGCAGTCTTGAAGGTTCGGACCTGTCCATCCTTTGGCTACGCGTAGATAGCGACGACCATCCGCGCGTCTACGGGTGCTCTATAGGTCCCATAGCGGTAATGCCGAAACAGACCGACTCATCGACCACGTCCAAATGGCTACAGATTCCTTGCTACAACAGGTCCCATCCGCAGAGATCGTGGTCCTTGGCGATTTTAACGCCCACCACGCCGAATGGCTCGGTTCACGTTTAACCGATCATGCGGGAGATCTGTTTATGACTTTGCCTTGGCATATGGTCTGACACAACTGGTTACTTCGCCTACGCGGATTCCAGATGTTGACCTCTCATCCGGACGGATATCAGGTTTCCGTCGATGCCCCTCTCGGCTCTTCGGACCAATGTCTGATCCGGAGTGTGGTGCCACTCACGCTCCCTCGCGGTTGCGTTCTGCAGGTTGCCGCCGTGTTTGGCATTACAGGTCGGCGGATTGGGACGGAATGCGGTCTTTCTTTGCATCCTACCCATGGGGGCGGGTTTGCTTCTCGCCGGATGATCCCAGCGCTGTTGCTGACTCTGTCACTGATGTGGTGTTACAGGAATGGAACTATTTATTCCATCATCTGTGGTACCCATCGGAGGCAGATCGCAGCCTGGTTTGGTCGCTCCTGTAAGACTGCATTACGCAGTAAGCAGGAGTGCTATCAGGCCTGGGCTGAGGCTTCGGCGGCTCGGGATGTAAACACCAGCATGCTTAAAAGAAGTATAACTTCGCCACCAGGTCCTTCAAAGTGTTATTGCCAAGGCAAAGTCTGAGCACATAGGCAGAATTGGCGAGAAACTAGTTCGCCTTCCTTCGGGAATCCGTGCATTCTGGTCTCTCGCCAAGGCTGTCCAAGGAATTTCTGTAAGCCATCACTACCATCTCTGCACAGGAGGACGACTCACTGGCCCACGCCGCAAAAGAAAAGCCGACCTTTAGGCTCACTTTTGCGTCCAACTCGACTCTTGATGACGGGGAACACACCGCCGACCATCCCGCGGTGTGAGTGCTCCATGCCGGATGTGCGGTTCTCACAGCGCTCGGTTCGCAAAGCACTCCTCTCCTGGATATTCACAAGTCGAGTGGGCCTGACGGAATCCCCAATTGTGCTGAGGACGTGCTCCGGAGTTGGCACCGGTTCTAACGCGTCTTTTCCGGTACTCCTACCCCTAGGCGTAGTCCCGAAATCATGGAAGACAGCTTTTGTCCAACCGATCCTTAAAAAAGGTGACCGCTCAGACCCGTCCAACTACAGGCCTATCGCCATCACCCCCTTGTTCTCCAAAATAATGGAGTCCATTATAAACTGCCAGCTCATGCGGTACCTTGAGGATCACCAGCTGATTAGTGACCGCCAATACGGTTTTCGTCGGGGTCGGTCAGCTGGTGATCTTCTGGTCTACCTGACTCATAGATGGGCGGAGGCAGTAGAGTCCAAGGGGGAGGCATTGGCCGTTAGTTTGGACATTGCGAAGGCTTTCGATCGGGTTTGGCACAAAGCGCTTCTTTGAAGCTCCTTCCTATGGGCTTCCTGAGAAATTGTGCAATTGATCACCAGCTTTCTTGCAGATCGGAGCATCAAGGTCGTTGTAGACGGTGCATGCTCCGACTACAAGCCGATTAACGCTGGTGTTCCACAAGGCTGCGTGCTATCACCAACGCTGTTTCTTCTGCATATCAATGATATGTTGCAAACCGGTAGCATTCATTGCTATGCGGATGATAGCACTGGTGATGCTCTATACGCCGGCCGTGCGAATATTTCTCGGGAAAACGTCGCCGAGTACCGGAACAAACTTGTGTCTGAAGTCGAGTCTTTGCTGAACAAAGTCTCGGATAGGGGCGACTAAATCTAGTCCAGTTTAATCCTCAGAAGACACAAGTTTGCGCGTTTACCTCTAAAAGAACCCTTTGTCGTATCTCCTCAGTTTCAAGGCACTCCCTTGTTGCCGCAGCCAGTATCGGAACTCGGCGTCGACATATCGAGTGGCGTGCAGTTTCGCGGTCACTTGAAGAGAAGGCCAAATTGGCCTCTAAAAAGCTTGGCGTGCTCAGCAGAGCGGGACAGTATTTCATGCCGGCATAACGCCTGCAACTTTACAAGGCGCAGGTTCGGCCTCACATGGAATACTGTTCCCATCTCTGGGCTGGGGCCCCAGTGCCAGCTCCTTCCACTTGACCCCATCCAGCGCAGAGCGGCTCGAATCGTCGACGACCGAGTCCTTTCCGATCGGCTCGATTCATTGGCGCTGCGAAGAGATGTTGCATCTCTTTGCATTTTCTTTCGCATTTACCACGGGAGTGCTCTGAGGAATTGTTCGGACTAATACCAGCCGCCAAATTTCACGAACGCACATCGCGGCAGAACTCCCGATATCATCCACACCATCTGGATGATTGGCGGTCCACCACTGTGCGATTTAGAAGATGTTTTCTTCCTCGCACAACTTCCTTGTGGAATAGTTTACCACCAGCGATTTTCCCGGACCGATACGACTTAGGGACCTTCAAGAAAAGAGCCTACTCCTTTTTAAAAGGCCGGCAACGCATCTGCAATTCCTCTGGTTCCCCTGGTGTTGCAGTTGTTCATGGGCGGCGGTAGTCACTTACCATCAGGTGAGCCGCATGCTCGTTTGCCCCCTCTCCTATAAAAAAAAAAAAAGGGTTTCGTGGTGTGTCACGCTGTGCTCGCCCGACAGTTTCAAGAGGCTCTCGACCAAAAGTCACTCCCGAGCCTCTTCACTACTGGGATCACTCATTTGGTTCCTAAAGACCGGGATTCCACAGACCCGAGCAAATACCGCCCCATAATGTAGGTAGACACCTACCATATACAAGACAATAACATCCATTTTGAGCGCGAGAATCACTCGTCTCCTGAACGCAAATCAGGTGATGTCGCGCGCTCAAAATGGATATCGGGGCGGTGGTCGTGGAACCAAGGAACCACTCATCATTGACGCGGTCATTGGCAAGATGGTTAAACGCAACCGTCGGAACCTCCCTGCTGCCTGGATAGACTACAAAAAGGCATTCGACTCGGTGCCTCATACATGGCTTAAGAGGGTCCTCGAGCTGTACAAGGTTGACTGCACAGTTCGAGACTTCCTCGGGCAGTGTATGGGGCAGTGGAGTACGATCATTTGTCATCTAGGCGAGCGGATGACGGCTGCTGAAAACCACATAAGGATAAGAAGGGGTATCTTCCAGGGCGATTGTTTGAGTCCAATCTGGTTCTGCCTCTTTTTTAACCCTTTCAGTACCTTACTGGAGGGTTCCGGGAGGGGATTTCAGCTTCGGAAAGGTGGTACAAAAGTGACCCACCTTTTCTATATGGATGATCTCAAATTATTCGCCTCTAGTCGCTCTCATCTTATGGAATTGCTAAACATCACTTGTGATTTTAGCAATTCTATTAGAATGGAGCTGGGGACGGATAAGTGTGCGGTCCTCCATGTCGAAAGGGGAAGGGTTGCTAAATCTGAGGGCATAGACTTGTCTATGCCCATCAACATAAAGACCCTAACCGAGGCTGAAACATACCGATACCTGGGTATGTCACAGAACATAGGTATCGTTGAGGCGGATATGAGGCAGTTAGTTTGTTTGTTTTATGCACGCTTGACAAAAATGCTTAACAGTCTTTTGTCGGGCGTTAATAAGACACACGCATATAATGGTTGGATCATGCCTGTTCTCATGTATACATTTGGCATACTCAGGTGGACTCAGACCGAACTGAACGCTCTGGATAGAAAAGTCCGCACTATTATGACGTCCCATAGGACGCATCATCCGAGATCGTCAGTAATGAGGCTTTACTTGCCGCGGAAACAAGGTGGGCGCGGCTTTTTAAGCACACTTACCATGCATAATCGCGAAGTGTGCAGCCTCCGTAATTACTTTCTGACGAGAGCGGATGATCCATTATATAGGGATGTTATTTTTTGTGATAAAGGACTTACCCCTCTATCCTTAGCCAACGAGCAATGGCAAGAACCGCCAGTACAGAGCATTTCTGACCGGGAGACCGTATGGAAGGAGAAGAAGCTCCACGGGAGGTTCTACAAGGCTCTAGAGTCGCCTCCCTCCACTGGCTACGTTTCGGTGACCTCTTTGGGGAAACCGAGGGTTTTGCCTGTGCGATACAGGATCAGGTTATTAAGACCAACAATTATCGGAAATACATCCTAAAGGTTGGCGCCGTCGACATCTGTCGAGCTTGTTGCCATCCCGGCGAGTCACTTAGGCATGTCATCTCCAGTTGTTCGGCGCTTTCTAACTCTGAGTATTTGCACAGACACAACGTAGTAGCCAGGATTCCACACCAGGAGCTCGCTCCAAAATACGGTCTCGTGGATAGGAAAATGCCATATTATAAGTACTTGCCGGAAGCCGTGCTCGAAAATGACCGCGCCAGGCTCTACTGGGACCGGGCCATCATCACAGATAGGACCATTCTTGCGAATAAGCCTGATATTGTGCTGATGGACCGGGCACAGTGAAGGATATTTTTGGTCAACATTACCATTCCGTATGACGAGAACCTCGTGAAAGCCGAAACAGATAAGCGAACAAAGTATCTGGACCTGGCTCACGAGGTGTCCGACATGTGGGGTGGACTGCCGACCGAAATTATACCTGCAGTTGTTTCTGCGAACGGGTTAATCCCAGTCAACCTCTCGGGTCGTCTGGGACTGGCGACTGGGACTCCGTGACGGACCGCTCCAAGCTCAAATGCAGAAGGCGGTGCTCCTCGATACCGCCCGCATCGTCCGCCGGTTTCTTTCCCTTTCCCCGTAACTCTCCGCCGTTTGGTCTCCCCTGCCGGGGGCTTCCATCTGGTTGGGTTTTTATTTATTTATGTAATTTTTTATGTATTTATTTTATTTTATTAATATTTATCTATGTTTATCATTTTCATTTACAATTATATATTTATACAATCCAACCAGATGAGAAAACTATATAGATACCCCACATAATAATAATCATCTGAGGCGACTGGGACTCCATGACGGACCGCTCCAAGCTCAAATGCAGAAGGCGGTGCTCCTCGATACCGCCCGCATCGTCCGCCGATTTCTTTCCTTTTCCCCCTAACCCTCGGCCGTTTGGTCTCCCCTGCCGAGGGCTTCCATCTGGTTGGGTTTTTATTTATTTATGTAATTTTATATGTATTTATTTTATTTTATTGATATTTATGTATATTTATCATTTTCATTTACAATTATATATTTATATAGCCCAACCAGATGAGAAAACTATATAGATACCCCATAATAATAATAATAATCTATTATTTAAATAAAAGTACAATAATAAAGTGAAGACTCTGATCCCCAAACTAGACAAGTCTGTATCTTAGGGATCAGCGGCCTGTCCCAGTGTTGTGACAACAGTATTTTAATCTTAATAATTAATTAAGTAACTAAGCTTAACATTTTTAAGTAACTATAAGATTTATTTACAACTAAATATAGACTATAACTTAATGCGACTAAAGTAATTTATATTTTATGTAATCGTAGGTATATTAAAATTAGTTTGTAAATCGCAATTATAATAAGCTATAATAAATAAATAAATGCTTTAAACAAAGATTGCTATTTATAATTTTATAATTTTATACGACATACACTACTTACACAAATTTTTACAAATTATATCAGGAAATTTTCTGTTTTACTATAATCAAGTGACAATAACCAATCTCGAACTTTAACTGTACACTCATGTCTGGAAAGAGGATAAAAATTTTGATTTCTATTTAGCTTATTATAAAGTACTGAGGATAGATATGAACTTTGTCGCCTAGAAAAAGCAGTTCGACATCTGTCAATAAACAGTACATCCGGTATGCTGCGTTTATTACGACAGATCTCAGGGTCATAAGGAGTTAGTGCATGTTTCATTAAGATCAATTGTTGGATGTACAATTGCCTGACAGTCAGCAGTTTGCATTCTTGGTAAAGTAGATTTGTAGGATACCTAAACGGTTTAAGTCATAGTTTTAGGAGACATATTTGAGCTCTTTCTAATTTTATCATAAATTTTTGCATGCTCCTCCCCAGGCAATTATACAATATCCTTTAATAAAAGTTTTAACAGCATCATTCCATTCAAACGTTTGCAACTTACAGGAACAACTTCATAATCTAGTAAGTGCAGTCTTTTACTAATTTATGAATTGGTCGGCTACGTTTTAGTTTTTTTGTATATTATTGAAATTTAAGTGTAGTTAAGTAGGTTTTCGATTTATTGTGTTTATAAACGTTTTTTAAGTATTTGACTAATAAGAGTATTACAGGAAAACGCCAAATTAGTACTCTTACTCGTACTTTTTTTACAGAGATCTCCTAGTTAATAGATCTTGAAATTGCACAGCCAGTTTTACCTTAGCGAACTATAAAACTTTTAAATTTTATTAGAAATAAGATTTCGTCCTCTTCTTAACATAATTACTTAAAATAACTATAATCAAATGTAGTATTTAAATGTTATTCATTAATGTAACATTGATAATTTCGAATTTGAACGTTCTTTCAATTGATACAATGTTTAAAACTTCAAAATACTCTACGTTTTGAGGTCCATAGAGTTTTGTTTTTAAAGTAACCACTATCCATCTACAAGAAAGGGTTCTAATTTTTATTGTGTACTCTATGAAAAGGAAGTCTTTGTGTTTGTACAGCCGTACAATGTAAGTTTCTTAATCCTAGTAAATTTTTTTGTTTTAAAAAGAAAATGATCCGTCTCCAAAACAATTTCATTCAACGCTTTATTGCGTTGTGATTACCTCATTAGTTTATTTTTTGGTTTATTAAAGTCGGTTATTTAGTATTAAAAAAACAATAAATCATCAAATAGGCAGATGATAATACACTCATTTCATTGTGTTACGGTGATGTCATCTTATTAAAATTATGGACCAAAATACAACTTATGTTTTTAGGGACAGAGTCAATCGTCAGAAATTTGATTTAATTAAAGCAAGTTGGGAAAAAGCGGTCGTAATATTTTTAAAGAAAATATTACAATAACATAGTAAAACAGAACGGAAAACATGCAAGTAAGCATGTTCTATGATAGACGCAAAAAAAAGGACGTAAAATTTGGAGCTTATGCTCGAGCTCGAATTCGCTATGCACGGGCATGGCGAATTCGTGAAGACCAGTACCTACAACTAGCACTTGTTCACAAGTGTAACACATTTGACGCTCTTCTTGACTATTTAATATCTACCACTGGACATAGGCTTTTAACCGATGCTCCAGTTGGCATGTAATTCTTGATACATTTGATTAGAATAGAATTATAGCGCTTGGCAGCTTGGGTAGAGTAGAAATTGAACTCGCTCTAGCAATGCTGCTCCACTGCCATGAAAATAAATGTAACTCCTCCTCATTCTAACTGTGCTGTGATTATCTTTTGATCTATAACTTTGAGTCTATCTCCGATCTCATTGAAGGCACGGCTATATTAAGAGGGTGCCTTAGAACGAGAGAATGCCTTTGGACGAGAGATTGCCTCTATATTAGCGCGAAACACTTGCAACAATATTATATTTACTGTGCAGTTGACATTTTCTAATTAGTTGGGTCAGTTTGACAGTTGACCAAGAGGACATCGCACATTATCATTATAATATATCTACATCACTCTTATTTTTTATGATAGGTAAAATTTTGATAAATACATAGATAGAAAATTCTTTATTGCACTCGCAAAAACACAAAATTTCACAAAACACACAAAATATGAAGAAAGATGATTCAAATTAAAATTCAATTTTATGTTTAAAGTTACTTAAATGGGTGTTGTTTTCGCTTAAAAAGGTTTCTTCCAGACTAGTTTTGTTTGGACAGGATTGTAAAACAATAGAAATCCAAGTGAAATCTAATAAAGGAACCAAATTTAATGATTAAATTTTCCTAAAAGCTCTGAGCTTATCGCTAAAAGCGTTTTGCCAGACAACATTTGAAAGGACAGGATTGTAAAACAATAGAAATTCAAGTGGAATCTAATAAAATAATAAAATTTTGTGGTTATATTTTCCCAAAAGCTCTGAACTTGAGGGGATGTGAAGGAATATTAAGTAATTCTATATACCTATATCCATAGTATAAAGTATTTATATTGGCTATCACAGCATCAATCCTTAGTAGGTACTACTGAAAAAGCCTTGCGGTCGAAAATTTTTCGTATAAAACAATGTTACTCGCCATCGCAAAGTTACTAATTCTTTTATGGGGCATTATTTTATGTACAATAGCGGGCCAATTTGTTAAATTTGCACAATACATTCTTTAATAGTATAAATTCCAAATTTCAAACCAATCGCATCATTACTCAGTGAGTTATTGTTGAATAAACAAGTTTGAGAAGTCTTTTACAACAATGAAATTATTATACAGGGTCTGCCTATCAAAACTTTTATAATTTTTTATGGACAGACAGTAAACAAAGAATGTTATGGTTAATGGTTAAAATTATATTTTTTTGTTTATTGTTATTATTAATATGGTAGGTGATCGTTGCCAAGCGCTAGTTACATGTGCCTACTGGGACCTTACATGGCATCAGAAAGTCACCTACCATGCAACACCGCGTGCTAAGCTAATAACAGCACGACGTGACTAAATTCACTTACGTGACTAAAAAATATTCAACATAGTGCCATCAGGAAGTCACCTACCTTACAGCACAGCCTGCTAAGCAAATAACAGCACGTCTTTAAAGACATGACTCAATTCATTTACTTGACTTAAGAATATTCAACATAGTATAAAACCCAGGGTCTAATTGTTAAGATAGCCCAGTAGTAATTAAGCTAGTTTGTAAGTTAGGTAGTCCATTATTCCTGTGTACTCACATTGTCACAGTGGTTAAGTTAACTTGTAACTTAGAAAATAAAAGTAATATAGGAAAAATCCTTCATCTCCTTCCACTTCAACCCTCCCTAAGATGCCGCAAACGTAAGTCGCTTATAACTAATTAAATAACATACGTTGTAAATCATTGTTTTGAAAAAAAAAAGCCTTTGTTTTGAAAAAAGGGTCTCTTGCTGGTCCTTTTCATGACACAGGTTTTCTTGTATCGAAGTTTTTCTAGTGGTAAAACCATAAAAGAATCTCGATAAGTATTGTTAATAAATTATATTGAATTAAATATATTCAATTCAATTCTGTTGCATTATTTTTTCATCCTAACAATGAAAGATTCGTTGCATGAAGTATAGATGCTAACAAAGTAGTCAAAATAAATCGATGGCGAACAGTAGTGCTATATCAATGAGACCTCGAATTTGCAATGGCCAACCCAAAATTGAAGATATTATATAAATAATGATTGGTTATAAATTTTAAAAATCAGTTTTACGACTGTCGCAGCTGCGGTTGATAAATCAAATGTATTTACATTTTTGAACAATTTTTCACAGGCTACGTTTCAATTTCATGATAACTTGCAAAAATTCCTCTTGTTTGCCCGAGAATAAACTTTGTGACGTTTCCTTGTTCAAAAATAAGTAAGAATTTCACGATTTTAATGAATAAAATTCGCTAATATTTCGAACAGCAAAAGTTTATTTAAATTCGTATAAAAATGGGAAAATTTTTCTTCGAATGTTGTAAATTATTATCAACCATTGAATAGGGAGCAAAATATCTATGTCAGCCATGTTCTTGCGGCCTAAGATTTTTTAAGCAAGATTACTAGTGACGCTTAAAAATTACTAATAATGTCGTTCACTACTTCCAAGCAAGCTTAATTTTTTTGTGTTAGGAGTGGTTCACGACGGTAGTCTAATGGCAGGTTCGAACACATGACTTTTAAGTTTCGCAGTCCGTACTCTCAACCATAAGGCTACTGTTGCTTCGTAGTATAGGTAATGTGTACTGTAAAATACTGGTTATCACATTTTAATTTTACATACAATAATTCGATTATTTTTACTACATTTACACAAAAGACATTCGTAAGAGATTTTGTATAAAAAGTTGATCTGACATTTGAGAAAGAATTGAACGGACTGATATATTAATATATAATTGCCGCATAATAGCTTCAGAAATCGGGGCCATACTTCAATACATTTTGACTTATCATTTTTAGTTTATACTTTTAAAACCTATGGTAAATATCATCGATTCCTTCAAGCAACTTATGCATACTTGTTAACGTAATTTTGGAAGGCTTTTAACCAGTAGTAGATTAATAAAATCTGTTAACGAAGAAATCGAGAGAAAGTACCTAGACCACGTATGTCTCGAATTCTCATTTTTCATATTTATTTATTTAATGAGTTTTCGATTGCAATAAATTGCCATTAGGTTTTTATTCACTGTGAAAGGTTTATGACATTATAACACTTCAGCATTATTTTGGCAATGGGCCAAGATAAGTGTTCTAGTCAAATAAACTAGAACTTAATTGAGATTCATTATTTCATGGAATACTCGAGTCAGAGAATTTATGACTGGAGAAGTTATCGCTGTGCAATGTGAAATTAATAAACCTACCCTTACATAAAATCTAGCTATGGTAAATGAAACATTTCTGACTGCAAACTCAGACTAGCAAAGACAGATAAACGGAGCGCTACGTACATTTCAAGTGACGCCGAAACCAAACAAGAACAACGCATTCACCCACACGTAAGCATATAAACCATTTGCAGCCAATAACACGCTTTTAGGTGCACATGTGTGCATCCAGCAGTGGACTTTTACGCTCTGTTAAAGTAAGGAAAAAGAAAGATGTGTGGGTGAGTGCATGTCAAGCAGATGAGCATGGTTAAGGCGTCACTTGAAATGTACGCAGCACTCGTCTATCTTCCTTTGTAGGTCTGAGACTGCAAAGCAAGTCAAGTACGTTTGTTATCATCAGTTCACCATTTATTGGTGGATGGAAATTTCTCTTAATAAGGTCGAGCTTAGTTTAACTTCGCAATGAGCAGACTCGTAACACTGGACTTGTTGAACTTCTCTAGGTCACCTTCTTTTTTCATTCATACTACATACTGCTTTATAAAAGTCTACTACTGAACATAAATTGTTTTAATTTAATTTTCAATCCAATTATTAAATTTATTTTATTGAAAAACGTTAATTTAAACAGGTATTTTTCCAAACTAGTTGCTAAAGTAAAAATGACTTTCAATAAGAATTACGTATAGTCTACATTGAATATAATATTTTCTATTCTATTCTATTCCTAGGCCTCCCCCATAGATTACCTTGTAGAAGAACTATTTTACATTAGTTGCCACGCTTGGCAGGTGGGTTTATTAACTTGAGTTGTTTTCAGAAAGATGCCACTGCCTGTTTCATTTGCCTCTGATGCCTTTTACGACACCTACGGGATGATATGTCGTAGTGGATTTTCTTACCATATTCATAACTGTTATTTATAATTTTTCATAATATACATAATTTTCATAATCTGTTGTTTTTCGTAATGTGTTATTTAAAATGTAAATCTTGACATCCATTGTTGTTAAAGTAGGAAAGAAGACCAACATTTATTTGTCAATTGTTTGACAATATCATCTGTTTTATGCTACAGGAGTTTTTAGCTCTTTTTAAAAGTAAATCGTATAAATTTCGAGAAGTCTACATCCTTTAACATATTCACAAACGTCTCGGCGATTACATTTGATTTGATAAATCATAAATTCTGGCGAACAGAACATCGATTGATAACAAAAATAATTTGTAAGGCTATTAAAATTAAGAACATCTGAGTTATAATAGAAAAAATGGCTTGGAATACTATGATTAATTTAATTAAATCCAAACCCAAGTATATCGCTACGGGAATATAAGATAATTGCACTGTAAGCTTGTTCTGCGGAGATTGCACAAAAAATATTATTTAAAGCTCAAAACTGTTCAGGAAAATTATGTCATCAATACCTTGAACATTAAACAGCTCAGTGCCGTCAAACTCGAAATGTCATGATAAATTTTAATAATTTTAATTTAAAAGTGATAAAATCTGTAATATAGTATTCGCCTGGCATTCTGACTGCCTCGTTGATTTAGTGGTCGTAAGCGCGACTGCTGATCATGACGCCCCGGGTTCGAATCCCGGGTCGGGCCAAACAAAATTAATTGTTGGGTTTTTCTGTGAAGTAATCTCAGTAGCAGCTCGGAGGCAGAAAGTTCGGTGTTTTCTACCCCCGTGCATCGTCAAGTACGTAAAGCGGTTGCTCCTGCACCTGATCTCTCTTCGAACGTATCGGATTACCATCCTATGGGACTAAGAGGGTGAGGGAATAAAGAGTGCACCCGTGCTTGCGCATACACTTGTGCACTATAATCCTGTCCTGCGCAGATGGCTAATCTCCGTTAAGACTGGTCGCCGTTACTTAATTTTGGTCTGGAGGACATTAGTATTAGTATTCACCTAAATATAAGGAATCGAAAACGATTTAAAGAAAAGGATGATTTTTTTATTGCATAAAAGTGACTAACAAGTACACAGTCCATCTTAAAGTAAGTAGATGCTGTGGCCCGTAAACATCAACATTTATCCTCGTTGCGTTGTCACCCCTGAGGACTAAGATGGAGTGCCTGATTTTCAGTAAAAAGGACCTCCGGGTGTAGATACACTCACCATACGAAACAAAGTAAAAACCAGGTAAAACATATTTTTACGTGGTAGAGCCATGCTGCAGCTATACTGGTATAGTTGTAGCACGAATGGGTCGGCTCAACCGGGAAGAACCACGCTCTCACAGAATACCAGCGTAAAATAGCAGCTTAAGGCTGCTGTGTTTCGTATGGTGAGTGTAGAGAACCGGAGACCCTTTTTACTGGAAACGAGGCATTCAATCTTAGTCCTCACGGATGACAACGCTTCTACATTTTGATTCGTAATCGAGGATAGATGTAGATGTCGATGGGCCACAGCAACTGGACTGTGTGCTCGTTTGTCACCCTTATCCTAAAAAAAAAGAAGCATTAAGCTGCTATTTTACGATATTCTGTGAGGGCGTGGTCCAACCCCGCTCGAGTCGACCCATTCTTGCTATAACCATAATATAGCTGCAGCGTGGCTCTACCACGCATAAAATAGTATCGCAAATATGTGCTTTTATATCAATACTTAATATTATCTATTTGCTTGAAAACTATCGGATATCTACGACACTTATATTGTATGTTACTAATAAAAACAGAGTTTAGAAAAACAAGTAGGTATTTTGAATAATACTCATTTTATGGATGCCATTACATTTAATTTTAACTTTACCTGAGTTTCGGGCGCTTTACAGCACCCATGGTCGTGGGGGTGGTGAAATATCAACAATTTAAAAGTAAAAATCAATCGCGTTAAAATCCGTAAAATTAATTTTATTTAATGTATAGTATTAGTGTTAAAATAAGAAATAATTAAGTACTTACTCGTAGTTTTTTCTAGCTCAGATATTTTTAGAATAGATATCCCTTAAGTGTCGCAGAGCCACAGTTATTTTACTTTCACGCAAGGCAGCTACTATAATATGCTAATTTAATTGGCACTATATTATGGTAATTTAATAGAATGGGGTTTTATAAAGAGGGCAAAAATATGTACATATTATGTATGGAAACCTCTTTGAAATTAATTCTTATAACAGTTATTACTTTACTGTCATTGTTTATTTCATTAATTCATTATTACTTCACATTTTCATTTTAAAGAGATTTATTTGTCCAAGGAATTGTCATTCTTGGTGAGTATTCTAGAAATAAAGCGCTCATAAAGATAAAGCTATTCATCACATGCGCTCAAAATAATAACGTCATAAATATAAATATTTAGGAGCGCCATTTATTCCAAAAACTTACTTGAATTAGTTCCCGCCTGCTGCAAATGTACTGATAACGTGAAAATGTTTAAAATATGTACATGGTAAAAGAAAATATTTGAGAAATAAATATATGAAAGAATAATCTGCCAATTTAGAACAATTTTTTTTATAGAATAAGGGTAACACGCGAGGACACAGCCCACCGAATGGTACGTGGATGCTGTGGCCCATAGACATCTACATCTATCCACGAATCCATGAATCAAAATGCAGAAGATGCGTTGTCACCCCTGAGGACCAAGATGGCATCCCAGGTATTACGTAAAAAGGGTCTCCGGTTCTCTACACTCACCATACGAAACACAGCAGCATTGAGCTGCTATTTTACGATGGTATTCTGTGAGAGCGTGGTCCTTCCCTAGTCGAGCTGACCCATTCGTGCCACAACCATAATAGAACTGCAACATTGAGTACCACTTATAAATCAACATTATAATCAACAGTATTATAAATACCTACTCCACTATTTCATTCAATCTATTTAGTTGAGGAAAAATTTGATATATGAGTATCATCCAATTCGGCTTTTTGTACACAGGCTAATGTCAGAAATTTTTCATGATTTCGTTAGAAAAATTACGGTCGCGTTTACGTCGTAGGCATAGGCTGCTGAATAAGTGGTATAATATATGAGAACTGTTGTGTTGTTCACAATAACTTCTACTAAGAAGTTAGCATGAGCTATAAACATGCCTATATTAATTGAAACGAAAATTAGGATGGTAAGAGAAGTTCTAGGTTCCTAACATCCGAAATTGTCGCATAAACGTTACATCAGATAATGGCTCCTAACCAGTACACATTAGTAACTGCGTGTTTAAGCCATAACCACTGTTCTTTTGGACTTTTTCAATTATTTTTGTTTTGATGCGGACCGCATTAAAAGACCGACGTACAATTTTACAAATTTTGTTTCTACACGACGTCTGTAGTAATAAAATTGATAGTCTTGAATTGATATCTCAATTCCTACCTTAGAGTAATTACATACATACGTTTGCATAGAGAGAACCTAGAATTCTACATAAATTTAGTCAATATACTTGTCTCGCTTTTTCTAACTTAATTTTCAAATAAGGCAAAAAGAGACAAATATATTCAAAGACGTTGCGCGTAATTCATGCGTGAAAATAGAAATGTCAAGTGGTCATATTTAGCCTCTTTTTACACTACTAAATAAAAATGTTATGAGGGGGGCTTATCCCAGACCTGTAGGAAATTGAAACACTATCCAAGCACATGCCATTTAGTGCCACGCACGACGTATTTATTCACGATGCGGCGTGAACCATAGGTACTGTATGCGGTAATACTCTGTGCTCCTTGGGGTAAATGCCATAGTATAAATATTTGCAGTAGATCAAATGAATTGAATACTATAATAATTGCATTGTTACTTTTCTTCTTTAGTAGGATTTCTTTATTTCGTCAGATTTACATTTTATTATTTATAAGTTTACTTTTAGGTTTTAGGTTGTTCGTTACCGTTTCAGTCTATTAAAGTCCATTGCTGAACATAGCTCCCCCCCTCCCATAGGTTGCCTCATAGGGACGATATTTGCCATAGTTGCCACGCTTGGCAAGCGGGTTGCCAACCGCAGTTTGTTTTTATTTTTAGTCGTTATTAGGAAGACGCTGCTGTCCATCTCCTGACTTTTTTCTCTCTGTCGCCTCTTACGACACCCATAGGAAGTTATAGTGTAACTGTTATTCTTACACCGCCACTACACGGCCCGGGAGGTTGTACACAGAAATGTATTTGTGAATTTACAACACACTCACAGTAATATAATAAAACAAAAAATTTAGAACAAAGTAAAATATTTGAACATAAAAAATAACATTTAGCAAATTAAAATATATAAAAATTACGTTTCCTCGAGGAACCATGTTGCCAAGTTTCACAAATCAAATTTCCGCCAAATGTGAATTTGGAAAAAAAAATATAGTTTTTAATTTAGTTATTTCTGGCCTTCGCTACTAACGAATTTAGGATTCGAAAAAATAGAACGCATTTCTATAACTCATTGATAAGTGTCCTATTCCGAAAACTTAGCCGTTTTACTATTTTAATTTTTATTTGTTTACAAAACTATTGATTTTCAAAAAAAATCATTAAAATCCCTTTACAATACGATTACCTTTAAGTACATGCAATTTTAATATAATTCCGTGCTGTAATTACGATGTAAAACGAAAATAGGTTTTAAAATCGACTCTGTTTCGGATTTTTTTTCTATCGACTAAAGTACAATATATCGTGTTTTGAACCTTTAATATCACTCAATAAAGGATGTATCTATGACATTTTTTTTCTGGACTTAAATATAGTAATTTGACTATTTAAAACTAATTTTACAAGAGCCAATATTGGGATAACCCGCAGTTAAGATCGTATTTATTTCTCCAAGATCGTACTGGCTGATTTATTTGACAAATGTAATTTTAATTAAGTGAGTCGCATTATTTATTACGTGTGATGTCTCTTATATATATACAGTAATCTATGGTGTGATATCTTTAAAATTTTATCTTTAAATAAAATATATCTTTAAAGATGACATGCTGAAAGAAGTAATGCTCTTAAATTAATTGTTTCATATTTAATTAACAGAACTCAAAAAGTTGTCATTAATAGTATAAGCTCTTCCGGGTTGATAGTACAAATGGGCGTGCCTCAAGGCTCAATTCTCGGCCCCTTTCTGTATCTTATATATATTAATGACTTACCTTACATAGTAGGGGATAACCATAATATAGTATTATTTGCTGATGACACTTCATTAATTTTCAAATTAAAACGACAATTATTAAAATATGACGAAGTAAATAATGCTATATCTAAATTAGTAAATTGGTTTAATGTTAATAACTTGCATTTAAATAGCACTAAAACGAAATGTATGAAGTTCATGACTCCAAATGTCAGACAATTAAATACTAATGTAATTTTAAATGGGGAGGAACTGAGTCTTGTCGATACCACCATTTTTCTTGGAATAACACTAGACGCGAAGCTTCAATGGAGCCCCCATATATCAAAGTTAGCAAGCAGACTTAGTTCTGCAGCATATGCTGTAAAAAAAGATTAGAAATCTTACCAGTGTGGAAACAGCTAGACTTGTTTACTTTAGCTATTTCCATAGCATAATGTCGTATGGTATTTTGCTATGGGGACACGCAACTGACACTGAAATTATATTTGTTTTACAGAAGAGGGCCATAAGAGCAATCTATGATTTAAAACCTAAAGAGTCGCTCAGACAAAATTTAAGGAAATTAATATATTAACTTTGGCCTCTCAATACATTTATGAAAATGTAATGTACGTACACAAAAATAAAAGTAGTTATACAAAAATAAGTGATATTCATTCTGTAAATACTAGGAACAGATACAAGCTAGTAGTACCAGTTACTCGACTCCACCGAGTCAGTAATTCATTCTTGGGGCGATGTATACGCTTTTACAACAAAATCCCAGAAAATATACAAAATTTGACCTGCTCAAAGTTCAAAAACTTTATCAAACATAGTTTGTATAAAAGGGGTTATTAAAATGTTAAGGAATTTATGGATGATAATAACCCCTGGGAATGAGGTGTTCGCTGCCAGGCTGTTTCTAATTTGTTTTGTGTGGTTAATTGTGTAATATACATGATTGTAAGCTGTTATTTAAAAAAAGTCCCGCTGGGTTTCTTGCTGGTTCTTCCCAGGACAGAGGTTTTTTTTTCGAACCAGTGGTAATTAGACAAAAGAGTGACTTTCAATAAGTATTATTTATAATCTATATTGAATAAAAAGTTTCTGTTTCTGTTTCTGTTTCATGTCTTAGTATGAAAATGGTTCAGAGTTCGTAAGCTTCCGTCGGTGTGTACGTTTTTATTATCCTAGAATATAAATTACAACTGTAAGTAAACTGTATTTCACATTATTTTGAAAATAACGAGTCTGTTTTTTGTAAAAATGAGACTGTATTCTAATATTATATAACCGCTTAAATAAATTGAAATATAAAATTTATTTAAATAATAGTGATTTTGTTTTAAAGCATATTGGCAAAGTCGACAACCCCATATCGGCATTCTTCTTTATATTTTCGTTGTTTTAGTATGCCTAACCTTTTTATTTGGTCTGAGGTGTAAAAATGATAAAGAAAATTGTATGAGAGTAATTCCACAGCCACAAAACCATTGGATAAAGAACAATGAAACTGTATTTGTTTAAAAACTTCTCCAAACACTGCTTTGTTGACGAAGGGAAATGGCGAAGGCTGAAACCAAGTGCAATTCAGTTACTATGTTTTATTTTATTTTCAATTACGTTACGCCTCTTTTAATATATTCATGTCAAACCAGCATACAGTCAATGGGAAACCAACATGCGAATAGCATTATTAATACGAGGGTGACATTGAAAGTTCTTAGAAAATCAAAAACTGAAAAAACTAGCAAGTTATTAGTTTTATTATATCTTTTCAAAATAGTCCATTTACATCAATACATCGCTGCATCCAATGGAACCACTGAGAAAAGCACTTTGCCCACTCGTCCTTAAGGGTATCTTCGACCTTAGGGGACTGCTTCCTCGGCGTCCATAAAATATTTTCCTCGAAGTTTTTCTTTTATTTTCGTAAATAAATAAAAATCGCAAGGTGCGAGGTCGGGGCTATAGGGCGGTTGACCCAGTAATTCCACGTCTGACGTCGCCAAGTAGTCGATTGTTTGCTTGGCGGTGTGCGACGCGGCGTTGTCGTGGTGAAGGAGGATCCTACTGCGAGGTCGTTTCTCCCGAACTTTTTCCAAGACAAGTGGCAATCAATTGTTAGTGTACCACTCTGCAGTAACTGTTTTTCGATCTTCTAAAACAATTGTTGCGTAATGACCTGTCCTTCCGAAGAAAGAGGCCACCATCTTTTTTCCCACGCTTCGACCTCTCTTCACTTTAGTTGGCGACTCCTCGGAAGGAAACACCCAGACAACAGACTGTCTCTTAGTTTCAGAATCATAACAATAAATCCAGCTTTCGTCACCCGTAAGTATGTGGAATATAGGATTTGAGTCACCTCCGTTAAATCTTTGAACCATTTCACAACACCAATCAACACGACGGAGTTTTTGGGCCTCTGTCAAATTATGAGGTATCCAGCGGGCACAAAGCTTCCTGACCGCTAAATGTTCAAGGAGGATTTTGTGCACTTGACTCATACCGACATGTCCGAATCTGCTGATAGGTCACTCTTTTGTCAGTCTCTATCATACGCCGCACAACACTGATGTTATCTTCAGCCGTCGCCGTAGAAGGCCGTCCCTCACGCAGATCATCGGTGAGATTAGTGCGACCACGTCTGAACTCATTAAACCAGTTGTAAACAGTGACACGAGATGGGGCTTCATCGTGAAAGGCCAATCGAAGTCTATTATAACTTTCTTGTTGACTTAAATGACATCGAAAGTCATAAAAAATCATTTTACGAAAATTTTCTCGCGTTAAATTCATGCTGACGTGACACAGACAATTTTCAATTTGCCGGCAGATCGTAAACAAATGACAAATTAATCAAATACATACACAATAATACTGGCAAAGAGTTCCATTTTTAAAATTTGAACTTATTTTTTATTATATCGTTTACAAGTGGCCAGTTCTAAAAACTTTCAGTGTCGCCCTCGTAATAGCATCATCACATCCGTTTTGAAACTCACAAATACGTTTTTATATTTTAGCAACCAGAGGAGATTATATATACTTCGCCCCCCACAGGACTTAAAAATTGATTGAATGTGAAAATTGTGTAAGCACTTTTAAAAATAACTGACTTAGAACAAAATAATAAGTTTACATTACGTTGTGTAATTATTATTTCACAGGAATTTTCTAAACTCCATACCAATAATCATAATCTAGAATCAGAATCAATGAAAATTAGTGAAAATTTAGTTCAATTAATAATTTCAAATGCGCTTTAGATAAGTTGCGTATACTTAAGTTGGAAAAAAAATTAGCTAAAGCTCAGAAGCTTTCGAGAAAACATCTACTGAAAATCAAATCTCTCCAGCAAAGAACGTGGAGGCTTAAAAAGAAAAACATAAACTTAAATTTATGATAGATTGCAAGAGATCCTAAAAATGAAAATTTTGGAAACGAAAAAAAATTATAATCTTTGCCTGAATTCTTTTAATTTGTTGTTTATACGTAATATAATAGGGAGACCAAATACTACTTGCGTATTCTACTCTTACTGTGTTTTGAACGTACGCTTTTGATACAGTTTATGTCCGAAAAAGGTTTGCAAGTACGTAGAACAAACCTTAGAATGTTTAAGCTTTTTGCACTGTTGTATCTACATGTATTGTCATAGCCAGCTTCTTGTCAAGGGTAACACCTCAATCAACATTGTAAAAAGTCCAAAGTCGGGCTCATAGCACCACTTACCAGTTAGTATTTTATTTATTTATTTCATCTTTATTAGACACCTTACAATAAGGGGTATAAAAGGCCGACTTACACCTATTGTTTTATTTCATTATCTACCAGTTAACCCTGGACGATTTGAGAAACTGTGGCAGGTGCAAAGAATTTACTAAATAAAATGAGTATAATATAGATATAAGATACAATAAGCATTATATAAGTTATTTTAATATGGCTAAATTGGTTTTATTTTTTATGTAAAGGGTAAATAAATATTTTATTTGAATATGTACTTTGTGTTATTTTTCTCACACCTAATGTAAAACTGACGGAAAAGCGTCGCAAAATTTGGCAAACATAATTTCTCTTAGTTTACGATATATCTTAACAAGATCGACCTGATTTACAAAATTCAGCGAAATTGAAACAAAATTTAACTAAATTGAAAACATTTTTAAGTTCCATTGCTGAACACTTCGTCCGTAGCAGGCCTTCCCCTAGTCCGTATCCTAAATTTACATATATAAATTTAAGAAAATATTATTCCAATGTTAATTTTATTGAGCCATAGATAAAACGAGTATATCGATAAGGTTGTTCTTTTCTATTGTTACCATCACTAGAATTGTCTATGGTATACAGGGTTATTTTTTTATAATCGGCCAAATTTGCAGAGAAGGTTCAGATTAAGTAATATAGGCGAAAAGTGGCGTGAAAAAAAATTTATTAAAGAAAATCCCAACCATTTTGTCCTTCTTATCTTTTAAATTTAAAATGCGTGGTAACGCATTATTTTAACTGATTGTCATTCATAAATATCTAATGCCTACTATTTTACTATGTACGCACACATTTGTAAGGGTCGATCTTTCGTCAAAAACATTGTGAATTGAATCGCACACAGAGAAGCGCGCGTAAGCGTAGTTGTTGTCCATAAAACACATTCAACTTGGGATTATTTCAAATAAAAGCAGAAGCCTTATATATACTCGTATTTTCAAAAACTGTAATAACTGTATATCATTATTTATATATTTGAACTTAAGTTTAAAATTTGGCTACTGTTTGAAAAATAACCCTGTATAAAAAAGCTAAAAAAAACGGCTACAACCTTCTTAAGGAATCTCTCCTCTCTCTTCGGCAAAAACATTGTGAATTGAATCGCAAACAGCGGAGCGCTACATGAGGTTTTGTTCTGTTTTTAAGACTCTATGCTAGTAATTACTCTGAGATTCCTACAATTTAATACTCCTTCGAAGCGTACTAAACACACATCTCTACTTCATGTTCCGTTAAGACGTTCTGAATATGCTCAAAATTTAGTCATTAGTCGTACACTTAACTGATATAGCAAAAACTTTTTATGTATTGATATTTTTCACGACAGTAAAGCTACCTTTAAAAAACGTGTGCAGTTTACATGCGGCAGAAGTGAAAGCTTCAAATGAAATGAAATATAAAACAAAAATATTTCACAGCAAATGCTTTATTTAATTAGATAATTTTCAACCACAAGTGCAGCATTAAATATAACAAAAAAGTTTAATTTTATAGCAAATAAATGTTACAATCCTTATTTTTAGACATGTACAGCCTAAAGAAGACAATTTATTTTTGTATTGAGAATGGGCCCACCACCGTAACCAGGCGTAACTTAATGAAACACATGTCGATTTATTCCTTATAACCAATATATTACAATAGTAGGTAATATTAGTTTTACCGTATCTAACGGGAATACTGAGAAATTAACAATTAAAATACATAAAACATAAACACTCACGCCTGTCACCCAGAGGGGTAGGCAGAGACTATGGACTTCCATTTGGCACGATCCTGACACACCTCTCTCGCCTCTTCCACATCCATATACCTACGCATACACGCTCGTCGGTTAAGGGTACTCTTAATTTGGCCCATTTTCAATATATCGCCAATTTGGTCGATAAATTTTCGCCTAGGGCGTCCCTTCCCGACTCTGCCGTTCACCTCTGCCACATAAAGTTGCTTTGTAACTCTTTCCTCATTCATTCTTTCCACATGCCCAAACCACCGAAGCATTCCTTTCTTAATCCTGGTCACAACATCATCTTGCAAACCACACTCTTCTCTTATCACACAATTTCTCACTCTGTCATTCAGATTCAGCCCTAACATACTCCTTAATGACCGCATTTCTACAGCATTTATTCTACTCTCGTGTTTCTTCTGCCACATCCAACTTTCACTACCATACATTAAAGTAGGGACTAACACAGCATTGTGAATTGCCATACGTGCCTTTTTGGACACATTCTGAATTTCCACAACAGAGTTTAGAGCCCCATTTACTTTATTTCCTGCGTTCACTCGTCGTTCTATATCCTTATCATATCTACCATCCCCTTTCTTTTAATGAACTGTTCATTAATGTAACCATCATTTGCAACTCGGCCGCCGACGATGCGAGTATGACTTCGACATTCTTCAACTTTCAAATTTTCCAAACAACTGTCCATAAATAGGCTGAACAGCCACGGGGAAGCCACACCGCCATGTCTTACCCCTTTATGGATGCTAAACCAGTCCGAGTAGGCCCCGTTGATCCTGACACAAGCACTGGAGTCCCTATACAGTGACTTCAATGCCTGTATCAACCCAGCGCTCAACCCAAATGAGTTCAGTGTTTGCCGTAACACATCCCTGTCCACTCTGTCATAAGCCTTTTCCAAATCCACGAACGCACAAAAAAACCTTTCTTGACATTACACCACACAGTCTCCAAGTCTAAATCATTCATACACAATTCATCAACACCACTGTCCCTACGTTGGACCCCCGGTAAACCCTTGTATCTACCACTGCGCTCCTCCTTCTTTCATCCACAATTATGAAATCTATCATGCTTCTATCACCACCTCTTTCCCATGTATACATGTGAATCTTTTTATGACGAAAGAAAGTGTTCGTCAAATATAAAAATATTCTTTTCCACACATACGGTGAGGAGGCTTTCACCATTCTCATTTATTCTTTCATCACCAAACGTTTCCAATATCCTTTCATAACCAAGCCTCTTCACGCCAACCCTTCCATAAAAATCTCCTAATATAACAATATTTTCATTACCCTTGCATTTCATTAGCACCATCCTTACCATCTCTCAAAACTTCTCTCGGATATAAGTGGGCTTAGACATATCTGGGACGTAGACCCCTAGAACAAACAACTTCTTTAAGCCCACTTTCATTCGTATCTATAGCAGTCTCGGGCTTACACATTCATACTCTTTCACACAATAACCCATTATTTCTGAAAGGATGATACCGACTCCCTGGCATGCCCGCTCGGTCTCGTCTACACCAGACCAGTACGCGGTATACATGCCATGTGTAGTGGCATCCTTTCCCTTCCGTTTCGTCTCATTGACCCATAACGCATCTATTCCTCTATTATACATCATATCGCATACTTCATCCATCTTATCATTCATTGCTCCACATACATTCAGCGTAGCTAAACGGGCTTCCGCAATCCACTTTTCGCCCCTCCGGGAGACAGAACGTGACGGGTGGCGAACCTCGTCGCCGGTTTTCCTCCCGGAGATTCTTCGCACCCCTGTCCCATTAAAGGGGCACCGGGAACTCGGTGTCACTTCTTTTATTTTGTGCCTCATGGTGCGAAAGTAGGGGGTGGTATTTTTTACGCCGTTACCACAAGGCGAGGAATATGAAATATGAATATCACAATAACCTAAAAACAAACTAAAAGTGATTGTCTAGTAGTTTTCACCGGTATTATAAGTTAAAATAGTGCTCTGGTCAATAATTAATAGTGTAAAAGAAAGTTGTAGGTACATTCAGCATTTATACGTACTTTAAGTTTCATGGAAAATGTTTTTAGTAGTTCGTTCTTCTTTATACGCATTTTTTTCATATTACATTAGCTAATTCACGAATATCAAAAAGAACTTTTTTTTCCAGATTTTATGATTATATATAAATTGGTATATTTTTTATGTGTAATAAAATTAAGTTACGTTAAAGTTTCTAGTGGGCCCAAAAACGATTGTCTGCTTTTAGTGTATTAAATCAAAAGAATATTTTCTTTCTATTAAAATTGCGACGTCTACTTTATTTTATAGTTTTTTTTAATAGAATATGGGTGACAAACAACAACACAGTCCACGTGTTGGTAAGTAGATGCTGTGGCCCATAGATATCTACATTTATCCTTGATTAAGAATCAAAATGGAGATGCGTTGTCACCCCGGAGCACTAAGATGGAATGCCTCATAGATTACTGTATATAGAATGCCTCATTACCAGTAAAAAGGGTATCCGGTTCTCTACACTCACCATACGAAACACAGCAGCATTAAGCTGCTATTTTACTCTGCTATTCTGAGAGAGCGTGCTATGTGGCATGAACATATTTTATCATAAAAAGGAACTAACCTATTTCTAGAACGTAAAATTTTATTAGCGTCGTTTTTATTTTCGTAGAATTTTATCTAAACACATCTTACGTAATCGACAATTTATTCAAAACTCTCCTAGGAAAATAACCTTCATTCAGCAACAGGCTGTTTTTAATCTAACTTATCACGGTTTGAATAAATTGAAAATCACATAAAAATATAATGTAGCAATAATGTAATGAAGTATGTACTATAAATTATTATAATTATAAATTTAATATGGACTGTGCATAATGTGACTGTAATGATTTGAAGTCTGCAGTCTCTGACCGTATTTAAGACGACTTCCGGGTTAAAAAATATCCCAATTTCAATAGAGAAGGCGGCTAGGTACTACGACCTGCTTCGTATTTTGTAATTAATAAAATTAAAAGCAAGCCCAAGCTTCCGATTGCAAGATTTCAAGATACAGTACGCAAGCTCATTCTACGTAGATCAGCCCTCAATTAATAATAATTAATGTTAAAGGTATGGTCCAGGTTAATTATGAGATCGGGACGTCAAACACCGTGGTCACAGGGGGCCTGAGTCAAGGCATGGCAAAGCTCTTGAAATATCGCGAGTTCCTAACGTTATTATTAAGGTATCTTTTTAAGTGTTTATAGCAACAAATAAATATGTTCTTCCTTTAAATCACCCGAGTATCCAAAAAAAGAACTTTCATTTTGCAATATTATACCCGTTCTCTTTGATTTTTACTGAAGTTACGATATTTTTGACCTTTTTTTAGCATTATTGACTTATTCTGTGTGCTCGCATTAACATGTCAAAGACACAAGAGATCAAAGATAGGTCATTTAAATTGCCTACATTTGTGACTAACTCGATGGTAGGATAACAGATTTACATTTATTGTATTTTACCTAAGTTTATTATGTAAGTGTAAGTGGAAAGGTGTAATTTTCTAATGTAATGTATTTAATGTTTAATTTTTATCATATCCACTCGAAGTGGAAGGTTCTGGGCGCTACTCATTAATTTCATTAGTTTATTACAGCTTAACAAAAGTCTACTGCTGAACATAGGCCTCCTACATAGATTGCTTCATAAAGGAGATGTTGCTATTCTTGCCACAGAAAATCCACTGTTGCCTCATATGAAACCTGCGGGATTACATTTTCTTGTAAGTTCTCTGACGCTGCCACAACATAGCGTGCTAATATTTATTTATCGTAGCTAATTATATATTTTGTGTTTCTATTTATTAATTCTAAAATAATATAACTGCTTGTTAATGCCGCAGAATTAGACGACTTTTGCAGGCACTCAATAATCGAATCAACTTTCAGATTCATTAGGTGATGTGGATGTTTATTCTGGAAATGGCAAGAGAAAATTTTCCTCTTCGTCATATCATGTGCTATGTACACTTTATAACATAATATCTGACATATTTATGATTGAGCGTGACAATTTCATCTCTACTTGTTAAATGTAAATATAAAAATATGGTAATTTGAGCTCACGACGCTAAGTGCTAATTCTATAGTAACTACTACTTCTAAGTACTATCAGTTCAAGGTTGTTTCTATATTTTTCTTCACTTCGAAAACAGTCCATTAGCAGACTAAGACCTCTTCACATAAACAGGATGGTTTGCCGTAATCGCTGAGCTCGAGGCGACCAAAGTGATATAATTCACATTTTTGTTGCCCAGGAGATGGGCAGCAGCGGTTATCTTATATTAGCTAGCAAATAAAAAACTGCGGTTGCCAACCCACCTGCCAAGCGCGGCAAATATGCAAATATCTCCTTTATGAGGCAATTTATAGGGAGGATGTTCAGCAGTGGACCTTGACAGGCTGTAATGAATGAATAAAAAAATATATACTTTCACGTAAATAATTTCACTGTAGTAAAGTTTTTCTTTTCTTACTTTAACGTTTGTAATAAATTTCAAGACGATAGATACTACTTAGACGCGCAACTTCCGATGCATGTCAAAATTTCACACATTTAAGAAGTATAACTTCAGAAATTACACACATGACACTACCAGCGAATAAATATCACAGATTACAGGGAAAAGTGAACTGGATTAAAGGAAATTGCTGCCACTTCAAAATACAAAAAATAGTTTTGTTCTAGTTTTATACTAAAAATTAGCTAAAAATAGTAAAATAGCTAATTTTAGGATTTTAATCTGTAATATAAAAGGTATTAAAATTTCTAGAGCTTAGTAAGAACACTATAGCGTTTTTTTTTAAATATTAAATATGAAAATTTTATTGTATCTGGCTAAATAGTTACGTTGTCTTGAAATGACATGAAAATTGAGAAAATGTCTGTTTTGCTTCTAAGCAGAGTCTTTTATTCGAGAAAATTGTATTCTGGCTTGATGGAATATCACTTTGAATAAAACTACTTTTACGGATTATATCGCGCTTAATAACTTATTTTTATTAATTCCCGACGTTTCGGGTGCTTTACAGCACCCATGGTCACGGGGGACTGAGATGATTGACGTCCCGATGTCAAAGTTAACCCGGAGTACCTTCAGCTTTTTTAATTATTAATTTTAGTCCGATCTAAGCTGAATGAACTTACTGTGTCTTGAAGTCTTGCAGTGGTATGCTTGGGTTTAGTTTTAATTTTATTAATTACAGGATACCAAGCAGGTGGTAGTACCCAGCCTCCCTCTCTATTGAAATTAGGATATTTTTTAATTTCAATAGCATCACGTATCATCCTTGGCAGGAATCGATGTTCTTTCGCGAGAATTTGTGGTTTATCAAATCTAATGTAATGGCGGGGGCCGTCTAGGATATGATCACAAACTGCAGACTTCCCGGAACGTTGGTGCTTCACGTCAGCTATGTGTTCTTTTACGTGGGTTTTTATTGATCGTTTTGTTTTGGGTGCTGTAAAACACCCGAAACGTCGGGAATTAATAAAAATAAGTTACTAAACGCGATATAATCCGTAAAAGTAGTTTTATTCCATGTGTAGTGTTCGCGTAAATATAAGAAACCATCCATACTTAATATTATAAATGCGAAAGTGTGTTTGTTTGTTTGTTTGTCCTTCTTTCACGTCGCAACAGAGCGTCGGCATGGCATGATTTTTTGTATGGGGATAGTTCGGTGGCTGTAGAGTGACATAGGCTACTTTTTTCCGCGGAAAAACATCTCGTTCCCGTGGGAACATCGAATATGTTGCACAAGTTTGTCCTTCTTTCACGTCGCAACAGAGCGTCGCCATGGCATGATTATTTGTATGGGGATAGTTCGGTGGCTGTAGAGTGACATAGGCTACTTTCTACGGAAAAACATATCATTCCCATGGGAAAATCGAATATGTTGCAAAATTAAATTCAGCTAGGTGGCGCCACCGTGATTCTACAAGACGGACGACGGTACGATGGACGAACACAGAAGGTCAGAATATCTGGATTATTATGTCTTTTATCAAAATTAAGATAAAAATGTATGGATCTGTATTTTTCCACGCAGGACCGGGAAGAGAGCGATAAAAAACATAAAATTCACCAGCTGATTTTCTTCAAACGTTTTGGTGCATCGTAATTCACAGAATAAGCGATAACCTCGCAGACGATATTAAGTAATCCGTTGATGCTCTGCCTACCCGCAAGGGTTACAGGCGTGATTATAAGTATAGATCACAAATACTATCACCACCTGTCACGCTTTCACCCTTAACTATTACTTAACAATGGTAGAAACAGTTCTTAGTAAGCCTTATTAATAAGCCTTAGTAATATTTATTGAACGGAAATGAATACAGTTCTTATATGTGGTTATGAATGAATCGGTATTACAATAAGAAAAATTGTGCAAAATTATAAGAAAAATATTTTTTGAGAGTTCTTATTAACTAACGTATACATAGTTTAAATTGATTCCGTTAGATGTCGTTACTAGGTTTTTAAAACGCGGTAACGAAATGTTTCCTGACATGTACTTAACTCCCGCCGTTGAGCCGCGCGTCAACTTATAGTGCATACGGTACCTATACGCTTAAATTGTTTCTGTTTCGTAGATTATTCGACTACCTGCTTTAGATTTCGGTTGTTTGTTATTTGCTTTGTGATTTGGTTAAGGTTGAATGGATTTATATTGGCTTTCATTTTCGGATTTGTGTATTTTCTTGGATCGGTTTTGTTGATTTGGTTGGTATTCCTTTATACATATTTAGACTCTGGATTTGATTTTGGATTTTGTTTATTTAGAATAGTGAATTGGTTTTCATTGTTTTAGGTTGTTTAACAATATTTCAAAGGAATATTAATAGTATAGATAGTGTATACGGTACCTATACACTTACTTCTTTTTTCGTTGGTTATATTTATATTGACTACTGCTTTCGATTTCGGTTTTCTGCGATTTGTTTTGTGATTTGGTTTAAGTTGATTCGATTTTTTTTGGCTATCGTTTTCGGATTCGTGTTGTGTCTTGAATTGGTTTTGTTGTTTTGATTAAAAAAAATATTTAAAAGTAATATTTATTCCTTTTAGGTATTTTAACGTTTTTTTATAAATAGGTTTTTTCTTACTTCAAAATGCCTCGCAAACGTAAGTCCAGCCTTTCAGGAGTATCTTCTCAAAGACAAGCGAAAAGATTAGATCGCTAGAATATTTAGAAGATGCTGAACTGAGAAGGCAAGAACAAGCAGAGCGTCAGGCTGCTTTTAGAGCATCTGAGACACCTTCTCAACGTCAGCAAAGACGTCTTGAACAGACAGAGCGTCAGGCTGCTTTAAGAGCTTCCGAAACACCTTCTCAAAGTCAGGAAAGGCGTCTTGAACAGGCAGAGCGTCAAGCTACTTTAAGAGCTTCTGAAACACCTTCTCAAATTCAGCGAAGGCGTCTTGAACAGGCAGAGCGTCAAGCTACTTTAAGAGCTACTGAAACACCTGCTCAAAGTCAGCAAAGGCGTCTTAAACAGGCAGAGCGTCAATCTACTTTAAGAGCTACTGAAACACCTGCTCAAAGTCGGCAAAGGCTATTCGAACAAGCGGAACGTCAGGCCGCCTTAAGAGCCGCGGAAACACCTGATGAAACTCAACACAGACTCATTGAGCAAGCTGAACGTCAATCTACTATAAGGGCATCTTGGAAACACCAGAACAGACACAGGCGCGAAGAGATGCAAATGCACAGCTCAAGCTGAACGTCGACAAAATTTTCAAAGAAACAATTGGTCGGTTTTTAATGACGCAGCATTCAATTATGATCCGTTAATTGATTTTAAAAATCACAGGTTAGTTGTTATCGGACTGATGGGCAAGGCATGTCGATTTTGCAGCGCTTTAAAATGGAAAGATGAGACCGCAGGCATGTGCTGTTCAATGGCAAAGTGTCTCTTCCGTTACTTGGGAACCAGAAAACCTTTGAAAACTCTCTTTTATATGATGCTAATGAGTAACGGCGCTTTTAAACAGGATCCGGAAATATAACTCATGCTTTCAAATGACGTCCTTCGGAGTTGACCGGGAAATAATAATGCCGGATTTTCGCCTACATTTACGGTGCAAGGGCAAATTTATCATAGAATAGGTTCACTTTCCAGCTGAAAACGAACAAAATAAATTTTACAAGCATATTTTATGGGTGACGAAGAAATTGAGGTAGACCGTCGATGCCAATTTATCCAGGGAGTTGAGAGACACAGTGTTCAAAATTCAAAGATTCTTGCATGAACGTAACATTTTAGTCAAAACATTTAAAACTGCTTTAGAAAACCTACCTGAAGAGGATTATAAAGTCGTCATTCACGCAGATCGGACCCCTTGAGGAGAGCATGAAAGGTGCTACAATGTACCTTTGATAAACGAAATAGCAGCCGTAATTAGTGGTGATCAATTTTCTTCACGAGACATTGTCTTGCGAGCACGTGATGATACGTTGCAACGGGTAGCCGATACACACAAGTTTTATGACGCTCTGCAATACCCACTGATTTATTGCAAAGGACAAGAGGTTATCATTTTCAAATTCCACTCATTAACTCGGTTACAAAGGGCCTACTCCGAACAAAAAGTATCATGTATGGATTTTATGCGTATCATATGATGTTGCGAGAAAATGATTTTAACCTCTTAGCCCGGTGTAGACAATTATTTCATCAATTTTTGGTAGACATGTGTGAAGGTAGAAAGTGAACGTTTCCGTTATATATCTTTAAATCAAAAATCTGCGCGTTGAGAATTATATACATTTACAAGATGCAGTTTCTAGCGACACCAATGTAAACCCCAGAGGTTTAGGTAAAAAGGTAATTCTGCCCTCATCATTCGTTAACAGTCCCCGCTACCTACATGAGTACACACAAGACGCATTCGCCTATGTACGAACTTACGGAAGACCTGATCTTTTTGTTACTTTTACTTGCAATCCCACATGGAAAGAAATAACCGAGGAGCTAATGCCGGGTCAAAAAAGTACTGACAGACACGATTTAGTTGCTAGAGTATTTAGATTAAAAGTACAAAAATTAATGTATGTAATTAACAAAGGGAAAATTTTCGGAGAGGTGCAGTGCTTCATGTATTCAATTGAATGACAAAAAAGAGCCTCGTTGATGAAAAACGTTGTTATATTCTGAAGTCCCCCGCTATTATACTTGGAACACATCTAGGAAGGAGTGGAAACGCCGTATTCAAGGCGCGCCTGTTGCAAATTGGCCCGGTGTAAAGTCATCAGATGCCCTTGGTCGTGTGTATACCGTCCATGTAACTAATTTTGAATGTTTCTGTTTACGATTGCTGCTGCACCATGTTCGGGGTCCTACAGGATATAAAGACCTTAAAACTGTCAACGGTCAGGAATGCGCAGCTTATAGAGAAGCATGTGAAGCTCTGCATCTTTTAGAAAACTATAATCACTGGGATGAAACCATGGAGGAAGCTGTGCAGTGCCAGTTACCAGCCAAAATTAGGGATCTTTATGCAACTCTCATATCATCTTGCGGGCTATCTAATGCACATAAATTGTGGGACAAATATAAAGAGTACATGGCGGAAGATATTTTGCGAAGTTTAAAGCAGACACACGCGTACACGATATACAATGAACACATTTATAATGAAGCATTTGGAAAAATTGAAGATAAAGTAATGGCAATGGTAGGCAAAAAATTAAGCGACTTTGGAATGATAAGCCCTCAGCGAACAACCGAAAATGAACTAAGTGATGAAATTATACGTGAAACAAACTACGATATACCAGCTTTGCAGCAGCAAGTAGCCAATTTGTACCCTTGCTTCCCGAACAAAAACGAGTTTTTGACAAAGTATTAAGACAAATTGAATCTGGAAATGGTGCACTTTTCTTTTTAGATGCCCCTGGAGGAACTGGGAAGACATTTTTGTTAAATTTAACATTAGCACAAGTACGGAAAGATAAAAACATTGCTGTGGCCGTAGCTTCCTCCGGTATAGCCGCCACGCTGCTAAGCGGGGGCCGCACTGCACATTCTGTTTTAAAACTCCCTCTAAATCTAGCCCAGGAAGAATCGCCGACCTGCAACTTTAGCAAAAATAGTATAATGCTACGAGAATGCAAACTTTTAGTGTGAGACGAAAGTACAATGTCGCATAAAAAAACTGTAGAAGCACTAAATCGAACGCTCCAGGATTTGCGCAGCAATACCGATGTAATGGGAGGAATGGTGGTTTTACTGGCTGGTGACTTTCGCCAAACTTGACCTGTCATTCAAAAGGGCACACCTGCAGATGAAATTAAAGCATGCCTCAAGTCGTCTATTTTATGGAACAAGGTGACAAAATTCAGTTTAACTACGAATATGAGAGTGCATTTGTATAATGATATCAATGCTGGAAACTATGCTGACACACTATTAAAAATTGGCGATGGGCGGTTGGAAA
Source organism: Parnassius orleans (assembly GCA_029286625.1). Classification (NCBI taxonomy): domain Eukaryota; kingdom Metazoa; phylum Arthropoda; class Insecta; order Lepidoptera; family Papilionidae; genus Parnassius; species Parnassius orleans. Next base: position 7,304,411 of record JAGSMP010000038.1, on the reverse strand, counting down.
CGGATGCTGAGGGCTGCGTTAAATTGACGAGAGATTTTTGTAATTTAGTACAGAGTCATTCCGAATTAATTGCGAGCGTTTATTCAGATTTAACGAACAACATGCATGAAGACAAATAGTTATGTGAAAGGGCGATTCTTGCACCAAAAAATGAGAGCGTTAACAAAATAAATTCAGATATATTAATTGAAGTAGCAGGAGAAATAATAGAGTATTTGTCAGTAGACACAGTTATGGACACAGAACAGACCACTTCATATCCCGTAGAGTTTCTAAATTCTTTAGAGTTGTCAGGTGTACCCTCACATAAGCTTCAATTAAAATTAGGCGTCTCAGTCATGCTAATGCGAAATTTAGATGCTCCTCGGTTATGTAACGGGACAAGGCTGCGTGTGACACATCTTGGACGGAACATAATCGGTGCTACAATTTTGACAGGCGTAGGAAAAGGTGAAAATGTTATTATACCACGGATCCCTATAATTCCCACAGATCTTCCTTTTCAATTCAAAAGGTTGCAGTTCCCTATTAAGCTCAGTTTTGCAATGACAATTAATAAAGCGCAAGGGCAAACGTTACAGGTAGCGGGGTCAACTTAGAAAACCGTGCTTCTCTCATGGTCAGCTGTATGTAGCATGTTCGCGTGTGTCAAATGCCCAGAATCTCATTCTTTCCCGAATGGAAAAACATATAACATTGTGTACAGTAGCGTCTTAAAATAGTGTTCAGTTAGTTTTTTCCAAAATTCCACAATCAATTAATCAAATTCCCACAGATCTTTCCTTTCAATTCAAAATTTCCTATTTAGCTCAGTTTCTTTTCAATTCCAAATGCTGCACCTCTGACGGACCTATTAAGCTCAGTTTCCTTTCAACTCAAAAGGCTGCATCTCTGACGGATCTTTTATTTGGCTTAGTTTCCTTTCAATTCAGAAAACTGCATCTCTGACGAATCAATTTAGCTCAGTTTCTTTTCAAAAGTCTGCATCCCTGACGGATAATTATGCTCAGTTTCCTTTAATTAAAAAAATATCCCATTTCCATTTGGAATAAACAGGCTATTTTCATGCTTTCCTATACGCTGCGTTTCAAAACATTTAAATAGGCTGACGAATCAATTTTGCTCAGTTTCCTTTTAATGGCTGCATCTCTGACAAATCTATAAAACTCAGTTTTCTTTCAATTCAAAAAGCAATGGATAGTTCATTTCCCAGTGACTATGCAAGCGAAGCCGCGGGTAACAGCTAGTTATGGAATAAGACTACCAAGGTGGTTGAAATATATAAGAGTAGTCATAAAAGATTACTGCAGATTGCGGGACACCTCCCTTACCGCTCCTTGTATTTTTATTCTTTAAAAACCTTTACCCCCACACTAGGATTTTCTCCTGTATCGTTGAGGCAGTTTACAAACATAAATTACACGAGGACAAACATCCAGACCCGGAACAATTATTTGTAGGCCATACAAATACTTGTTCCGTGCGGGATTCAAACCCGCGGCCCCTAGCGCAACAACTTATTGCTAAGCCACTGCGCCACTGAGCCGTGTATGGGAAGTGATTGTCTGAATTTGTGTATTTTTATGAATGCGTTAGTGTTTTTTAAGTTTTTTTTTGTAGGTGAGGGGCAAACGAGCATGCGGCTCACCTGATGGTAAGTGACTACCGCCGCCCATGAACAACTGCAACACCAGGGGAACCAGGGGAATTGCAGATGCGTTGCCAGACTTTTAAAAAGGAGTAGGCTCTTTTCTTGAAGGTCCATAAGTCCTATCGGTCCGGAAAAATCGCTGGTGGTAATCGATTCCACAAGGAAGTTGTGCGAGGAAGAAAACATCTTCTAAATCGTACAGTGGTGTACCGCCAATCATTCAGATGGTGTGGATGTATCGGGAGTTCTACCGCAATGTGCGTTCGTGAAATTTGCGGCTGGGATTAATCCGAACAATTCCTCAGAGCACTCCCCGTGGTAAATGCGAAAGAAAATGCAAAGGGATGCATCATCTCTTCGCAGGGCCAATGAATCGAGCCGATCGGAAAGGACTCGGTCGTCGACGATTAGAGCCGCTATGCGCTGGATGCGGTCAAGTGGAAGGAGCTGGCACTGGGGAGCCCCAGCCCAGAGATGGGAACAGTATTCCATGTGAGGCCGAACCTGCGCCTTGTAAAGTTGCAGGCGTTGTGCCGTCATAAAATACTGTCCCGCTCTGCTGAGTACGCCAAGCTTTATAGAGGCCAATTTGGCCTTCCCTTCCAAGTGACCACAAAACTGCATGTCACTCGATATGTCGACGCCGAGGATTCCGATACTGGCTGAGGCAACAAGGGAAGTCCTTTGAAACTGAGGAGATACAACAAAGGGGTTCTTTTTAGCGGTAAACGCGCAAACTTGTGTCTTCTGAGGATTAAACTGGACTAGATTTAGTCGCCCCAAATCCGAGACTTTGTTCAGCAAAGACTCGACTTCAGACACAAATTTGTTCCGGTACTCGGCGGCATTTTCCTGAGAAATATTGGCACGGCCGGTGTATAGAGCATCACCAGTGCCGTCATCCGCATAGCAATGAATGTAACCTGTTGCAACATATCATTAATATGCAGAAGAAACAGCGTTGATGATAGCACGCAGCCTTGTGGAACACCAGCGTTAATAGGCTTGTTGTCAGAGCATGTACCGTCTACATTGACCTTGATGCTCCGATCTGCAAGAAAGCTGGTGATCCAATTGCACAATTTCTCGGGAAGCCCATAGGAAGGGACCTTCGAAAGAAGCGCTTTATGCCAAACCCGATCGAAGGCCTTCGCAATGTCCAAACTAACGGCCAATGCCTCCCCGTTGGACTCTACTGCCTGCGCCCATCTATGAGTCAGGTAGACCAGAAGATCACAAGCTGATCGATCCCGTCGAAAACCGTATTGACGGTCACTAATCAGCTGGTGATCCTCAAGGTACCGCATGAGCTGGCAGTTTATAATGGATTCCATTATTTTGGAGAAGAAGGAGGTGATGGCGATAGGCCTGTAGTTGGACGGGTCTGAGCGGTCGCCCTTTTTAGGGTTCGGGTGGACAAAAGCTGTCTTCCATGGTTTCAGGACTACGCCTAAGGAGTAGGAGTACCGGAAAAGACGCATTAGAACCAGTGCCAACTCCGGAGCACACGTCATCATTACAATTGGGGGGATTTCGTCAGGCCCACTCGACTTGAGGATGTCCAGAGAGAGGAGTGCTTAGCGAAATGAGCACTGTGAGAACCGCACATCCGGCAAGGAGCACTCACACCGCGGGATGGTCGGCGGTATGTTGCCTCCGTCATCAAGAGTCGAGTTGGACTCAAAAAGGGAGCCTAAAAGATCGGCTTTCTCTTTTGAGGCGTGGGCCAGTGAGTCGTCTTCCCTGTGCAGAGATGGTAGTGATGGCTTACAGAAATTCCCTTGGACAGCCTTGGCGAGAGATCAGAATACACGGGTTTCCGAAGGAAGGCGAACTAGTTTCTCGCCAATTCTGCCTATGTGCTCTGACTTTGCCTTGGCAATAACTCTTTATAAGGACCTGGAGGCGAAATTATACTTCTTTTTAAGCATGCTGGTGTTTACATCCTAAGCCACCGAAGCCTCAGCCCAGGCCTGATAACACTCCTGCTTAATGCGTAATGCAGTCTTACAGAAGCGAACAAACCAAGGCTGAGATCTGCCTCCGATGAATACCACAGATAATGGAAGGAATAGTTCCATTCCCTGTAGCACCACATCAGTGATAGAGTCAGCAACGGCGTTGGGATCATCCGGCGAGAAGCAAACCCGCCCCCATGGGTAGGATGCAAAGAAAGACCGCATTCCGTCCCACTCCGCCGACCTGTAATGCCAAACACGGCGGCAACCTGCATAACGCAACCGCGAGGGGAGCGTGAGTGGCACCACACTCCGGATCAGACAATGGTCCGAAGAGCCGAGAGGGGCATCGACGGAATTCTGATATCCGACCGCATTAGAGGTCAACAGAAGGTCCAACAGGGAAGGTGTATGATCCTCCACATCTGGAATCCGCGTAGGTGAAGTAACCAGTTGTGTCAGACCATATGCCAAGGCAAAGTTATAAAGAGATCTCCCCGCATGATCGGTTAAACGTGAACCGAGCCATTCGGCGTGGTGGGCGTTAAAATCGCCAAGGATCACGATCTCTGCGGATGGGACCTGTTGTAGCAAGGAATCTGTAGCCATTTGGACGTGGTCGATGAGTCGGTCTGTTTCGGGATTACCGCTATGGGACCTATAGAGGCACCCGTAGACGCGCGGATAGTCGCTGTCTACGCGTAGCGAAAGGATGTACAGGTCCGAACCTTTAAGACTGCCGAGGCGTCGAGAACAGATGGCCTCTCTGACGTATACGCAAACTCCAGCCCGAGGCACAAAGGAGTGTTCCAATTTGTACCCCGCGTCTCGGTCAGAAAGAGCAAGGCCGGCTTCGCCGTCTCGAGATGATAGTGGACGGCGTTCCGGTTCGAGTGAAGTGCCCTGATGTTGCAGAAATTCACGGATAGCGTGAACCGTGAAACGTGATAGCCAGACGAAACGCAGAAGCAGAGCTTCCACTTAGTACGGTATTAAAAATCATAAGCGTCGTGGTTTTTTTTTTCGCAACGTTTCACCTCAGGGCCTGCATGAGTACACTATTATTTAACGTACTTATAATATAAAATAAAAGAAGAATGATATGTCGTTAAGAAGTTTCACTTCGTACGTGTGTACACAATTACACGCATATTTTTTTTGTTTTATAATTGTATAGTGAACTGGGCTAGACATATTTACCGCATGTTGGACAAATTGTGACACATACGTACCAGGAAGTGGATCCCACACAATATTGAACAACACCGTGGCAGGCCCAGAAGGAGAATGAGGGACGAACTGGACATCTTTTGTACTGACTGGACTCAAAAGCCTTAAATCGTGAGGAACGGATTTTTTTACAGAATAAGGGGCAAACAAGCATACGGCACACTTAATGATAACTTATCACTACCGCTCGTAACCATCGCAGGTACTTTTCCCGTCTTTGAGGAAGGGGTAGTTTCCCTACTTGAAGCTCCCTAAGTATCATCAGTCCGTGAAAATTGCTGGAAATAGCAGATTCTACAAATTTGTTGTGTGAAGCAAAATTGCACAATTCTGTACCGCCACGCATCTAGACATTGTGTGGATGGAATTGTGAACTACACCACAACGTGCACATTTTGATCATCAAATGAATTTGATTGAGGTCAGGTTGGACAAAAATATTTTATTTTAGGCACGATTATGACGCTCTAGAATTGATTCCTCCAGAAATAGTACATGCTTGTAAAACAATAAGCATATCGTCCCCGTAGTTGGAAAATTAAATAAGTCCGATTTTGGCGATATTGACTTTCCTATTTTCAAAACACCTAAAACATGCCGCATATTTGAGCCTTACAGGCGTTTTCGTATCTTATTCCGTTCCAAAATATAGCCATTTTTGTCGGACAGATGGAATAATAAATATCTTCATACAAACACTATTTTTAAAGGAAAATAAATAACTCAGTAAATAAATCAATAACTGTGGTCAATGATAAGTTGAATGTCAAATAAATTAAATAACATGAGTTGTTGAATTTTCCTCAACTTCAAAATTCTTTCACAAAACTAACTAAGTTCTAGGAAAACTAAATAATTCTATTTATTTAATTCTGCTATTCAAATTCTGATATAACGTACTTAATTTATAAATACTTGATGTTATCTATTTCTTCTACAACTAGATAATGATTAATTATAAGATACTAGGCAAATAAAATTAAATAAATTAAGTTGTTTATAATTGCCATAAAACAAAATGCACCTGAGAAAAGTCATCATTAAATTTTTAAGAGAATTTGGCGCGAAATATTCTGATCAGGAACGAAGACGGAGGCGGGGTGAGCAGGTGCGGTTTGATGCATCGCTCGCGTGTCGTGCGTTTTAGTCTAATACGTGACCTTCAATTGCATTGACGTCAGAGTGACCAATAATGGATTCGCGAGGTAGATTTATGGTGAAAATGTGTCAAAGGAAGAAGATTCATCTGAGGTATGTACTTACGATAATTTAGAACAATTTTTTGCAAATTAAATTAAGAAATTAGAAATAATACGATTAAGTACGTCTTTCTTAACCGTAAGAACGTTTGAACAACATTAATTAATAATTATATCATAACTATGTACTGATATTTATTTTTCCTCCCTTATGCGAGTTTGTATATCAATCATTTTGAGTTGTGGGAGAAGTTGATAACTCTTCTGCTTTCATTGGAATTTTGACTCTTAAGTTGAAGAACTAAGGTTACTTTTAGCTTGTCACACAAATTGTTTTTGTTGGGTATTTTCGTTAAATATTCCTTTAAAGTGAAACTACGTAGGGTACCTACGTTTAAATCTGACAAGTCTGACAGTCCCTCCCGCCCGCCTAGGGCAGCATGACTCATTGATGATTTTAACATCCCATAAAAGGTACCTATAGCAAAAATTATTTTTAGTTAACAAATAGATTTTTTGTTTTGTTTACTACGCGGTTTTGTTTACTAGGTGCTCAGATAGTTCTTAGGGTGGTCCCGTTTAAGTACCTAACTCTTGTTGTATGGCTGACATTATTACCTAAGTGACCTAACCAACCTAGATACCTAATGTATCTAACCGTATCAAAGTTGGCGAATTCCGAGGCTTATTAAACGATGACCAAACGTGTGCCATGACTTGACAAATTTGACTGCATAAACTCTTGTCACATGATTATTATTTTACTTGTTTCTAATTAAATACCTACTATATTATTGCTTCTTATTGTTTTAGGACAAAATAAGACAATCAAACAACAGGACAAAGTACCATTATTGTCAGCCCACAAAACATAATGTTATAACATGCCAGAAATTACCATCCGAAATGAACAAAATATTTGCAACGACATAAATTTTGCTGTTGATATTACGATAGAAAAAATGCCCGATGGGCTGTTGGTTACTGATGTTCCTAAACTTCCTGAGCATGACGGATTTAAGATAATTACATGCGAATCGGCTCCAGCATCAATAATGGCTGGCAAAATGATTACTAATAACATGACCCACCCCAATCAGCACCTATGCCTGTAAATGTCAGTCCCATGTCTTTGTGTAGCAGTAAAATTAATTTAAATGAAGATGACAACATAATCTTATACAACTATAAAGATGTCAGTTCGCCTATCAGAGGTCAAGTCAATTTCGGGTATCGAACCAATGCTACCTTCGACAGATGAAGAACCTTTTCTGATTCTGGATCTTCATGGATTCGGACACAGAAGAAGAAAATAAAATAAAAAGGAAAAGTAGTTCTTTAATAAACATCAATATTTCAGTGGCTAAGAGAAAAAAAAGAGTTAAGAGATTTGAACGAATAAACCCCATTTTGTCGAGTGACTCTGAAGATGAAACAGGTATATTATAACAACTCGCGCTATTATTGAAACTCCTATTGACCAAGTCTCACCAGTTAACCGTGATAGAAGGATCAAGGAACACAATATCACAATCGCTGAGACAACAGATTCAGAAAAGGAACAGGAAATATGGAAAAGAAATCTACAGATGGAAAATACTAATGAAACAAACTGGAAAAGAAATAAAGAGTTGGAGAAGAAACGAAAATGTTTGCCATATAAGAGTAAAACTGGAAAGTTTCTTGCAGCTAAACTACCTAAAGTCCTAAATGCAGCCAAAATTGTCGCCAGAAATGCACAGAAAAGTTTACACAAAACGAGCGTGAGAAACTTTGCAAATCCTATTGGTCTATACAAGATTTTAAGCTGCAAAAGAGTTTTCTTAAGCGCATCATCATTAAGCCAGTGCAGACTACAAGAAAATCTGTACCGATCGAAAAACAAAGAAGTTCTAGCAGAGAATACGGTTTCTATAAAAATAAGACTGTATTTGAACGAGTATGCAAGAACTATTTTATGTCCTCTTTGCATTTCTACTGGTCCAATCGAAACTGCAGTAAAACATGTGGATGATCATGGTGTATTTACAAAAATAGATAATCGTGGCAGACAAGCGCCTGCAAACAAAACTCCTGAAGAACAGATACAAGAGGTAAAAATCACATTGAAAGTTTTCCTGTAATTGATTCCCATTACTGTAGAAAAAACAACCAGGAAATACTTAGAACCTACCTTGTCAATATCAAAAATTTATGATTTGTATTTGCAGAAAATGAAAGAAAGCAATAAAGTGCCAGTAAAATTAAATATTTATAAGAAAGTGTTTGGTACAGAATACAATTTAGCGTTCTATCACCCCAAGAAGGATCAATGTAGCATTTGTAACAATTACAAAAAAGATAAAACTAATATAAATATTCAAAATGAGTATACTCAACATATAGAGCGAAAAGAGGCATCTTATAGATCTAAAGAGCTGGATAAAAAGAAGTCGGGAGAAGATGAATCATATTTGTGTGTCACCATGGACTTGCAAAGTCTACTGCAGATTCCATCGACTGCAGATAGTCTAATGTATTATTCCAGAAAATTAAATTTATATAATTTATCTATTTATGAGTTTAAACCTCCACAGAACGCCGCTCACTGTATGATCTGGACGGAAATAAACGGCAAAAGAGGCAGTGTTGAAATAGCATCTGCTATTCATTTATGGATTAAGAATCTCCCCAAGGTTTTAACGCACGTCACTATTTATTCCGACACGTGCTCGGGACAAAACCGAAATCAGTACATAGCAGCATTTTTATTGTACTTAGTACATACGCATGAGACAATCAAAGTATTAGAACAGAAGTATCTAGAAAGTGGTCATAGTTTTATGGAAGTAGATTCAATGCATAGTGCCATAGAAAAAGAAAAAATGTACACAGACACGTATTCTATAATAGATTGGAAGGGAATTATGCTACGGGCAAGATCAAAAAGACAAAATAAAAATGTAACTCCATATAATGTAACTGAATTATCATATCAAGACATGATTGATGTAAAAGCACTTGCTTCGAAAATAATTAAAAACAAAACTATAGCGGAGAATGGGAGAAAGTGTGCTGGTTGAAAATAAAATGTCTTAGATTTGAAAAAGAATTACCTGGTTTTATTAAGTACAGATACGATTACGATGGGCCATATAACTTACTAAATACTCTTTGTAAACCAGGGAGACCGACTAGGAGAACTCCAAACTCTGAAATGCCAACTATAAATACTGAAGATCTTCCCCGGGCATATAAACAATGTCTTCCTATAACAAAACAAAAAAAGAAAGACCTTTTACAGCTCTGTAAGAAAAATATAATTCCTAAAGAGCTTCACGGCTGGTACGAAAGTTTAACATGTTCAAACGAAGACCAGGGTCCATCGCTCCACTGATTCATCTGAAGTCGATGAGTAAGCTTATTTTGGCCCCTGCTCTACATATTGCTGAAAACTAAACTAAACTTTTAAACCCTAACAGCATGAGTAAAATGATTTACAATAGGGTTTTTACATTTACGTTATTAAATTAACGTAATGTTTATTTTAAGTCATGTTTTTAATACATTTGTTATTTAATTTTAAATTATACTTTTTTTTTGTGATGTGTTTGCTCTTGACTCTAGTCTTGGTCAGAGATGACAGAGACAAAGTCTACGATGGAGCAGCTTACCCAGAAGAGCCTGTTCACTCTAACTTTGAAGGATTTACGCTGTGTTTGAATGAATGGATACCTATGTTTGTCTTTTTACAAGTTTACATTTAAGTATTGATTAGGTACAGCCATTTCAATTGTTTTGAATTTAAATTATGTTTTATTTTGTTATGAAAGTATTTTTAGTTCTAAGTAAATTGATATAAGAATAAGTTGTTGATTGGTGTACTCAATGTACCTGATTAGTGTCATATTATTTTTAGAGTTTTGAGTTTTATTTAATTGTTGTGTTTACTTACCTTATTACGAAATATTTTTAGTTAAATTGAGTCGTTTGAAAGTTTTATAATGATTGCTGTACCTTTGTTTTGGTGTTCATTTTTAGTTGAGCACTGACCTATGGCTTAGGTGCAAACAATTTTAATTTTTGAGTTTTAACACAGAATAGGATTATAGTACTGTTTTAATCATGTTTTGATTTGATACAAACTTATGTTTTTAGTTCTAATTGATACCTATTTTAAGTTTTTCATAGTTTTTCCTTACTACTTAGGACGTCTTTTATAATTAGGTCTGATTTTAGAGCCATAATGTTATTTTTCGGTTCAAATTATTTTCTGTTTTGATTTGAAAGAATACTTTAAGTTAATTTGTTTTCACTTGTTATAATTGGTGTAATTTTGTTTATTTTTTAAGTTTGTGGTAAGATAAGTAGCTGATTACAATACACTTTTCTAAATTTTATTGTACTTTTCTATTTCTTCCTGAATATAACTTTATTAATATCATAAAACAACTTTTATATTATATGAGACCAATAATAGTTAAAAAATATCGAAGTAATAATAACCTACAAAGCCACTAAATTTTACATTTCAAAATATTTCGAATTTGATAAATTCAATAAATGCATTTATTTCACCAAATTTTACTCTACCAAATGTATTTAGTTTGTAGGAAAACTAAATAAATAGCCGAAATAAGTAGATAATTGTAGTACGTTATAAATAACAGTTGTGGCAAAATTAAACAACTTGATTTTTTATGTGTTATTTAGTTATAGTTAAAGATTGAGTTCAGTTTGTTAAAGCATAATGTAAAAGGTAATCAGGTCCACAAAATATCAAATTACCGACAGTAAAATTGTCCCACATTTTTTAACAAATGTACATTAACTGAAAAAAAAACACTAAATCGCGTTTATCTCAGAACTACAAAATCAGAGTTATTTAATTTTCCAACTACGGGACGATATATGATACATACATGAAATACTCAACAAAATTTTGAATAAAATGGATTATTAAAATACAATATATTAATCAAGATAAAAAAACATTATTTAATCGCCGGGAAAAAACTTTGACGTTCGAATTCTCTTCTTTAAGCTATAACCATACAATATTTTTCAATAATATGCAAGGCATGTTCAATGACATGCCTTGTATATTATCGAATTTGATTCTTAATCGGGTACATTTTTATTAAGACTCTATATTTCCTGAAAATAAGCAAAAATGTTTCAAATATAGTAGATTTTAATTTACCGAATGTCATACGCTTACTTTTTGCTGGACAAATATGCATGCAGCGGAGAAGGGAGCGCTAAATGCCTTTTAGCGTAGGAAATCCTCGCTTTAAGTTTCGTGTTATTATCGAGTCGAAGTCTGATATTTTACAAGCTTTTATTTAACTTGCAATGTTTGTATATAAGTTTGTTAAGGTCAAATCTTGCAAGTGAATTTTAAAACAGTTATCCTCTACTGATTGAGCTGAAATTCTTTTATTATTTTCGAACTTTTGTGATGAATTTAATAGAAAATACGTTTTCATATAGACGTTTTTAATAGTACTTTTTTAATATTGTACATTTTCTAAGTGTAAAAAGTTTTCCAAGTGCTGATAATCCTGAACAAATAAGATAAGGAGCAGACTGCGTCACGCATACAATAAATATTTGAGTTGAAGATAGAAAATATGAAAACGTCCATAGGGACCTTATTTCCGTAGAAAACTTAGTTTCCCCTTAATTATTTTCACTATATTTGTTATAGCACTGATTAGAGAACTAGGTCATTATTATTACAGACGTATTTTGATATCGATTTACTAAAGTTATATTTGTAATTGTGGCGTAAGGAGCCTTGATTTACAATCAGTGAGCTGCTGATATATTTAATGTAAATGATATTGAGATCACTTTTAAATTTTAATAAGCGTGGATGTTTACTTTTTTAATATTAAATGTACATTATGGCTTTCCATGATGTTGCAGCTAAGTGTCTATTGAAACCCGATGCAGCACTTCGACGCGCGTTGGAGTGAATTTTACAATGCAATAAAGAAACAATAAAATTTAAAACGTAAACTCGACATCTCAAACTATGGCCAAAATGCCATTCCACACATTTCCTACATGGCGGATTGAGAGTCGGCAACTGTAGTAAACGCTTACCTTCTGTTCTTTTGCGGTTCCATCCACGCCGATGTGCTTCGTCAAGTCTGAATCGTTCCTAAAATATTCATTACCATATTTCCGCAGTTATCGTAAAATTCAAGTTAGGAAAATATTGCATTAATAATATCGCAGATATGTTTTATATTTTACACGTGGTAGAGCCACGCTACAGCTATATTATGATTGTAGCATGAATAGTTCGACTCGACCTGGGAAGGACCACGGTTTCACAGAATTCCAGCGTAAAATAGCAGCCTAATGCTGCTGTTTCTCGTATGGTGAGTGTAGAGAACCTGAGGTACCCTTTTTACCGGAAACGAGGCATTCCATCGTAGTCCTTAGGGGTGACAGCGCATCTGCATTTTAAATGTAGCTCTCTATGGGCCACAGCACTCACTTATCATAGATGCATAATACTCTACCAGAGACGCGATCATTAAAAGTACCTGAAACGTAAATTAACTATAATTTTGAATGAAATTTTATTATTGGCATCAATATCTTTAACAGTTTTCTCCGATATTTGCCTTTTTAAATTTAGCAATTGCAGTATCAGCCTTGTAGCTAAAAACAGAAGTGTATATTATTGATGTGTGATCTATTTGAAAAAGCATTTAGTAGGAAATACGTTATATTACAGCCGTGTAGTGACGGCGTAAGAGGATCACAAGAGAATAAGTACTCTTAGAAAGAAACGTAATAAGAGCCTCGGACTCCAATTTGGCACTGCAATATATCAAGGACTACTCATAAAAAGTAATGAAGAGTTGACTTCTCCTATTCAGTTCCTAAAATTAAACTGCTGAATAAGGACCATCTTGTCATAAAGGGAATTGGCCGCCATCGTCTTGCTTATCTGATCTGATGCATAAATCTGGCTAATATTCGCTGTCGCAGTACCAGATATATATATACAATATTAGCACATTTGTGACCTAAGAAAATCGTCTCGTGTCATAAGAGGCAACAGAGGAAAACTGAAACAGGAGATGGGAAGCAGCATCTGCCTGATAGCAACTCAAAATTATAAAAGCTGCGGTTGCCAACCAAGGAAAATTGTTTTGTATACATAGACTTGTACCATGTAGGATTCGAATCCGCGGCGCCTAGCATTTAGCTACTGCGTTTCTCAAACGAAAATGAAACTCAACATAAACTACCTAGCTCAAAGAGGATTTTTTTATTAGAATATGAGTGTCAACAGTTAAGCCCAAGAATTTTGTTGAATGCACCTCCTGTATTATTTCTGACTCATGTTCTATATTTAATGGTAACGGTTTTTGAAATTTGGAATAAAACTGTATAACATGAGTTTTGACAAATTAATACTTAATTGTTACGGTTTAACCATTCCACAATTTTCCTGAGTGTAATGCTAACATCTAATTGATATAAATCTCTGGAAGCACACTTGACGAGTGTGGTGCAGTCATCTGCGAATAATATCGTTGGATTTTGAATATGTTTTGGAAGGTCGTTTATATACAACAAGAAAAGAAGGGTCCTAATACAGTGCCCTGTGGAACACCATGACTTATTTCTCTAAATTTGGATCTAATAACTGTCACTATTTTTGTATTATAACAAAAGTTATTTAGTTCTGTGGCTTGTTTCCTATGCGAAATGTATGACTTAAACCAATCAAAAGCCACTCCTCAATTCCACACCTCTCCATTTTATCTAATAGTATTTTATGATTAACACAGTCAAAAGCCCTTGACATATCAGTAAATATCGCCGAAATGTGTATTCTTCTGTCTAATGACTCGTGTATTGTTTTCATAAGATGATATATGGCTAGGTTTGTGGATCTAATTCTACGAAAACCATTTTGCTCATTAGCAATAATATTATATTTATCCAAAAAATTAATAACCCTTTTATACACAATTTTGCAAATAATTTTGCGAAAATTGGGATTAGAGCAACTGGTCTGTAGTTTTTCATGTTGTATATTTCACCCTTTTTGTACAATGGTTTAATTATAGTTTTCTTTAGTCTTTGCGGGAATTCACCAGTAACAAAAGATAAGTTTATTGCATGTGTGAGAGGGGCTGTTATGTATACTGTGCTTTTATTATTTTGGTTGAGATTTCATCGGGACCGACAGATGATGTGTTTTTTAATAATTTGATCTCATTAAATACTTCATGATATGTAGCCGGTTGAAGAAAAAATGTTTTAGTGTTATGATCTACGTAATCGTATATATTATTAGAATGCGATCCTTTCGTGTTTGGCACAGAGTCTATAAAATGATTGTTAAAGTAAGTAGCGATTAGTTTTTTATTTGTTATTGTTTTATCATTGACCACAATCTTTGGTATAATTCTTTGTATAACTTTATTACCAGAATAGTTTTTTATTAGAGACCAAATAGCTTTAGCTTTGTTACTATCATTTTCTATTAATCGTTGATTTGCTTTTTTTATCGAACATTTTGTACATGTCTTCAGTATTGACGCATATTTTAAATATTTTGTCTTAAGATTTTTTTTTCCTTCGTATTTATATTCTTTATATAAGTGTCTTTTTACTTTACTGGATACCATTATACCTTATGTGAGCCATCTGTTCTTGTTGTTTTGTGTCATTTTTATTCTAATTTTAGGGAAACACAAGTCAAACAATAATTTATATGTATCTATAAAGCTGTTGTAAGCTATGTTTACATTAACTTGTTCTGAGATTACCTCTGAGAAAGAAATGTTTTCCAAGCATTTCTTGAATTTATGAATATTGTCTTTAGAGTAGTCTCTTCGGTATGTAAACCAGAATTTTACATTTTGCCTTCGTTTTAAAGGAATAGATAATAATTGCCCGGTGTGGTCTGATAAATTTAGTTCACATATTCTAGGAATTCCACCTTTAAAATTACACAAAATATTATCTATACAAGTTTTAGTTGTCTTAGTTATTCTTGTCGGCTCAGATATCATAGGATTGAAATTATAAGAACTTAATATTTCATTAAATTGATAAGCTATCATATGTTTTTTAGCATTTGGGAGGAGATCTATATTAAAATCACCACAAATTACAGTCTTGAAATTATTTTTGTAGCTGAGTTTTAATAACATTTTTTCAAATTTTTTCAAAGAATTTTCCTAGAACCTTACTTTATACGTGTGCGGAAGTAAGATAAATAAAATAATTTACTATAAATTTTGACTTTTTAAGAACCCACCTACCTTCTCAACTAACCTAACGGTACAATTATTTTATTTACTTGAATACGAAACATCTTAAAAAATTAAATCCGACCTCAAAAACAAAAATGAATATAATTTTTGCCCGCATAATACCTTCTGGTGTTAAGACAAATTGTATCGAAGATTTAAATACTCGACTTCAGAAACTATTATCTAAGTGAAAATTATTTTATAATTTCTTGTTATCGAATTCGGGTTTACTTTCTTTTAAATTTTAATTATTTTACATTTTTAAGTACACTAAGCAATATCACAAGTTGAAGGTAACAAGTAGAATGTCGTTAAAGTGTAACTACTTTTAAAACTACTATTTAAAACTTCATCTTCGATTTTTCCACCCTTAGGGGTGAAAATTTTTCTTAAAATTAATTATTCTCTTAGAGTATATATCCCATTTAATAAAAAAAGAATCATTAAAATCACACCATCTGTTTTCGAGAAATCTATGATCATACATAAAAAAACATACATGTCGAATATTTGTACATTTTTGAACATATATGTTTATTAACATATAGCATTCACAACACATCTTACAGGTCATAATGGTATTGGTCTTTCTAGACCTGCATAGCTGCTTGCACCGTTAAAAAAATGAAGATATTTACGTTGAGAGTCATAAGAGGTGAAAGAGAGAAACAAATAGTATCAATCAAAAAAATAATCAGAACAATCAGAAAAAGGAGCCGTCAACCTGCCTGCCAAGATTCCTTGCCTGCCCTATGAGGCAAACTAAGAGGAGGCCTATGTTGAGTAGTAGACTTTAATGGGTTGTGATAAAAAAAATGAAAGAATTTACCACATAAGGTACTCCTTAGAAGTAGAAGTACATTATATGTACTCTTGCGAGTTTTTTAATTCATTTTAAAATAATTTTAATGTGAAAAACTATGCATGAGTAATGGCATCTGTAAAGAGTTTGACGAAGCTTGCGCATAGTAGCGCGTTCCCCGAAAATCTCTCGCGGCTATCCACTCAGTTTGTTTTCTTTTTTTCTATCTAGAAATCTTTTAAATTTTTTAAAAATGTCCAGTTATACCGCCGTTATTAGACAAAGCCACAATCTACCTTATATTGTACTTGAAAAAAAATTCAATCGGTCCAGTTTTGGAGGAGAAAACAGGGAATACGGAATGATGACTACGTCAATATTAAAAGTTAAATACACGTACGTGTATGCATCCATAAAAGGAAAGTCCGTAGTCTCTGCCTACCCCTCTGACTGATAGGCATACATATATATATATATATATATATATATATATATATATATATATATATATATATATATATATATATATATATATATATGAAGTTAAAGTTACAGCCTATATACGTCCCACTGCTGGGCACAAGCCTCCCCTCATTTCTGAGAGGGTTTTAAGGCAAGGAAATGTCCGCCGCGCTGCCCCAATGCATGTTAGCGAACTTCACATGTCTTAGAATTTTTTTTCTTATTTCCCAGACATGCAGGTTTCCTCACGATGTTTTCCTTCACCGCCGAGCACGTGGTAAAACAGCACTTAAAATTGCAATTAACAATTTAATTGGTGTCGGCGGAGATCGAACCCGGGTTGCCCACGTACTGTGAAATTTACAGCGAGCGCTAACCATCTGAGCTACCACGGTTCCGTCAATATCAATAACGGCTGCGTCAATATTATATAGGTATAATCAGTCCGAGCTGCAGTTGTGTCTCTAGGTTGCCTAAATCGGGCACTCAGGCACGGCGCGACAGTGGTATATCGTTAAAAAACCTATTTTTCAAATTTATTGCCTCCAAATTTATACCCTCTTCAAATCCGCATCCAACATAAAAGACTAAAGATGTGATTTCCCCGCAAATAACAATGAGTTAATTTACATATCTTTAGAAGCATAAAATGCCCAGCAATAAATGCTTCGGCAATAATACAGAATGGAAAACTGTTAAAAAATTCCTATTGTGTTTTATGCAGGTTCTACCCAGGACAGAAGTATTATTCGAATTAGTGGGAATTAAAAAATATCCCAATAAATCTTATTTAAAATCAATAATAAGTCTTAATTGTTACGCTTGACACTGCTATCTATTGCCGGTTGCTATATTTTATAATCTGGCCATATGATCTTTCTTGCTCACTTTACTATATTATATACCCTCATCTATCAAAAACCATGCGATCTTGTTCGCATTTCCCACAGTCGCCTCTTATGATATGAAATAGGGTGATGGATTGTTTTACGCCGCTTATGTTTCATTATATTGGTTGGTAATTTTTAGATAAATGCTGCCAAATAATTTTACCATTTATTGCTGAGCAAATTTTTGTGCTTGTAAATCAACCCATAATTCGTGACAATGAAAATTTAATGCATTATTCTATAGTAATTTTACATGATTCAGAATCACAAATTATCAGAGACATACAACTCTAGGAACCTAAAACGTGAATTATAATTACTTTTGGTATTCTCAAAATCGTTACTGAGATTGGTGAGCATAGATTGACTCTCGCTCTCAAAATCATAATCATCATCGTTATTGTTAACGTAATTGATTAAAGAAACGTTTATATTCATAGTTTTATTAATCACCTTTATACAACATAACTTATTTTTTCTTAACTTAAAGATAAAGATCTAAAAACACACAATAGAAGGTATTACGCAAGTTTACGCATTAACATCTGCCAAAGACACACAAAACATAGATTCTAAAATCGGTGCTGCCAATACACATCAAAATCAGTTACAATACGATTTAACATTTCTCTGAATTTAATAAATTTTACATTTCCTAATGCTTTTGCAAATATATCTGCGATATTATTTTCTGACTCTATCTTTACTAATTCAATACTTCCTTGGTTAACATTTTCATGCATAAAATGATGGTGAACTTCAATATCTTTCGAATTCTTTGTGAAATTTCGTTATTTAGAAATAATTACTGCCCCTGAGTTATATTCATATATCCTAACTGGTTTATAAATTTTTACATTTCATTCATTAAACAGATAATAAAGTTTGTTTCTGTTACAGCTTCTGATAAGGCAATGTATTCAGCAAATGTAGAGGACTTTGAATAAGGGCTCAATATAAGATTTCTGACTCAAAGTTAATATATTATCTTGATTATTATCATATTCAATATTAATACCAATATATTTTTTACTCTACCTATGTCTTTCATTTTGAACTTGTCAGATAATTTGTTTTTTTAAGTTAGCAATAACTTGTTCATTTTTACAGAAAATTAATAAATCATCAACAAATAACAGAATGTAAATAGTCACATACAGACAAAAACTCTTAATATAGAGACAGTAGTCATATTTACTTCTATAAAAATCGAGAGTTGTCAAAAAATCATTAAAACATTCATACCATGCTCGGGACTTTCTTTTAAACCGTATAATGATTTATTTAATTTATAAATTCTGTCAGTACCAGCTTCATAATCAATTTGCTGCTTAACATAAACTTCAGATAAAACTTTACCATTTAAGAATGTGGTTTCTACATCCATTTGATGATATTTAAAGAATTTTGACAACAGTAACACAATAACAGTTTAAGGGTTGGCATTTTAGCAACAGAAAAATAAGAATCATCAATACAATCAGTTTGTTGGAAACCTCTTACCACTAACCTTGCTTTATATTCACTTTCACTCCTTTTTTTGTATACCCACTTCACACCAATTACCGTTTTGTCCTTGGGAGATTTTTTCTCAAGTGACCACATATTATTTTTTATAAGACTGTCCATCTCACGATTCATTGCTTCTTTCCATTTCATTGACTCATCACATGTAATCGCCTCCTGAAAATTTTCTGGAACCATAGCATCGCAAAAATTATTATATATACAGTAATAACTAAATTCCTTATCAAAACTAAGTGGAGGTTCAACTTGTCTTTTTAATCTTTTTCCTTTCATCTCTTATTCATCGTTTTTACCTCATCATCACTATTTACTTCATATGTATTTTCATTTTCTAAATGTTTTGTCATGTTACTATTTTCTTGATTTGTATTGGTTTAATTTTCTCTTTCTTTTTTTTTTTGTGTCTTCAAGCTTACTTTGATTCTCATCTTCAAATCCACACAAAATTACATCTTCCTCTATGACATCACAGTGTCTAGCAATAATTACTCTGTTGTTGATCAAAACTCTATATCTAGTGTCAGTATACCCATGTAAAATTCCAACTTCTGCTTTCTTGTCCTATTTAGATTTTTGCCTTTCTTCTGGAATTCTTACGAAGACTTTACTTCCAAACATTTTCAAATTTTTAACTGATGAATTTCTTTTAAAAAATATTTCATATGGTGTTTTTCTCTCAATAGTATTAGTTGGTGTCCTGTTTTAAAGTTATGCAACTGATTTAATTACTTCTGGCCCAAAATTTTCTCTCTATCTTTGCTTCTGATAAGAGATACCTGGTCACGTTCATTAGTGATCGAGTGTATCTCTCTACAGTTGCATTTATTTCATGAACATATGCTGGACAAGGTTTTATTATTATACCCTTTTCTTTTGCAAACTGATAAACTCTTGCATTCATGTATTCCTTTCCATTGTCACATCTCAGTTCCTTTATTATTTTTCCTGTTAAGTTTTGTATCTCATTTACATATTGCACTAAGTAATCATATACCTCACCTTTTGTCGTAATACAGTATACTTTAACTAATTTGCTGTAATCATCTATGAAGCTCAAAAAATATTTTTTTCTACGATCTCCTGCAGTTTGATGTGGCCCATTTAAATCTGTATGTATGATCTCTAATATCTCCTCTGCTCTTCTTCGATTATTATGAAATTGTAAGTTATGCATTTTGTTTTTGATACAGAGCGTCGGCATGGCGATTATTTGTGGGGATAGTTCGGTGGCTGTGGTGACAGGCCTTTTTCAGCGGAAAACATATCATTCCGTGGGAAAATCGAATATGTTGCAAAATTAAATTCAGCTAGGTGGCGCCACCGTGATTCTACGAGACGGTACGATGGACGAACACAGAAGGTCAGAATATCTGGATTATTATGTCTTTTACCAAAATTAAGATAAAAATGTATGGATCTGTATTTTTCCACGCAGGACCGGGAAGAGCGATAAAAACATAAAATTCACCAGCTGATTTTCTTCAAACGTTTTCTTGCATCCTAATTCACAGAATAGGCGATAACCTCGCAGACGATATTAAGTAATCCGTTGATGCTCTGTCTACCCGCAAGGGTTACAGGCGTGATTATAAGTATGGATCAGAAATACTATCACCACCTGTCACGCTTTCACCCTTAACTATTACTTAACAATGGTAGAAACAGTTCTTAGTAAGCCTTATTAATAAGCCTTAGTAATATTTATTGAACGGAAATGAATACAGTTCTTATATTATGTGTTATGAATGAATCGGTATTACAATAAGAAAATTGTGCAAAATTATAAGAAAAATATTTTTGAGAGTTCTTATTAACTAACGTATACATAGTTTAAATTGATTCCGCTAGATGTCGTTACTAGGTTTTAAAACGCGGTAACGAAATGTTTCCTGACATGTACTTATCTCCCGCCGTTGAGCCGCACGTCAACTTATAGTGCATACGGTACCTATACGCTTAAATTGTTTCTATTTCGTAGCTTATTCGACTACTTGCTTTCGATTTCGGTTGTTTGTTATTTGCTTTGTGATTTGGTTAGGTTAAATGGATTTATATTGGCTTTCATTTTCGGATTTGTGTATTTTCTTGGATCGGTTTTGTTGATTTGGTTGGTATTCTTTATACATATTGAGACTCTGGCTTTGATTTTGGATTTTGTTTATTTAGAATCGCGAATTGGTTTTCGTTGTTTTAGGTTGTTTAACAATATTTCAAAGGAATATTAATAGTATAGATAGTGTATACGGTACCTATACACTTACTTCTTTTTCGTTGGTTATATTTATATTGACTACTGCTTTCGATTTCGGTTTCTGCGATTTCTTTTGTGATTTGGTTTAAGTTGATTCGATTTTTTGGCTATCGTTTTCGGATTCGAGTTGTGTCTTGAATTGGTTTTGTTGTTTTGATTTTAAAAATATTTAAAAGGAATATTTATTCCTTTTAGATATTTTGTTTGCTTTAAAAATATTTAAAAGGAAATTTAATTCCTTTTAGGTATTTTAACGTTTTTTATAAATAGGTTTTCTTACTTCATAATGCCTCGTAAACGTAAGTCCAGCCTTTCAAGAGTATCTTCTCAAAGACAAGCGAAAGATTAGCTCGATCGCTAGAATCTTTAGAAGATGCTGAACTGAGAAGGCAAGAACAAGCAGAGCGTCAGGCTGCTTTCAGAGCAGGGAAAATTTTCGGAGAGGTGCAGTGCTTCATGTATTCAATTGAATGGCAAAAAGAGGATTACCACATGCCCACATTCTAATATGGCTTAAAGAGAAGTTGCAGCCCAGCCAAATAGACGACATAATAAGCGCCGAGATTCCGGATCCTGAGCAAGATAAAGAATTGTATGATACCATCGTCCGAAATATGATTCACGGTCCATGTGGAGCACGAAATTCAATATCGCCATGTATGAAAGAAGGAAAATGTACAAAGAAATTCCTAAACAGCTATTAAAAGAAACAGTGCACAATGACAATGGCTACCCTTTATACAGACGCAGAGCTCCGAAGATGGTGGCAGAAAGTTACAATCAAATCTCGCTCTGGAGCGTTCGAAACCTTAGATAACAGCTGGATTGTCCCGTATTCACCATTCTATGTAAAATGTTTAATGCCCACATTAATGTAGAAGCATGTAGCTCTGTCCACGCAATCAATTATATCTGTAAGTACATAAATAAAGGAAGCGACCATCATCATTCTCTAAACCATTTCCCATTATCTGGGGTCGGCGCAGTAAATCTTTTGTTCCATTCCTCTCTATCAGCCGTCATTTCCATACTCACTCCTTTCATTCTCATATCACTCTTCACACAATCGATCCATCTTTTATTCGGCCTTCCTCTGCCCGTGTCCCTCCATTCATATTCAACACTCGTTTTGTGACATGACTTTCATTCCTCCGCATCACATGCCCAAACCATGCCAATCTGCTTCCTCTCACCTTTTCTACCACTGGCGCTACTTTCAGGCTTCCTCTTATATACTCATTCCTTATCTTATCCATCCTTGTCACACCACACATCCATCGTAACATTCTCATTTCATTCGCATGCAGTCTATTTTCATCCTTCTTCTTGACGGCCCAGCATTCACTTCCATACATGACGACAGGTCGGATGATCGATTTGTAAATTTTCCCCTTCAGCCTTATTGGCATTCGGGGGTCGCACGTTGTGGCTGTGACCTGTCGCCATTTCATCCACCTGCGTTAATCCTATGCTGCACAGCTCTATCTATTCCGCCGTCGCCTTGAATGGGGAACCGAGGTACTTGACATCTGAGCAGATAGGCAGTATAGCGCCATCCAACGACATGGGTACAGGACTGAAAGGCCGCCGAAATCACAGCACAGATATTCGGTTTTGGATCTGCTGATCTTCAAGCCAACACTTTCCAGCCTCCGTTACCCCGTCAGTCTGCTCTGTACCTCGATGCCTTCTTCCCCGACAAGCACGATGTCATCGGCAAAGAGCATGCACCAGGGTGCCTCATCCTGCAGGTCCGACGTCAAAGCGTCCATAATCAGTAGGAAGAGGTAGGGCTCAATGCCGACCCTTGGTGCAGCCCTACCGCCACACCGATACTGCCTGTAGTTCCCGCGGCAGATCGTACACATGTACGGGATGCTCTGTACATAGCACGGACCAACCTCACATACTTCCCAGGCATACCTTTCATCTTTAACGCCCACCACAAAACCTCACGGGAACCCGATCATACGCCTTTTCAAGGTCGACAAAACCATGTGCAGATCTTTATGCACGCGCTTGTACTTTCGCACAATTGGCGTAATGCGAAAATGGCATCTGTCGTACCTCGACCGGGCATGAATCCGAACTGGTTTTGTGTTATCTCACTCTTCTCTCATTCTTCTCTCTATTATTCTTTCCCAGACTTTCATCGTATGTGACGCAGGTTTTATTCCCACAGCTGCTGCAGTTTTGGACGTCTCCTTTGTTTTAAAATGGGGACCAGTATACTGCTACCATTCCTCAGGTATTTGTTCTTCCTGCAACAATTTACCGAAAATAAACTCAACCACTTCCATCCATCCGCCCTCAGCAACTTCCACACTTCTACTGGTATTCCATCTGGGCCGACCGCCTTCCCATTCTTCATATTCCTAACAGCCATTTTACTTCTTCCACACTAATTTCTCTCACTAAGCCCATATTCACTGGTGGGTTTCAAGCATACCATTCCATTCATTCTCCTCATTCATCAATTTCTCAAAATACTCCTTCCATCGCTTCTTTATACTTTCATCGTCAGTCAAAATCCTTCCAGAATCATCTTTATACATTTTACATGTGAAACATCTCTTCCATTCCTTTCTCTCGCTCTTGCAATTTGAAAAAGTCGTTTTTGCCTTCGAGGCTTTCAAGGGACCGATATAATTTATCTGCGCCTCTGCCCTACAAATAGCAACTTCCTTCTTCGCTCTCTTCTTACATTCTTTATACGCTCCTCTCTTACTTTCTTTTATGGATTCATTCTGGTCTTCTACGCTCTGCCATTCTTTAAAGGCATTTTCTTTTCTCTCAAAACTTCTCTAATACTTTCACCCACCACCACCCATCCTTATCTATCATACGCTTCCTTTTGATTCTCCTAACACCTTCTTGCCACACTTCGGATACAATCAGCCATTTCCTTCCAGCACTCATTCACACTCATTCCTTCCATATCACCCATCTCTATCATCTTGTTTACAACTAGCTCTCTAAATTCACTTGCATACCCTCCTTATGCAACAAATGCCACTTTATTTTGGGTGGGGACGATCCTTATATTTGTTGAGGCGAACCGTTAAGCAGATGTCAGCCAGCAGAATTCGGTGCTGGGATACTAAGTCTTCACCTGGAAGCACTTTGCAGTTTTTACACTCTTGATTTGGTTCCGTCTTATCAGAAGATAGTCGATCTGTGTCGCGTGGTGGCCACTTTATAAGTAACAAGATGCTGATCTCGTTTTGGAACCACGTGTTTACTACAGCCAGGTCGAAAGCACATGCTGCTTGCAGAAGAACTTCCCCTCACGGTTCCGCATTCCGTACCCCATCCACCGTGTACTCTTTCATACCCGTCATTCACTCTCCTACATGTCCATTAAAATCTCCTCCCATATAAACATCCTCACGCTCAGGTATTCCCATCATCATACAATCAAATTCCTCCCAAAACTTCTCTTTCACACTCTCTTCACAGCCTGTTTGCGGAGCATACACACTTACAACATTCACTACTTTGTTTTCAATCATTAATTTAACAACTATCATTCTGTCATTTACTCTTTTCATCTGTCACTCGTTCTTTCATTCCACTATCTAACACAACTCCTACTCCATTTCGCTTCCCATCACTTCCACAATAATAAAAAACGTATCCTCCCCAATCTCTCTTGCTTTATTGCCCTTCCATTTTGTTTCCTGCAAACAGGCAACATTCACTCTTCGTCGTTTCAAAACATCTGCTAACTCTCTTCCTCTTCCAGTCATCGTACCTATATTCCAGCTTGCAAACCTCACTCTGACATTCTTCTCTCTCGGGCTTGCCTCTTACGTCGCACCCGCTCCGTAAGGTGCGACAACCTGCCCACTTCCCACAGGAGCGGGTGCTGCCCTGCGCGTCGCCTGCGGGTACGCCTAGCCCTGTCACATATCCCACAACTCGTACTATTCATTTACTGCATGGGGTTGGCAGAAGTTTTACAGTCGGCCGCCTGCCTGACACCAACCCTCTTTGGGTATGCTATTGTTGGTAGAGGAAGCTACCATTTTGGGAAAGGAAAAGAAGTTTGGGGTAGGAGCATAGGTGTAAGGATACTGTTATCTCGGCATGAAGGTATGAGAATAACAGTAGCTCGGGGAGCCGAGGTCGCGTACCCGTATTCCATAACAGGATCACCGGAAGGTAGGCCAGCATGGAAACCCCTGACCAAAAATAAAGGAAGCGACCAAGCAATATTTAATCTCAGGAGTGAAGGTGAGGCAAATCCCGTTAATGAAGTACAGACCTTTCAAGCTGGGCGTTATATCAGCAGTAACGAGACAGCGTGGCGTCTCCTGGCTTCACTTTACACGAAAGGCACCCAACAGTTACTCACCTGCTGTGCACTTAGAAAATAGAGAGCGTGTATATTTCACCGAAAGAAATTTCCAAGAAAGAATTGCATCACCGCCAAAACTACACTAACAGCCTTCTTTCAACTTTGTCAAACCGACCCTTTGCAAAAACGTTGTTATATTCTGAAGTCCCCGCTATTATACTTGGAACACATCTAGGAAGGAGTGGAAACGCTGTATTTAAGGCGCGCCTGTTGCAAATTTTCCATTGTAAAGTCATCAAATGCCCTTGGTCGTGTGTATACCGTCCATGTAACTAATTTTGAATGTTTCTCTTTACGATTGCTGCTGCACCATGTTCGGGGTCCTACAGGATATAAAGACCATAAAACTGTAAACGGTCAGGAATGCGCAACTTATAGAGAAGCATGTGAAGCTCTGCATCTTTTAGAAAACGATAATCACTGGGATGAAACCATGGAGGAAGCTGTGCAGTGCCAGTCACCAGCCAAAATTAGGATCTTTATGCAACTCTCATATCATCTTGCGGGCTATCTAATGCACATAAATTGTGGGACAAATATAAAGAGTACATAGCGGAAGATATTTTGCGAAGCTTACAGCAGACACACGCCAACATGACATACAATGAACACATTTATAATGAAGCACTTGGAAAAATTGAAGATAAAGTAATGACAATGGTAGGCAAAAAATTAAGCGACTTTGGAATGATAAGCCCTCAGCGAACAACCGAAAATGAACTAAGTGATGAAATTATACGTGAAACAAACTACGATATACCAGCTTTAAGAAGTAGCCAAATTTGTAATTCTGCTTGTTTCCCGAACAAAAACGAGTTTTTGACAAAGTAGACAAGGACAAATTTGAGAAGAAATTTAGGACAAATTGAATCTGAAATGGTGCACTTTCTTTTTAGATGCCCTGGAGGAACTGGGAACACATTTTGTTAAATTTATTATTAGCGCAAGTACGGAAAGATAAAAACATTGCTGTGGCTGTAGCTTCCGGTATAGCCGCCACGCTGCAAAGCGGGGGCTGCACTGCATATTCTGTTTTAAAACTCTAAATCTAGCCCAGGAAGAATCGCCGATCTGCAACTTTAGCAAAAATAGTGCACGAGGTATAATGCTCCGACAATGCAAACTTTTAGTGTGGGACGAAAGTACAATGTCGCATAAAAAAGCTGTAGAAGCACTAAATCGAACGCTCCAGGATTTGCGCAGCAATACCGATGTAATGGGAGGAATGGTGGTTTTACTGGCTGGTGACTTTCGCCAAACTTTACCTGTCATTCAAAACCTGCAGATGAAATTAAAGCATGCCTCAAGTCGTCTATTTTATGGA